>OU744363.1:8400000-9000000 GCA_916610255.1 Lasioglossum lativentre | reverse complement strand
ACATTTCATGATAACCGATATGGTTCCTTCCTTGATGATTCACCGACAAGAATCTCCTCAGTGGTCTTCTACACCGACGAGATGCCGTCGGTGGCTTTCTGTTTCTTACTCCGACGACAATATATCCTAGAGGGCGTAAGAGAACGGCAAAATTTGTTTGACGACGCGATGTCCCATAAGGTTGGCAGTCTTTAACAGTATCTCGTCGGTGCCTATACCGATTGCGGTCCGCGCTGCATTCGCAATTTCGTACCAGCCGGTCCGCGCTGCATTCGCAAGTTCGTACCAGATTTCAGATGCACACATTATTTGAAATTGTTATTCTATGTGCTCGAAACAATCACCATCACCACATTCAAATTCATTGTCACGCACCGTTGTACGTCGACTCTGTTGTCTAGCCATATTCTTAAAAAAAAAAAATTATCTTAGGGAAATTTAAACTTTGAAAATGATTTCTAGTTGTGCTACAAATTCGAACTGTACGCCACGATGGGTTTGAAAAGACTAAAACTAAGCCCTCAGTTTCAAGAGGCATGGCCTAATCCGGATATTAGAGTAAGATCATATTAGAGTAAGATTGAGACATTGTCGAATGACACTCGACATAGGACGTGCCAGAACGAAATGCGATGTCGAGTCACACTCGATATAGGACCGCAATGGGTTAAATCAGAGAGTAATGAGAGTGCTCACGCCCGGGGTTTGGCCGTGCCACTTTTGGGTACCATCATCTTCTAGTCCGGACAAGAACCATTCTCCACACTCAGTCCGGACAAGAACCATTCTCCACACTCAGTCCGGACAAGAACCATTCTCCACACTCAGTCCAGACAAGAACCTATCTCCACACTCAGCCGGACAAGAACCTACATCATATTTGGCCTTGATCAGAACGAAAAGTTTATATATCGTTTTATATAAAATATGTAACTAAGATATAGATCTAATATACACATCTCTAATTAATATCAATTAAATATAACATTAATTATAATGATAGAAGTATTTTAATTTTTTCCAATCTTTTATAGTTACAAACTCTAGTTGTAAAAAATAAAAAACCCAGAAGAATTCGAAAAAATACAGATTTCATATCGTGGCTTAATGCGATCATCTTGAATATTATTAATTTAGTAATGAGATATTGTCATCATCACTATCTCCGATTTTTTCATATTTTTATTCTACTCTACACCACTAAAAAAATTGATTTTTTATGTTTTGCATTTTCTTTAAATCACCTTTAAATTAACATAATTTTTTTATGAATGGACGAAACGACACCATTTCTCTGTAAAGCTAGAAGAAATAGTTTAGTCAATGACGTCTCAAAAATATGTTGAAAAAATGCATTTGCTCGGAATTGCGAAAAAGAATAGTGAAACCTGATGTTTTCAACTTTTTAGCAAGGCCAATAACGAAAGTTTAAAAGATGTGTTTGGTGAGCTCGTATAAATTATATGCACTCTGAAAATTTAATTGGTTTAGGAGTTATAAAAGATCAGAAGTGGTGAAGTGGCCGAAAATCATGGAAAATTGCAAT
Source organism: Lasioglossum lativentre (assembly GCA_916610255.1). Lineage (NCBI taxonomy): Eukaryota > Metazoa > Arthropoda > Insecta > Hymenoptera > Halictidae > Lasioglossum > Lasioglossum lativentre. The sequence goes on along the minus strand of OU744363.1, from coordinate 8,998,454 downwards.
TTTTATTCGAAGATTTCGAATAAATCCGCCATGCACAGTCCAAATCCTATCGAGTTTAGTCTTTTTTTTTTAATCGGATGAACGCTACGAAGTAGCTAACGTCACTTCCGTGAAAGAATCATGGAAAATAAACAAGTTTAGGAAATCACTTGTTAGTGGTTCCATGCCGATATACCTGGCTCCCCGTGGGGTTGCCCGGCTGTGTTTATTGCACCACGTGTCCACGGAGACCGAGGCTCTCGTCGCCTCGTTGCCTCGTCGCCTCGTTACCCTAGCATAAGAGAAAATTATATGAAGGATCTATTCGAATACAACCAGTAGACATAGTTCAAATCCTATCGAGTTTAGTCTTTTTTTAATCGGATGAACGCCACGAAGTAACTAGCGTCACTTCCGTGAAAGAATTTTGACAAATAAACAAGGGCTACGTGTTCATTGGAGCCTCGAGCAGGTCAAAATTATTCAGTCTCCGATTAATAAATAGAAATAATAGATGAAAATTTTGAAATTTATCTATTATTCGTCGAATAAATTCTCGGCGAATAAAAAATTATTTAAATAACGAGTCGAATAAAGATACTGGACCGTTATAATTAAATGAAAAACGTGTAAACATCATAATGTAAAAACACCAATTTTGAAGATGTCAAAGAATTCTTTGAGATACGTTCATATTTCACTGAACACTGCAACATATGCAAATTCGAACAAAATTCGAAACAGCAGTTCTATTTTGCATTGAAGGATTCATGTGCATTAATGGTATGTAGATTAACGATCATGGAAGTGTGGGAATTTGAAAATAATAAAAAATTAAAACAATTATAAGAAACTGCGATTTAGATCATTAGTTGTTTACACTTCTCGGCGTTCGGTAAAACTCAAAGAATAGTATCCCTGGCGTATAAATCACCCTCGGCAGCAGTGATGGGATATTCGTGGGCCACGGCCCTGAGCGGCTGAGTTTCCCCACTCTGAAGTATCGTCGCCTCACTGAACACGCGCTACGCGCTACACACAGACGTACCTCTACTCTACTCGTGTGAGTGCCTGTTCGATTCAGGTCCGTGGTTCGATTGCGCGGGCGCTACACACACAAGCATACCTCTACTCTGTCCGTGTGAGCTGCCTGTTCGACTGCTCGAGCCTCGTCGCGTTACTCCGAATTTCACGTTACCGAAGTTTCGGACGCATGAGTCGCAACCTGGAGATAGCGCGCATTCGATTCCCGGCGCGGCGCGGCGCACATTTTGCTATAACTTTTGATTTAAAAAAGATATCAAAGTGAAATTTGGACTAAATTTTTTTTAAAAAATCGGGTTTAATGATATATACTGAAATGTATTTTTAAAATTATATTTTCATTGATTTTTAAGATATAGCTGGATAAGATGGTCAAAAGTGCCCATCCACGTTGATTTTTAGTCACACCATGCTCAACAAATAGTTACGAAAAAATTCATGAATATTCCACCTAATAACATACACGACTGAGACTTTTTTCAAAATTTTTCGTTGCGAAATCGATTTTTATTCAATTCGGAAAGAATAAAATAGCCGATTTTATATCGAAGTTTTCAATTGACCACGTTTATATTATTGTGTTACTGTTACAAATTTTTTCAGTTTTTTCGGATTATGTAACCATGTTTAAAAAAATTGGAAATCTCCAAACATTCTAAGAAAATGCACATTTCGTATTGAAGTTTTAGAAATACAGTATTTTATCGATAAATGTCCCAAGAGTCTGGCGGTTAAATGACTCAGAACTATCCCCACTCCTGCGGGGTATACCCCGTAAGGGGCCGTGAAGCTCGAACGGTCTCGGCCACCGAGAAGTGTAATATGATACGCGTCGAGTATATCGGTGTGAGACCAGGAGACCACTACTAATCCAATGACAAAACTTCTTTATTTTTCATTATTTTTTTATGGGACTTTGACCAAAATATTCGTGGCATTTTTCTAATGAAAATGATATAATTCCGATGATATTTACGTGTGTAATGGACGACCCCGCGTAACTTCTCATTCAAATTATATGAGCGACAATTAATGTAAATATGATGCGTATTATATCATGTTTAGTATCATTTTAATCAGAAAAATGTTACAAATATATTGGTGAAATTCTCATACAAAAATAAGTAATAATAAAAAAGTTTTTTATTGGAATTACATTGTGAGGACGCCGCGGGCCTTTGAACTGTGCCGGCGACTGCGACTCTCCGCGTCTCTTTCTTTCCCATACGCTATCTTTCCTTGCGCACGACACTCCTATCGTCCATTACACACGTAAATATCATCGGAATTATATCATTTTTGGTTTCATTTTCATTAGAAAAATGCCACGAATATTTTGGTCAAAGTCCCATAAAAAAATAATGAAAAATAAAGAAGTTTTGTCATTGGATTAGTAGTGATCTCCTGGTCTCACACCGATATACTCGACCCGTATCGTATTACACTTCTCGGCGGCCGAGGCCTATCGAGCATCGGTGTCAAGTTTCTACGTTCGGCAAAAGTCAAAGAATAGTGTCCCTGTCGGATAATCGTCCCTGGCCGGACCCGTGTTTCGGACGATTATCGATAAAATACCGTACCAGTTTTATAACAATTCAGTTGTTAGGTATTATTGAAACAAACGTTCTTAATTTTTTATAAATTGCATCGCGGTTAAAAAAAATCAAAATCAATTTTTTCGATATAAAAATGTTTATTATTACGTTATTCACCTATACACCTATAATTTCGAATATTTTTAACCACAATGCAATTTATAAAAATTAAGGCCGATTTGTTTTAATAATATCTAACTACTGAATTTTAGCAAACATTTAATTCTCTTCCGACTCGAAAGACCCCCACGTCATATACCGCGGCTCACGGTGTATGGTTGAACTGCTCTATATTTCGTTAAAGGAAAAAATATTGAAAACTTCGATATAAAATCGGCTATTTTATGCTTTCCGAATTGAATAAAAATCGATTTCGCAACGAAAAATTTTGAAAAAAGTCTCAGTCGTGTATGTTATTAGGTGGAATATTCATGAATTTTTTCGTAACTATTTGTTGAGCATGGTGTGACTAAAAATCAACGTGGATGGGCACTTTTGACCATCTTATCCAGCTATATCTTAAAAATCAATGAAAATATAATTTTAAAAATACATTTCAGTATATATCATTAAACCCGATTTTTTAAAAAAAATTTAGTCCAAATTTCACTTTGATATCTTTTTTAAATCAAAAGTTATAGCAAAATGTGCGCCGCGCCGCGCCGGGAATCGAATGCGCGCTATCTCCAGGTTGCGACTCATGCGTCCGAAACTTCGGTAACGTGAAATTCGGAGTAACGCGACGAGGCTCGAGCAGTCGAACAGGCAGCTCACACGGACAGAGTAGAGGTATGCTTGTGTGTGTAGCGCCCGCGCAATCGAACCACGGACCTGAATCGAACAGGCACTCACACGAGTAGAGTAGAGGTACGTCTGTGTGTAGCGCGTAGCGCGTGTTCAGTGAGGCGACGATACTTCAGAGTGGGGAAACTCAGCCGCTCAGGGCCGTGGCCCACGAATATCCCATCACTGCTGCCGAGGGTGATTTATACGCCAGGGATACTATTCTTTGAGTTTTACCGAACGCCGAGAAGTGTAAACAACTAATGATCTAAATCGCAGTTTCTTATAATTGTTTTAATTTTTTATTATTTTCAAATTCCCACACTTCCATGATCGTTAATCTACATACCATTAATGCACATGAATCCTTCAATGCAAAATAGAACTGCTGTTTCGAATTTTGTTCGAATTTGCATATGTTGCAGTGTTCAGTGAAATATGAACGTATCTCAAAGAATTCTTTGACATCTTCAAAATTGGTGTTTTTACATTATGATGTTTACACGTTTTTCATTTAATTATAACGGTCCAGTATCTTTATTCGACTCGTTATTTAAATAATTTTTTATTCGCCGAGAATTTATTCGACGAATAATAGATAAATTTCAAAATTTTCATCTATTATTTCTATTTATTAATCGGAGACTGAATAATTTTGACCTGCTCGAGGCTCCAATGAACACGTAGCCCTTGTTTATTTGTCAAAATTCTTTCACGGAAGTGACGCTAGTTACTTCGTGGCGTTCATCCGATTAAAAAAAGACTAAACTCGATAGGATTTGAACTATGTCTACTGGTTGTATTCGAATAGATCCTTCATATAATTTTCTCTTATGCTAGGGTAACGAGGCGACGAGGCAACGAGGCGACGAGAGCCTCGGTCTCCGTGGACACGTGGTGCAATAAACACAGCCGGGCAACCCCACGGGGAGCCAGGTATATCGGCATGGAACCACTAACAAGTGATTTCCTAAACTTGTTTATTTTCCATGATTCTTTCACGGAAGTGACGTTAGCTACTTCGTAGCGTTCATCCGATTAAAAAAAAAAGACTAAACTCGATAGGATTTGGACTGTGCATGGCGGATTTATTCGAAATCTTCGAATAAAAATTGCAATTTTCCATGATTTTCGGCCACTTCACCACTTCTGATCTTTTATAACTCCTAAACCAATTAAATTTTCAGAGTGCATATAATTTATACGAGCTCACCAAACACATCTTTTAAACTTTCGTTATTGGCCTTGCTAAAAAGTTGAAAACATCAGGTTTCACTATTCTTTTTCGCAATTCCGAGCAAATGCATTTTTTCAACATATTTTTGAGACGTCATTGACTAAACTATTTCTTCTAGCTTTACAGAGAAATGGTGTCGTTTCGTCCATTCATAAAAAAATTATGTTAATTTAAAGGTGATTTAAAGAAAATGCAAAACATAAAAAATCAATTTTTTTAGTGGTGTAGAGTAGAATAAAAATATGAAAAAATCGGAGATAGTGATGATGACAATATCTCATTACTAAATTAATAATATTCAAGATGATCGCATTAAGCCACGATATGAAATCTGTATTTTTTCGAATTCTTCTGGGTTTTTTATTTTTTACAACTAGAGTTTGTAACTATAAAAGATTGGAAAAAATTAAAATACTTCTATCATTATAATTAATGTTATATTTAATTGATATTAATTAGAGATGTGTATATTAGATCTATATCTTAGTTACATATTTTATATAAAACGATATATAAACTTTTCGTTCTGATCAAGGCCAAATATGATGTAGGTTCATGTCCAGACTGAGTGTGGAGATAGGTTCTTGTCCGGACTGAGTGTGGAGAATGGTTCTTGTCCGGACTGAGTGTGGAGAATGGTTCTTGTCCGGACTGAGTGTGGAGATAGGAGCTGATCCAGGCTAAACACTAGAGTAGGGGGCAGCACTATAATGGGCACGGCCAAACCCCGGGCGTGAGCACTCTCATTACTCTCTGGTTAAATTAAAAAATCTGTAACAATTTCAGACTACACCGACATGCTGTACCCGCTGCACGTGTTTTCCTCGCCTGCGAGTATGCTACCCTGCACCCACGAATCCAGCAGGTGTCACCACCTTACGGAATAATTCACCTGCTGCTAGTAAGCGAAATGCAGCAAAGTATTCGAGCGACGTCGAGTCTCGAACACGATTCCACCGACGAGTATCTTGTCGGTTGTGGAACTTTTAGCGATGTGGTATTTCAGATGACTGTAAGTTCCACTTATCCCCGCGGCCACCTGTGTCCACTTTTTGCGCTGCGCCGTAGCACAGGGGCTGTCGGTCTTTAATAGTAACTCGTCGGTGACGCTTCCGAACACAGGATCATCGGCAAATATTACTACAAACTATAAACAAATATTGTTTCCGCAGAATGCTGGTTCCACCAACGCGAGTAAAAGATCGAACGTCGATACACGCGTTATCTTGCCTGTCAACGGGACACTTGTTGACATGCCCCCCCCCCCCTTCCCAGGTATTATGCATCGACGAAAAATAATCGAACGTACGAAAGAAGATATAATACTGTAAGTCGAGCGATTTTGCTTCGTATAATAATTTACCGCAAGATGAACTCTGTACGATTCGAGCGGGTATTTGTAGTTTTAATCGAGCGTTATTCGTTTCTATTGCAGATGGGAATAGTGGAAGGAAAAGGTGGTGGTGGTGGTTGAGGTTGTGGTGGCGACGGTGGCGGCGGGTGATGGTGGCGACAAAGGAGGGGAACAGGTAGGCACAGGAGCGTATTATACGTCGGCATCGCGTGGCCGTGTTCGAACGGTGTCTCGGGAAGAGCGATCGCGTGAACAGCGAGGCGCAGCAGCGAGGAAGGAGAAGTACTGGAGGAGTTTTCACGTTGGTTCAGTGAGCTGACGCACTTCGAACGACGCTCGTCGGCAACGGTGCGATCCGATCCGATCCGAGCCGAGCCGCAAACGTCCAAAAATGGCGTTTCTCGCGTAGCTCGCCGCAACACCATCGTCGAACCGTGTGTCCTCTCGGTATCGTGCTAGCGGCCGCGAGACGAGACCAGCGGGCTTCGTCCGACAGGGAATCGTCGCTGCGACCTGCGAATTGTGAATTGCTAAGTACGTCCTGCGAACACCGTGCAGGGTCACTTCGTTCCCAAGAGGCTCGCCCAGCGGACGAACACCGACGTAAATATCGCATCGCATCGCATCGCATGCCAGGCATCGTTGCATCCTCGAACAATGCGCGAGTGAATGTACACGCTTGTCGCGAGCAAAACCATTTTCAACTCCGTGGTTCCGTGTGTACTTCGAACAATTGGTTTCCTAATCGCGCCCTTTCGACGAGGAATCCGATTGGCCGGTTCGTCGACGGATGGCCAATCGACGCGACGCGAGGTCTCGCCAGGAGTCGACTCGCTACCATTCCTCGAAAGATCAACGTTCTCGTACAAAGAGCTCTTCTCCGCAGCTAATTGATATCCAATTAGCTGCGTGCCGTGTGCCGCGTACCGCGCGTGCCGTAGAATCGACCGAGTGCGAGAACATCGCTGCCACCTCGTAGAAACACCGTACCAGAGTCGACCGGTCGATCGCGGAAAAAAATTTGAATAGCGGTGAAAGTGGCGGCGGCGATAGAGCCGAATTTTCTGCGTGCGTACGCGCGCGTACTCCCGCCAGTCGGCGCGTCTTTCCATTTTCCCACGAAAACCTCCAGAAGAGTTTCGTTTTTCGTCGGGCTCCCGTAATTAGGCGAGTTCCCGCGGTTGTCGAACCAAGCGATTGCATCGCGTTCGTCCGATTTGCGTCGCAATCGCTTCGATCGCGATTCCGGCGAAAACGTCGAAGCCGACCGACTCGTTGTTACATTAGGGTTGGTTTTCTTCCTCGAAAAATTTTTTTCTTTTACACGGCGCAGCATCCAAATCGGATCGAAGAAAATCGTTCGTCGCGATCTGTCTTTCCTCTCGATTCCTCTCGCTGGACAATTTTTACGCGCTTACGCAAGCTTCGTCGCTTGGACAAGGTTTTCAAGCGACAGTGATGTCATGTCACGGCATGGCATGGCATAGTATATCATAGCATAGCATAACATAACATAGCATAGCATAGCATAGCATAGCATAGCATAGCATAGCGTGGACAAGTAACGCCTTCGACACGTGTGCAGCCGATGTCGCGGTAACGCATCGTTCGCGTCGAAGATGATCGAGTCGCGTCACGATCGCATTTTTATCCGCATCATCGCGATACTCGGAACCCGCTTCTACGCTTACAGTTTCTTATGCTGAATTGTTTAAACAATCTAGACTCGAATCGAATTGTATCGAACGAATTTGTACACTTTAGACCAGATATTTACGACATTCGCATATCCAACCATTATTCTCGCAAAACAAAATGACCGATATTCATCGTGTACACTGCGAGATTCGATAGCACACATCGGGGAAAAAAGTCCATTCTTCTACGAGAACGTACTTGCTGTTGGGAAAAGAGTTTCAACATTTTCCATCGGTAACAGTATAAGGGACTGTCCCCCAAACAATCGTTTCGTATCCAGGATACTTGACAACCATAATGAAAACCGGCTAATTCGTAGGTGCGTTGTTGTCTCGAGAATAGCGTGGACGAGTCAGACGCCGCGACGCGACGCGGTGGTGCGGCGTATCGTTTCTACGCTTTCTTGTTTCCTTTCTCTTGGCTGTAACTGTAAAATATTCAATGAATTCGAATGTAAAGGAGCCGGGTGCGCATCTCGCATCGCGCATCACGGCGATTTTTAAGGACGCGAAATCTAAAACGCAGCCGAGCGTCGGCGAACGCGGCTGTAACAACAGGTGTCCGTTGCAGACACTTTCACCGCGTGAAACTTTTTAGCCAACTAATCTTCCCGCGTGGCGAGAGTATCGCGATTAGCCGGACGAATCGGCTTCGCGCGGAGAAAATTGCGTGAAGTTTCGAAGCTTCCGGGATAATCGATCCAGGTCGCTATACATTATGTACCTACAACGACGGTGGATCGCTTCTTCTCCCACCTTTCGTCGCGTCGCGTCTCGTCTCGTCGGAACCATTTGACCCCGTGACCGGTGTCCAATTGTCTCGGCGATTACACATTTCACGCGTCAATGTTCCAACGATGGTCGTTTTTCGTTTCTCGCATCTCTTTTCTAGGATACCCTAGAATACCCTAGAAATCTAGGAAAGACAAGGGCTCATTCGAAAGAGGAAGGTACAATTATGAAATTATTTGAAATTATGCATATACAGTAAACGCTTGATTCTTGCCCAACAGCCGTGTTTTTCATGGACAAGAATCGTGCCCAGAAGTGCTTTTTATGACCGCGCCGAGCGAGACTTCAATAGAGAGCCGAACATAGAGAAGGACAGAATGAAATACGCGTGACTGTCTGCGTCTCTTTCTTTCCGATGCGCTGTCCTTCCTTGCGACCGAAACTTTGATCGTCGATTAAACCACTAAATACAATTGAAACTATATCGTGTTTGGTGTCATTTTAATCAGAAAAATGCCAGAAATAAGGTAGTGAAAGTCCCATGAACAAATAATGAAAATTGAGAGATTTGTAAAATCGATTCCTCGAGTCAATGTCGTAGTGTTCATACTGATATACCCGAGCCGACATCAATCGTCGCCGCCCTGCGGAGCGACTCGGCGTTGACAGGCAGTGCCCACGATCCAGACAAGAATCAAGCGTTTACTGTAGTTTGTAATATAAGCGTTAGAAGTAAGCCAAAATTGATGACGTTCAGCCATGTAATCCAAGCCATTTTTATACCATTGGATGAGTTTTCTGGATGCTATCGTGGGTTGAGCCCCCTTCATTTAACCTTCCTCTTTCGAATGAGCCCTTGTCAAAGGGTTGTTCAAATATGTATAAAGACGAAAACCCGTACCGCGCAAACCCACGTTTCGCCTAGATTTCTACGATATTCTAGGGTATTCGAATCTCCATTCGTCATGTATAGGGGGTCCTAACCCCTTAATGGTTATTTTCGCGGTATTAATTACCGCGTTACATACGAAAAATAGAATCTTCTACCTTCCGTATTTACCGAATTCATTTCGTTGCGAGTTGGATTTGCCTATGTACGAGTACACACGGCGTAGAATTTGTTTTGTCGCATTGAATCGCACCCTGCTCCGTAGCTGTCCGAACGAATACCGTGGAATTTATATCGTGGAATTCTGTAACGAAAAGGAAAACAGAGGGACCCGACGACGCGACTTAACGAAAAATGGAACCGACGGAGCAATTACGACCGGAGCAGCTTGTGGGCTTGGTGGCGCGGTCCGCGGAGGGCACTGCGGCGAAAGGGATGCCGATCAAAGGGCACGAGGACCTCTGGGTAGAGATTCAGGCGAACACGTTCAGGAACTGGGTGAACGAGCACCTGAAGCACGCGGCCGACGCCGCCGACGGACCGGTGATCGATCTCGCGGAGGACTTCCGGGACGGCACGCGGCTCTGCGCCCTCGTCGAGGTGTTGACCAAACGCCGGCTGCCCAGATGGAACCCTAGGCCCGCGAATCAGCACCATCACTTGGAGAACGTGTCAACGGCGCTACAGGCCATCGAAGCTGACGGCGTCAAGCTCGTGAATATCGGTGAGTGGACGATCTCGTCGATCTTGTCTCTCCCACGTTTTCTTCCCGTTTTCAGCCCGTTTTCTACCCACCCTTTTCTACCCGCCAGGTACAATTCATCGCATCTCCTATACCAAACGGTTTACTCCTCCTAGGCAGGTGTACTTACATAATTACTCAGGCTATTCTTCGAATGACTTCACCAGCCACCGGTCAATTACGTCGTCGCCGTTATGTTTCGCAATTTTGTCCGTAACGCCTTCATCGATGATCAAGCGCCACAGATAACCCACATACAAAACCATTTTGTTTGGTTCTGTTTCATAGGGCGCGAATAGAAAAAATAGCTATCAGGATCCGCGCGAACAACGAGAAGAAGCAGAGATGCAAAAATTGTACCAGTCAAGGGAACGGGTTTACCATAGTTCTTTCTGTAGGACCGTTGGGAAAAAAGAGGGCCCCCGTTGACCAATATCGAGATTCGTAGGCATCTCCAACTATGTGGGCGGTGATGTCTGGACCCATTCGGCTCTTTGCTCGACCCTTTTTCTTTCGTTTACACGCGGGCGACCACGCGACGTTCCATTCGAATTAGTCGACTCGTTTCAAACGATGTTATACGTCATACGAAAGAAGATTCTGACGATGATTGTTCAAAAAGCAGCCGAATCGAGGCATGGGTCGACCTCGTGGTCTGACTCATGCCGCCGGTTACTACTTGGAACGCGATACCGTATCAGAGTAAATAGTTGGTTGTGAATCGACGGGGCATATCGACGTGCTGCATCGCGTTGCAATCTCGGTGCATCGGATCGCGCGAACGAGCGTTCGCTCGTAACGAGCAAACTGTAATAACGTCTGTCTGTAACGCACTGCACCGGTTACGCGTCAACATCGAAAATATATGTATAGCTGTTACGTCACGGATCGCAAATCGGACTTCGAGGTCGTTGCCTTTCTTGCGCTCTATCGGCGCCTACGAGACTGCCCGACTCCCATTATGCGATTACGCTCGTGCAACGCGCTGTCGACTAAATAAATTCTCGGCGAACGAGCGAACGAGCGAATGAACGAACAAGCGAGCGGCAACGCGATGCATCCTCGATAAACCACGTTTCGAGCGCATCCCACCGCGCCGCGCCGATGGGTACCGCGATGCAAATCGTATATTACGAACCGCGACGAAAAATCCTAGGGGATTGTCGTCGACAATCGGAAAAACGATGGTTCGATTAATTCATTATATATTTTTTTCTTCGTCCTTGTTCGCAGGAAACGTGGACATCGTCAATGGAAATTTGAAACTTATCCTTGGCTTGATATGGTCGCTCATCGTTAGGTACCAAATAGGCAAGTCCAAGTTCCCTCCAAGGAAACTCATGCTCGCATGGCTCAAGGTCAGTACACGTAATTGCACCGTCGACCTTGCCGCATCGCGCTCGTGCTCGCGCGGGCACGAGCACGAGCACGTCCGCGCGCTTGCGACCACCTTCGTGATCCCGATCTGGAAATACACATACATGTATACGTGTATATGTTACGAAATCTCCGCGGGAAGCTTCGCGATTCGCCGATTCGCCGATTCATCGATTCCTTTTTCAGGCCGTTCTACCGGAGTGCAGAGTGAACAATTTTACGACGGACTGGAACTCCGGCGTGTACCTGAGCGCGTTGCTCGATTATTGCCAGCCGGGTCTCCTCCCTCACTGGCGTCAGTTGGACCATACCGACAGGTACGGAAAGATGCGATCGAAACGGTTTCTCGTTTCGCGTTACTATGTACCTACATACATACATATAGGTACCCTCTTCGAAACAGGATCGACGGTACACGTGTACAGGAGAGTTTTTCTGATCGCAGCGTGTACAATTGCCGAAAAGCCATGGAGATCGCGAAACGCGATTTCGATATACCGATGGTACTCGAACCAGAGTACCTTGCGTCTCCATATTTGGACGAACTATCGGGAATGACCTACTTATCTTACTTCATGAAGGAAGGCTCGCCCGGTTTTCATGCCACGTTACGGTGGGTCAACTCTCAATCGCCTCGTCACACCGTACAGAATTTCACGGTGAGCGTGTACGCGCGATCGCGATCGCTCCGATCGCTATCCTTGACGTGTCGCTCTGACAATGAATCGCGACCAAATCGATCCTGTTGCAGACCGATTGGAACGACGGCCGAGTCCTCTGCGGCATCGTGAGAAATTTGGGCGGTCCGGCTCCGGCTTACGAGAAAATCGACCCTGACCCTGCCGCATGGGAGTACAACAATCAAATGGGTAAACGTAGCATCTAAAATGAAAAAATCGGTCCAATTATCTCGAAGACCACCTTCGAGGCCGAATGAAATCGTAAATGGAAAATGCACAGTTTCGAGCTTCCATTGAACGACGCGGGATTAAAGGAATGCCCTCGACCTAGACGCGAATACACCTCGCGGTTCGATCACAAATGACGTAACGCTGGCTTCGTATTTTCCCGAAGGTATCGACGGAGCCAAGAAACTAGGCGTGGAGCCGATTCTCAAGGCGAAAGACATGGCAGACCAGAACGTTGAACATTTAGGCGTGATGGCGTACGCGGCACACTTTCAGTGGGTGAAGCCTCGCCCTCAGGCCAGCAAACAAATACTAGTCCATGTGGACAGTACTTCCGCCAGAGTGCAACAACCGGTTAGTCGGATGATTGTTCTCCCTTGAAAGATACGCCGACGAGAGCGTTTGGGGCGCGAACCGTGCCCTTTTTCGCGAAACGTTTCACCATCTAGCGAGCGTAGAGCCTCCTTCGCTTCGCTTCGTGGCGAAACGCAGTGAAATTCACCGACCCGTTCGCTCTCCCGCGCTCTCTCGCGTTCCGATTCGTCGGCTGGGTATTTTTAATGTTCTTGATACCGAGAAGAGAGCACACGGTTGCACGCAGATATAATTAACGATACAATTTCTCGGTTCCGCGTCGACGCGACGACAAAAACTTCCGAATTCCCGTGCTCACGATTGTTCCAATTGTTCGGATTTTTGCAGGCACATTTCAAGCTGGAATTGCTTACCAAAGAAGCGAACACGAGGGAGGTGCGCGGCGAAGTAATCGGTCCAAGTGGACGAATCGAGTGCAGACTCGCGTGGAACGGGATCCACGGGAAAGGAACGTTCGTCCCCACGGAAATTGGAATGCACAAGGTGCGACAGAGCGGCTCCACCGCGTGGTCCGCTGTCCGCTGTCCGCTATTCGCGATCTCTATCGGTGCGTCTCGTGTTTCAGCTGATGGTGTACAACGACAACGAGCTGGTCGACGGATGCCCTTATTATTTTCGAGTTTTACCTTCCCTGACTAAAATCAAAGCATCCGGCATGGACCCCTGCGCCATAGGATCCATCGTCGAGGTTCTAGTCAACAGTTATGGTAAACGAACAAGAACGCGGACTGTTCCGTTGTACAGCACAACATTCGTCTCTGTACGTCGATGCGTATGCTGTAACGATCCGATTTTTCAGGAACTAGTCATGACGGCATCGATGTGACCGCGTGGTCGCCGACCGGCAGATCCCTGCCGTGTCCGGTGAAAGAGAACGACGGTGTGCACACCGCGACCTTTCAACCGGACGAGACAGGAGAGTGGAGCATCGCGATAACTCACAAAGGAAATCATATTCAAGGCGGACCCTTCACCTGCTTCGTGTTCGATCCGAACGGCATAAAGGTGCGCCGCATCGGTTACCCCTTTGTCTTTCCACGGTTCTAGAATATTTCAATTAGACGAATGAATCGTTAGACGGATACGGGGACGGATAGATTCTGATCGTACGGTATTTTTTCAGCTAATCGACACGGAGGGCGCCCTTCCTGGGCAACCGTTCTCGTTCATCGTGGACGCGACTGGAACCGGCGGGCTCGGCGACGTGATCGTGGACCTGGTTCACGACAAACAGTCCGTACCGTTCAGGATGGAGGATTACGGCCACATGAGGTACCAAGTGTCCTTCGTCCCGTCCGATTCCGGAAAGTACAGAGTGTACGTGTACTTCAACGGCTCGGATGTCCGAGGCTCCCCGTTCTCCATCCGAGTGGGGACGCAGAGAGGATCGAGGAGGTCGAAGGAGTCAACGTCCAGCCTCGAAAGATCGAAACTGTCCTCTCTGGAAAGACGGATGAACGGTTTGAACGTGTCGGTCGGAGCCGACCGGACGAGTCCTGTTCAGAGGCCCTACTACAAGTCCCCTAGCCCTACTCGACACGTCGTCCGCGATTACTCTCCTCTGCAGCAGACCTCTTCGACCTACAAGACCACGACCACAAGCAACTACTCAATGGAGAATTCGAGCTCGACGTACCATCACGCGTCCACGTCGTTCGACCGCACACGGTCGCCGAGTCAGAATCAGAGTCAGAGTCCAATTCAAAGTCAAAGTCAGAATCAGAGTCAGAATCAGAGTCAGAGTCACAGTCAGAGTCCGAATCAGAGTCACAGTCACAGTCTCGGCTCAGCCTCGCGGAACCTTCACAGTCCCTCTACTATCAAGGAGACGAAGGAGATTTACTCGAGCAGCGTCTACAGCCAGTCCAGATCCCCCACCGTGCAGAGCCCCACCCTGCTGAAGGAAACGAAGGACGCGATGTACTCGACGAACAGTACAGTGAACAGATCTCGTTCTCCGAATCCGAGTCCAACGGTCCTAACCCACGGATCAAGGTATTCCCCGCTGATCAAAGAGTCCCGGGACATCTACAATTCCGGGTCTTTGAAGAGGACCAGCAGGTCGCCGAATCGCAGCCCCATGGCGTTCCGCAGCGCGACGCAAAGTCCGGTTAACAGAAGTTTCAGTCCGAGAAGCAACGAGAGAGATAACGGATTCGGCAGGAGGAGCTCCACAGAGAACAACGGAGCGATCGACACGAGCAGCAACGTTAGAGTGTCGTCGATGGTCGGAGGAACTTCTCGACGCGACTCGTGGGACGCCATCGAGAAGACCAAATCGCTGCTGTCCTACGGCAGCTTGGAGTCCCTCGCGAACCTTGCCAACAACTCGGCCACGCCCGAAACCACGGCGGCGAACAACCATAGCTACTTGAACAACAACTACAAAAATACTCAGAGCCGGAACACCTCCTCGTCGCACGCTCACACCGCCAGCTTCTCGAACTTCGCGTCGACACAAAAGTACAGCAACGAGAATCAGAACTCGCGGACCCAGACCCAGACTCACGGTATTTTGAAGAACAAGAACAACAACCATTACAAGAGCATGGATACCACCGACGGCGTACACGATCGCTACAATATGGTAAACAATGGAGTGTCTGGATACGGGAGCGCGCAGAGCAAAATCTCCACCCTTGTCGCCGGAAGCGCCCTCGAGATGCTTCCAATCCACAGACCGACCACATTTACCATCGACCCCAGCGTCGACCCGAATAATGTCATGGTCAGCGTTTCCGGTATGTTTGTTCGTCTCGTTTTTCGACGAATCGAAATCTTTAACCTGTTGCGCTACAATTACATCGTCGCGACGTTTAGAATTTCCTAGAGGAAAAAGACAATTTTTATCGACAAACGTAAGCGGGCCAAGCACGAAGGTGTAGGTGTTGAAAACTTTTAGGGATCAGGAATCAATTTTGTCCTGGTAATCCCAATAAAAATCGAATTTTCTTGTCGGTTGACTATGTTCCGCCCCATAGGTAGGTAGATTCGTACGCGCACGTGTCGAAGGATCGCGTGACAGTTATCGACGTGGGCGGGAATGAGCGAACCTTTGCGAATATCGAATATGTCCAACTATAGTTTAATCCGACAACGTTCTACAACGAATTCCAGGTCCAAGCGGAAAGGTTATTCCCGTCCAAAAGTCGATTCTTCGTGGTTTGACGTACGCTGTGACGGCCGAGGATGTTGGCGAGCACACGATTCAGATATTGGTCAACGGCCAGCACGTTCAGGGATCTCCGTTCAGGTTGGTATTGACTAGACCCGAAGGTGCGCTCGACGATCCAGATCGAGAACAGTTTTGTGTGATTGCAGATCGCAAGCGTACAACGCGCGAGCTATCCAAATCGGGAACATCCCAAACGGCGCCGTCAATCAGCCCGTGGAATTTGAGAGTAAGTACCAGAAGTTATCCGACTGAAGGTATATTTATACCGAAAAAAAACACGGTGGGACCCCGGATCCGGGAAAAGTTTGGTTACCCTGGTTTTTTATCTAGCACTTATATCAGTCCGGACGGTCCCCGTATAAATGCTAGATACAAAACCAGGGTAACCAAACTGTTCCCGGATCCGGGGTCCCACTGTGTTTTCTTCGATATAAATATACCTTAACGAGCCTTTCGCAAACCGATCAGATTCTTACGATGCGTCGATGTTGCGTTACAGTCGACGGTTCTAGGGCTGGATCCGGAAACTTGGAGATCCTCGTAAACGGTGGCCACGTGACGAGTTTCGTCAGGGCGTTGGGCAGCCAACGATTCCTGGCGTCTTTTGTGCCCCACGAGGCTGTCGTACACCTGGTCGAGATGACGTTTAACGGCGAAGTCGTCCCCGGTAAGTCTTTCCTTTTCCTGATATATATTTACCAACGATGAGCGTATCCCGAGCTCTATTCTCGTTCGTCTTTGGTTCTCGAAGGAGTACTCGAAAGACTCTCATCGCGCCGTGCAAGATCGACCGCTAATATCGTTGTCCGACGATTTCCCATTCAAATCGAAACAGCGCATTATCATCGGCTACGACAGAAATTTCCTGGTGAAAGTTATCCGCTTGTTTCCGTCGATTAAGATGGTTGCGCGCGATACCGCGCCGCGCCGCTTTGAACAATTTATCGTGCCCGATGGTACGTCAAATTTCCGTTCACCTGCAGCCTCGACGGTCACATCGATCTCTTCTTCTTCCACCAACGATATTTTCTCATCTTTATGCGCGGGAAGGCATTCGGAAACTGACGTTTCATCTTTTTCGCTTTCGCTCAAACTTTCGGGGCATTACGGCGTTCGCGAATAGAGAATAGCGAAAAAATGTTTGGAAAAACTGATCGAATCGGCACGAGGTTCCGGGGATCTCGTATGCGTGTATTTTGTACGCTCGGTCTTTGGATAGCGGTCTCGTCGCGTCGCGTTGTTTCGTGTGGGATTCGTTAAAAAACTGCGCTCGTTCCTCGGTGCATACATCTAGAATTTCACCGCGTAGCCGAGGCACCTTGCGTCTTCGAGTCAACAGGTCATTGGTCGGGTCGTTGACTTGCGATTTCACGCATCCACGTGATGTTCCACTGACACATATACGACGTCATCGTTTTCTTCGCGTTCCTGAATTTTTTCCTTTCGTTTACCTAACGAACCACGCGGACACCGCGCTATACTAATTCTTTCATCACGTATCTTTTTTTTTTGCGGTGCAACATATCGAATAGATTGCTCGAAGAATTGCTACCTTTCACCCGAAGGATGTTTAACGTGTTGCTCTTTCCCTTCTTTTCGCGCCAACGATGGAATTTCCCGTGGTAATTCTTCTTGCTGATCGTCTCGACCGCGCGCGCAGGTATTATCGATATTTATCTATTCGACGCATCGAACCCGTTAGATACAAATTGCTTGGAAAATGTATACGTGGCAGTGCTTACAGATAGAAAAAGCATTAGAAGAATTGACGAGGACACACGATTTACTTTTAATTACATTTGACCAATTGAAAGGGAAATACTCGTCTATGCGGATCCTTCGTTTTTCAATGATCCCCGGTCAATTATTATTTATAATATAATATATCCTCGAAGGTTTCCAGACGGTAGATAGGTACCTATACGATCGGAAGAGCGTTCGAGAACCTTTTCACGGAAGTAAAGCCATAATCGAGTCCGTGTTACGCCAGGCGTCGACGTGCGAAGAATATTACGATATTCGGGTGCTGTGCAAAGAAGCGTATTCTGCAATCGTAACCACGCGTTGCACGTGGCCTGCAGCACGCAGCGGAGACGTTGGTCGGGACCTCATTCCGCTTCTAAATCACCGCGAGTATTAGCATCAGAATGCTTCGGATTCCGTTACGATCTCTCTTCCAACTAGATAGTCGTTGCGTTACGTCGCGTCCCTTTCCGTCCCGTCGCTTGTCGCGTTCTGTAGATACATACGTACCAACGTACATGTATTTCCTGTTTTAATTCAAGCTATACCGACAATGGTGGTCAAGGTCGACCCATAGAAATTCTTCGGCGATCGAACTGTTTACCGATACTCGTCGAATCTCAAGATGACTCGTCTCAGCAACTCGACGAGATTTTCTTCGACGACCGTTGGAACGCGGAAAAATCGATTCTCCAAAGGTTAACTATTCGTTGACTCTCTGGAGCATGACGACGATACCCTCTCTACGATTAATAGAACGCGATGTGTGCCTTTTTTCCGGGGAATTCGTTGATGGCCGTAGCCCAGTATATTCGTCTATGGTGCTCACTCCATGGGAACGCGTTAACGCTTTCATTCAGCGATTCCAGCGATTCCAGCGATTCTAGCGGCATTTCACCGGCCGGGGTTCCTTAAACGCGCGCGTACATTACCAACCGAAAAGGAGTATCGTAGAGAACGTGGGTGTGGTCGCGACGTTAAAGCCGTTATATGCTCGCAGACGTATTTGGTTACGAGCGAGGATAGAGTCGGTGGTCTATCTACCTACGTGGATGTAAACGTAATCGGTCGCGCGACGACGTCGACGGAAATTTTCACCGCGGCATTTCCACAGTTTCGCCTGTGGTCGCAACATCGCTAAAGAAAATCGTTTTCTTCGTTGGAACGCGCCAACCGATACCTGTAATTTGCAGTCGCGTCTACGATCGGCACGGCGACGACGACCCAAACAGATGTTCCCGATTGTTTTACTCGCGATACACCCTGTAGAAATAAGACACTGCTTGGCGCGACAGGCGGAATGCGTACCTACGTACTATGTACGCGTATAATCGTGGCAAACGCGTTGGATCGCCAATTTCTCCATTTCACTGGCCTCGACTTCCACTTGCTGCAACTAAATATTTCGCTCTTCGTAAATACCAAGTAGCCGACGCTACGTTTCGCGAGCCAACTCCCTGAAATCCTGTAGAAATGATTCTCATTAGTTATTATTACAAAGGAGTAATGCAGAGCAGGTGAAAAATGTTTTCGAGAAGTTTGATCGTTTGTTACGCTCGATAGGGAATCCACTACGCTGATAAGTTTCCATAGAAAAGTTTGCGCGCGATCGGCACGAGCGAATTAATTCGCCGTAACGCTCGACAATAACACGCGTCGACTATGAAAGTGCACCGATTACACCGCTAATTACACGGACGTTCAGTAATATACGGCATCTCTCCCTGCTCGGAGAGAAAAATAGAATTACTTATCACATTGTTACGCAACGCGGTTGCTTTCGGTGACTTGAACGCTTCGAAGCTGCAACAGCGATGACGTTGCTCCGTCGCGTCGCCTCTCGCGTCTCCCTTCGAGCCGTGACAATGGATCTCGCATCTCGGCGCATCTAGTACGTCGACCGAATTCAATTTCTTCGTTCAGGTCGAATTACCTCGTCGACCGCGTTCGTCGGATCTTATTCGCATTATCTTTCTAATCTGTCATCGAAACAGCCACGATGTCATTGATTGCGGCGTTCGATAAGATATATGTACATATATATATATATATGTATAATTATTTGTCTAGATTTCAAAAATTAATTCCATGCTAATCGCGTGTATCGGCGTTTGGCTAGTATTTACGAGCGGTGCAAGATAAAAATAGTAGTAACAATGATATAATCGAACAATTAATATTCTTAACACATCTGGATAAGTCCAACAACAAACTTGACCTTGAAATTCCTCGTTCGTTGAATAAGCCGCCGCCACTAACATTAATGTCATCGACTATTATTTCGTGGTATTGTTATGGCGATCGGTGTAACGGCGAACGTGTTAACAGTGCCAATAAAGGGAACGGTCGTCTGCAGCTGCCTCGCGATTATTCGAAAGAGTCGTGCGCACATTCGATTCAATTGATTCCGATTTGCACAGCGTGTACGACCCGCTCGTAACGATCTTACGTCGAGCGAACTCGTTATCTTGAAATTAACCGCAAGTCCATGCTACTGTGATTGATTTCTATCGATCGAAGAAAGGGGGCGCGACACAGTCAAGGCCTGGTTTGAAAAAAAAAAGACAAAAGTTGACCGCGCGCTCGCGCGTTCGATAATGTAAATCTTTTCGAAAATTTTGGAACAAATCGCCTCCCATGGTGACCCGTTATGTCGGGGAATGCAGCGACTCGAGGAGCCGAGCCGAGCCGAACCGAACCGGCCCGAGCGGACTCCAAACCGCACAGTCTCTTCGATGTAACTCTGCTCGTCACGAATGTGGCGCAAAGCAATTCGATTCGATCCGGAAGGAAAACGTCGACTCGACGATTTCCGTGAACCAAGATCGATAAAAGTAAAAATGTCTCGCCGATCCGACGCGACCCGACCCGACCCGACTGCTCTAAGAACCGGTGACGCGCCGCGTCGCTCGCGATCTCCTCGGTTGCGTTCGCAGCACAAAATCTGCGAAGAGGCGCAGCGCAGCAGGTTGCAAAACGCTAGGCATCGTTAAAATTTCGTAATTCCACGATTACGGAACGAATCGAGGGCCGTTGTTTCTCCGCGATCTTCGTAGGAGCGCGACTCGCGCTGTCACAAACTTCCTAATTGCTATTAATTACTCATGATTCGCACTCGCCAGCGCTACGATATGAAATCCATCGTTACAAGTCAACTGTGAATATTCATACGGATTCACGTACTTTTATCGCTTCAGGTATAGCCGAGAAAGAAATGGTTTCATCTTCTACGCTAATTATGCTATTAAGCGCTTCTCGCGTTTTATCTTTATTTCGACTATAAACCGCTAATTGCCGTTCTCGCGTATCGCGAGGCTGCCGCGAATTATTATTCGAAAAAATTTGCGTAAGAATAAATGTAGACTCGTTGGTGTTCCAAAGGAAACGTAAACTATAGTCACTTTTAGCGTTTACGGGAAAGCTGATTCTATGCGGTGCTAAACAGCGTCCGACGCGAAACCAAAATTTCCGTCGCGATCGATTAGTCTCGCGTTTCGAGCACGATTGTTAAATGGGATCGCGATGCATGGAAAATTGCACTTTTCGTTCGACGGAAATGATCGGTCGACTCCCGCGGAATGGAGATCGCCTGTGACGTGACGTAACGTAACGTAACGTAACGTAACGTAACGTAACGTAGGACCGCGACCGGCCACCTCGGAAAGTAGATCCGCGTTGAATGCAAACAGCAAGGTTTCTATTTGCGGGGCCGGCCGACCTTAAGGTATCGAAATACGCAGATCAGGTATCCTGTAAACGTATAGGTGTAGAGTGTAGAGTGTAGACTATAGCTGGTCGAACGAGCAAGAAACGAATGGGAGAGCATAGGCGTAACGTCCCCTTTCCGGGCCCCGCTCTAACGTCGTCGATCCTAACGCAAACTCTCCCAAACCGATCCTTCTTCGACACGTACTCACTAAATTCCAACAATTTTCCTCGGTTCTCCGGCAACCGTTAATTTCCATAAGCGTAGAAGAAATTTCTCTACCAATCGTCCTGGCAAGCACGAAACAACTGGAACAATAATTTTTCGTTAATTTCAATCGATTGTGAGATTAGTAACAGTTAGGAAAATTTATGTAGAACGACTAGACAAGTATACGGAAATTGATTTGATAATCATAATCTTGAAGGACAATGTCTAGAAATAATTGTCAATTCTACAGAATTTCGGTTCTGCTTGAAAATAAATTTTAGATCGACCGTTTTCATCGATATTTCGAATCGATCAGGATTTTGGAGGATCGCACTGTTGTTTCGAATCGTAAGGATTAATTCGAATCGATCGACGCGACGCAACGCCCGAATTGCCCGTTTCGAACGTACACCGAGAAGCGCACGGCCCTGATGTTGGGCCCGAGCGGCAATCCAGTGGCAAGCATACTCGTCCCGTCGCTCGACCGTTCGACTCGTTCGAGTCTCTGTCGTGAATCGCGATCTGCTGACGTTTCCTCGTCGAGAAATCGAACCTGACATATCTTGCGGGTTTTTCGTTTTCGGGTCGTGCTCGGGTTTTCTCCAGCGTGTTCCACGGAATTCTAACGGCCTCGTGTCCTCTGTTCCGAGTATCGTGTCCTCATAATGGATCCGCAAGAGAATTATTCGCGATCAACGCTTATCGAACAGCGTCTAATAATCGATGTCGAATCGGTTCGCGTGCCACTGTGAAACTCGATACTGGTTCTCGTACTTATGACCGTGATCGAACCGTGACTTGTGAATAAACTACTTGGTGGTTGTTGTTGTTTTTGTTGTTGTTGTTGTTGTTGAATACGTGTTTAGTTTCCGTGGTTTTTCCTTGGTGTTTCCGCGATCGACTAGTTACTCGTCCGTAATTTCATTTACTTCGTCCACACTTTTTTTTTTGGTTTAGGGTTTTCAGCATTCTTTCAGGTTTCTCGATCTAGAAACTAAGGGCGATCGAGGTAATTCAATCTTTTCTCGCATTCACGATCTTTCCCTACGCGTATTTTCGTAAAGGTAATTCGGTAAATTTTCCCGCGGCTTGTCCAGAAGGTATTTTCCTTCGTGGCTGCGCGCGTGCCAATTACATGAAGGTTAGGTGACGTCTGATTGGGAGTCACGCTGCACTTCCGGGAAATAAGAATTTGATTCGAAGACCGATCTCGTAGGAGTCGATTATATTATAGAATCGAGAAACGTCGACGTTTCGTTTTTAATACATAAACGATTATTCAGAATTTACTATGTTCCTTATTCTTGAAACGTCATACACACAATTTATTACAATAATATGTTTCTGTACAAATATTAAATTAAGAAAAGCACCACTCGTTTTCCAGAATTTACCTTTGTTCTATTTGTGCGTACAACTGTTGTATCATGAAAAACTATTGTGCTTGCAGGATCGCCGTGGCGAGTTGGCATTATGCCAGCCCCAAAAATGTCAGTGATCGGGGAGTCTATAAGATTGGTTCCTGCTGGTAGTCCGGCGTTGTTCGAATTGTCTGCCCTTGGTTTCAATGGTAACGAGATCGACGTTCAAATTATTGGTAAGCTTGCTGCGTGGCGTACAAACTCTGTGCTTAAAGTAATACCGATCGTTACGAGAGGGCTTATCCTAAAGTATAACAATTTCTCTAGCTCCTTCTAAAAGGCATTTGCCAGCGAGGATAGAAGAAGAGCCTGGACGTCCCGGCGAGTTTCGCGTCGAATTCACTCCAACCGAAGTGGGCAGTCATCTGGTGGAAGTGAGCATCGCGGGACAAAAGCTACCGGCAGGACCTCTCGTCGCCAAGGTGTACAATAGCAGTTTAATCCAAGTTACAGACGTACCCAGCGCTGTGGTGGGACATGCCTGCCAATTTAGAGGTAGGAAATCTTGATTATCCTGTTAAAGTTAGATCCCAAAACGATGGAACCTGTCTTTATTCTTGAATTTTAGTTGACGCTAGTGCAGCTGGCGAGGGACAACTCGAAATCTCTATAAACGAAGGAGAAGTGCCTAATCACGTTCAAGTGGTAGGAGGGGGGCGTTGTCTCGTCTCCTTCACGCCCGAGATAGCCAAGTCGCATTACATAGACATCAAATTCAACGGAGAAGCAGTGAAGGGTTGCCCATTTATTTGCAATGTTTCCGACACGAGCAGAGTAACATTAAGCTTAAATCATCTGGAGTTGATTCCAGTCGATCAACCTGCCAGCTTCCACATGGGAGTCGACGGCAGTGGTAGCGCGGAACTAGCTGTTTCCGTTAGAGGTTGGTAGATCTAGATTGTCGTTGGTACGGAATAGGATATCGAGAAACTTGATTTTTCAGGACCGAACAACGAATTGCCCGTTAAAGTAACGGGTGACATAAAAAGTGGTTTCACGGCGGAATTTATTCCCAGAGACGTTGGCGTTCATTCGATCAGCGTCGAGTACAATGGTCATCCTGTAAATGGCACACCGTTCTTAGCCAAAGCGTTCAATGCCGATAAGGTATTAATCGGTCCCGTAGCCAGGGGCAGCGTCGGTCAGCCAACGCACTTTACCGGTACGTAAAGAAGAATTGCTTCAAAGAATAGAACGTCGAATGTGTCGAAAGTGTTGATAGTGTCGAAATAGCTCGATTCACTGAAATCCATCCTTTGTTTGTTCGACAGTCGATGCGAGTCAAGCCGGCGAAGGAAACTTGGAAATTACGATATCGGCTCGTAATCAAAATATTCCCACGCAAGTGACGCCACAAGGAAATGCTCGATTTTCGGTCAGCTTTGTTCCATTCGAGGCGTGCGAACACGTAATTAATATAGCCTTCAATAAACGAACTGTGCCAGGCTGCCCGATCGTAACTCGGGTAGGTGGCGATAGTCATGTAACAGTGAGTGGGCAGGCATTGAGCAGTGCTGGATTAGGACGACAAAGCTATCTTACCGTTAGTAACGTTGCCGGTAGCTTAGAAGATTTAGAAGTGAACGTTGAAGGTAAATCAGTTTCCGTTTCCGTTTCTCATTATTATAGACATTGTCTATGTTAATCTATAATATGTATACGTCGCATGTGTATCGACCAAAGTTTGATCTGCGTTATTGTCGCACAAATATCGCTACTTCCACATCAACATCGTACACTTTGTGACCGTCATTTCTTCGAATCTAATATCCCAAGCCAACGTTACAAGATAATTAAGAGTTTCTGCACAAACGGTTCTGCCGACGACCGAAGTATGTATAGAGAGCACCTTCTATGTTTCTTTCGACACGTTTGTGTGAGATTTTTTTTTTTAACTTTTGTCCAACCTCGATTATGGTGGAAATTTGCACGACATTGTGCCTCTGTGTGTGCGTGGAATGTCTTCTTAATCTCCAGCTTGAGAGCAATTCTCTCTTTGTTGCAGGTCGGCCAGCTTTCAGACTACGACATTACTAGACTTCTCAAACAAAACTAATCTCATTCTTACCTTAATAGCGGAATACTTTTAAACAAATTGGTGGTGGGTTTTCTAATTTGTTCTTCTATGCGTATTCGAATAGTTTCTTATGCTTCTCCCGTGATTTCTAATCGGTGGTTACCATGTCAGAGTATTATAAAATATGGGCTTTGGTTTCGCTTTGGCGGATAAATACTGAAACGGTGTCTAACGCTTCGTAATTTTTGTTCTATCGATCTAATCTATTGGCTGAACCAAGCGATCGTGCGTATTTGTATATTTCTCATGACAGCCATCCTTCTGGTGCTATGACGTAGAATTACCGATAGTTTCGCGTTAATCGTTAAGTATTATGGTATAATGGTACAAATATTATCGAGTTCGATATCCGTGTATAGTGTAGCGCTTTTACCCAATGTGCCAACTATTCCCTATTACCCCATTACCTATTACTACTTAGTTTAACAACGCGTATAACTTTAAACCGATCAGCAATGCATAAATCGATCTCTAGTTTAGTGGTTCCATTCTATTATAGTTTAGTGGAATCGAGTCGATTCGCGAAACGGTTAGCTTGTTTCTTTCGCGTAATAACTTGACTGTGTTTATTTCAATAACACGCAACAGACATACGAGTAGAGTTAACCAAGTATTAATCACAAATTATCTTAATAGGAGCGAACTAATGTTTTTATCGAATTACGTTAACGCTCCTACATCTGCAGCTAGCATTTTGTCATATAACAACTCATACATTGCTTTCGTAATCGAGCATCTTAACAACTAAGATTTAAATAAGAAAAGAAGTTGTTGGGCTCGCATAAATCCCGATCGTCAACTTTTGGTGTCCTCCAACCCGCCCCAGTAGTCGGCTTGTCTGAATTGTATCAAACAACTAACCGGCGGACTTGTTAGGACCCAATGGACAGGCCGTACCAGCTCAAGTCACTGACAACAAAGACACGACGTGCAGCGTGGCGTTTACGCCGAGAGTAGTCGGGGAACATAGAATTTCGGTAAGCCATCGGAATGTTCCTGTGGTCGGCAGCCCGTTCAGCTGTAAAGTCTATGACGTAACTGCTATCAAAGTGAAGGATGCTAAACACGGTGTCATTGGAATGCCTGTAACTTTCTTAGGTATGGACTCGCCTTATGACGCATCGAATAACGCATACCGAACAATGTGTCTGTATCACGCAGTTTGTGCTTGCTTCTCGCTGCAGTTGAAACTAGTCAAGCAGGACCTGGAAATTTAGAGGTGACGGTGAACGGTGGTCGCGTGCCTACGTCCGCTCAAGCTCAAGGTCCGCACACGTACGCGATATCATTCACGCCTAGAGAGCCCATTGTGCACACCGTCGATTTGCGATTCAACGGGGAAGATGTACCTGGTAGTCCTTTTAGTTGTCAGGTACGGTCACGCACAACTGATCAGCTTTCTGCTTTCTCTTGATTTCGACGCGACCTCGGCCGAGCTAAACATTTTCCTCGACAACGATGCTACAGGTCAGCGACACCGCCAAAGTAATAGTGACCGAAGGACTGGAGAAAGTATCTGTGAATCGACTGACAACCTTCACAATAGAAGCGGACGTTTCCTTCGGAACACCCGCTGTAGAAGTTCTTTCACCCACTAGAGAGAGTTTACCGATTCACGTGAAGCAGAGCGGCCACGGATGTTACACCGCAGGCTTCACTCCAAAAGATGTCGGTACGTTCACTGATAGAGACCGACCGATAAACGTATTCTCGCGAAACAACACTGCAAAACTTGCTCTACAAAACCCATAATTTTCAGGTGATCATAGCGTCGAGGTAAAGTTGAGTGGATCGCACGTGGAAGGAAGTCCATTTTTAGTGAAAGCTTACAACGCGGACAAGGTAAAGGTGACTGATATAAATAGCGGTGTTGTCGGGAAACCAGTTTTCTTCAGCAGTGAGTTACAGGATTTTACTCGATTGATCGGTGTGCAGGCTTAACAATCGATTCATCCGTTATCTTTAAATTCCAGTTAACGCCAGTCAAGCTGGTGCTGGCAATCTCGAGATCATTGTTGCCGTGAATGGTAAAAATGTCCCGAATTACGTTCAAAGCGAAGGTAACGCCAAGTTCAGAGTCAATTTCAAGCCACAGGAACCTGCCGTTCACAGTCTTAGCGTTCGTTTTAACGGAGAACCAGTTCCAGGTGAACAACGAGCTACGACAGCTTCGAATGTAACTCTTTTGCTTCTATATGCTTACGCCGACTGTGTAAATCATACTTTTTGATACAGGTTCACCGTTCAGCTGTAAAGTAGTCGGAGCTGGCCAGGCAATAATCGCAGGTCACAATTTAAAAATGGGAGCCGTGAAGCAGTTGATGTCTTTCACGGTGGACCCGCAAGCTCCGTCGATGAATTGCGACGTGATCGTAATGCCGCCGTCCGGTATATCCCTTCCCATCACGATAGAACCTGTCGATGGAAAATACAACATTAGCTTTGTACCCACGGAAGTAGGCAGGCATAACATTAGCGTGTTAGTGGATTCCGAGCACGTGAAAGGATCTCCTTTCGCCTGTAACGTTTACGACGTCACCAAGGTAAAGCTTGCTTTTTATTCGGTGTTCTGTGCGCAACGATCGAAAGACGCGGTTGTCGGGCATTTTCAAAGTCTTCGAATGAAACAGGTTCACGTTTCTGGTCTTACGGAAGCACTGCTAGGCCAAGCAACTACGTTTACGGTCGATGCTGCTGAAGCTGGCGAAGGAACTTTGGAATTGGTAGTGAGTACGGAGAACAATACCGTTAAAGCTGAGGTAGTCGCCTGCGCTCGCGGATTGTACGACGTCACGTTCGTTCCGCAAACTACTAGTAGTCATTACGTGAACATTAGTTTCAACGACGACAATGTACCAGGTCGGTGACTCGATGCTTCCCCTCGTGTTTCTTACAATTTAATGCTTGCGACGAAGTTATAACTCTTTCGTTGTCGCTTATCAGGGAGTCCATTCAAGTGTCCAGTAGTCAGTACAATGATGGATGGGCCATCCATAATTCGAGTTGGCAATACAGCGTACATGGACTTGGAAATGTCGGGATTAGAGGGTCCTGTGTCTGCCGAAGTTACCGGTAAACTCCTCTTCTATTACTATTTGGTCGGAAACAGATACATACACGGAAACCCCTCTAATATCGCATTAAAATGTTATTAGGTCCTGACGGCATAATCATTCCATGCACATTGACCAAATTATCGTCCCATTTGTACCGAGTCGAAGTCCGAACGCGACAGGTCGGAACGTACAGCGTCATTTTCAGCGACGGTCATAAGATAATTAGTTCTCAAACGCTTCAAGCTTTCGATCCTGGAAAAGTAACGATCAAAGAAGTGTCGGACGTAGTGTGTCATCGTCCTGGAACTATTATAGGTATGATCCTTGTAACGTATTTACGTAGACAACATGCGTACAGTCTGTAGAGTAGAGTATATAAAGTAAACATAAAATGTATTTGCAGTGGTTGCGTCGAAAGAAGCTGGACCAGGAAAACTGTGCGTGAATGTGCGTGCTGCCGGCGCTGACGTTGACAGCGTAGTCAGAGAAGGAGAGAATGGCCTTTACGAAATAGTGTTTCATCCAACGCGAGCCGCTCCTCACAGAGTTCACATAAAGTACAATGAAGTTCACATTGCAGGTTCGATAATTACCTTGCTCTACTTGCATGCTACCCTAATTGCTCGTCACGTCTCTTTGTTCACTTTCCCCGATTTGCTGTCGTTGTTCTGTCGCTAGGAAGTCCGCTTGATGTAACCGTGCGAAGTCCTACCGGAGGACGAGAAGTCACCGCAACAGGATTAGGACTGTACCAATCGTGCGTTGGCAAAGTGACTTCGTTCACGATTGAAACGTTAGGTCGTCCGGGAAAAGAATTCGACGTTGTAATAAGCGGACCACAGGGTAATGCGGTTCCAGTTCGATGCTACCAGCATCGCGATGGAAATCTACTCGCCGAATTCACCACGAACACCGTCGGTGTGTAATTTCTGTTGACTCGGATTGAAAACGGTAACGTCCTTAACACTCCTATCGGCTTGAGAAACAAGGATTTCTTCTGCTTTCAGGAACATACAAAATCGATGTTTTGCAAGGTGCAAAGCCGGTTCTGGGTTCGCCATTTTTCTGTCAAGCTTTCGACGTTTCCAAGGTGAAACTGCAAGAACTGGGTCCGATGACAGTGTCCGTGCATGATCATATCGCGTTTAAGAGTAAGCATATTAAATTAATTCACGCGCGAATGGAAGGGGGAAAAAAGATTTGTTCTTACTATCGTGTTATTACCCACCGTTACAGTAACGAAGACAGACGCTGGAATGGCAGATTTGGATGTGACCGCAACGAGTCCTCTGGGTCAAGAGCTTCCGTTACAGGTTACACCGTTAAACGATGGCGCTGAAATGGTGGAATTTTCTCCCAGCGCACCTGGCACCTACATGATCAACATTACGTACGGTAAGATCATCCCGTAGCAGATAAATTAAGTCGAAGCGTAAGGGGACTGTCGATCGCGTTTCGAGAATCATTTCTAACAACTATACACGCAGGAGGATGTCCTATACCTGGTAGTCCAATGGTATGCACGGTCGATGCCGCTGGACAAGCTCGCGCGAAAGGCGAAGGTTTATTGAGTGGTCACGTGGACAAAGCAGCACATTTTATCGTAACCGGCACGAGAAGTCCTCCGGCAGTTCAAGTATGTGCTCCGGGAACTTTTCGTAGTAGATCGATCGGTTCGATCGAATTATTTTTTTACGGGTAAACCAATTAGCGCGTGTGTCGCGTAGGTGGACGGTCCGGACAGTGTGTCGAAAGCGGTCGTCGAAGCAGGAGCTAATCCAGGCACCTGGAACGTGTCTTACGTTCCGTCCGAAGTTGGAGTATTCGATATTCGAGTGGTCTCTGCTGGACAACAACTTCCAGGATCTCCTTGGCATCCGAAAATCATAGACACGCGAAATCTTCGCGTAATCGGTAGGCAATGAGGTTGAAGAAGCATCGTAGAACTCGACGAGGCTAATATATGTATCATTGGCTTTAAGGTGGTTGGCCAGCCGTGTGCGACGACATTGGACGTTTGAAATTACACCCATCGAACAAAATTAGTTTCGACACCGCTGAAGCTGGCCCGGGTGAACTTAGCGGAAAGATAGGTGACCAAACGTTATCGTTTGAAATGACCTCGAACAATAGACTGAAGCTTATTCCACCGCAGATAAACGGCGGAGAGCATCGTTTAGAAATATTATTTAACGGAGTACCATTCCCAGGAGCACCGAAATTAGCTATAGTTCAAGATTTAGAGGTGCGCGATGCAAAGAGATCCTAAGAATTCGCCCAAATTCGTTACCGATGGCGCAAGGATTTTACTTTTATTTTTTTACTTTGGTTTCCAGCCACCTGTGCAAGACACGAGTCGTGTATTGCTAAGGGGGAGAGGTTTGACGTCGGCAAAGTGCGGAGAAGAAGTTAGTTTCACGATAGACGGGTCTCAAGCCGGTAGCGGAACGCCGAAAGTTCAACTTTTCTCGCCGACCAACGAACTGAACGTGATGCTGCAACATTTAGGTGAATACCTTGTCACTGTTTCAACGATCGTAACTCATCCTGGTTACGTAATATTTTCTCCTTAGAATGATGTATCTGATTTCACGCTCGCAGGGGACTCTGTTTATCGTGCAAGTTATATACCTCTAACTCCCGACCCTCTGTTAATGACTGTGTCATGGAACGGAAGACAGTTGAAAGGATGTCCCCTGCAGATCAACGTAACGAGCGCGGCTGACGCGTCGCGTGTCATCTGCTCCGGCGATGGACTGAAACACGGTATCGTCGGTCAGGAGATACGAAGTTTCATCGATACTAGACGCGCAGGACCAGGTAGGTAGCTTGTGTTTAGAATCGAGAATTTGTTACCGATCAATGTATTCGAAGAGAACATTTTTCGATGTCCAGGCGAATTGACGGCACACTGCGTCGGTCCTCACAAAGTGGCCTACTGTGAATTGTACGATCACGGCGACGCCACTTTTACCTTGAACGTTAAACCTCAAGAGGCTGGGCGTCACGCGTTGACAATCAAGTATGCAGGAGAACATGTTCCGGGTTCGCCGTTCACGTTACGCGTTTCCGGTGCTCCGGACGCTTCAAAGGTAACGTAGACGCCATTAGCGTCCAGAAGCGTAAGAAATATGTATACGAGTTAAACGAATCGAATGAAATACGAAGAAATCGTCTCCACGAAACAGGTACGAGTGTACGGACCAGGAATCGAACACGGAGTGCTGGCGACATTCCAGTCGCGGTTCATTTGCGACACTCGCGGCGCCGGTGCTGGCCAACTCACGGTCAGAGTCCGTGGACCGAAAGGGGCATTCAGAGTGGAAATGCAGAGGGAGACGCAGAAAGATCGTATAATTCTTTGTCGATACGACCCGACGGAACCAGGCGACTATAGGGTCGAAGTTCGTTGGGCAGGCGTCTTGGTTCCGGGTTCCCCGTTCCCGGTTAAGATCGTTGATACGCAAGACGAACTATTGATGCTGACGCAGGTAAACCCGCGCACCAATTTCTACCAAGTAGTACTCAACTCGAGTATTCGTTCGACAAAGAATCAAGTTTACAGTTCGGATTATTAATTTCAGGGTGGAGACAATTATTCGACGGGACATCACACGATCTCGTCATGGCGTGGATCGCAAGCTATGCTGTAAGAAAATTGCATATAAAGTTGTTATTATTTTTCACGGACTAATAATATATTTTGATAATATATAATTATATTGTAACTTATCTAAATGTTTGCAATAAAATCGATATTTTGACAAGTCTCGTTACTCCGATAACGATGCTTCGGTGATTTTCTAAACATAAATTCATTTATTTTACATACACACGATATAACAAAAACTCGTAGAACACTGTATATACAGCCAACCGAAGCTCCAGCACGATACGAAAATATAATATAATATGTTACATCGTATACCACACAACATTCTATCAACGTTTTTTCTTCGCCTCTAGCTTGCTGAGTTCTCTGAACACTTGTTTCTTCATTTCCTTTTGTCTGTTAAGTTTTCGCGCTTCCTCCGCGGAAATTTGAGCCTGATGAGCCTCGATTCTTTTCTTCATGGCTAGTTTCAGCTGTTTCTGTTTGTGAGCGTAATTGGTTTTGATCATTTGCATCAGCTTTGCCACCCTCTCTTCCTTGGGTTCGCGCACTACTGCCACCCTGCCGTCCTTGAACTTCGGTATGCGTTTTCCAGGGGTCGGCTTCATCTTTGGCTTAATCTTGTACGGAAGCTCTTTCTGCAGGCTTCGAGGAATAGACAAGGGTCTGAAGACCATTGGTTCCCTCTCGATGGTCGTGTACATCGAGTCCGTATTGGCTGGCATGCGAATATTTTTTTCCCGCTTTAGCTGTCCTGTCGTTTTCATTCCTTGCCATCGGTTCTTCTCGTCGGGCGGAAGCAAAAGCGATGTGACAGGATTATAGAATCTCGGGACGTCGACCTTGTACCAGGTGCGGCAAAAGACGATGTCGCTCAGAAGTATTTTGTCCTCGAACGTTGCCCGGAAACTTCCCTCTGGTTTCGACACGGCTTTCTTTATTTGACCACGTATGCCCGACACAGTTTTTATCCTAGCACCCTCGAACTTTGCCACCTCGAGGGCGCTGTTGAACATGTCCTTGATGAACGCGGTCTTCTTGTAGATCTTCAAGGGAACGCCGGTGAGTTTAAGCTTCTTCATGATCTGCGTGCTTTTGTCCGTCTCGACGATAGAACCGGTCGCCGCTATTCTGAATCCTGGCACCCTACTGGCGACGTCCTGCACAGCCAGAACTCCGGTGCTCTGCGGCGTTACAGGACCCCAAAAGTGTGCCATGCAGGCAACGTGTTCCGGCGTGTACTTTAACATTCTGCTTCTCAAATTATCCTCCAGCTTGGAGAAGATCGGAAGCGTCTGAAATCGTCTCCATCCCACGGAAATGATCAACGGATCCCTGCTCTTGAGGATCTTCGAGTACCATCGGTGTTTCTTGATCCTCGTCTGTACGTACCCTATATTCTCTTCACCGTGTAAGAGACCTCCGATGATCAGCGGATACGTGGGATCCAGATGAGCGATTAACTCGTAAGGCACGTTTTCCAACTCGACACGGACGTACATGCCAGGACGATAGCCTTCCAATTGAACCCGAACGTCGTCCTCCATCCCCTCGAACTCCGACTTGTTCAGGTTCGCCTGCTTCTCCACCTCCGACTTGAGCTCGTCGTAATAGGTTTTCGACTCACCGTTGTCGTATTCCGAGTCAAACTGTTCCTTCAACTTTTTCTTCCTCTCCATAAGCTTCTTCTTCACCTCCATTTCATCGTTTGTTGGCTCCTTCGGCGCTTCCGTTTTGTATTTCTCTCCAGTTTCCAAATCTTCGAAATCCCCGTAGACATCCTGGTCGTCTATATCGTCCAATTTCAACAGCTCCTCGGCGTCTTCCGATTCCTTCCATTTTCCCGTCACGAAACGGTTTACCACGAGGAACTTGTTTTCTTCTTCCAACCAATCTCGCGGCGCTTCCGGAAAGAACACGCTTTCCTCTTGATTCTGCAGTTCTCGATCTTGGATCTTACGCTTCTGCTGTTCCTGCACCACACGGAAGATACCGCCAATCTCGTTCTCCTGATCCTCCTCCTCCTCTTTCCCTTTTTCTTTCTCGTCCTCTATTTGTTCGGCGAGAATCCTCTTGTCGAATACTCCGTACACCAGTTTCATTAAGTTCTTGTTGCCACGTTGACGATCCTCGAACGCGGTCTTAGCTTTCTCGGCCAAATTCGCCTTCCACTTCAATTCGTCCACGATTTCCTCGCTCTCGTCAGCCCCATCCTCGTCCTCCTCCTCCGATTCTTGCGAAAAATTCATTTCGTCTTCTCCTTCTTCATCGTCGTCGTCGTCGTCGTCCTTCTCGAGTCCGGCGCGCGAATCCTCATCGCTCAGTTCGTCGAAGCTCTCGCTCTCGCTCCCGCTATTCGGTTGTTTGTTACGTTTTTTCGAGCTAGCGTTTAGAGAATCCAGCGCTTCCGCGATCTTATTCTTGATCTTTATATCGGACTCTTTGCTCATCGAATGATAAACTTCCGTGTTGCTCGATGCATCTGCAAGTCGAAAAGCGTCCGCGGACTTTTGTTTCCTAGCGTCTAAACCATCGTCGTCGTCCAAGTCTAAATCGTTCGATGAACTCTTTATTTTCTTGAGTTTGACGATTCTAGATTCGCTACTCTTCTTCTTTCTCTTTACACCTAATCCAATCGGTTTCCCCTCGTCCTCGCTTTCTTTTTTCGGGTTTTCGTTGTCGGTACCGTCGTCTTTATCTTCGTCATTGAGTTCGTTCTCGCTTTCCTCGCTCGATTCCTCATCGTCATTGTCCTCGTCTTCGTTCTCGCAATCCTGCGAATCAGGGAACAAAACTTTTCTTCTAATTCGATCGCCGTCGATTACGGTTTCACCGACGTAATTGCCGAAAGATTCCTCGACGTCCTCTGCCCTGATCGGAGCAGCGTCGCTAAACAGTTGTAGCTCACTGTGCTGTAATTTCTGATCGAGAGTCTCTCGAGTGTCCATCAACGCTCCGACCAAACCAGTATCCTCTTCCTTGTGAGAATGACTGCCACCTAGCTCTACGTAAACGGCATCCTTGTCGTAGACTATTCCACCCACGCCCGAAAAAGGTGCGTAAATTAAACGTTCCTTCTCTACCAACGCGCGTTTCTTTAGCGCTTCTGGCAAGGGGCAGGGATCCGAAAGAAAACTGACATCCTTAATTTTTAGATCGCCGCAACCTGGAATGTGTATGGAAGTTTCCTTGTTCAGAGGAACTCCCCTCACGTATCTGCAACAAACGATACAAAATAGTTGCTAAATCGTAACGTAGAGCGTACTGTAATTTTACATATACCATAATCTTTACGTACCCATACAAACTTATCGTTCTATCAGTTTTTGGATTTTGTCTAATCGATTCCGGGGAAGTCAAATCTTCCACTCTATCCGTCAGAATGTAGGGATGCGTACTGCGCCAAGTCAGAGGCCTAAATTTCATGACAGATATAAACCTAGCCAAGTTCTTCACCTCTGTTCGTAAATATTCTCCGTGGAGTAATCCGGAAAGGTAAAACAATTTTGCTCCGGCGTACACTTCTGTCCAAAATCGTTGTTTCAACGTTTTCTTCGTTTTTTTCAATTGTTTTGCATTTTTTATCAAGTCCAGATGAGTCAAAACACCCATGATCCTCGGCATCCCATGAACCTGACATATATTCAGAAATTCGAAAATTTCCATTTCAAACCCGAAAGAGCCATCTATCAACAGCAATACCAAATCAGCTACTTTCGCTATGTCTATCATACAGTTGATGTCGTTGTTGCATTCGATAAAAGTGATCCTTCTTTTCTTGCTGGAAACAACGGTAACTGGACCTATTATATTGGCCAACGGTTGTCTCACGAAACTCTTGATCAAACATTGAATTACCGAGGATTTTCCTACCTTCGGGGGACCGACTATGGCTACCAGAACCGGAGGTGGTTCCAAAGGAGTTCTGTCCACCAAAGGTATGTGTTGTTTCTTAGTGTCTATATCTTGCCTACGTCTGAAGCGTCTTTCTGCTTTAATCGCGGAATTGAACGTAAACGCCTTTGGATTCTTCTGTTTATCCGTTAGCTCTTGAACATGTTCGTTCTTTGCCTTCTTTTTTACAGCTTTGCGACCGGCGTTCCGTTCTCTGTGAGTCCTGTGACTTACCGTACTTTCCGTTTCGTTTGCCATTTTCAGATTCTTTTTGCGACCGTTTGGTCGATCAAATAGGTATATTACACTGGAAAGATGCGTGTGCTCCAACCACCTCTCGACTTCACGTGCATGTTCCGACAGGCATCTAGGTTATGCGACGTTTGAAATGCGGCTCCATTCGTAGCAATATCTCCTCTTACCGGAAGTATCTGGTATCGCACCTGCAGAAACCGTGCAAAATAATCGACGAATGTTTCACAGTTTCTAACGTTTCAAGTTTTATCATACTCGATACAACGCTGGAAGAAGTGTAAACACGCGGTAATTGAACGTTGAACACGTGACACCGACGTAATGTCAACAAGTGGGGATATAAGTTGTATCCCTACTCTTTGGTAATGTTGGTGGTCATCTGGTTATTAACCCTCTCGGCTAATTTATACAATATTCGAAACAGTATATGGTTAGAAATCAATTAATTTTAGAGAACTTTGAAAATGAAAACGCACGAATATACAGATATGAATACTTCCGCTTAGGCCACAAGCACAGACGAGGTGCAGGAGTAAACCAATCACATCGACATCGTCAACAATAACTCGATTTCTTACGTCCTCTACGCTAGCGAACGATAAATGTTGGAACTAGATCCACCAGAATCTTAGATCATGTACATATATGATCAGTGACTACAAGAACCAGAGAGGAAACTTTAGTTCCACCTCCTCACCCAGGTGGAGCCACATACCATTTCCACTATTTTTTTTTTTTTTATTTATTAAAGCTTTAGGCCAAGTTTGGCCTATTAGCTGACTTGTACATCTTACATGCTAACAGTATACAACAATTAATTTGTACTATGACATATAAAGATTATAAATTTGTAGGCTTATATATATATATATTAACATCTATATAACTATATCTCTTATTTCTATACAGTGTTTGGTATCCGTTTGTTTCAGTATGGCACATACTTCTATCACAGTTTCTTCTTTCTATGGTCACATAACCTAAATGTACTTATTACAGGATATGTAAATATTCATATGTATTCTTACATAGTATATATACGCTCTTAGATCTATTCAATCTTTATATATTATATTTATGGAATGGGATTTTCAATTTGGTTCAAGTATTGCACTCGTATTACAGATAGATTCTTATATCTAATTCTTATTCGTACTCTTATTTAGAGAACTAACTTTCTATTCTTACCTTATTTAACATATAGTCTTCTTGATCTGTGTCGAAGAGGGACAGTACCATATTAAATGATCTATATCTTGGATGGAGTAATTACACTCACAAGTGGAGTGTTCTATTATTTTAAGTCTGGCTAGGGACTCCTGTGTGTTTACGTGATTTGTTCTCATTCTTCCAAATCTTACAATAAGCTCTCTAGGGAGATCATGTTCTCTGTACCAAGGATTCTTCTGTGATTTAAAAAATTGTTGGTGGTATTTGACTCCTTTATTGTGAAACTGAGTTCCGAGTAGGGATTGGAACTCGTTCCACATTTCATCTTTGAAGGACTCTTTGAAATCAGTGTATGGAATTTTGTGATGGAGGGATGGAGCTTTTTTTGTGGCTTCTTTGGCAAGATTGTCTGCTAACTCGTTTCCTTTTATGCCACAATGGGCTGGAATCCATATAAATGAAACTTGTTTAGGATTGTTCGTATTGATTGCAAGGTTTAAAGTTTTACGTTTAATATCAATAATGTGGAAGTTAGTACGAGTGTTTATAGAGGAACTATTAAGTGATGTGAGGGCACTGAGAGAGTCAGAGCATATTTACAGAGGTTTGTCAGAGTTTATAAAGAAATCTAGAGCTAGTGATAGGGCTGCACATTCTGCTGTGAACACTGAAGCTGTGGGATTAATATTAATGGGAACTGAAATATTTCTTTCAGGGCAGACAATAGCTGCACCTGTAGAGAGTCCGCTGTGAACCTTGGAGCCGTCAGTGAAAATATGCAGGTGATCTGGATAGTTAGTCATGATGTGGTCTGTAAATTCTGCATGGGGGTGTGGGGATCGTTGCAGTTGAAATCCTGTTTTAAGATCACAGGAAATTTGAAAGTTAAGGGCAGGCCCTTGTAAATTACCCTCATACCCTGGAAGCTGGGGGACCAGGCAAAGCGGCAGTATGACCAGTTTGATATGAAGTGTAGAATATTGAGTGAGATTCCCATCTGAGCGAGACGTTTCAGGAGAATATGACATTGGACGTTGTCAAAGGCTGCGCTAACGTCAAGAAAAGCTGCAATGGTATATTGATGACGAGCAAAGCCTGAGCGTATGTATGTCGCAAGGTTAAGAATGTTATCAGTAGCAGAGCGGCCCTTTCTGAATCCTGCCTGGGATGGAGGGATGAGACCTTCAGTCTCACACCGTCTTTCCATGATTTTACTCATGCAAGACGTGAGTGATATGGGTCTAAAGTTTATGTTGTCATACTTTTTGATGAAAAGGACCTGGGTTTTGTTCCAGTCTTCTGGGATGCAATGATTTGTGAATAATTCATTATATATGTCAAGTAGGAGGAGTCTAGATTTGATTGATAGGTTTTGAATCATCCTGTAGTCTATTCCATCAAGTCCAGGAGAAGCGTTGGGGTTGGATCCGTCAATGGCCACATTGAGTTCAATGAGGTCGAACGGAGAGTTGAGAAATGTGTTAGGAGAAACCTCCATATTCATGATGGGACTAGTTGGGACCCAAGGAGGGGAGAGTTTGTCTGCAGCTATATTAATATTTTTCTTGAGTATATTAATGTTAATGCTTTCTTTTTTCTTAGTGGATGTCCATTTATTTTTGAGAATCCTGATGTGGTTCCAGATGTATGTAAGTGATGTTTTGTGGGAGAGGCTGGCAGCAAAGTTATGAAAATTTTCTCTTTTTTTCCTTATTAGGAGTTTTTTTGTCAAGGCTACTTGTCTTTTATAAAAGTTGCCATGTTTTGAAATATGCCTTCCTAATTCTAATTGCTCTGTCGCACTCCTGATCCCACCACGGGACTGGATTTCTATGGACTTGTTTCGGTACTGATTTTTTCTTCGGTGTGCTCTCCTGGACTGCTTGTGTCATACCCTGTACAAAATGGATATACTTTTCTGTGGTAGGAGTATCCAGCGACAGAGTGGAAGTGTCAAAGTGGAGATCCACTTTGTTTGTGAAATTCTCCCAATCGGTTCTCTGTGAGGATAGTCTGTTATTTTTAGGTCTGTAGATATTTTTTATTACATTTACTGATATGTACAATGGGAAATGGTCTGAGCCAAATGGATCTTCTTCCTGTGTAACTGTGGTTTGTTCTCCTATACTTCCATGTGTTAAAATAAGATCTAGGTTGTTGGTCGAGCCATTTCTGGCATCAATGTGAGATGA
Source organism: Lasioglossum lativentre (assembly GCA_916610255.1). Taxonomy (NCBI): domain Eukaryota; kingdom Metazoa; phylum Arthropoda; class Insecta; order Hymenoptera; family Halictidae; genus Lasioglossum; species Lasioglossum lativentre. The sequence goes on along the minus strand of OU744363.1, from coordinate 8,959,230 downwards.
TGAATTGTGGTTAATTATATCTATATCATTTTTATCTATGATTTGTAATAACGTCCTTCCCGGGACGTCTATTTTGGAGCAGTTCCATTCTATATGATGGGCGTTGAAATCACCCATAATAATGAAAGGTCCTACGTCTTTTAGTGAATGGAGGAAATGGTCCCAGTGAGATTCCGATATTTTATTTGATGGAGGTCTGTAGCACGCTACTATTGTGGTTTTTTCCGATATGTTCGTTATTTGAATGCAGCATGATTCTGTATGCCCATCTGCTATTTCAAGGTTTTGAAGAGGAATGTATTTTAAATATTTGGCGATGAAGATAACTATTCCACCACCATGACGTTGTTGACGATCTTTCCTTATTGAGTGGAATCCTGGTAGTTGGAATTCAGTTTCTGGTCTTAGCCAGGTTTCAACACATACAACTATGTCTACTTCCTTTGCCAGATGGATTACTTCAATTCTTTTCTTTTGTATGCTCCTGCAGTTCCAGAACAGTATACGGAGAGAGTTATTCATCCTGGTGTTGTAGTAGTTCCTTTTTGAATTAGGATTTTGAAGTTGAAGAACAGGCTGGTTTATACTGTTTGATTGTTGGAGATATTTTTATGTTCGGGGAAGACTGGGTTAGGGTAACCATATTAAGGGTGTTAGGTGGAGTTTTTGGTATAGTTATTGAGCTTATAATTGACGGTGAGGATTTCTGTTTGGTTTTTGCGGTGTTTGCTGTTTTATATAGTTGTACAGATGCAGTGGAGGTAGTTCTAGATGTTGCCATGTTTGCTGTAGATGCTTGTGTCCATGCATTGGAGGAAGACGGGGATGAGAAAGGTGCTTGTTGTCCTCCGATCGCCTTCAGTTGAATAATGCTATGTTGCTGTTGTGGACGAAGAGGGGGAAAGTTCTCCTTGTTGACTTGTATTACTTTAGCTTGGTTATCTACACTAAGTCTAGTCACATTTTGCTTCGCTTCGTAATAGCTTATGTTTAGAAGCGACATCTGTCTATTTATTTCTTTGATGGTTTGAAATGAATGGCAACTGGGGTGCAGAGTCTGATGTAGTTCCTTGCAATGAGCACATTTTGGTCCCGTTTTGAAGCAGTTATAACATATCTTAAGTGGTTCAATGTATAGTTCTACAGGAGTGTGGATCAGATTGTACAATTTAATGTAATCTGGAAGAATAGTGCCCTCAAAGGTTATCACTATGGATTCACTAGGAATCCACTCCAACGTGCCTGTTTCTAAGTTTCTTATTTTTCTATTCAGTCTCCTGGCATCTAGAATAGGAATTGGGGAGTCTGTGAATTTCTTAATATCTTCCAGTTCGCAGTCAGTGGAGAAGCCCTTGATGAGGCCTTTCCTTGAGATGCGGTATTTGGGAATAAAAATGTTGATTCCTTGAAGATCCTTATTTTCAGATTTAACAAATTTGTTGGCGAGAATACCTGTTTTGAACTTTATATTAAATTTCCCGAATCCTTCATTTTTGATTTCTTCAACCCCTTCGTGGTTCTTGTTGAAAGCTTTGGGTACGCGGTCTGGGCGCGTCAACCAGAGCCATCATAACCGTGCCCGGAGAGACATGAGCTCCACGTTTCCGATTAATCTGGAGGCGCGCGGAAGAGGCTGCTCCATGGCATTCGCCAACTAAAATGGCCGCACCGACGGAAAGTTCAAGCGCTGCAATATCATGATCAGGAGACCAGACATCAACAACACTCGATCCGTTGCAGACTAAAGAGCTGCGATAACTAGCGGTGGGCGGAGTCGAGCACTCAACCTCTATTGACCGTCCATCTGCACCCTTGCGCTTCCTCGTGGTCATACGCGTGTCAACTGGATCGAAGTTGGAACTGACACACATATCAACGGGGTCCATCGAGACAAGTCCCGATTTGGCAGCGGATCCACCAGTTGGAACTGCTGTGATGAAGCTGCGAGGCAGCCGGCCGGACACACGAGTTAGTAGGTTCGTGTAAGCATGGACGTCGGCTCGAAGCCGATCAGAACCATAATCTCCAGGCCAAACATCGTCAGCGTTCTGGATTCGCGAATCGGCACTCCAACAAATACCAGGGACTGGACAAAGACGACGAAACTCTTGACGAAAAGCAAGAGGAGTAGCGTCAGCATTGATCTTAAGCATGACATCTCTAATTGTAGTTGGCGTTAAGAAAAGCGCACAACTAGTTGGGTCGTCAATGTCAATGTCAGGCAAGTAAGAATGCCATACCGTAGACCCTTCAATACGACCGATAGCGCCAAGGACCGCTGAGGTTGCAACCGGTACTTGCGAAACAGTGGCTAAAATCTGACGGACTTCTTCGGAGAAATAAATCATATTTCTCAGAGAGTATGATTGAATTTCGTACTGGGAAAAGCGGGATTCGCAAACCCGATAATACGCGAGATATAAACCAACACGATAGTATTGGTAGATGGTACAAATCTCAGTTATAGCAAAGAGGTTCCAGGTGGTGATAGCCCTGGAGTATTCTATGGTTGCTGCAAACCCTACGCCCCTAGTTGAAATGGTAAGCGGAACTGCGTATGTCTGGACGGTAAGTGACATGTTGGTCAACGCCTTCTCCAACTCTGCAGCGTCTGGGTCGAACAAACCGTATTTCTTTGCTATGTTATCACGTATCTCCTGGTTCTGCTTGATTCCGACCTTTCGCCGAAACGCTTCGGAAACTCTCTTTCTCGAAGCTTTTCCCGACTGTTTCTTCTTTGCGATGTTTGATGACTTAGCATCAACCACCTTGTCGACGACACCTTCTACTTGCATGGATTCCATACTAGAAACAAAGGTTAGTAAAGTTCCGTCTATCTCGAGATAGATTTTTTGCAGTGGCAAAACGCTCAAACTGTTAGCCAAATTTTAGTTCGACTCATTCGTCCAGGTGGCGCCACGCGTAAACGCGGCTCTGTCGATAACGTTTGGTTACCAGTTTCAGCATTTCGCCACTACGCCCAGTGGCGCTATTTTAAGATTTTAGTGGAAATGGCATGTGGCGCCACCTGGGTGAGGAAGCCGAATTAAAATTTGACTAACAGTTTGAGCGTTTTGCCACCACGTCCTTTGGCGCTGTACGGAGGCTCTTACGTAGCAGATGAATCTTGCCGGAATTAGCATTGCGTCTTATTGGGAGAGCGGCAAGAATCATCTGCGGCTGTAATAAATATTAAATTTTAACATGATTGTTTAACAATAAATAAACTTTCGTGTATGACGTGGATGTAGAAAATTCTCCTGAACAATTCTGTAACCTCGGAATACTGTTTTAATCCTTGAATTGTCACGTTTCGATCTGTTTTCTGGATACATATTTTCCTTGTAGGGGTCACGTGTGTTCACCAGTTGATCGTTGATAGGTTCTGTTCCATGCTAACTCGGCTCGTCCGTGTAAAGTTCGTTTTCCACACAGCCAACTCATCGAGTCACAGTCACAGTTCGGAGTTTGTATCGTCAGCGCCAGCACACAGTATTTGTACTTCGTGGTACGTGTATCGTGTGTATCTCGTGTTCGTAGTTCGTATTTAGTGGGTACGGTTGTCTCGCTTTCTGCTCCAATGAGAGAAAAGGGACGGAGAATGAGTTACCAACGAGATTTTACCGTGGATACTGGATACAGATGTCAGCTCGAAATCGCCAATACCGTGAATCAGTGTGTATAAATACAAGTGGGAGTCACATATGCGTCAGCAACAGGTTGTCGAGTTGCGAGTACACGTTCCAGCCGTTCGTGTTTCCAATGTAAGTTCAAAGCAAAGAAAGCGAGCGTTTCGCGAACGAGAACGAGAATTTATTTGTTACGAATCGGACATGGTTCCGTCGTATTTAGGTCGTCTCGTCGATAGTCTTGGTCACGTCACGACAGATACCCAGTGCTGTTCGAAGGCAGCTGTTTACCGTTGGCGCGTTAGTTGGCGACCTGTTTATTCTCAGCGCGTAAATTTGTCTGTTTGTAGAAACGATCGCAGGGGCATCGACGAGTCAACGTCCAAATGCTGTGCCTATCTTTGTGCGCGCGTGCTTTCGTATTTTCGTGCGTTCGTGCATTCGTGGATACGTTCGTGCGTTCTGCGTATACGTATTTACGTACTTATACGCGCCACGAAAACTAGTTAGAAATTCATTTTGAAAACGAAACGATCATCGTGCGGGCATTATATTGTCGCGCGTACGTATGTTTCTCGAGAAATCTTTCGCTGGTCTTTTCTTCCAGGACCAATCGACTTTGTTTATCGAGAGGTTAGGGTACACGGTGTTGACTATTTAAATATATTATCTATATATAATACCTATATTCGTTGCATCGGTCTCTTTTTGTTACGATTCGCGATCGTAGCGTACCGATTGTTTCTCTCGAATCAGATTCGATTTCTTTTTCACTTGGAACGCGCATTGGCGATATTAGCTCGAGGCTCGAGGCGACACGAATGTTAATTCGAGTTCTGGCCTACTTTAGAAAGCGGATTATGAAAATCCGACGAACGTCGACGTCTCTTGGCCAATTGTAGGATCGATCGAGCGAACACGTTTATTTCGGATGAGAATGAATTTTTTTTTTTTTCCATTTCAGGCACCTACGAATGGCTGGTCGATACCATAGAGAAGTCAAGGTAGACAATATCCGGATGATCGAAGAAAAAGTAGACCCAATGGAAAGGGCACAGGGAACTGCCTACATGGAAGGAGACGATCGTCTTCTCGACTATTGGGAAGTGTATCAGGAGATGATAGAAGAAACGAAATTGTTGGACGATTATCTGGAGGAGGAATGTCCGCGCAGCTACGACGGTAAGGTTCAATTTTTGCGGGATATCGAAAGATCGCTCGGTTCAAAATTTGAATACATATCGGTGTTTTTCAGATGGCGAGGAAGAAGCGGAGTGGTTGCATACAGCCGGATTGGGACAGTTAACCGAGGCATGGAAAGTCGGGAAAGAAGTACCACCGGAAGAGCTAGGAGCCGTGCTGCGACCATTGTCACGGGCTCAGGCAGAGGCGGTGAAACGGCGCGTAAAGTCCTTGAATCGTACGGTGAAGCAGCGTTTCAATCAACGGCAACGCGTACGCAAGCCCGACATCAGAGACGTGTTCAAAGACGTAGAGGTACGAAAGATCGCGGAGAACTATCGCGAATAGACGGGATCCGAGCAACCGCGCTAATTGGTTTTTTGTTGACACGTTAGGCGTCGAGCACCGGAACCAGGTCCCGCAGCGCTACGCCCGACTCCCTGGATTCCGTGGCAGACGCGACGCCGGAAAACGCCTCGCCTCCGCCACCTTCCGCGGGTGTTGCCACCGTTATCGAGACGCCTCGTCCGAGGTAGGTACAAAGTCCGATGTCCAAGATCAGGGTAGCTGTCGCGCGTTTGTTCGGATTAGCGGATAAACGAATAAACGCGACACCAACCCCTGTTCAGTCTCTCCACCGCCACCGTGTAATCTCGCCGCGTTTCTTTTCGATCGAGAAGCGTTACCGTGCCGAACTTTGTGTCGGTGTTTCAACACCGGCCGCCTCACGAAGCCAAGGAAACGGTACGGAGAACTCCGAGCGCCCCGTCGACCGCGGTGCCGGGGACACCAGCGGCTCCTGTCTCGCTGCCCGTCCAAGAAATATTCAGACGCGCCGGGAATTGGCTGCGAGGAGACGTCGCGACCGATTCAGGTATTCCGAAATATCGTAATCGTAATTGTAATTATTATCGTTATTGTTACCCTTACCGTTGCCGTTACCGTTATCATTATCGTTGGAGTCAGTAACCCACGCATCGGTGGTTATAACCGGCGATATCGTTCAATTGCAGAGGGTATTCAATTGACGGGCTATCACAGGCTCGGTACGATACACGTGTCGAGGCCAACCGCGCAGAGACGGAGCGGCAGCGATCCAGACGAAATAGCGAGCGCGATCGAGCGAGCATCGAACGAGTCCCCGGTGAAGATCGGTATTTCCCCCGATGATTCGACGTTGAGGTAAATACGCACTTACAGTCGACGGCGAGATCGGCCGATCACCGACAAACGCCGATCGAATTTTCAAACGTATTCGGTGTATCGTCGTTGCGGTACGTTTCAGGAGAAATAGCGGCGGACACGCTACGGTCACCCGAAGCCATAGCAGTCTCCACGGATTGAATAGACCGGCGGAAGAGAGTCTGATAACGCGTCCCCTGAGTCGCACGTCGTCCCACGGTCACTTGAGTTTCGAGGAAATGTGTAGGGCGAACGAGGTAAAGTCGCAAGTTTGGATCGGAAACGCGGAAACGTACGCGGCCGCCGATGACATACAGAGACGGCTAGGGATCGAGACGTTGTCGCAACGAGATCTGACCAGATTGCAGCCGTTGTTGTGGCTCGAATTGACCGCCGTTTTCGACAAGTATAATCTGCCGTTGCAGAAACGCAAACCGAACAAACGTCGAACGAAAGGTGCGCATTCGCGATCGAAAACCATCGAACGATTAAACAAACGATCGATCGGTTAATCGATCGATCAATTTTAACCGGTTACTATGTTCCTAGCTGGAAATTTGTTCGGCGTGTCGTTGTCCACTTTGCTGCTTCGAGACAGCCAATTGACGTCCGAGGAGAGCAATATTCCGTTGGTGTTTCAAAAAGTTCTTACCGAGTTAATGAAACGCGGCGTAAGGGAAGAGGGAATTCTTCGCGTCGGAGGACACAAGCAAAAAGTACGAGCAAGTTTAAGCAATCGTTAAAAGTATAGATAATTCACGCGCGATTCCGACTCGTTCGACCAGACTAAACTGTGATCGTCGTTGTGTTCAGGTAGAGTCGATATGCGTGCAATTGGAAACGGATTTCTATTGTAAATCGAAAGAGATGGACAAATTGTTCGAGCGCACGTCGTGCCACGATCTGGCCGCGGTTCTGAAAAAGCTGCTGCGCGATCTGCCGCAGCCCCTGCTCACCGTTGAATTAATCGACGCGTTCTACCAAAGCCACGGTAAGTAAACGCGAGCCGCCGTATCGTGCATTCGCCTTATCGATATCGGAGGTAATCGTTCGAGAACGCGCGCGCGCGCGCGCGCGATTGACTCGCCGTCGAACGTTTCAAATACGTACATGTGCTTTCTTTTCTGCGTCCAGGAGTGAGCGACTGGCGAGAGTTATCGCACGCTTTGAACTTGCTGGTGCTGCTGTTACCGATAGAACACCGTTGTACCTTGAAAGCGCTAGCGACCTTCTTGAAGCTGGTCGTCGAGAATCAAACGTCGAACAAAATGTCGATCCACAACGTGGCGATGATCGTTGCACCGTCGCTGTTTCCGCCGCGGTACGTTCATCCTCGCGATCGTACCGATTTAACGGCCCAGGTTAACATGGCCGCCATATGTTGCCGAGTGACGGAAGCTCTTCTCAGCAACGCGGACAAATTGTGGTACGTACCGAACGATCTTACGAATCAGTTGCACAGACAGTCCGTGGAAGAACGGTATCGCAAGTACAAGAAAAAGTATTACTAATGTTCGTTAGCGGTCTCGAGGATCGATCGCGATTTTCGAAACCCATAGATCTTAAGGTGCTTCGGGTGAGACGCCACGCGAGGCGAACACCGTCATTACCTCGACGCGCGATCTCGATCTCGATCTCGTTCTAGAGCTGGCCGATCGAATCGTAGAATCTCGCGCCAGCATTCGCCTTTTAATTTCAACGACGAAGAGAAATCGACTCCGGTAACGTTGTATCGTTTCGTTTCGTTCCGGCGTACGAGCATACAAGTATTCTAATTTATTAGTACTCCTTCTCGCGAGAAGTCTACGCGAGTATCGCGTTACGCGATTAAAGCTCCTTTTCTCTTCGTTTTTAACAATTCTTCTACAACGTTGCCGCGATCATGCTCGCGAATAGATCGCGAAACGCACGAGGGAATCGAGAGCAACCGCTGAAACAGGGCTCTATCGAACGCGGAAGCTCGCAGGTTGTCGCGACGGTTTTTCTTTCAAAGCACGTATTCCTCGTGTTCTCTGATGCGCCATATTATTTTAAGGAATTGTACATATCGTATTTCATAAAATTGTTACATTTGCCTCATTAAAGTGCCAAAGAAAATACAAACGAACGTAAACCTTTTCTCGTTGTTCCAGTCTGTTGCACGTGGTTTGTGTGTGTGTTGCGTGTGTGTACGTGCGCGCGTGTGTGCGTGTACGCGTACGTTTGTCGCAGAGAATCGAAGGATTCCTCTGTTTAGAACGACCGAACTCGCGATTCGACCAAAGCCATTCGCGAACGACGGAGGGCGGACGCGAAGAAACTCGAGAGTTGGTAGGAGAAACCGATTGTTGAAGGGTAAATGGAGGTGTAAGTTTAGGGGTCTACCTTACCGTGACTAGATATTTCTTCTCGCGATACTGAATTTGACAAAGCGAGATGAGACGGAATGGGAAAGGACGCGACAGATAAGGGACGAGACAGTCAGCGCACAGACTCGATCACCCTTTCGAGATCCGCGTCTCCGATGATGGGGGCGAAAAGCTCGCCGGCTAAATCCCGGGGACAACAAGCCGTCAGAACAGGCAATATCAGCATGATCCTGGCCAACCTGGAGGAGCGCGACTCGGTTCGTTCGTCCAGATGTCGAACGAGAGCTTCCACCGCGGTGTCCGTCGCTCGGGTCGCCAGACGATTGCCGGTTGCGGTTTCGGCGATCTCTACATTTCCCGAAGAAAAAGAACAACAACTTGAGAACCGGAACATCCGCGAGAAAACACCGGCAAGGTAGGGATAAATATGCGAGGGAAGAAGGAAAGAAGGAAGGCAGACTACTGTTAATGTAAATTGAAATTTGTGCAGTTTTACCGGGCCGACAGAGAACCAAAGTTTCCAATATCGAGATTTCGATCGAATCGAGGCGCAACTTGGTGACCGAGGATCGGGCGGTGGCCAGAGGGTCGTACGCGGAGACGGCTCGGTTTCGAAAGGCCGAAAGGTCGATCGGCCAAGTCGCCGCTCGGAGAGCGAACGCCGCTGCCCATCCTCTCCGTAGAATCCTGTTCTGTTCGGTGGGCTCGAGCGTCGAAAACTCTCGATGTCTGCGGGCGGCTCGCACCGTCGCTAGAAATATTTCCGCGGCGATCTCGTATCGCATCGTCGCGGTCGGCCCTGCAACCAACAGACCGGCCGAGCGGGTCAGAATTCGCAATCCGAATCCGAATCTCGACTAAGACTCAATTACCCGTTGCGAAAATCCTCGTTGCTCGAACAGGATGCGAGATCGAGGAGCAGGGAAAGCCGCTGCCGTTGCCGAGGACCGTCGGAAGATGAGACCTCGAGAAACACGACGACGCGAGACGGTCGATCGTCGGCGATCTCCACGAGACGTTCGCGTCGGCTTCGACGATCGATGCCTTGTTACGGGCGCGTGGTCCTCGTTCTTCTTGAACGGCTACGAAAAACGATAAAACTTTTCCTTTGTTCCGTGATTTCGATCGACGCGCGTTTTGCGGTCAAGAAAGCCATGGGACAACAAGACGCGACGTGTTCGCGAAGCACGGGAGAAAGGAGGGTGGCGGTGAATCGACTGGGTATTGTTTGCATCTCGTTACGGCTCGTTAGGGCTGGTTAGAACAGACAAACGCGCGTTCTTTTCGATCGGCAAGCTTCGAGGGGAGTCGAATGCGATTTCGACGTACGGTTTCGATCGAGAATCTCGCTGGGAGAGCAGGATGGAAAATTTGTCGGAAAGCCGCGGACTCGACGAAAATCGACGCGATTCTTACCTGCTGCGTTCATGCCGACGGCGAAACACTTGTGCAGGCGGCAGTGCGGGCACCAATTGCGTCTCGCTTTGTCGACGGTGCAGGTTCCCGTGCCCGCTGTAACGTGAACCGAGGATTCAGGAATGATGCGTCGCAACTCGAATCTGATCGGATCGAACCGAATCGAGAGAGTCGAATAGTAGGGAGAATCCGAACCTATGCAGGTGAAGAGCGCGCCGCGTCGCACGGATCGCTTGAAGAAGCACGAGCACCCGTCGCAACAGTAAACGCCGTAATGCTTCCCGTAGGATCTGTCTCCGCAGATTTTGCAGATCACCGGAGTGGGCAGCGTTCTTCCTGTTTCGACGTGAAGAATCGTTCGGAAAACGTTGTTCCAGTCTCTCGTCGACGAGAGACAGGCCTTGCGGCCGCTCGAGCTTAAACGCGTATTCGAGTATCTTACGGGACAACCACTTACCCATATTTCGGTCGAGCCTTGGAACTCGAATCGCGGACCTAAGCGGATACCGAAAAATGCGATCGCGCGCGCGTACGAAGATGGCCGAGGCCGAGGGTCGACCGGTGGACCGGTGGACGGACCGGTGGACCGGTCGAAGCGGTGACGGAGCGGAGAGGCGAGGAGTGTCGGCCGATTCGAAGGCGAACCGGTGTCAGAGGCCGCGACGTTGTGCTGTCGCGTTCACGACCGAACCACGGAAACTGCGACCGACGCGAGGGTGGTTTGGTTTATCGACGGAAAAGACGGTGGTTGCCGCGTTCCTGCCGTAGAGGGGAGCGAGGACGGAGATGACAGGCAGACGGACGAACGGACGGATGGACGGACAGAGTGGCCGACAGTCGGCGGACGGACAGGTAGGGGAGCGAATTTGACGCGTGCAAGTGTCACTCTGATCGTTAGATCGCGAAAAGACAATATTTGTCGAGCACCGGCGAGGCCGAGGCCGATCGCTCGTCGAATCGTCGACTCGACGACACGACCGCTCTCTCCTGCTCCCCCTCCGCCCTCACTCTATCTCTCTCTCTCTCTCTCTCTCTCTCTCTCTATCTCTCTTTCTCGACCACTCTATGACTCGAGTGCGATCGAAGCGTACGTTGCGATTCGTGACGAGCGGTGAGAACGAAAGCTTTGCTCTTTATTGCGCGTCCGAAAAATTAATTATACAGGAACTGTACAGAGAACCGGTCGGTCGATTCGAACGATTCTCGTCGCACCGACGATGGAAGCGCGTACGCACGGCCCGAGAGACGGCGGTGTGGCGAGACGACGACGACGACGACGAACGAAGCGCCGCGCGCGTCCGGTCCCTCTTGAACCGTTCGCGTTCGACGAATTTATTCCGCGGAATCGGGGAAACGCCGACGGAACCATGCAGGCGCGCGAGCGCGCGCGTGAACCGTTTCCGGTATCGATACGAAATTCGATCGATCTCGCCATACGCAAAGATATCACCGGTTCCGGGTTTCGGGACGTTCCGAGCGAATCGCGGGATGAAAGTGGCAGCGCGGCCAAGCGCCCGTACCACCCAATTATTTACAACTAATTAAAAACCAGTGGCTTTCGCGCGCATACTATGAGTTAAACGGTAAATGAATGAATCGCGAGATTACGAAGGAACAAGCATAGGACAAATGAAACGCGCGCCAGCTCGCAAAAGCGCGGCGCTCGCGAAATCTCGTTGTAATTTCCGTTTTCGGCGTTTGTTGTGGAGCGCTTGTGCGACTTTCTCGCGAAAACAGGGCTCGAGTTACGAGGACGCGAGCAACTTGGCGGCCGCGGTCACGTGATGCTGATGATGATAGGGCGCTTCTTGACTCCCGTAGTAGGTTTGTTGCTGATGCTCGCCGGTCGAGACGCCGAGTTGATGAGGATGCTGGTAATACGAGGTGTAAGGCTGACCGACGATGCCGTCGCAACTTCGCGGTTCCGTCTTCACGGTTGCAACGCTACCGGTCGCCAACAGGGACGTGTGTCCCAAGTACACCGGTCTGTCGGTCGAACTCGAGGCTCCGCCGCTCGATTTCGTTCCGTCGATTTGATGTTGTTGCTGCGATTGTTGCTGTTGTTGATGTTGTTGTTGTTGCTGCTGTTGCTGCTGCTGTTGTTGTTGTTGCTGCTGCTGTTGCTGCTGCTGCTGCTGCTGCTGCTGGCTAGCCTTCAGTTCTGCGGACCACGCGAATAGGCCAGTGGTGGCTGTTTCGTATAAAAGTCGAGAGCAGATATTCTTACCCGTGGAAGGAGAGGAGGCCGTCGAAACCGTGGCGGTCTCGTGTTCCCCGGTGGATGGTCTGACGTTCGGCTCCGGCGTCTTTTTCGGCTTTCGTTTTCGCGTCTGTATGCCGTCCTTTCGCATGGCCAGCGGCCTGTTCACACCGTGCAGCTTAAAATAGAGGCCGCAAGCGTTGCAGACTGGCTCGCCCTCGTTGTTGCGCCTCCAAAGGGTGGTGGTCCTGGTCCCGCAGTTCGTACAGCATAGTCCGAGTCGTCTGGTCGCGGTCTGAAACGTCGACTGTCGTTCGACCGATCGATCGGGCGAAGAACGAGGAACGAAGAACGTTGCGGTCGAACGGGACGCGCTGACTTACCAATCTCTTCGAGGGCTTGATCAACGGTCTGTTCATCCCGTTCATCTTGTGGTAGAGTCCGCACGCGTTGCACAGATAATGCCCGGTGCCGTCTCTTCTCCAAAGCGGCGTCGATATGGCGCCGCAGTTGACGCACTCGCGACCCTCGCCGAATTGAAAGTCCATCGCGGTGTCTGAAACAGTAACGAAACGACGCGTTCGTCGACGCTTCCGCTGGCTATGCTTTGTCGATATCGATCGGTCGATCGATCGCGAGAGAACGCGCAATCATCGCCAGCACCGCTTTGTATTGGTTCGGGCAAAGGAAAGCTCTCGAAAGTCGAATTCGAAGGATCAGGATCTCGATCGGGATCGCGATCGCTGGGGGAGCTCGATACACGGCGAATCGACCAACCTACCACTCGACCGCGAGAGAGTTCGTCTCAAAGAAAGCCGCTATCGCTTGTCCGTCGCAGATGGCCCACCGCGCAGCGATGCGTCGACCAGGAAAGGAGCTTTTTTTACCGTACAACCATCGCGGCAGCTTTTCCACCGTGCGTGGTACGTAGTCTGGTTAATGTCTCGCGCGAGCCGCTCGATCCGCACGATCTCTCTTCTTTATCTCTTCCTCCCGCGCTTTCGAGCGCAGACTCTACGAAACGATCTGCTCGATAGGGGTGCCCGAACACGAGAAGGGCGAGCGCCAGATAAATAGGTACGAGAAGGTAAGTAGGTGGATTGGATAGGATAGGTAAGTAGGTAGGCAGATAGGTACAAGTATTCGTCTTGGCGGATAAGGCTGGTAGCGTCTCCCGGTTCGATCGACTCGAACTCGACGGAACACCGAAAACACAGTATACAGGGTGTTCCAAAATTCCTTCAACTCCCTGAAATGGATGGTTCCCGAGGTCATTCGTAGCAGAATTTTCCTTTTCCAAAATGTCCGCCGCGGCTTTGTTTAGGAGTTATTAACGAAAAACACGGACCAATCGGAGCGCGACCTAGACGCGTGTTGTCAAAGATGGCTCAGCGCACCAGCAGAGCCGATATACGACGAAAGACGTCCCGATCCATCGCGGTATATCGAAAATTACTGTACTGTTTATAGTGTTTTTATGACTGATACGTCACGATTTGCGGATCAACACGGACGGTTTCCGCGTATCCGAGATGACGAAAGTCCTCGTAACAAGGACTCACAGATCCAAGCGACTGCTGATAGTGATCTTCAAACAATTCGATACTTAAGTACTTTTTCGGGTGTTTCGATATGTATCAAGAGATAAGGAACTTGTAGTTGATCTGTGATACCAGTACGCCATAACAAGTATCCTGGAAGGAATTCGAAAGGAATGCGGTAGCAAGCCATCCGATTCGGTCATTCCACACGAATTTTCGATTCTAGCCGAATTATTGGCTAAAGTGTGTGACGTCAAAGCATAACCATTGGCTGCGAACGAGGACCCCCTAAGCCCCTGTGACTTCTTGTGGCGTAAGAAGAGTACGTGCCGAAATGATACCAAGTAGTATTGGTATCGCGTCTTGGATGAAATTGGTATCGTTACAGTCGCAATTCACGTCTTCACCGTTTTTAACGTACCAACATAATATTTTCATTCTATCTTCGTTTCTCACGCTTGATATTAGCAAACATAACATTTCATTATACTGTCCGTACGCCACAAGAAGTCTCTCGAGACGGTTGAGGAGCAAAGGGGGTCCTCGCTCGCAGCCAATGGTTATCTTTGACGTCACACACTTTAGCCAATAATTCGGCTAGAACCGAAAGTTCGTGTGGAATGACCCAATCGGACGGTTTGTTGTCGAATTCCTTGCCAGGAGATTTCTTGTGGCGTACGAAATAGTACAGGGTGTTTCCTACTTTTCCGGCAAGATTGTAGGAGCACGATCTACAAGTGATAATACGAAAAAAATGTTATATGGAGTTTGTTTATAAACGCTTTATTACAATATTATAGGGAAATATCGAATGTAGCCTGAATAGGTGCGGAACAGCAGATTTAAGCTGAATAATAACGGAAGGTCGATTGTGTTTACTTTGCCTGTACTTGCGAGATATTTCTTAACGTACGAGGATCGTTAAAAATTCTTAAATCATCATTTCATCATTGGGCAAAGTAAACACAATCGACCTTCCGTATTATTCAGCTTTAAACCTTTGCACTCGGAGCTACTTTAACTCGAAAACGAAAGAATTTTCTTTCTATACAATTGTTTTTTTCATGTTTTGCATATGAAACTGATATAATATCTCATGTAATACGTAAATGTCTAGTAGTTTATTAAATACGAACAAAAATAATAATGTGAACAATATTCTTCAGAATGGCATGGCAATTTTCAATGGTGCCTTAGAGTCGCCATCCGAGTGCTAAGGGTTAAATCTGCTGTTCCGCACTTATTTGCCTATAATATTGTAATAAAGCGTTTACAAATAAACTTCACATAACATTTTTTTCGTATTTTCACTTGTAGATCACGATCCTACAATCTTGCCGGAAAAGTATGAAACACCCTGTATACTTGCCATTCATTCGACTCGACTCCACAGGATTGTGATAGTATCGATAACAAATCCATCCAAGGTGTACTTATAAAGGATCGAGGCTTCCGAGAAACTATCATTAGGGATCGATACTGTTTGATACCCAGAGAATCAAACATGCTTGCGATACCATAATTCTTTGTCGCAAGGAATCGATACCGCTTGAATCATGCACAAGGCCCATCGCTAACTGTTGGCTCGTCGGACTATCTTTGCCAACACGCGTCTAGGTCGCGCTCCGATTGGTCCGTGTTTTGTCGTTAATAACTCCGAAACGAGCCCGCAGCGGACATTTTGGAAAAGGAAAATTTCGCTTCGAACGAGCCACGGGAACCGTCCATTTCAGGGAGTTGAATTTTCGGTGTCACCCTGTATGTATTCGATGGATACGAACCGTAAGGCGATGCCCGTTGAAATCCAGCCCCGTCGTAAGCGCGCCACGACGACATCATGGCGACGTTTTGAGCGTAAAAGGGCGCGGCCGCGGCGAGGCTCGAGTGCGGATGACCGGTGTGCGGATGACCCGCGTGCGGGTGCGCGTGCCCCGAATGAGGGCCCATGGCGGCTGCGATCGAAGCTGCGGCCGACGCGGATCCGCTCGCGTGTCCGGCGAGCGCGTGATGGGCCGCGTACGTCTCCACTCCATGCTGCCAGGAGGCCGCCGTCTTCTCCCTTTCGAAGAAACACGATCGGACGATGCAACGGGAAAGCTTCTCGCATTCCTCGAGGTTCCCGAGCTTCGACAACTTACCAGGCGGGTGAACCGGAACCGGGGAACGAGTGATACTGAACAGCGGCGGCCGCGGCCGCCGTCGCTGCCGATGGAATGGTCGGCCGCGACGAGGGCACGTACACCGGCGCTTGGAGTTGCTGGCCGTGTTGCTGTTGTTGTTGTTGAGACTGCTGTTGGTAGTCGGAACTGGCACCACCGTATCCACCGCTTCCGCCCCCGTGGAACATCCTCCCCGAGAACTAAAACCGCCGCATCTGTTTCGAAAAAAAAAAAATGGCAAACGTTTGGTTACGCGCAAACGTCGGAGCTATTTACGAAAATTCGAAATTTCGTGGACGCGTCTAAAAAGATACGGTACAAGCGACGCGACGCTACGAGCGGGTTCGCCATCGGTTCGAAGAAGGGCGGTTGTCCCCGCGGCAACCGCCGCCGCGTCTCGGAGCCGCTTCTCGGAATACGTTCGAACCGTGCAGAAAGAGAAAGAGAGAGACTCGTCTCATCGAAGTAAAGGGCGCTGGTAAACGACGAAGAAGGGAAACGAGAATGGACGGAAGGGGCGACGGTGAACGAACAAAGATGGAAAAGAGCGAGACAGAGCGCGCAGACGCGTCTCCACCTTCGAGGCGCGACTTCGCTTCGAGCGTAGAATCAGAGATACGGGATAGCGGCCATCGCGGCCACGAATAAGATCCGTGTAGGCGGGACCAAAGCTATGCCGCTGTCGCGGACAACCGAGCGTTCCGGGTCCCGACGCGACGCGACGCGACGGATCGATTCCGGCCGAACAAACCCGTAACGCAAAACCGACTCGCCGCGAGGCCGTGCGTCCCGTTTCTTCCCCTTCGCACGGACGCGTTCTCCCTCGTCGCTAAAGGAACTCGAACATTTTCCGCGTATTCATCCCCGAAAAAAAATTCTAATATTCATAGTAAAGTTTCGCGACGCGCGCGCGCGCGCGCTCAGCACCGCGGAGCAAAAGCTTCGAGCGACAGCCGAAAGGAGTTTCTTTGATAGGAACCGGTTGGAAGAGTAATCGTGTTTTGGTGCTGGAACTGCTGCGGCGCCGAAACCAAACGAGCATCTGGCGCCAGCTAGACCGCCGCGTTTCGATCCCGCGCACTGTCGCCTCTTCCCCTCCTCTTCTTCGAATCGCGAGAAGTCTTTCCCCTCTTTCTCTAACCCTCTCTCGACGACAGCGCAAGAAAGAGGAGCGAGCACTCAAAGTTTGCTAAGAAAATGATCGTGCAGGAAAACAGGGAAGATCTCTCGCAGAGTATGAATCGTTAAAAATTGTTCATTTCGGCGATCGACGAATCGGCTAATCGACGAAACGCGCGACGTTTTCAACGCGACTCTCTGTTCGTCGATGAGCGACGGTAGACGGGGGGAGGGGGGGAGAGAGGAGCAACCTCCCGACAGGGGAACCGCTAATGGAAATAACGTTCCTGGTCTTTGGTCACCCTTTTTTTCGTTGATTCGACTAATCTCTCTCTCTCATACAGGTTCGGCTGGCTCCGAGCGCGGCGACGCGAGAGACAGGAACAAGACGCGCGAGTCTTCGAGACGCGAGACGCGCGACGAGAGAGGCGGGAGACCGTAGACCGTAGACGGCTTGGACGGTAGACGAGAGACGAGAGACGCGACGAGAGGTGAAACAAGAGTACCGATTCTCTACGAGCCTAATTAATTGCTTCGGACGTCTACCGGTTCTGTTCGAAACTGGCCCGGACGAGTTTCTTTCGGTCTTTTACGAGGCGCTTCCCGTCCTCGTGGTTCCAAGAGTTTTCGTCTCGAAGAGAACAACGTTTTACTTTGGACAGAGAAGGACGGACAGGTTCGGCGGAAGCATTTCGATCGACGACGGTTAAAACGCGCCGCGCGCCGGTGGTGTCGGTGCTGGACGATTGCTCGATTCCGAGGCGCCACGGCGCCGACCGCGTAGAAGGGTTTCCTTGTAGGCTCGCTCGGACGACGCGCGCACACCGACCAAACTACGGCCACCGACACGGACACGGACACGTAACACGGACACGGACGCGGTCCCATCGTGTTTCTTCTTCTTTCGGGCCGGCGACTCTATTCCTCTGTGAGCTGTGGGCTCGCGAGCGTGCTCTCGAACGTTCGTCGGACGTTCG
Source organism: Lasioglossum lativentre (assembly GCA_916610255.1). NCBI lineage: Eukaryota > Metazoa > Arthropoda > Insecta > Hymenoptera > Halictidae > Lasioglossum > Lasioglossum lativentre. Next base: position 8,941,477 of record OU744363.1, on the reverse strand, counting down.
CGACGCACGACTTTCGACTCGCGACCACTGCAAACGATGTTGACCGCGAACCGATCCAACGGAAAACGAGAATGACGATTCGAACGCGATCGATCGTCGGCAGTGTTCGTCGCAAGCACGACTTTCGACTCGCGACCATTATCAAACGATGTTAATTGTAGTCACGTGACTTTCTCTAGAATACACTAGAATACCCTAGAAATCTGCCGGAAATTTGGGTTTGCGGGACTAGATTTTTCGTCCTTGTACTAGCAATATTTTGAACTGTATAAAGGCTCGTTTGATAGAGGAAGGTTCAGCGCATAGTGCCCTTTTTACCGGAAAATTTATCCTCTATTTACTTGTTCAATTAACAAAAAGCTAGCGCCGCTCGCATCAATTACAAAACACTTGTCCAAAAACCAAATTCCACGAACAATAGAAAACTCCACTCACGGGGGGTGAAAACCCTCGAGGGTGGATTTTTCCAACCGAAATTACTCTGATTGAACTGCCTAGGCCTGGAGCTTTCCAATGACTACCCACATGTGGGGTCTTAAACGAAAATTATACATAGTGCCCTGTTTATGATGTAACGAGATTATGTTTGACATCTAATAATATGAGTCTGCAAAGTATGGAAAAAAGTCGAGAAAACACCCGCAGAATCCAATGTATTTTTCTGTCACAAAAAGAGTTTTTGACTAATATCATAAGCAGGGCACTATGCGCTGAACCTTCCTCTATGAAATGAGCCTTTATACCTTTTACGCTTTTTATACCTTTTTACGTCATGACCAGAGCGCTCTGCGCTGAACCTTTCTCTTTAGAATGAGCCCTCACCCAATCTAAAAACTGCTCGTATAAGGTCGAAAACCGTCGGCCCGCAAACCCAAGTTTCGGCCAGATAAAAGTTTAGGGGGTAGATTAAGGGGGTAGATTAAGGGGGTAGAACCCGCACTAGAATTCCCCTAGAATACCCTAGAAATCTGGCCGAAGCATGGTTTTGCGTCAGGTAACTATTCTTCGTTATGTGAGCATATGGTTAAGGGCACATTCGAAAGAGGAAGGTTCAATATTGTTGGCTCGACTCGTGATTTGATGAGATTATGCAGATATTTTGTAATATAAGTGTTAGAAGTAGGCGAAAATTGATACCTACTTTGGCCTACTTCTAACACTTATATTACAAAATATCTGCATAATCTCATCAAATCACGAGTCGAGCCAACAATATTGAACCTTTCTCTTTCGAATGAGCCCTTGTCCAGCGAAAACTATGCTCACACAAGGAAGAATAATTACCTGGAGCAAAACCATGTTTCGGCCAGATTTCTAGGGTATTCTAGGGGAATTCTAGGGAAAGTCACGTGAGTACCCTTCCGCCTTAAAAGCGATCGGACGGAAAACGAGAATGACGATTCGCGATTCGAACCGCGATCGATCTTCGGCCGTTGGCGACGCGCGATTTTCGACTGGCGACCATTCCAAACGATGTAAAGCGCCACGCGATCCAACGGAAAACGAGAATGACGATTCGACCGCGATCGATCGTCGGAACTGTAAAATGTGCGCGCGATCGTTCGTTGCCGGTTATCGCGAGCCGACTCACTCGATTCACCCGGCTCGAGTGGAAATCGCGTGACGCGGCTCTATAAGTTGTCCTCGGTTACGCGTCGGACGAGTTCCGGCTTGGCCGACGACGCGACGCGACGCGACGGGTCTCGCGACAGTCGACAGTCGACGGGACGGGACTAGCGCGATATTTTTTCGCTGCAGTCCCGCGATACCGATCGAACCGATAAATCTTTTCATCTTTTTTCATCCGCCGCCCCGTCCTGTTTTATTCGTCTCATCGATTTCGGATTTTCGATACGTATCTTCGGCCGCGTCTTCGACCTCGTCCCGCTTCGTAGCTCGTGGTCCCAAAAGGAGAGTGAGCGAGGGAGAGAAAGAGGGGTGCGCCTCGGAAAGAGACAGAGGTAGGGTCTCGGACCGTAGACAGGAAGAAGCTCCGGATCGGTTTCGGTGCGAAGGTTTCTTTCCGCCTGTAACCCGATACCGAAGATGCAAACGCGAGATAAGATTCCTCGGAAATTGCGGGCCGGTCCAGTTTCGGCACGCGCCTCTCACGCCCCTTTCACCGTTCCACCGAAGCACTTCATTCACGGTTATTCCGCTCGAGTTTGTCGACTTTTTCCACTCGTCCCGTTGGTCACGTCGACGCGACGCGACACGACGCGACGGTTGCTAATAAGTATCCTTTCGCGTCGTACCGCGCAGCTGATTCGCTCGGACGTTGGCATAAATCCTCACGAATGAAATTTATTCGCGTTTATGCCAGCTCGACGCCTCGGTGAACGGCGAAACGGTGAAACAACATCGGTGTGTCAGAAGAAGGCGCTAGCTAGCGAGAAACCGAACAAACCAAGAAACACCGAGCAATGTTTCAACGGAGCAACGGAGCTCGGTGGTTCGTGGGCACGAGGGCGAACACGCAAAGAAAGAAAAGAGAAAGGAATACGGACCTGTGCCCGTACCTGTGCGCCGAGGATTTCTGCCAGTCCGATCCTTCGCTGCCACGTGGAAATATTTGCGAACGCGTTTTCGTTAGCGAGATTTCAGACGCGTTCGATCGCGAAAGAGCCGCGAAAACGCAACTGACCGACCGTCCAACGATTTTCGCCGCCGCGCGTCTACGCGTCTCTATTTACACGCCTCTATACGCGCTTTAGCTTTATCGGAATGTCTACTTTTTACTGTTCCGCAATCAACATCGTTGTCGCGTCGCATCGTCTCGCGTCATCGGCGTTACCGCCGTCGAATCCGGTAATAAATTTCAAACGCGACGGTGAAAATGTCGCAAAGGGGGATGCTCCGAGTGGACAGATAACCGCATCCGGAACGCGATCGTACGCGGTGCGAGCTGTTAACCGAAGCTTACGCGACGAATCCGCGTCGATACGGGACGACCCATTCTCCAATGCCGTTTCCTCAAAAAGCCAGGCTATCGGTTCCCCGATGCGTTCTACGAACAACATTTTTACTTTTTCGACGAAAATTTTAACAGGAGGTAGATATACATATATTCGGTTCCGAGGCGATAATCGTGAAAACGAAAGAGAGAGAAAAGAGAAAGGGAGTTTTTGGCAGTGCGCGACGCATCGAACGAGGGCAGAGCTGTTTGCGATAATCGGACTCGGAATTTATTGGAATATGTGTGCAATAATGTTGTATACCCGATAATCCTAGGCCAGTGATGGGCATTTTTTACTGTCGCAGTCAGTGTAGCCAGATGAGTCCGAATTCGGACTCATTTACTCCCCTACTTTTCCCCTTCCGCTATCCCATTCCAGCACCACGTCCCACACAATCCCCGTCGCGCATGCGCAACGTGTCACATATTACGACTCTGGCCATCAGAGAGGGGGTACCTGTATTCCCCTCGATTTTCTCGACCTGGCGACATTGGTTAAGAAGGATCCGCGGAGCTTCCCCCACCAACAACTCTTTCGTGCAGCGCGCACCTTCGCTGCGCAGCGGTGCCTCGGTCCCCTCCATAGGCGACTAGGTTGGTGGGAGAAGCTGGCAACTCAGGGGCCCCTACCGTGCCCATCGCTGCCCTAGGCCAGAGCATCGCGTTAATCATGCCACAGACACGTCAGCCAAAACACTTGAATCATCAGGACCAAACAGATCCTTAGACTTTGTCTCTTCCACGTCATCCTTTAAACAACAAACCTTTTCTACTCCCTTCCACATTTTCCTCTCAAAAACTACGTATACAGAGGGTGTTCGACTACAGGTGGGAGAAAATTGAAGGGATGGTTCTCCATGACGATATAAGTCGAAAATGAAGAACAAACAGATTGCGATTTCGACTTCGTTATTTAGTTATGGGTTGCCGCATTTTAGGTGGATTTTTAATTGTTAACCCTTTGCACTCTCGGAGCTATTTTAATTCGAAAGTTAAACATTTCTTCCGACCTAGTATTCCCTCTGATTTTTAAAATTTGATGGATATGAAATTGATACAATACCTCATAGAATACTTAGATGTTTACTAATTCATTGTATACCAACATATTTAATAATGTAAACAATATTTTGCGAATATAATGGTACAGCAGTTTTTAGTGGCGTCGCAGAGTCGCCACTCGAGTGCTATACGTTAATAACTAATTGACGAAGCCGGTATCGCAATTTTTTTATTCTTCATTTTCTACTTATATTGTCATGGAGAACCACCCCTTAAATTTTCTCCCACCCTTAGTCGAACACCCTGTATATAGCAGCCCGTCGAAACAGAACCAGAGCTTCTTCTTGCATACTTCAGTGCAGAAGGTTACGTCGTTGTACCTTAAACTCGCCACCGTGTACATACTTAAATAAAACTCTTCTCGATTTTATTATAAACTGTTGTACTCGATTTCCAATCCCGGCATCCAACAATAAACCAGACTCTATGTAAAATATAAAATAGAATTTATTCAGTTTAATATATCTGAAAAAACACGTTGTGGGGCACGTCTTTACTCTACGACAAATACGACACGAGTATCGTTCTGGAAAAACGGACCACGATCTAAGAAACAATTGAGATTTGAGGGTCCCATGACGCGGACAGCATATATATATAATGTATCATTCGGAAGAATTTTTAAACTATTTTTCACTTACAATGCATTAGTATAACATATAATTAATTCGCAGACGCATTTGTTTCTTGAGAACGGTCTGAAACAAGACCGAAACGTTGAAGTGAAATAAATGATAAATTGCAAATTTGCTATTAATTAATCAACAATTGATCGAACCCGTGCGCCAAGAGCATTGATACGTTTATTATCATTCGAAAGTTCTCGAAAAAGTAAAGCGATAGAATATCCTACTAAATAATAGTAGATTATTTTTGTCAATTTGTTTCTTAATCCTGTGCACTCGAGAGTTATTTTAACTAAAAATCGAAAGATTTTTCTATTCTGGAATATTTCCCATTCTATACAATTTTGTTTTCATTTTCTGCATATGAAACTGATATAATATCTCATATGTAAATGTCTAGTAGTTTATTCGATACGCACAAAAATAATAATGTGAACAATACTTTTAAGAATGGTATAGCAATTTTCAGTGGCGTCTCAGAGTCGCCATCCGAGTGTTAGAGGTTAAATAAACTCCAACAGTATCGGAATTTGTGGATGCGGCTGAAGAGACGGTACTAGACACGACGCGACGCGACGCGACGACCGGGTTCGCGATGGGTGCGAAGAAGGGCGGTTGGCCGCCCCTATAGATAGATAATTTTCCGTGTCCGAAAGATGAAATCAGCTGAAAGACACTGTGACGTCACATTTTCAAAATATGTACAAGCTATGCTCATCGACAGTGCCTATATACGCTTGGCTTACATGGGGCGAGTGGGGTCAGCGGGTGCGCCATGTACTGTGGTGAGATGACAAGAAGGTCCCCGGGGCAAGACACTTGTGTCCACACACTACCTTCCCCTTCTACGACGCTATTCCCCTACTGTGCAGCCCGGTGACGTGACGCGTTTCGTCTCTGTCGTGCATGCGTCGGGAGGGTTACTTTTCCCCTCAATTCCCCTTCCCCTCATCTGGCGATACTGCTACCAGGGACATTCTTGTCATCTCACCACAATACACAGTACATGGAAAGAAATGATCTTAAGACTTATCTTGTGACGTCACAGTGTCCCATCTTTCGGACAGTGAATTCTCGGTTTTCCTATACACATACTATACCTATGCCGGATCTATTAGTATATATGGTCTAAGGATCGACCGATGACGCCCTTCCTGCCGCGAACGCTCGTATCTATTTTTTTTTTCGAAAAAATTGAAAACTGCCTATTCTTCGCCTTCTGTTGCGCGACCCTTGCTGGAGGAAGAAAGAAGGAGTCCCGGGCGGATGTCGAGATCTCGAGATGGAGGGATCCGATATCGTAGGCGGTAGGCGGAGGAGAAGACGGCGGGGCGCGTTAATTTCCGTGCGTTGCCGCTAGAACGCGACATCTTATCGCCCAATTATTATTCACCGGTACATGGTTACTCGGGTTCGGTAGGTACTGTACCGGGCAACGTTTCAACTCGGAACCAGTCCGCGAGGTGTTCGCGGGAGTCGACCGAGAAGCTGCTGGGTTAACGCGCGCGTTAACGTTCGCGTCCGCCTTTGCGTTCGCACTAGCGCGCGTTCGAGTTTCCGCGGCGCGGCGGCCAGACTAAACGAGATCTCAATCGCGCATACGGAATAACGCGGCGAGCTCGTAAGTATCGCAACCGACGACCGTTCGTGCATCCATATGTATGCGCGTTGATTCGCGTTCACGTTCGCGTTCGTGCACGCGTGCAACATACGCCTCGTTTCGTCTTGGCTCGCCGCGCGCCGGTCTTTCTCTGTTCTTCGTGTCGAGAAGCGAGCGACACGAGGCGAGGCGAAGCGAGGCGAGGCGAGGCGAGGCGTCGCGTCGTGTCCGGATTAGGTCGAATCCAACTTGGTTCTCTCCTCTCGTGAGCTCGCGTTCCCACGCCGACTCGTTGCAGCCCCGTTTGATCGCGCGATTCTCGACGCGCGACGCGACGCGACGGTGCGGTGTGGAGATCTTTCGTAGCCGCGCGCGCGCGCGTCCTGGATCCTTCGCGGCCGATCCCAACGCGATCGTCTCCTTTCTCGCGTTGCTAGATCCATCCAGAAAATCGACAAAATCAGACCGATGAAAAACGAGTGCGATTCGTGACACCCGGTTTGCCTACTTACGCCTACTTCGAGCAACCGGTACGGCAGCTCATAAACCGAGAACGGCGACCAACACGCTGAAGACCAAGAAAAATAGAAAAAGGAAACGGGGGAAAAAAGCAGTACGGCGCGACGGGCTACGGCTCGACTCTCGAGGACTCGCGCCTCTCCGCGATCGATCGATTTTCCACCGACCCGACGCGACGCGACGACGATTATTAGAGATTGAAATCGTGCGGTCGAATTTAGTCACGCGTCGCGTCGCTTCGAGCGAATATTATTCCGAAAGGCACCCGGTGGCCGATCGATATGAAATTTTGGACGAAGAACGTGGGAGGACCTCAAATATAAAATTTTAACTTCGGGGATTTGTTAGTTTTTCAGATGTTTGCGAAAAACTGCAGCTACTGCACATTCAATCTTGCCTATACGTGCACGTTCGTGCTGTGCGTATGCGTCAGTATGATATGCGACCACTCGTCAACTGTTTCTACAGATATATTTTTACAATCGTCGAATGATCTATATACCGTGGTGAACTTTTTAAAACATATTATTATTATTATATTTATTATTTACGGACCGAAGTCCTTTTATACAAATGTGTACAATAGAAAATAAAGAAATATAATAGACAAAAAGAAAAAGAAAGTCTTAGCGTAGAATTACCCAGGAATTGACATGCAGAAAGTTTCAGGAATACATTATATTACAAATATGTAATCATATAATCGGACGCAACTTTTTCTTAAACCCAGATAGCACAAAGACGTCTCAAAGACGCCTGTTGTTGGATACGGAGAAGTTTTGGAGGCGTCTGGGTTAGGTCTGGGTTAGGTAAAAGACGTATTGTATACGCCTAAAGTACGTGTTAGAGACGTTTAAAGACGCTTGTTGTTGGATACGGAGACGTCTCGGAGGCGTCTCCGTACGTTTCCCATACGGCTCCCGAAGTTTTCCGGTACGTCGTTTGCGAGGAAATGGTGCGTCTTTAAGACGTCTCTAACACGTACTTTAGACGTATACAATACGTCTTTTAGACGTCTAAAGTACATGTTAGAGATGTCTTAAAGACGCACCGTTTCCTCACAAACGACGATGATTGTAACGAACCATTAAAAAAGTCAATGTTACGATATAAAATGTTAGAGTTAGCAGTAACTCGTTTTAAAGGATTCATTAATCCAATATGTGGATTTGGATTTAAATGATGACCTAACCCAGATCCTGTATCTTCTCAACGGATAAATTGCCAAAGCTAAAATTCCATATATGATTTGCTTCCCAATTCCTTATAATACCCACCAACTTTCATCTCGATCGGCCACCGGTGCCTTTCGGAAGTACAGCCCTTCGAGCTTCCAATAAGCGAACCAAGATGAAAAAAGAAAATGGGGGAAAAACGCAGAACGACCGACGCGACGGGCTACGGCGGCTCGACTCTCGACTCCTCGATCGATCGATTTTCCACCGACGCGACGCCGACTGTAGAGATTGAAATCGTGGGGTCGAATTTGATCGCGCGTCGTGTCGCGTCGCGTCGCTTTGAACTTCCGAAGCGAACCCCGGCCAAGCGACCGAGCGGCGAAGAACACGGAAGGCAAAGTTAAACTCTGGTTAACGCGCGGGTATGCGGGTACCGTTGATAACAGACAAGAGCGACCATTTGTCGCGTCTTAAATATTTATGAATCATAGAGTGGCGAGCCTCGTAGATTCGCCAATTTTTCCCGCCGTGTTTGCCGACCGGGAAGCGAACCGCGCGCGTATATAACTTCTCTCGTTCCCGTACTCCCGCTATTCACTGGACTCTAAAGGAGATTTATGTATCCAGCCTCGAGCGTCGAGAGAAAAGCTCCCGCTTCGCGGTTACGCGTATACGTGTACGAGCGTGTCTCTTTCGCGCGGAGGTGTACGTACCGATTCATCGGACCAATAGAAACTCAATAATCGTTCGAAACCGCTATAACGGCCACCGCTTCCGGTGTAGTCGCGTCGCTCTGCGCGCGGCTCGCTAAACTCGCAAAACTCGCGAAACTCGTGAAACATCCTCGAAACCGTTGACTCGTTAAACTCTGGCCAACAACCTTACGGGCCCCTCTCGGGCCGAGCCGGGTTTTCGGGGCCGACTTCCGTTTTTCCGGTTTTAACGTCGAACACGACTTTCCAATAAGGTTGTCGTCCGCTGTCGGCGCGTTGTCTGGCCGCGTATCGTCGTGGGCCGAGTCGTCTGTTCCAGGTATATACCGGGGAGTACGCTTTCGACGCATCCCCCATTTACTTTATCTTCCCGAGGATATCTTTCGCCTTTTCTCGGTTTCTCGGTGGCTCGGTCGATTCTTTCCGGCCTGCGAGCAACGCAACCGCTAACGCATCGTCGTCCCTCTCTGTTTCTCCGTCCCTCCGGGGATGCGCGACCGTATTACGGACAGAGACAGGATCGCGATCTGTACTCGGGAGTGCTCGTTAAGGCGATCGTGAACGGCGGATCGTAGACCGTAGGACGCAAGGTCGAAACGCAATACGATCCGTAAAAGGCTTGTCCGCCATTTTACGCAGACCCTCCATTGCGGTTTCTCGGTTCAACCCCGAATCTATTACGGTCGAGCGATGCGGCGCGGCGCGGCGCGGCGCGGCGTGGCGCGACGGCTCGGCCAGCCAGCCAGCCAGCCGGCCGGCCAGCCGACTCTAACTGTCCATTATAGCGAGCCATCTCGTCATTAGTTCCCCCATCAAGCCAGACCTCTTCGATAGCAGGCAGGGGGTCGTCGGTTTATGGGCTCTCGACGCCCCATTCCCCCGGGTCCCTCGGTTCGTTCGACGGCTCGACGGCCCCGTGACTTTATCCCGACGCGACGACGACGTCGCGACCGCTAATCGACCGAGAACCGACCATCGGAGTATTCTCGTGAAACTCGAACGACTCGCCGAAAACGAGACTAGTCCCCGAATTCTCTCGCGCGGGGTTTCAAATCTCCCGGCGATTCGCGGAAACGAAGAAACTCGAGGATTCTTTTTCCCTTGTTCTCTTTTTTCCCCCCAAAAATACGCCAAACACTGTCGCCCGTAGCCCGTAGCCTGTTGTCGGGACCGAGAATCCGCGTAATTATAATATAAACCTCGCCGCGCCTTGTCGTCTCCCGTGTCCCTCCGCGATTCCTTTTCCTGTCCACTTCCTTCGGGAACAAGGTATCCGTTGGCCGCAGCCAGCCGCTCCCAACCACGCTCGAACGTCGTTCCGATTCGAGGAGGGATTCCGCGGTCTCCTATGGAATCGATTCTATGCGTTCGGATAAGAGAGAGAGAGAGAGAAAGAGAACAGGTCGGTGGTAGCTCGAGAGAGTCGTGTCGCGTCGTGTCGCGTCGCGTCGCGTCGCGTCGCGTCGCGTCGCCTCTCGTTCGGTCGCGTCCCGTCGGTTGAGAAGCACGGTCGGTGTATCGGCAGGCCGTTGTCTCTATACTCCTCTCGGGCGCTCGATCACCACCAACACGCTCGACCGATCCGATTCGATTCGCGTACGCGACTTCACGGACACGCGACGCACACAGTCGCTCGCGACCAGCCGCTCGTCCAGCCGTTCGGCCGTTCAGCCGTCCAGCCGTCCAGCCGGCCAGCCGGCCCGGTCGACCTGCTAGCCGGTCGAACGGCCGCATAATATGCTCTTACCGCGGCGTTAAAGTTCCCTTAAAAGAGGCTGACAATTTTCCCGGGCCGCGATCGCGCGTCACTTTTTCCCCTCTTCGTTGCGAATACGAGCGTGCGCGGGCGCGCGCGCGCGCGACTTTGAATCGAGACGAACGATTCCGGCCGAACCGATTTTCTGCGACGTTCGATTTTCCGGTTCTCGGTTCAGTGAAAGACGTGTTGGAATTTAATTAACCCTTGAATGGCGACTCCGAGGCACCACTGTGGGGGAAAAATGTCTATTTTATCGATGTTGTAAATTTTCTAATTGTCCGAAATCGTTGTATCGATCGTTGTAAATATTAATTAATTTATGATTTGTTGCATATCAACGATTTTCATTTGCGAATAACATTCATTAACTCCTTGCCCTACAATAACGTATCGGACTCGTGAAGAAGATTCTGAACAGAGTCTAAATAAATATGTATATGTTATTAATTTCCTTTAAATTGAGATGAAATTCTATTTTGGTATTGTTAATGTTCAGTTATTGGAGAGTATGCGTAGGCATACAATAGATATAAATTTTCTCCTTTTTTTAGGAAATTGCGAACTACAAAATACAGTTCTAATCACTGAAACCGTAAAATAAATCGTAGGGCAAGGGGTTAATAAACCTTCGCACTGTTAGCACCAAATTTATTGAATTTTAATTTAAGTTAATTTATTAATAATGTAAATAAATAATTTGAATTCGAATAATTAAAATTTTAAAAAAGAATTCATAAGCAGTGAAGCAATATTAAATAATTATTGAAGAATTTAATTTCAAGATATTCCCCGCACCACTGAAAATTGCTATACAATTACGAGACATTGTATCAGTTTCATATGCAGAAAAAAAATTATATAGAATGGAAAAATCTTTCGTTTTTTAGTTAAAGTAGCTCCAAGTGCAAAGGGTTAAGAAACAAATTGACAAAAATAATCTACTATTATTTAGTAGGATATTCTGTCGCTTTACTTTCGAGCGATTATACGAATGATACATTGTATCTGTCCGCGTCATGGGACCCCTCAACTCTCAATTTTTTCTTAGATCGTAGAGTTTTTCCAGAACGATACTCGTGTCGTATTTGTCGTAGAGTAAAGACATGCCCCACAACGTGTTTTTCATTAATATAAAATTCAATAAATTCTATTTTATATTTAACATAGAGTCTCTAGTTTCTTGTATCCAACCCAGATCTAACCCAGACCTAACCTAGTCAAAAATAATCTACTATTATTTAGTAGGATATTCTATCGCTTTACTTTCGAGCGACTATACAAATGATACATTGTATCTGTCCGCGGCATGGGTTTCTTAGATCGTGGACCGTTTTTTTTTTTCTAAAAGAATCCCCACTCGCGTCGTATTTGTCGAAGAGTAAATACATGGCTGACCACGTGTTTTTCAGAGACATATAAAATTGAATAAATTCTATTTTATATTTCACATAGAGTCTCTAGTTTCTTGTACCCATATTCCAATACGAGTGGAGGGGGAAATCGATCGCTCGGCAATTAACCGAGTTTGTTATTCGGGCGGCGCCGCGCCGCGCCGTGCCGCGCCGCGGTCTTTGGACCGGTTCTGCATCGTTCGCACGATGCATCCGGGTCTATCCGGGTGTATCGGTGTGTATCCGGGAATCGCAGAGATCGACGGTCCGACGCGACGGAGAGAGATGAAATCGGTCGACGGGGCTAGAACTCGTCGAGAAAGCATTCCCGAAACCGGAGATCGTAGATTCGCGAGTTCCGAGGGAAAAAGGTCGATTCCGGGCCGTGGTCGCTGGTAGACCGGTAGCAACGCGGAGACACGCATGGGACGCGCGCGCGATCCAATTATCCGGTCGGTCTCCGAGGAGATCGCGGTCTCGGTTATCATAAATCAAGATTAACGGTCGGGAAGATTTTCGCCGTCCAACCGGTTGCGAGTTTCGATTTTTAAAGCCCGAATATCCGCGTTCGGTCTGTCTCGAGTTCTCTCGAGCTCTCTCACGACCACTATATACTCGTGTACAAATATGACACGAACACGAGAGAGTACGAGTGCGAGTTCCGCGTGGCAGGAGAAACGAAAAACCAAAGGAACGGAGCAAAAGAAAATGATCGATTAACGCCGATGCGTTAACGGGTTAAACGTATTCGCGATTACGCGATAATTCACCATTTTTTTTTTTTACCGCGCGGATCAAACTGGTTTTCTTCGGCCAGGTGAAAAAGGGAGAAACTTCCTGTTCTTCGGGATCGGACGCGAACTCGAACTCGAACTCGTACACGAACTCGGGCGCGAACGCGAACGGTTTCACGCGGATCGAAGAGATTTTTGATCGTCGATCGTCGATCGGGCGAGTCTTGCGCGCGCTCGCGCGCATCGTCCACCGATCTCGGATATAAACCGGTCACCGACCGGACTCGAACGAGTTACGATAAATCGTGAATAACGGCCGACTGGAAGGATTCGCTGCCGGGTTCGCGTTAATTTTCTGTTTGTTTTCCAATTAACTTTGAGAACGCGCCGTTCTGCCAGCGCGCTGCCCGCGTTCGCGTTCGCGTTCGCGTCCGCGCTCGTTCCTTAGCTCAGTCGCGCGTGACCGTATCGCCGCGAGTTTCTCAGGATTATAATTCCGGCTCGTTTCGAGGATCGACTCTTGGTTCGATAAATTTGATAATTAAGATACTACCAGGATTAAGAGCATAATATAGGATAGGGGATACGCGGCGGGCGCGTACGCGTATCGCTTCTGACGCGTTGCTCGTTGCTCTTGTTGACGCATGTTAAAATAAAAAAACATTTCTGGGAAAAAAACTCAGCGTCCAAGAATTGTTGCCGATACAATGTATGTATCGAAAAATGACGATCGGCATAAGACGCGAGTGGGTATCAACCCGAAGTTCAGTTCGACGGAAGAGTCGGTTATAGGAAGGACATACCTGGTTTAGTTTCTATTTTTGCTGTTCTTAATAAAGTTTAACACTGTTCCTACCACGGCCGGTCAAATGACCGTTTATAAAATTTCGATTAGAATTTCTTATACATATACAAACGTAATTGCATCGCCTTTAAACTTCACGACTTTTCCTAAAATATACGTATTTTTATACATTTTTATACATTCAATATTCACTTCATTTTTTATCGTTTGTTTTCTGAGAAAAATTTGTGGACTGTCTTACCTACCACGACCGGTCATTTGACCGGTTGAACGATTTACACCTTTTTGTAATAGCATTCTCTCGAAGACTCAATTCCAAAACTGTAAAATCGCTACAAACGAAAGGTAATGCAATTGTGGCATGATTTTAGCCGAAAAGTGTCTTCCAGGGACTGCTTTACGGCACCTCCAAGTGTTTACAGTTCTCGCTCGCCTATCGGCCTCGCGGTGTTTATTTACCAAATTGGTATCCGAAGCTGTCCGAAACCTCGGATGTAAAATGTAAAAAAAAATACATATACACATTAACATAACGACGCTATCTCTTGAAAATAGGCGATACTGTATGACGACCGATGTGTATACAATTCCTAACGTAGTAACAAGTAACTATGACCTCAAGCAGTCAGTTGCTCTTGAGCTATTACAGCGGACACACGTGTATTTGCAAATAATAAAGGTGCTGGTTAATAGATTAAAATATATAGAGTTATTTGTCCTACATAAAACATGCGATGAAAACGAATAAAATGTACATTATATGAATAAAAGAAACTATATTTTTATACTGTCAAATCGGCTATTATCTTCATTCCATATTAAAAAATATAAGCTGTGCTAAAGACCGGTCGTTCGACCGGTAGGAATAGGTATACGTGAAGTGTCGGGGTAGGATTAGTGTTAATAAAGTAAAGTTGTTCGAAAGGGATTTCACTAGGCTGTCGTTTGATTAGAAAGGAAGTCCGATCATATCCTTCAACAACGCACAAACGGTCGGAAAAACGCATAAACTAGTTCGAGTTTGGATTTGGGATTTCGTTCGCCCCCTTAACCCTTTGCACTCGGAGCTATTTTAACTCGTAAACGAAAGATTTTCCCCATTCTAGAATATTTCCAATCTATACAATTTTTTAAAAATTTTTTACATATGAAACTGATATAATATCTCATATGTAAATGTCTAGTAGTTTATTAACCCCTTGCCCTACAATAACGTGTCAGATTCGTGATGAAGATTCTGAACAGAGTCTAATAAATATATGTATACTACTCATTTCCTTTAAATCGAGATGAAATTCTATTTTGGTTTTGTTAATGTACAGTTATTGGACACCATATATAGGCATACAATAGATATTTTTCTCTTTTTTTACGAAATTGCGAACTACAAAAAAGTTCTAATTACCGAAACCGTAAAATAAATCGTAGGGCAAGGGGTTAAATACGAGCAAAAATAATAATGCGAACAATATTTTTACAAATGGCATAGCAACGTTCAGTGGTGTCTCACAGAGTCGCCCCACCCGAGCGCTAAGGGTTAAAGAACGGAAAGTTTCGCATAGAGTTTCGCACGTTTAAAGGGTGGCGAGAGCGCGTTATCCAGAATTCTTTTCGAGTCCGAGACCGAAATCGAGATCTGGATCGAAACCGGTCAGGGGCTCCGGGATCTTCGTACGTATACCGATCGCGGTATAGCTCCGTTCGCGGGAATAAATCGCGCGCGGCATAGCGCGAGCAAGAAGATCTTCGCGGACGACGCGACGATACCTTTCCCTTTATCGTCCAATTAACGATAAAGATGCGTTGCATCTATTCGAACTCAAACTCGCACTCGAATCCAACCCAACCGAACCGGACCGGATCGGGCCGGACCGGAATTGCCTGTAGCGGACCGAGACATTACGATTATTGTACCGGCTAGATACGACCGCGATTTTATCGGTCTTCTACGATATTCTCGAATCGAGCCAGTCCCGCGCAAAAACATCCACGCTACGCCGTTTCTCAACTTTGGATCGAGCAGTCGCGGGAACGACAACGACTACTATACATACATAGTACAAACGCAAACGATGCGACTCTCTCTCGAATAGTTTCCACGTGCACTTGCCTAAGCGAAAAGGAAAACCTAATCCTGTGCCTGGAGAGTTCGTCGCGTGTCAATTTTTATGAAATCCCGACTGGATCGGTCGGCCGGGTACGCTCGTTCGGCGTCCACACTCGGCCGACCAAGGCCGATTTTACCGTTAATCGGGTTACGCAATCGCGATGTATCGAAGCTAGGCACGCGACGTAATGCGACGCGACGCGACGCGACGCGACTCCGCGGCCTGTCGTGCCGCGCGAAAATTTCTTTGGTCGGGTCGCGACCGTCGTCGTCGTCGCGTCCCGTCGATTAGGTGGTTCTCCAGCGATTCGAACGCTTTTCGCGCAGCAACGCGACTCGACTCGACTCGACTCGACTCGACGTTCGAGCGGCTACGGATCGTGCCAGAAAACGCGGACGGCGCTGCGGCGCGGCGCGGCGCGGCGCGGGTGCGATATAAACGTCCACTCCACGGGCAAATGCGCATCGCGTTCGTTCGCGTGTTCGCGATATCTCCGGTATGCAAACCGATACGTGTTTTATCGTATCGTAATTTCCACCGACTGATTTAAACTATCGCCGAGCTCTCAAGAGCGAAAGAGAAGAACGACGAGAGAGAAACGTGGACGTGTACACGATGGATGACTCTCGCAGTCTGCGGCTCTTCCGGTTCCTCCTTGTTCCCGCTTTGTTGTCGCCTTTACTTCTCGCAGAAATACGCAAAAATGCCTGTATTATACAGGATGGCGCAAAATGAACCTTCCGGTTTGAATTCGTAATAACTTTTTTTAAGTTTAGAGTGAAATAAATACACATTGCGAAAGATTATATCTGGCAAATGGCGGCCATTTTCTGCACGACACATTCTCGTGCTCTTTCTAACACATTACTTTTCGCAAAACTTCAGGTGGTATTGCACCGATTTTTTCGACGAATATTGTTTTTCAGTTGGGGGACGGTCGTTGGTTCATTTACGTACACTCGCTCTTTCAAATACGCCCAAAGAAAACAGTCCGGAGCGGTTAAATCCGGTGACACCTGAAGTTTTGCAAAAAGGTAATGGAAAATGTGTTAGAAAGAGCACGAACGTGTCGTGCAGAAAATGGCCGCCATTTGCGAGATGTGATCTTTCAGTTGAATAAAATTCCCCTTCTGTACACTATATTTTTTTCCAATGTGTATTTATTTCACTCTAAAATTAAAAAAGTTCTTACGAATTCAAACCAGAAGGTTCATTTTGCGCCAGCCTGTATTTCATTTAGTTGCGTGATTAATCGGGACGATTAATCGTCAGGACGGCCGAACTATAGGGTTAAAGTACGAATGATGGATGTGTGTATTGTATGTATGTACGTGTGTGTGTGTGTTAACAGACAACCCTATGTAAATTTATAAAATAGAGAATCGCAAGGAACAGAAGAATTGTAAAATTACAATAGCCAACGAATTGGAAAAAGAAGGCAGATCGAAACGAACGCCCGCGACAAACACGTCCAGTGCCGTGACGAGGGTATGAATCGCCTGTGGCAAGAGTCTAATTTGCCCCTCCCTGTAACCCAACAATGACAAAAAAAAATAACAAATTTTCATGTAACAAGTTAAATTTTACTAAATGCAATATATTAAATACTATTAACCTCATCAAAATTAGTTGCCTGTATATAAAATTTTGATGTGCGCCCCAAACCCAGTTGCGCCCGTGGCAGGCGCCTCTTTCGCCACGCCCTCGTTACGGCACTGAACACGTCTGTCAACGATTGGTTATCCGTGCGTCTTACGGTTTTACAAATAAATACGGCTTATACCATACACCATCATCGTTTTTGCGATTTTTCCACGACAGAAGACAACGGAATAGAACGAAACGCGAATGAAAGAAAAGGAAACGAAACGGAACGCCGATCGATCGTTTTGCAAGAGACGATTCGCGATGGGACTTAATGGTGCTTGTAATCGGCGAGCAGGGGAAATGCCTTGGGCGCCGTTGCTCTTGCTCCCTTTGCGCTCTTGCTCTCGCTCGCGTCTCCCGCGGCCGGACAGCCCGAGAAGAAGAGCGCAATTAGCGGCTGGCTATAATTTAAGCCGGCTCGATTAATGCATCTGCCTTGGCGACGAGGTCGGCCCGCTCGGTGCTCCCAGATAGGCGAGGTGCGCTCTCCGCTCGGCTCCGCTCCGTTTCGTTTCGCGTCGTCGTCGCAGCCGTGCCGCGCGCATTTGGTCAGAGCCCCTCGCCGGTAATTAACGCCGCGATACGTCGTCGGTAGGTTCGTTAAACCAGACTCTGCTCGGCTCCCGGATTTTTAATCTGTTACCCGTCGTTTCGTTCCCGGACGAGACAGCCCGACGCGACTCTCGTACCGCTCTCGCAACTATTTGCCTCCACCCCGATTATTCGTGAGAGATAACCGACGAAACGTTCGCAGATCGAGTCGAGTCGAGTCGAGTCGCAAGCGGTATCGTGCGCGCGCGCGGGCTCCTCGCGGTTTATTCGTCCCTATTTCTTCTTCTTTCGGAGCTTGGGGCTTCGTTTTCGGTAGACGCGTATCCTCGTGTATGCTCCAAGATTCCGAACGTCGAAGCCAGCGACGTTCTCGCGCAATTCTCGAGGCATTGGTGCTAGAATGGGCGCGACTACTATACCTAGCAACTTTTCGAGTCGAGTCGAGTCGCAAGCGGTATCGCAAGGACTCCTCACGGTTTCTTCGTCCCTGTTTCCTCTTGTTTCACCCCCTGTCTCGAATCGTTTTCGGTAGACGCGTATCCTCGTGTATGCTCCAAGATTCGAACGCAACGACGCGACGTTCTCGCGCAATTCTCGAGGCAATGGTGCTAGAATGGGCGCGACTACTATACCTAGCAACTTTTCGAGTCGAGTCGAGTCGAGTCGAGTCGCAAGCGGTATCGCAAGGACTCCTCGCGGTTTCTTCGTCCCTGTTTCCTCTTGTTTCACCCCCTGTCTCGAATCGTTTTCGGTAGACGCGTATCCTCGTGTATGCTCCAAAATTCGAACGTCGAAGCCAGCGACGTTCTCGCGCAATTCTCGAGGCATTGGTGCTAGAATGGGCGCGACTACTATACGTAGCAACTTTTCGAGTCGAGTCGAGTCGCAAGCGGTATCGCAAGGACTCCTCGCGGTTTCTTCGTCCCTGTTTCCTATTGTTTCACCCCCTGTCTCGAATCGTTTTCGGTAGACGCGTATCCTCGTGTATGCTCCAAGATTCGAACGTCGAACGCAACGACGCGACGTTCTCGCGCAATTCTCGAGGCAATGGTGGTGCTAGAATGGGCGCGACCTTAGACCATATATACTAATAGACCCGGCATAGGTATAGTATGCGTACAGGAAAACCGAGAATTCAGTGTCCGAAAGATGATGGGACACTGTCACGTCACAAGATAAATTTCGTTTCACGTACTTGTGTACATTAGGGTCGACCTTATTTTTCAACCAAAAAATTTTGGACACGCCTCCCCCCAATATTGTTCCATGTTATGAAAAAATGATATATCCAAAGTTTTAGATCAATCGGACGTCGGGAAGGTGTGCCTAATCGAGCGCGAATATTCTTCACATTAAGGGGCAGTTACTTCTATGTGTTTCAAAACTTCGCGCTCGATTAGGCACGCTTTCTCGACGTCCGATTCATCTAAAATTTTGGATATATCATTTTTTCATGACATGGAACAATATTGGTGGGGGGCGTGCCTAAAGTTTTTTCGTCGAAAAATAACGTTTACTCTTGACTCTTTGCGCTCGATGAGGCACGCCTTCCGATCAACTTCAATTTTTGCAGGAATTATTTTCTTAAGAAGAGTTTAATTTTCGATCGTAATTTCAAATGAAAATGAGTTTGTGGTAGCGGCGCAAGTTTCGATCATTTAACAACAACAAATGTGCAAATTAAAATTTTAATGATTCTCGACGTTTCGATCCAAATGCGGACCATTCTCAAAGAGAAAACATTTTTTGCGTCTGAAACATTATTTTCTTACCCAATAGCACCATTTGGGGGGGGGGGGGGGTGAAAAAAATTTCATTAAATATAGCTAAGGTCCACCCTAGTGTACATGGCGCATCCGCTGACCCCCCTCTCCCCATGTAAGCCCAGCGTAGGCACTGTCGATGAGCATAGCCTGTACATCTTTTGAAAATATGACGTCACAGTGTCTTTCAGCTGGTTTCATCTTTGGTACACGGAAAATTATCTACGCCGTGTCTATAGGTATATGGTCTAAGGGCGCGACTACTACCTAGCAACTTTTCGAGTCGAGTCGCAAGCGGTATCGCGCGGACTCCTCGCGTTTTCTTCGTCCCTGTTTCTTCTTGTTTCCTGTCTCGAATCGTTTTCGGTAGACGCGTATCCTCGTGTATGCTCCAAGACTCTAACGCAGCTACGTTCTCGCCGCACGGTTATATCGTAGATCCGAAACGCAATTCTCGAGGCATTGGCGCGAGAATGGGCGCGACTGCTAGCTAGCAACTTTTCGAATCGAGTCGACTCGAATCGTGTTGCGACGGCGCGGACCGGCCGACGAGAACGAGCTAAGGAAGGATCGCGCGCGGATCTCGGGAGTCGCTGTACAGCACTCTCGAGCACTTGAGTGACTGTGTGTGTGTGTGTGTGTATGTGTGTGTACATCGTGGACGCGCGCGTGTGTGTCTGTATGCGAGTGGGTGCGCGCGAGCACGCCAGCATTCGCGCAAAGAAGGTGTTTGCATTGGCCTAGTGGCGAGGCGTTCGCAGCTTAAATTAATTACCTCGTCCTCCGATGTAACGGGTCTTTGGCCGACGCGCGCAAACTCGCCGCCTCGATCGCTCTATACGATTTTATTGGATTTTCGTGCGGGTTCGAGTTCGTGTTCGGGTTCGGGTTTGGGTTCGGGTTCGGGTTCGGGTTCGCTCAACCGATCAGGATTATCGCGCTCGATCGTTTCTCTCTCGACACACCCTGCTTATCGTTGCTATCCGTGACCGAGTCCCGTGGAACGCGTCCGCGATTTAGGCGCAGCTTTATTTTAACTCCTCCGCGTAGGATCGCGAACGTTATAAGTACGCGATCATCAAACTCGATGCTAGTCGAGTGGAGTCGAGTCGAATCGATGGTAAAGCGACGAGTGGTAAGAGGTCCGACGCCTAGACGGTTTCGCGTATCTTTATCCGATCCGGCGAGGTGGGACAAGAGAGGTCAAGACAAGAGAGAGAGAGAGAGAGAGAGAGAGAGAGAGAGAGAGAGAGAGAGAGAGAGAGAGAGAGTCCACCACCAAGTTTAGAGAATCGTCGTGGCCCGTCCACGGATCGAGCCGAAAACTCGCGTGATAAATTACGCGGCTCCTCCTATTTGTGATCTCGAACGAGCCGAGAGATCGTTTCAGATCTTATCGATTCGACGGGCAGACAGCGTGGCAACGTCATTATTACGAGAACCCGTGGCGATCGTTATCGATTCGTAAAAGCATTAACGATCGTTTTACGATGCTCGATAAACACGACATTCGATAAATGCGTATCGTACCGAAAGCGAACGCCAATAAAAATATCTGTCCGATACGCGAAATCGCTATTACGGTAAATTAAACGCGACCTGCGCTTACCGACTACACCGTTCACGAACGCGTCGTCGCGTGTTCCGTTGCGACGCGACGCGACGCGACGCACAATGCGACGGATACATACCTTTTACCGGAAAGATAGCGCGTATAACGCAACTCGCGCGTACGTCACGTCGAATAGCGATTCGCACGAGAACGCATCGCGAACGAACGCTCGATGCTCTTCTTGGTCGCTCTATGTGTATCTCTGCGGATCGTTCAAAGTTCGAAATGAATCGCAGGTATTTACCGAAACGCGTCCTAAAAGCCCGGCGAGAAGAAAAAAAGTTGAAGCATCGTGGCGAACGGAGAGGGACATACACTTTCCCCGAGAACAAGACGAGGCGCCGGGCGACAACCAATTAGGCCTAAAAACCGGACGGGCGTTCTCGTAGGATGACGCCGCCGGCCGCAGCCACAGTCACAGCCGCCGCCGCCGCCGCAGCCGTCGCTGTCTTTACCGCCGTCACTATCGCCGGTACCGTTTCCCTCGGCGTCTGGTCTTGTTGCGACGACTAGAGCAGCGCATAGCAGAGCAGAGCAGAGCAGGGCCATAACAGACCCGGCCGGATCTTCGATGAAAAACCTCTCGAGATTCGGCCCCTTTGCGGCAACGTGCCGTTGCTGGTTTTCTCGAGTGGCACGATACAATTTCAAGAGCGACGCGCATGGAAGCGGCCCGGCACCGTCTTTTCGAGCAGCCGACGCGATTCTACGAGACACGGAGAACTTTATTACTTTTCTTCCGATTTTCTAATTCTCCGTCAGTTTTAATCACCAGAAACAGCTTTTTTCCCCGAGTCGCGCGCGCTCAACGTCCAGAACCGGAAGTTATTCGTATCGAGCTAGCTCGCGCGATACGTTATCGCGGTCGCTTCGTATCCGTTTAGAAGTCCCCGCGAGCGTTCGCAGTCGGACCCGTCCGAAACTGTTCCACTATTTTCTCCTACACTCGACTCGACGCGGTGTTTCTAGGTTGTTATTTTCTATTTGATTTTTCTAGGTTGCGGCTTTGCTGTTCACGGTTGTACCCCGTTGGCGACCGGTTGCCTTCTCAGCGTTTCCTCGACGCAAACTTTAGCCGGATAATTTGTTTTTTTTTTTTTTAATTAGGAAATCTCTTATGAGATTTTAGATTGTATCACTGTCGGTGATTTTGATTCGCGCGTGCTTTCAAAGATTTCGTTTGTCTACGTGTGGAAACTAGGAGGAAACCCGAGTAAAGAAAACAAGGCACGAACGAGCCAAATAAGCGACGATTGCTCTCAGGACATCGTTACACGTTCAATTATATTCCTGTGTAACTTTATGCTAAGACTTTCTTTTTTATTATTATTTACGGACCGAAGTCCTTTTATACAAATGTTTATAATAGAAGATGAACATGAAAAAAAAAGAAAAACACAAAAAAAGAAAGTCTTAGCATAAAGTTACGTAGGAATGGACATGCTAAAAGTTACAGGAATACATTATATCATATATAATCATATAATCGCACGCAACTTTTTCTTAAATGATAGTGACGAACCATTAAAAAAAATTCAATATTACGATATAGAATGTTAGATTTAGCTGTGATGCGATTTAAAGGATTTATTAATCCGTATGTGGATTTGGATTTAAATGTTTGAAATCCTGTCCTGTTTTTTGTGTTTTTCCGTTTTTTTCATGTTTATTTTCTATTGTAAACATTTGTATACAAGGACTTCGGTCCGTAAATAATAATTATCCGTTCGTGGAAGCGTTCTCTCGAAAATGTTGACCCTCCGAGAAACATAGCCGTTATAAGTAGAATATCGATGCCGGTATCGTTCGATACTTAAACCATATATTTCGATAGACGAGAACGGTTTCTTCGGGCAGGTGAAAAAGGGAGAAACTTCCTGTTCTTCGAACTCGAACTCGAATTCGTACACGCACGCATCGTGTGATTTCGTGAAGATTTTTGATCGTCGATCGGGCAAGTCTTGCGCGATGGTTCGATACTTGAACCATATATCTCGATACACGGGAACGAGAACGGTAATTATTCTCCGTGCAGCGATCATCGTTTTCGCGTTCCCGTGGCATCAAATGAGCCACGATGAGTTCCGATTTCGAGAAGGGTTCAAAAAGTACGACGAAACAGGACACTCGAACACGTAGATAGCGGACGAGTCGTTGGCGATACCGACGCCGACGTTGGCATAGGCATCGAGAAGAAGCAGCACGGTTCCGTGCGTTTCGCACGCACGACCTACCACCAAAGGCAGTTAACGTTATCTAGCGTTAATTCGTAACGATAACCGAGTACAAAGTACCGAGTACCGAGTACCGAACGCTCAGATAACGACCCGTATTCTTTCGTCGAATGGCTCGCAATCGCCCCTGTCTGCGCATCATCGACCGTCGTTCGCTGGTTAACGCTCCGGTTCTTGACGAACGCGACGCGGCGCGACGCGGCGCGGCTCGTCAAGAGCTTCCATTGCGGGGTTCTCCATCTCGCGAATTACCCGGGTCGCGAGCTGTTCGCGAGCTGTTCGGCGTACATGAAATACGCTCGTGGTGTACTTACGCGCGATCAATCGTCGACACCGAGCATCCAAAGGTTCGCGAGCTGCCTGTACTCGGTGTTCCTCTGGTCGATCCAGAAGAGAAAGATCGTTCTACGTTGAATTCGACGGGCTCCTCTCCACTGTTTTTTTCGATTTCACTGTTCGTTCACTCGCGACAGCGATCGACCATTAGTTCGAGCTTCGGCGGTTTCGTCGCTTACACGGTGGCGGCGACCTTACGCGCGAAATCTTGTCGATCGAGGATTTACCATCCGGACGGTTGATCCGCGGCGCCGCCGATACCGGTCATCCCCCGATGCTCACTGATATCTTGGCTTGGAGGTTCGCGGGCCGCACTGATTTCCGTCACTTCACCGCATCACCCGACGTATCCTTCTACTCGTCGCAGTGGTAATCGTAGCCTTTCGCTGTTGTTGTCGTTGCGGTTGTCGTCGTCTTCGAAGGCAAATGGTGGCGCCGCGACGCTTCGAGGGTCGGTCACTTTCGGGCCGATTTTCGCAAATGTCTCCAAGAGAATCGCGCACATTCGGCGATTACGACGAGAACGGAGAATGCGACGCGCGACAGCGCACTATGGAAAAAGGAAAGGCGGAGAAACGGCGAGAGGAAGAGAAAGCGCGAGGGTGCGGGGCGAACCGAGCGAGGCTACTTCTCGAACGCGGTGCAACCGGTGACTGCGGCTTCGAAACTGCCCTGGACAGTCACCTCTCCGGCTGGTCTGGGTCCGACCGGCGCCGGTGGGGCGAGAGGGGACGAGAGGGGGAGAGAGAGGAGTCAAGAGGTAGCGAGAGGAGGCAGACGATGGAGTCGCTCGTGAACGCGGAGGCGGAGGCAATCACGGAAGGCGGTGGCGCTGCCGGAGGCGGAGGAGGAGGCGGACGGCAACGGCAACGGGAACGGTTCGCGAACTACCGTAGACGGAACGCCGCGACTGCATCGAGCTGGCCGCGACCACGGTTCGATCGGAGTCTCGTGGGCGCGAGAAAGACGACCGAAAAGGTTCCCGAGAAGGTAGTAGGGATGGGGACCGCGGCTCGATTGGGCGGTCCGAGGCGGTGCACAGCGCGGGGCGACCGGCTCGGCGGGCGGAGCTTCGACACCCACGGCCGCAAAGGGCGCCGCGTTCCGCGTTCCCTGTCCAGCGTTCAGCGTTTCGCATTCCGCGTTCGGTGCCTCAAGGTTTCGCCGATCCCTCGAAATTTTCTTTTGCTCCACCATGCGCCGAACATTCGGACGCACTCGTTCTACCGTCGCTGGTACGAAAATTCCTAGACATAGGGATTCCCCGATACGAACCAGGTTGAAGGTCGCGGCGACGAACGACTCGCCGATACGTCGTCGGACGATACCCTTATCGTTTTCGAGGTTCGCGACCCGACGTCGAGGAATCGGAACGTTGGGTCGTCGAGACGTCGGACGCGACGACTGCGGAAACCGTTCGGACCGTGTACGAAGCACGGAGCACGCGCGCGTTTCGCGTCAGTCACCGAGTCCCCTATCGGGAAAACAGGCATAGCGTGACAGGTAAGAACCCCTGCGAGTCGATAACTATCGTAACACCGGAAGTTCGTATCCATGGGGACTCCTAGTCCCCGGACCTTCTGCCGTTTCTTCCCCCCATCCCCTTTTCTTTCCCCTGCGTTCGAGCTCCCTTTTCTCTCTCTCCATTTTCCGTGCATCTCTTTCCAGTACGTTGTGCTCTTGGTCTGCTATTGCCTTGCAGGCACCACCCTCGTTTCCCCACCGAATACCGCGTTTTCCCATTTTGAAAATTGCAGCCGATCGGTCGATCCGTATCGGTTTACGGATCTTAACGCTTCCCTCGGACACTCTCTTCGTTTTCTGTGAACGAAGCACGGGACGACGTGGCTCGCCACCCTTGCGAGCGCACCTACCTTGCGACCTCGCGACCTCGCCGCGGCACGAGGGGTTCCCGACACGGCGAAATCATTGGACGCTGCGATATTTCTTCGATAAGCCCGCGGCAATCGATCCGACGGGATTCAACGAGATTCGATTCGTTTCGCTTTCTCTCGTTCCAGTCGTATCCAACGCGGAATTAGTTCGTTTACGTCGAATTTCCGGAAACCGTTGGTATCGAGCGCCGACGAATTTTCTGTAGACACCTTTACCATCGATTCGATCCTGAGAGAATTACAGTTCGCCCGTCCAAACGAAGCGGAATATGCTAGCGATCATCTGGCGGAATTAATTCGTTTACGTCGGATTTGCGGAAACCGTTGGTACCTACATCGAACACCGTCGGCTTCCATGTAAACAACTTTAACATAGATTCGATCCTGAGGAAATCAAAGTTCCCGCGTCCGAACGAAGCGGAAGATGCTCGCGATGGTCCCGCGGATTCGTAAAACAGTCTCGTCTTGGAAATCATGGAAGTCGTTGAAATCTTGCAAGTCGTAGAAACATTGCAAGTTGTACAAGATCTTGCGAGTCGTACAAGATCTTGTACAACTTGCAATGTTTCTACGACTTTCATGATTTCCAAGACGATCTTGAAGTCGTACAAGATCGTTACATCAAGTTGTAAGTCGTACAAGATCTTGTAAGTCGTACAAGATCTTGCAAGTTGTACAAAATCTTGCAAGTTGTACAAAATCTTGCAAGTCGTAGAAAATCTTGCAAGTTGTACAAAATCTTGCAAGTTGTACAAAATCTTGCAAGTCGTAGAAACTTTGCAAGTCGTACAGAATCTTGCAAGTCGTAGAAACTTTGCAAGTCGTACAGAATCTTGCAAGTTGTACAAAATCTTGCAAGTCGTAGAAACTTTGCAAGTCGTACAGAATCTTGCAAGTCGTACAAAATCTTGTAAATTTTACAAAATCTTGCAAGTCGTACAAAATCTTGCAAATCGTACAAAATCTTGAAAGTCGTACAAAATCTTGAAAGTCGTACACAATTTTGAAAGCCGTACAAAATCTTGCAAATCGTATCAATCTTGCAAGTCGTATCAATCTCGCAAATCGTAGAAATCTTGCAAGTCGTACAAAGTCTTGCAAGTCGTACAAAACCTTGCAAGTTTTACAAAATCTTGCAAATCATATCAATCTTGCAAGTCGTATCGATCTCGCAAATCGTAGAAATCTTGCAAGTCGTATCGATCTCGCAAATCGTAGAAATCTTGCAATTCGTACAAAGTCTTGCAAGACGTACAAAATCTTGCAAGTCGCACAAAATCTTGCAAATCATAACAATCATGCAAGTCGTATCAATCTCGCAAATCGTAGAAATCTTGCAAGTCGTACAAAATCTTGCAAGTCGTACAAAATCTTGCAAATTTTACAAAATCTTGCAAGTCGTAGAACTGTTGGAAGTCACCGAACAAAAACAGATTCGAGGGTATGCCCTATGGCGGGAACCGAGAAGAGTTGTTACCGGATCGCACGAGCCGAAAAGAGGCCAAACGAAGAGATGCTCGCAATGCTCGCGGTGGTCTCGCGGATTCGCCGGATTCGAGTCTCGGTTTGGAAGTCATGGAAATCGTAGAATTCTTGGAAGACACCGAACGAACAGATTCGAGTGAATGTGGCGGGAACCGAGAAGAGTTCGGGAGCGGAAGGCGCGAGCGAAAAAGAGGGTGCGGAGGTCGCGGAAAGGACCGAGATCGTTGCGCTTGGACAATGGTGTTCGAATCGCTACGGACCACGGAAAGCTCCGTTCGATCAATTAACAGCTTTACCCGCGAATGTAGAATCTCCAGAGGGTTGCGCGAGAGTAACGACTACCAAAGAGCTTCGATATCGCCTAATGTCGGTTGGCCGACATCTTTCGAGTTCGGAGGGCCAGTCCATCGCCGATGTCCTCCGCGCGACTCGGCGCGGCTCGGCTCGACTCGGCTCGGCGCGGGACCAACGTTATCTCGGCGAACGAGCGAGCAACTGCTTCCAAGAAAAAACGAAGTTAGCCTGTGTTGGTCGCTGCATAACACGCATTAGAGTCGGTCCGGTTTTGTTTAGCTGCAACTTTTGTTCCACGATTTTTGTCTCCTCCGATCTCGCGCGGTCGCTTCGTCGGAACACGGGTCGCAGCGGACACGGAATTGCACGGGCCGTGGCCGGGGCCAACCGAAAGAACGTTTCGAGTTCGCCAACGCGTTGCAACGTTCCGAAACCTGCTGGAATCTTGCACCGCGGAGCGTACGTCCGCGAGCCGTACTCTTCGAATTCGGAGAATCCGAGCGAACGAGGTAGCAGAAGCGGATCGACTGGTCGAAAGATCCGTGTAACGAAGGGTCGATTATCTCGTTCCGAGAGACCGTTAAAATATGGCTGGTGAAGCTTGCCGTTAAGTAACGGTGGAGAGATAGGAGTGGCGCCGCGACGATCGGAAAATCGAAGGGTGTAGGTTCGTAGGGACGAACGCACGTCGCGACGCCTCTGATCCAAATTATTTCTTCCAGCCACCCTTCTTCTCGGCTTCCGCGTCTGCGCGCATTTCCAATCTTTCGATCCGCAACAAATCGCGGGGCAACAACGTCGAGGGGGCCTCTCTGTTTTTTTTTTTTTTTATTGGGCCACTGAAACTTGTTATAGGTTTATTTCGACTTTAACAATTATACATTACTGTTTGACGCGGTTGTAAATACGTTGAGAGCAGTGTTCTACCGCCCCGTACCGTTCACGTTCAATTCGAAGGATCTCTAACGAGTAGCGATGGGCCTTTGAGCATGTTCAAACGGTATCGATTCCTTGTGACAAAGAATGATGGTATCGCAAACATGTATGATTCTCTGGGTATCAAAAAGTATCGATCGCTAATGATAGTTGCTCGGAAGCCTCGATCCTTTATAAGTACATCTTGGATGGGTTTGTTATCGATACTATGACAATCCTGTAGGGCCGAGTCGACTGAATGACAAGTATACAGGGTGTTTCCTACTTTTCCGGCAAGATTGTATGAGCACGATCTACAAGTGAAAATACGAAAAAAATGTTATGTGAAGTTTATTTGTAAACGCTTTATTACAATACTATAGGCAAATAAGTGCGGAACAGCAGATTTAACCCTTAGCACTCGGATGGCGACTCTAAGGCACCATTGAAAATTGCCATGCCATTCTGAAGAATATTGTTTTCACATTATTATTTTTGTTCGTATTTAATAAACTACTAGACATTTACGTATTACATGAGATATTGTATCAGTTTCATATGCAAAAAATGAAAAAAAAATTGTATAGAAAGAAAATTCTTTCGTTTTCGAGTTAAAGTAGCTCCGAGTGCAAAGGTTTAAAGCTGAATAATACGGAAGGTCGATTGTGTTTACTTTGCCCAACGATGAAATGATGATTTAAGAATTTTTAACGATTCTCGTACGTTAAGAAATATCTCGTAAGTACAGGCAAAAGTAAACACAATCGACCTTCCGTATTAATCAGCTTTAACCCTTTGCACTCGGAGCTACTTTAATATTTAGATATTATTTGCCTATAATATTGTAATAAAGCGTTTATAAACAAACTACATATAACATTTTGTTCGTATTTTCACTTTTAGATCGTGCTCCTACAATCTTGCCGGAAAAGTAGGAAACACCCTGTATAATGAAATGTTATGTTTACTAATATCAAGCGTGAAAAAGGAAGATAGAATGAAAATATTACGTTGGTACGTTCAATACGGTGAACACGTG
The DNA here is from genome assembly GCA_916610255.1 of Lasioglossum lativentre. Lineage (NCBI taxonomy): Eukaryota > Metazoa > Arthropoda > Insecta > Hymenoptera > Halictidae > Lasioglossum > Lasioglossum lativentre. Next base: position 8,912,254 of record OU744363.1, on the reverse strand, counting down.
AATTGCGAATGTAACGATACCAATTTCATCCAAGACGCGATACCAATACTACTTGGTATCATTTCGGCACGTACTCTTCGTACGCCACAAGAAGTCCCTCGAGACGGCACAGGGGCAAAGGGGGTCCCCGCTCGCAGCCAATGGTTATGCTTTGACGTCACACATAGCTTTAGCCAATAATTCGGCTAGAATCGAAAATTCGTGTGGAATGACCGAATCGGATGGCTTGCTGCCGCATTCCTTTCGAATTCCTGCCAGGATACTTCTTGTGGCGTACTGGTATCACAGATCGACTACAAGTTCCTTATTTCTTGATACATATCGAAACACCCAAATAAAGTACTTAAGTATCGAATTGTTTGAAGATCATGAGAAAAACTTGTATCACACCCATTACTAAACACGGGCCTCTCTGTTTGGCGCGGTTGTAAATACGTTGAAAGCGGTGTTCTACCGCCTCGTCCCGGATTATTGTCATTAACGTTCGCTAGCAATTTTTTTATTTTTTTGTTTTCGTGTTAGTTTATTTAAGGTCGCATCAACAACATCTCCCAGGTTATTAGCGACCGGCGTTACATTGCATTACATTACATTAAGTTACATTGTGTGTGATTATGGGTACATTTATATTTTTACTTCACTGAGACTTCCTGGTATGTTAAATCTACTTCGTTCTATCGGTAAAGAGGGGCACTCGATAAAAAAATGTTTTACTCAAGTGGGGATTCTACAGTGCGGGTCGTTCAATTTAACCCTTAGCACACGAGCGGCGACTCAGAGTCGCCACTAAAAATTGCTCTACCATTATTCGCAGTATTGTTTACATTATTAAATATGGTGCTGTGCAATCAATTACCAAACATTTCAGTATTGTATGTGGTATTGTATCAATTTCATATCCATAAAATTAAAAAAAAATCATATAGAATTGAATTTTTCTAGGTCGAAAGAAATGATTAATTTTCGTGTTAAAATAGCTCAGAGTGCAAAGGGTTAAAGGATCCCTAACGAGCTCCTAAGTATGAGTGTACGATGGGGATAACCACGTATTTGGCGAGGACTCCGATCCCAGGAGTGAATCGTTAGTTCAAAACGATAGGTATCAGTTCTTCCAAAACTAGAGCAGCGATTCGTACTTCCGCAACGATAACCGTGACTCGTTCCTCCGTAACGACAGCTAAACTTCAATTATTGTATCGCGAGTTTAACCCTTTTAGTGCCGAACGACGATATATCGTCGTTTGCGACACTTGCGAAAAGTGCCAACGACGATATACATATATCGTCGCGTGTCTACTCTATCTAAAATAAGAAAAATAACTTTATAAAACGTTATAAATGGTCTAATTTCGTTGTAAAACTTATTTCGTAACATGCTCCTTTTTGAATTTTGTTAATATCGTTCTCATTTTGTTTTTTATGAGGTTTTTCCCAAACCTTATCAAATTCGTTAAATTCGTCCGGTTAATCTTCGCACAGGCACTCGTTTTTCGCCCGGCACTAAAAGGGTTAAGGAGTTTTCCATTAAAAGTAATTCTTGTAAGTCGCGGAAACCCTGGTTCCCCGAGTAAACCGGTGTTTATCGTTCACCCACCTATATTTTCCACCATCGGACTGATCGAACCCTTCCTTATACCCGATTCACAACGAAGCGCTCGCGACGGGGTAAACAGTTTTCGAACGATTCGCGTCTCTCGAATCGACGAAGCCTCCTCTCTGAACCTCCGAAGCAGGCTTGCGCGCCTTTCACTCGCGCAACCGCGCGGTCGCGCGACAATAAATCAACCGACACGCATTAAGCATTAACGCATTTACATATCGACGTTCCACCGCGTGCCGTACCGCGCACTAAATCACGCGCAATTTGAAAATAAAGCATCGTGTACGAATTATACATACATTATATCGTTCGACGGAGACGGCTCTCGGGCGGCGCACTATCCGTTCGACGGCGTGGCCTCCCCAACGGTAACGGTGGCTCGCGTTTTCCGCAGCGACGCGACGGTCATCTTCTTGCCGTTCGGTTCGCGCCTCGGTCGAACGAAAGAATCTCGATCGGGCCCCCTACGCGACGAATTCGTTCTCGGCTCGAACGAAACTCGCCACAGAGGTTTCTTCCCCGGGCTAATCTAATCGGTGGCTCTCCCCGTCTCGGAGTATCTCTCTCCCTGTTTCTCTTGCTCGCGAGGGAACGGCGCGGCGTTCTCGCTCCCTGCCTCCCCCGTATATTCGCATTCATCGAATCTCGATCTCTGTCCGTTTGACGGAGCGTTTTCTCTTCGTCGCTCGTTCGCCCTCTTCCTGGAAATCGGGACACCAGTCGGCGGTCGGCGGTTGTCGGTCGCCGGTCGCCGGTCGCCGGTCGCCGCGCCGCGCCGGTCTCTTCGATGCGCGGTTGTTTCCACCCGTGTAGGTACACGTGTACGCACGTACACGCAGGCGTTCGTGGGTGCTCAGGTTCGGCCGTAGACTCCGTAATAGCCTTGTGGGCGAACGAGTCGCGTCATCGAAAAAGAAGAAAATCGGAGGCGATCGCAACGGTGCGGCGCGACTCTGGCTTTTTCGTAGAGGGCTTTGCGCGATCCGCCAACATCCTCAAACGCGAGATCGAACCGATCGTTGGAACCCGGATCGTTTCACCGTGCGCGAGTCGAGTCGAGCCGAGCCGAGCCGAGCCGAGTCATCGATCTGCGACGACCAGCAACGAGACGAAGAAACAATAAGAAACCGGGGAACGCGAAAAGAATGGCCGGGCAGGATTGTCGAGCGGGTCGAGAAAATACTGCATCGAAGAGGCGAGGCGCGGCGCGGCGAGGCGAGGCGAGGCGAGACGAGACCAGGCGAGGCAAGGCGAGTTGCGACCGGTCAACCGGAGAGAAACCGAGAGAAACGAAGAGACGCGGTCGCGAAGTCGAAAAGGAAAGGAAGGCGAAACAAGGCGAGGAGTGGCGCGGCCCGTGGACGGCTTAACTTACGTTCGTGGTTCACCCGTGAAATATCGCGAGCGCTGCGACGAGACTAAGCGATGTTCCGCGCGGGATCGCGCGATCTAATTTGTTGCGCTTCGAGGTTATTTATGGCGGCGCGGACGCTCGTGCCTCTTTGCGCGTTTCCTGCATCCCGCCGATGCGATGCGATGGTGGCAAACGGATACGCGATTCGAATCTCGCAGCCTTTAAAACGGAATCGATATTATTTGCCAATTGCGAATATTACCGCGTCTCTTTTTCTATCTATCTATCCATCTCCCTTTCTTTTTGTCACTGTAATTTCAACGGAGCCATCTGTTCAGAATCTGCGATGCTCGGTTTTACTCGTTCTCGCGACGATACGTCGTTCCGATCGATACTAAATGGACAGTGGACAGGATCACGAGACGGACGGCGAGGGACGAGGAGGGACACAGCAACGCGGAAAGAGTTATTGGTGAAATGTCCGAGAAACGAGTGAAACGGAAAGAATTCTTTCGTGTATAAGAACTCGAAGTAACGGTGCACCGCGCGCGATAAGGTTCACCGGTTGGCGCCACGGCGATGGGGGAACGTCGGACATCCCTTAAATTCCGATGGTTTTGAACGGCCCGCCGTCTTCGGGGCCCTGGTCCGGCTCCGACGGCCACCGCCACGGTCGCGAGAACGCGTTCCAATCGATTCCACACACCTGGATCGTTTTCACCGTACACCGGTACACGTCATTTATTTCCATCGGTCGCAACGGCTTACCGTGACTTCGAGTACACCGTTCTCGTTTTCGCTAGGGCTGGCACTTTTCCGGAGCTCTTCGACTCATCGAAGATTCGAAGGATTCGAAGGATTCGAAGAATTCGAAGATCGACAAGGATTCGAAGGAATAAAAGATCCACAAGGATTCGAAGGATTAAAAGATTCGAAAGATTCGAAGGATTCGAAGGTTTCGAAGGAATGAAGGGAACTTCGAAATATCTGAAACCCAAGCTTCGAAATTCGAAAATCATTACCAAATTTTCCTCCCTACTCTTAGACATTTACTTTGCGGATCTTAATTAGTTGCCCTAGGTGGGCCTAAAACATCGGCGTTAGGACTGTTACTTTTCCAAAGCTTCAACTCTTCGAAGATTCGAAAGATTCGAAAGATTCGAAGGATTCGAAGATTCCAACGATTCGAAGATTCCAAGGATTCGAAGGAACGAAGGGAACTTAGAAATTTCCGAAATCGAAGCTTCGAAATTCGAAAATCAGTACCAAATTTTCCTCCCTACTCCTAGACATTTACAAATTTGCGGATCTTAATTAGGTACCCGAGGTGGGCCTAAAACATCGCCATTAGGGCTGTTACTTTTTCAAAGCTTCAACTCTTCGAAGATTCGAAGGATTCGACGTATTCGAAGATTCGAATGATTTGAAGGATTAAAGGATTCGAAGGATTAAAGGATTCGAGGGATTCGAAGGATTCGAAGGAACGAAGGAACGAAGGGATCTTCGAAGTTTCTGAAATCGAAGCTTCGAAATTCGAAAATCATTATCAAATATTCCTCCCTACTCCTAGACATTTACAAATTTTCGGATCTTAATTAGATGCCCTGGGTGGGCCTAAGCATCGGCATTAGGGCTGTTACTTTTCCGAATCTTCAACTCTTGAAAGATTCGAAGGAACGAAGAGAACTTCGAAGTTTTTGAAATCGAAGCTTCGAAATTCGAAAATCATTACCAAATTTTCCTCCCTACTCCTAGACATTTACAAATTTGCGGATCTTAATTAGTTGCCCTAGATGAGCCTAAAACATCGGCATTAGGGCTGTTACTTTTCCGAAACATCAACTCCTCGATGAATTCGAAGGAACGAACGGAACGTCGAAGTTTCTGAAATCGAAGCTTCAAAATTCGAAAATCCGTTCCAAATTTTCCGCCCTAATCCTAGACATTTGCAAATTTGCGGACCTTAATTAGGTTCCCTAGGTGGGCCTAAGCATCGGCATTAGGGCTGTTACTTTTCCGAAGATTCAACTCTTGAAAGATTCGAAGGAACGAAGGGAACTTTGAAGTTTCTGAAATCGAAGCTCCGAAATTCGAAAATCCTTTCCAAATTTTCCGCCCTAATCCTAGACATTTGCAAATTTTCGGACCTTAATTAGGTTCCCGAGGTGGGCCTAAGCATCGGCATTAGGGCTACTACTTTTCCCAAGCTTCGACTCTTCGAAGCTTCGAAATTTTCGACCTTCGAAGGAAAGTGACAGCCCCAGTTTTTACGCGTGAAACGCTCGATTTCGCACGATCGTGTCTCTTCTGACGACGAGTCGACGAAACGGGTCGCGATGCCTGTATAACTCATCGAGGAAGCTGACGTCGACATAGCGTTCGCCGATAAAAAAAAAAAAAAAAGTAATCGATCGGTAAAAGATACTTCGCGTGGTCGCGAACACGGTGGGACGCGAAAACCGAGAGAAGAGAGAAAAAATCGAGCGATCGTGGCCCCGAATCGATGACGGCGTCGACGACGGTGACGACGAGAAAGACGACAAAGACGACAAAGACGGTGACAAAGACGGCGACGACGATCGGGACGGCGAAGCTTTCAGAATTTGCTCGCGCGAGAATGGATCTCGAGGGCGGCGCCACGTTTGCGCCTTACAAAAAGTCCTGGAGGGGAATAAAGAGAAGGGAAAAAAAGGAGCTCGCCGAGAGCGGCTAACATGGAATAGCCCTTAGCCGGCACGATAGCCACTCTTTAGGCTGATGGACTCACGACCCTCTCGATTTCTCTCTCTCGCTCGCTCGCTCGCTCCCTTTTTCTCTTTCTCTCTCTCTCTCTCTCTCTCTCTCTCTCTCTCTCTCTCTCTCTCTCACGGTTTCCCCTCCGGCTCGTTTTCACTCGCGCGTATTCTCTCGGTTGCTTTCACGGTTTGTTTTCTCTCTTTCTCTGGTTCTCCTCGCGTTCCCCTTCCGGCCGTTCGGTCGCTCGAATCCGTTCTTTTTGCTCTTGTCAGCGATCCGCGTTTCATCGAGACCGTTCTCGTCTTCTTCTTCTTCTCGTACCCTTCTTTCCTGCCTCGGCGCAAATCCGCCTTTTCAAGGTTTTTTCGCATTCGTCCTCCACCATGCTGGAATTCGATTCAAAAAGAGGCCCGGCCAGACTCCTCGGGGTTGGCGACTCTCGGGACTATTCGGGTAATACGCGATCCGCAACATTCCACGCTACCAATATCTATGATTCGGCAGACTCGTTCGTTTTTATTGAGTTTCAAAGAGTCGCGTACAAAACGAATAACGATCGTTGGAAAAGCGGGGGCATACGCCGCGCGGACCCGTGTGCACACGGAGTATTATATCGGCGATGCTCGATACAGGTAGAGGCGCAAACGCGACCAACGACCGATTCGTTGAACGCTTCGATCGATTATGAACACGTCCCGTACAGTTACGTACGGGCGCGTACGCCTACTCCAGAAGGATTTAAATAAATAGCTCCGCGGGTAGATCGATCGACGGGACTCGAGGGGAAAACTATATGTATGTATACCTTCCCGGGATTTCTCGAATCCACGATTCTTTGCCAATGCGACGCTACTACGCGAATACATATATATATGTACACAATAGACTATTCTTTGGGGTTTGGTATTCGCTGCTGCGTTTACGCGTACACGTACGCGTAGGTCGCGCCTGTGCGCGTGTACGCTTCGCTCGCATATTTACAATATATTATATTCGCGAAACGAAACGGCGAAGAAGAACGGCTGCGTGATTTGGTGATTTCGCGTTGTAAATCAGCGGTGAAAGCACCGACAATCTGTCGGAAGGAGGCGATGGAAACAGAAGAAGTAGGTAGATGTGGTGGAAGAGTACGAGGAGGGGAAGTAGGAGGAGGAGAAAAAGGAGGAGGAGGAGGAGGAGGAGGAGGAGAAAGAAAACGGAACGGAACGAAACGACGCGGCGCGCGTCGAGCGATCCACGGCAAGAGGCGAGGAGCTTTGAAAACACGCGTGCTTCCTTCCTCCTTCCCCAGAGGGCGATCGGTTTCGGCCACGCTGCAAGTTAACGATCGATAAGATAGGACGTGGCCGGTACGTACGGTTCCGCTCGTATCGACGAAGCTGGCGACGCGAGAGATGACGCGCCGCGACGTTTCCGTCGAATGGAAATCGGGCGAATCCGAAACAAATCGTGGACGATCGAGTAAGCGATCGTGAACGATTCGAACGGTTCCTCGAAATTACGAATAAATATAAGCGGACAAAACGACGCGCGAACTCTCTTGTTCTTGTTCGACGTGCCGGATGGATCGCGTCGATCTAACATGCAACGTCGAATCGTACCGATCGAAAAGCGAAACGCGCCGATCGATTTCGGTATTCCAAATCCTCTTCTCCTAGGTAGTTCTCTCAGCGTGGACAGCCGTCGTAGAAGTTATAACAGAGATCGGATCGACGCTGGGCTGACTAGCGATTGGCTCTAGTGGTGGCACGCTGAAAAACAACAAATCAAAAATTATATTGGCCGTTCGTGAAAATCAATCGTCGAATATAGGGTCCGAGAGAGAACCGGTTGGCCTCGGACCGCGTCGAAATTCGAAATTTAAAATTTAAACAATGTCTTTATTATCGATCGTATTTGTTGTTAATAGGGGTGTTCGGGATTCCCGAAAATATACGGGATATAGAATGATATCTGGAATTCTCGGAAGTGTTGTTGTTCTTGAACATTTCAGCAATCCGAATGTTGCAAAATAAAATATCTTGGCTTTCAACACAATGGCTTTCGGATTCTGGTAATTGTTGCAAGTATGGAGAAACTTAAAATGTCGGGAATCACAGACGTTTTCGGGAATCCTGAACAATTTCGGGAATCCCAAACATTTTCGGGATTTCATCCCGATCTCGAGAAAAATTCCCGTCCCGACCGGGATCTCGCACACCCCTAGTTGTTAATAACTGCAAGTTAATGCTTTCGGCGCAAGGTTCGAACAATTTTTTAATAAATTTACAAAAGCAATTTTGCAAATTACAAACTTAATTCCGACGTTTCGATCATCCTCAGGGGTTTACTAAGATTGCGCCCGAGATTCAAAATTTTAAATTGTATCACAGCTAAATCCAACATTTTATATCTTGATATTGACTTTTTTAATGGTTCGTTACTATCATTTAAGAAAAAGTTGCTTGCGATTATATGATTATATGTGATATAATGTATTCCTGTAACTGTCAGCATGTCCATTACTATGTAACTTTATGCTAAGACTTTCTTTTGTGTTTTTTTTAAACATTTGTATAAAAGGACTTCGGTCCGTAAATAATAATAAATAATAAATAATAATAAATGATAATAATAAAATGTTCGCAGACGCGATCTTAGTAAACCCCTGAAGATGATCGAAACGTCAGAATTACGTTTGTAATTTGCAAAATTGCTTTGTAAATTTATTAAAAAATTGATCGAACCTTGCGCCGAAAGCATTAACCTCCAGTTATTAAAATTACAAATTTAAAATGTAAAATTCGAAATTCGAAGAGACCGCGCGAGACGGCACTTACGTAAGGGTGGTTTGACGGTTCAGAACGGCGGCGGTGGGTAATGCGAGGGGCGAGTGCGCGTGTCCCAAATGCATCGTTGTCGGAGTACCTACAGGCGGATGGTTCTCCTCCGACCGTTCGCTTCCTCCCTCGGTCCCGTTTTCGTTACCCATCTCGATCTCGATCTCGGTACCGGCGACAACCCTGCCCCCGCACCCGCCCTCTTCCCCATTACCGCTGCCACCGATCCCGTACACGTTCAGCTGCAGCGAGTCCACTGGAACGTTAAAAAGACAACGGTCGATCGATCGGGACTCATTCGATATCCATCCACGTTCTCAACCTCTATCGCGACACATTCTCTCTAGGATCGGGAATCGTCGATCGTAAATTGCAAATTGAAAATTGCAAATCGAAAATTGCTAATTGAAAATTGGAAATTGCAAATTATAATTCGCAACCCCGAGGCAGTCTCGATCATCTCCTTTTACCAACACTCTGAAACGCTTATTGCTATTCGACATCCACCGCGAACGAATCTTCGAGGTTTATTCGTGTTCGATCTTCGCGCTGAACTTTGCTCTCGATACGACGAGATACAATTTCGAATCGTCCAAGGACGACGCTGTTTCGAGATTCGGAACAACGATACGACGATACGACGATACCACGTTACCGCAATACGGCTGTCGTGTCGGTGGAACCGAGAGAAACCTGTAGGTACCCGCGATCGATCAAAGAAGATGGCGCGTCGCGAAGGGCAAAGCGGCTAAAGCTAAACGAGAAAAGCTTGAATGAGGAACTTGCTCACCGAAGACTCACCGAGTAAGTTAGACTTAATCTCGGTCTTGTGCATGCCGCTGGGCCCGGCCAAATTTCCGCCAATAGCAGTATGATTTTTCGGTTTCCTTTTTCTCGTTTGAATACCTTCCTTCTTCATGCTGAGCGGCCTGTTTACCTGTTTTGAAGAGAACGTTCGAAAACCTTAGAGATTCGATACGGGTCAAATTTAATTGGATTCCTCGAAGCGCGATAAAAAATCATCGATTCGATGCGCGTATCGGTGTTCGCGATCGCGGCTGCCGAGACATCGCCGATAACATCGCCGTGTGCGCGCAGGCTCGGGGGATTAACGAAACAAGAACGACGATCGCGTACAGACGCGCAACGCGATCGAACGAGATCGAGCTTCGTTGATCGCAAAATTTTGAAAACACGAATATTCATACATTGGAAAATTCTCATCTAAGACGACGAAAAAACGTTCCCGGGTGTATTTGTCCCGGGAAATCCCTTTCAATTAATTTTAAAAAATAGTTACTATTTAAAATTACACTTAACAATTATAAGAATTTTCATTATGCCCATCAAAATTTAAAATTAAATTTAATATGAAAATCCCTTTCAATTAATTAAAAAAAATAGTTACTATTTAAAATTACACTTAACAAAATTTATTATAAGAATTTTCATTATGCCCATCAAAATGTAAAATTAAATTTAATATGAAAATCCCTTTCAATTAATTAAAAAAAAATACTTACTATTTAAAATTATACTTAACAAAATTTATTATAAGAATTTTCATTAAAATTAATTTTAATTTTGCCCCTCAAAAGTGAAAATCAAATTTAATGTGAAAATCCCTTTCAATTAATTAAAAAAAATAGTAGCTATTTAAAATTACACTTAACAAAATTTATTATAAGAATTTTCATTAAAATTAATTTTAATTCTACCCCTCAAAATTTAAAATTAAATTTAATATGAAAATCCCTTTCACTATTTAAAATTACACTTAACAATTATAAGAATTTCCATTAATTTTAATTTTTCCCCTCAAAATTTAAAATCAATATGAAAATCCCTTTAAATTAATTTTTAAAAAAGTTATATTTCTCATCGCCCTGCTTTATCGGATAGAGGAAGAAAGAGAGAGAGATACGCAAGGGATGCCGGAAATTCTTGTCGAAGCGGCACTAACAATAAGATGTCGCGTGCGCGATCCCTGACGAACGTCACGAGTCCCGAGTCTCGATCCCGGTTACGAGCAGCACAAACACCGGATATTCGTTGTTTGCTTGGCTCACCTCTCCGCGCGGAGAAAGAGAGACACGGTTTTCCGGCGCGGCGCGAAAAGGCACGGTAAGAGGCGAGGCGAAACGGGGGGCCGACGAAACCAAACGAACGCGATTCGAAACGGCAACGGAAGGGAGAAAACGAACGGAAGTAAAGAGCAAGTACCGCGCGGGCGGGCAACGCGTCGAACCGGTCGGTCGCGCGCGCCTTCTCGGAATCCACTACCTATGCATCACCTATCTCTGGTAGTTGTAAGTTGTAAGTTGAAAGTTGTAAGGCACAGCTACGGTTGACGCTTATTTCGGGCATACTGCTCGTCAAAGATCGTACGTACAAACGGATGCGTCTCGCTTGCCGGCTCCGAACGGAATCTATGGGAGACTTACGTTGTGCAGCTTGTAGTAGAGTCCGCACGCGTTGCACACCGGCTCGCCGTTGTTGTTTCGTCTCCAGAGGGTCGTGTTGCAGGTCCTGCAGTTCGCGCACTGCATACCCGTTTTGCGCACGTTCGTCTGAAACGATCGAACGATTCGTGAACTTTGTCGAGTCCGGTTTGGGCATGTGTTGGTTCGCGCGTCTCGAAATTCTGAGCCGTTCTCGGAAGATTCTATCGCGATCATGGAAGCGCGATCCTTTCGCGAGCCGCGAAAATGGAACTGCTCGAGGCAAACAGAGTACGGTAAACAATTGGGCCGCGATCCTCGCGACACGTGTTTGCTCGGCAGTAGATAAGGTTGTCCGTCGTTCCAATTTTCGCTCGCGCTCGCGCGCAAATTGGAAATACAAGGATGGCGCGATTCATTCGCGAAAGAACTGGACATAAGTGCACTTGAAACAATTTAGCTATTTCTTAACCAAAATAAATGTCAAACTCTAAGTCAGTGCCTGCCTATACATAGAATCACTTAATTTATAAGAATCTCAGAAACGGTATCCTGAAGACATTTAACGTGCAATAACACTGCCAAAGAAACTTTTAGTTATAAGTTAATAACCCCTCTATTAGATATTAACGTCATCGGTATTATTATTACTATTTACCACTAATTCTACTAGCATAGTTGTATTGCACTTTATACCTTTATTTTTGCAATGTTAACATAGTTCGTAACGTTAGAATGTAAAAATTTTTTATCATAATACGCGTTATCAGCTTATGGACCTGGTCTGAAGCCTTCGTTTTTTAATAAACAACAACGGGCAACGCAACGGATCAAACAATTTCGCTGGGGTTCAAAAAAATTTAGAAATTGATCGAATTACCGGGGCGACCGTCTGTTTCGGTTTGCCGCATCTCATGGCAGCCCTGTTGACTCCGTTCGGTTTGCAGAAACAGTTTGTACAGTAATAGTGTCCGGTCTCGTCCCTCCTCCAGACGTTGGTCATATGCGTGCAACTGGGACACTCCTTTTGTTCGGCGATGATCATTGTTCCGTCGAAGCTCTCCTCGGAAGTGGAGATCGGCAAACCGGCGGACCACGGGGAAGGTGCTCCGGTGGTACCGGGCGACAGGCTGTACCCTCCTCCGGAGCACAGCTGCATGTTGGTCGCGTCGCCGATCGGGATGGTGGCCACTCCTGTCGGGTAAGCCTGGTTACCGTCGAAATTGGGCGGCGAGGGTGTACCGGCCGTGCTCCAATATTCCGCGCCGGTTGTCGGCCTCGCGTACGAGAACGCGGCGCTTCCGCCCCCGTACAGCGTCATCTGAGCGCTCGGAGAATTCGGTTGTTCGTAGTGAAGCGATACGCCGCGAGACGCTGCCACGGACGACGCCAGCGTCGGATCGCCTTTCATGTAACTGCTGCCGGGTGACTCGACCTGCGAACCAACCGATTCCATGATCGCTGACCGATCACACATGACCGATGACCGATGACACATGACCGATGACACATGACCGATGACCGATGACACATGACGGATGACACATGACCGATTCTCTCTTTTTCTCTTTTAAGAGGGTAGGACCCCCTCTAGAATACCCTAGAATACTCTAGAATACTCTAGAAATCTAGGCGAAATATAGGTTTGGACAAGGGCTCATTCGAAAGTCGAAGGTTAAATGAAGGAGGTGCAGAGGAGGGTGCGATTCAATGCGACAAAACGAATTCTACACCGTGTGTACTCGTACGTAGGCATGCATGGCATATCGAACCCGCAATTAAATGAATTCGGTAAATACGGAAGGTAGAAGATTCTATTTTCTGTATGTAACTCGGAAATTAATACCGCGAAAATAACCATTAAGGGGGTAGGGCCCCCTCTAGAATACTCTAGAATACTCTAGAAATCTAGGCGAAATACAGGTTTGGACAAGGTCTCATTCGAAGGTCGAAGGTTAAATAAAGGAGGTGCAGAGGAGGGTGCGATTCAATGCGACAAAACGAATTCTACACCGTGTGTAATCGTACGTAGGCATGCATGGGAAATCGAACTCGAAATTAAATCAATTCGGTAAATACGGAAGGTAGAAACATTCTATTTTCTGTATGTAATTCGGAAATTAATACTGCAAAAATAACCATTAAGGGGGTAGGGCCCCCTCTAGAATACTCTAGAAATCTAGGCGAAATATAGGTTTGGACAAGGGCTCATTCGAAAGTCGAAGGTTAAATGAAGGGTGTGCAGAGGGGGGTGCGAATTCAATGCGACAAAACGATTTCTACACCGTGTGTACTCGTACGTAGGCATGCATGGGAAATCGAACTCGAAATTAAATGAATTCGGTAAATACGGAAGGTAGAACATTCTATTTTCTGTATGTAACTCGGAAATTAATACTGCAAAAATAACCATTAAGGGGGTAGGACCACTTCTAGAATACTCTAGAATACTCTAGAATACCCTAGAAATCTGAGCGAAACATAAGTTTGCGCGGTACGGGTGTTTGTCCTTATATGAGCATATTTTTCGCTGGACAAGGGCTCATTCGAAAGAGGATGGTTCAATGAAGGGGGCTCAGCCCATGATAGCATCGAGAAAACTCATCCAATGGCATACAAATGGCTTGGATTACATGGCTGAATCAATTTTGGCTTACTTCTAACAATTATATTACAAAATACAAGGTGGTCCACATAACAGCTGAATATCTCGAAAACTATGCCATCGATTTTAAAGTTCTTGGTCTTTACATGGATCTGAAGGGCCTTTCTAACTACATAAACGTGAAGTGGCCCTTTGGGGGGGGGGGGGGGTACCTTTATAATTTTAAATGGAACCCCCTTTAAAATGTTGCATATTTAGATTCTACAGGAAAAAACAAGTAAATTTTGTCTGAAACATTTTTTTGTCAGATATTTCCATGATGAGATATAACAGTTTCAAGTTTCGACTTTCGCAAACCCATGTTTCGCCCAGATTTCTAGGGTATTTTAGAGGGGGTCCTACCTCCTTAATATCGATATGTTTCAGGGCTGGGAGTAATTCCAAAATTTGCGCGACGACATTAAAATTGCGACACCAAAAAGTGCCACTCTAAATTTGTTAATAACCCCCGAACAAAGCCACGGAGAATATTTTCGTAACGGAAAAATTTACTGCAAATGACTTCAGGAATCTTATGCTTCGGGTTTCATTACGACTGAGGGTCATACATATGACATAACCCTTAGCACTCGAGTGGCGACTCAGAGTCACCACAAAAATTGCTGTAGCATTATTCAAAATATTGTTTCCAATATTAAATAAGTTGGTATCTAATCAATTCCTGAACATTTAAGTATTGTATGAGGTGTTATATCAATTTCATATCCATAAAATAAAAAAAAAATTATATGCAATGGAATTATTCTAGGTCGAAAGAAATGTTTAATTTTCGAGTTAAAATAGCTCCGAGTGCAAAGGGTTAATGTTTTTTCATGAAGCGGAGAAAATTTCGTTTTCCTTGAGCGCACTCGCCCTCTATTTTCTCTCCCTCTCTCCCTCACGATACTTACACCACCGACGCGTGGACCCAGCTGACCGGCCGTCGGATACGTCAGAATCAGCTGCTCTCCGGATTTGCCGTAGGCGTAGGTCGGAGCCGGTTGAAACGTTTCGTTGCCGTGTATGTATTGCGCGGCGTACTGTACAGGTTGCGATTGGGGTATCGCGACCGTCTCCAAAGTGGTATACGTGCTGGACACCTGTTTGTCGTTCGCGACAGAGACCGCGAATCTATCGACCACCGAGTCCACGTATCCGGTCACGACGTGATGATGCTGTTGTTGTTGTTGCTGTTGCTGTTGGGCCGCCGCTTGCTGTGACCCGCTCGACGCGGAACCGGGGATACCGTCGGTCACGATCGGTGGAGAGTAGGCAGGAGCAGCGGGCGAACCTAACTGGACGGTCGGAGTACCGGATCCGGAACCGGAACCGGAGCCGGAGGCGGAGCCTGGTCCGGCCGCTGTTCCGGTTGCGCTTTCCGTGCTCGTTCCGGTTCCGGTAGTCGCGTTCGTTCCTCCTTCGTATTCGTCGGTGCTCGCAACCAATACCGGCGATTCGTGATGATACGTCCTGCTACCGGTCGATCCGTTTCCTCCGCTCGATTGACCGGACTCTCGGGGGCTATACCTCTGTTGAGTCGCGGCCGCATGACCGCGTCTCTCTTGCATCTGAATCGCGATGCTATGATTCTCCCTTCGCAACTGTTGACCGTCCGTCGCGTACACGTACATGTTTTCCATCTCGTTTCGATCCGGTCCGTCGGAGGCCTCGTACCTTCGCGTTCAAAATATATCGTTCAATTTCTACGGCAGGCCTCGGAATCATGTGCTCGCGACGGCCGGTTTTCAAAGGCAACGCCCCCTCGGCCCGGCCCTCGCTCCCCGTGGCGGCCCTAGTTCTCGAGGCAGCTTGGGCGCGTACCATAGAGTGTTATAAGCAGGGCTTCGGAGTCGGTAGACAATATTCGTAACTTCAACTCCTCTTTTTTTTACCTCCGACTCCGATTCCGACTTCGACTCTCCAAATTGAAAAAATATGTACTCAAAATAATTAAAAGTTGTAATAAAACTGAATAGATAGTAGAAATATTGTATTAAAGTCTAACTATATGGAACAGATAACACTGATACAACGCAACACGACTGTTACTTTATCACTTTCAAGAAATAGTTAGAAAATGCGTATCAATTTGAGAAATTTATTAATGAGTTATATACAAAATAACCAAAGTTGAATACGGAGTCGATATACTTTTTCCCGACTCTGACTCCGACTCCAAGAGTCGATATATAGCTTTTTCTTACTCCGGCTCCGACTCCAATGAACAGTAATTACTCCCAAACTCCGACTCTGACTCCACGACTCCGACTCCGAAGCCCTGGTTATAAGTGTCGTCGATGCGAACAGCTACGTCCAAACTTCCCGTAGATCTCATCAATCTGCCAAGCACGTCTAAACGTGCGCGAAAATCAAGATATCCCATATGTTAACACTAGAACTACCGAGCCCTAAACGAGAGCGATGTATATTCTTTTATAATAATAACAGAATTGAGTTTATTTAGATTTTTATGGTAATATGTACTTGAATACAGAAGCATGCTAAAAAATTTCTGAAGAAAATACATCTGTAACTTCACGAATCGTAAAAAAAAAAAACCGGAAACCTGTCATTTTGACTGGCTCGGTAGTTCTAGTGTTAATAGAATTTGGACAATACAACTATTTTTTAAATTTATCTTCCGAATCGATTTTCCAAATTTATTTTCTGCATCTGTTCTCCGAAATTATCGTGCGACATAGCGCAATATAGGCCTACATAGTGAATACCACTGACAAAAAAAAAAACGCATTAACAATAGTATCTCGACGGTTATGTGGAAACCTATTGATACGGGTGTCGCCCTAATGCACCACGAATAGCTCCTACGGTACGCGCCTGAGGAGTTCCGAGTACTAGGGCCGCCACGGGGAGCGAGAAAACCGGCCGTCGCGAGCACAAAATTCTGTTCTACGGGAATATCTCTCGATAAAAAAAACTGCTCGTCGATCACTTACCTGGTCGATTCCTTCACAGACAGCGCGCCGTGCTCCACCGACTCCGAAACCTCCACCTTCAGTTCCTGACCGTTGCTCGTCAGATAAACGACTCGTTGCTGTTCGCCGACCCGATGGTGTTGCTGCTGTTGCTGTTGAACCTCCGCCTCCGCTCGAGATATTTGTACAAAGTGTTGGGCGGCTTGCTGGTTTCCCGGATCTTGCTGTTCCCCGTCCTGATAGTTGCGCGAGTGAGCTTGCCGATGCTGTTGTTCGAGGGGCTGTTGCTGAAGCTGATGCCGATGATGCGCCTGGAGTTGAAGATTGCCAGACATAGCGTTCGCGTCCGGTGAACCGGGTCCTTGCTCTGGGTCGGTTTCCGGCGCGTTCTCGGTGATGTGGCCAGCCGTCGTGATCGTGCGCACGTGTCTTCTGGTCGTGATCACCGTTCGGGGACTCTCCATAGCTTGTCGTTGTTCCTCGATCGAGGTCGCGTTTCCACTTCCGGTCATCCGCGACGATCCCTCGTCGACGCGACTTTCCTCCCAGTCGTGTTCGATGTCGCGCTTCACCAGGCTTTCTTTCATGTCGCCTCGAACGATGCCTGAAACAAGTTTGCACTGCGAATCGTTGCTTACGTAGAACCAAACCCGAACCGACCGCTACATCGGGCCTACGACCGCCACCGTACGTCAACGATTATACCATTCAGCGCAGCGGGTTAAAATAGGATAGATGTATATATTCGTGAAACGCAACCGATCCGTCTCGAGAATAAACGCTAGAACGAGAAAAATAACTAAAACGAGAACAATAACTAAAACGCGCAGGCGGAGACGTCGACGGAGACTGACCGAACAAGCCTCGACACGGAGAACGAACGAAATAGCGCACGCTCGGGCAACACGTGGAAGGAGAATCATCCCTGGCGAGAGTGACAGAGGAGGAGGAGCGGGAGGCAGGGGTAAGAAGGGAAGGACCAACGAAGTCGCGATCAGCGGAGCGACGGCGCACCTCGTCCGTCTCGGAAGAAAAAGAACGAAAGAATGTTTGCTCGAACTCGCGTCACACTTCCCAACGACAATGTCGAGTCAATGTCGACTTCCGGACCGAGCACGCGACGCGACGCGACGGCCGTACGCTGCGCGTGTTTCGAGAAGCGAGAAACGACAGCCACGGCGACAGCCGAAGTCCCGACTGCAACCAACGATTTCTCCTTCGACGCGTCGTCGTCGCGATGCCACGGTGAAATTGAACGGCAAAGTAACCGCGAAAACACAGCAAACGATAACGTAACGTAACGTTATGCTTCGTACAGACCTGAATATTTCGGCGAACATTGAGCCGCGCAGTTCACCGAACTGCGAAGGGAACAATAGTTTTAAAGTGGCCCCGTCAAAAGTATTGTTCCCTTCGCCGTTCGGCGCAATGCGCAGCGCGATGCGCGGCGAAATGTTCAGGTCTGTACGAAGCATTAACGAACCTCTAATAGTCGCGAGGAGAAAAGTTGCACAGAGTCTCTCTCTCGTACGCCAAACTGCAAACGAATCCGTGGAGAACGACCGAGAGCTGGTATTCGGCGGCCCTCTCCCTACCTGCGATTGGCCGACGAAGCGATCTCGATCTCGCGACGCACTCGCGAATACTCTTCCCGATTGGACGCGTTTCGCGGAGCGAACTCGCTCGAACCGAACGGCCGTCTACGCCGACACGGTACTCCTCCGTGTGTAGCGTCTCTTCTTTTCCCTCCAGCGGCGGAAAACTGGCAAAAGAGAGGAGTAAGACGAGTCGAGGATCCCTGGCGATCGAGTGAAAAAAAAAAGAAGTAGAGAAAAAAGTCGACACGGAGGGGTCCGTTTGTTTGTTCGTCGATAACGAACGGCCGCTCGCTAGCTGCGAGCGAGATAACGTCGCGCGTGGAGCTCGTGAGGTGCGCGAGGGGAGCAACAGAGGTGTCCATGTTCTCTTCGCCCTTCCCCCGTACCAACCGTGAACCACGTTAGCCATCGTTGTCAACGCCATTTTGCGACGGCCACGGCGTCGCGTCGGTAGGGTGCTCAAGTGATTCATTCGCACCGCGGTAATGCAGTTATCGCTCCATCGAAATATTTACATCGACCCTCGGACCCTCTCGTCGAACAGTCGACCGGTCGAGGCGTCGAAGCGTCGAGGGATCCGAGCGAAAGGGTGGAACGAACCCTACTCTCTCCGTGTCCAATCAAACGATCAGCCAACCCCCGTGAATAGAGACCGCCGACGAATCGACGAGCGAGTCGGATTCGCGCCCCATCTGTTACGTTACAGTTACCGTTTCCTCGAGCGATACGCGCGTCCCGAATTTCTCGTGGTCGCAGGTAACGACCGTACCCCTTACGTCACGGAGGGAGGGGCGAGGGGGGGCTTGCTCTGATTCATCTTCGCAAACGAAGCGTCATCGCGGTGTAACCGGACGCGTTCGTGGCTCGCTCGGAGATTCGACCTCGAGGGACGGAAAAACGGAAGTAAAATTCACGTCGGAACGATGCCAGTGACAACGGTCGACGGTTGCGTTGGGGATGTTGCTTCGAACCGTTTTCCCGCCGCGACAGTAGATCCGTGCAACGAAACCGAACGAATCGATCAACAGACGAAAAAGAAAACTAACCGCGACGCGACACCGTTTTCAATTGGATTCCGTTCGATTCGACGATACGGTTATCTAGGATGAAATCGAAAAATTAATTGTTTATCGAAGAACGAAGGAAATACGGATTGCTTTGCGCCGCGTCGTCGATAACGAACGATAACGGCTCGATAGAGTCATGCTAACCACTCGTAGCCGTTCGGACGATACGTGAACGAGACGAGGCGAGGCGAGAGGAAACTGCTTGGAAATCGGATCGAAAACGGACAAATCTACGTTTCTAGAACGTTTGGTTTGTGCTTCGAAAAAACGAGAGATCGATGGTAGTCCTGTGAACCTATGAACCTATATGAATCTATATGAATCTATGTATTATATGTATACCTATGAATCTATATGAACCTATATGAATCTATATATTATTATTATTATTATTTATTATTTACGGACCGAAGTCCTTTTATACAAATGTTTATATATGTATACCTATGAACCTATATGCACCTATATGAATCTATACATATATGAATACCTATGAACCTATATGAACCTATGAATCTATGAACCTATGAACCTATGAACCTATGAATCTATGAACCTATATGAATTCTATATGACCCTATGTGACCCTATATGACCCTATATGACCCTATATGACCCTATATGACCCTATATGAACCTATATGAACCTATATGAACCTATATGAACCTATATGAACCTATATGAACCTATGAACTTATATTAATTTATGAACCTAAGTATCTATATGAACCTATATGAACCTATATAAACCTATATGAACCTATATGAACCTATATGAACCTATATAAACCTGTATGAACCTATGAACCCATGAGCGAACCTACGATCGAGAGTATCGAGCGAACGCTTCTGGATCCCATCGCGATAGATCGGAATTTCGTGAGATCCCGAGTCCCAGTTTAGGATGAGAACGTAGCACGATGATAGCTCGCGATAAGATGAAAAGGCCGACGTTTCGGGTGAATATCGTCGCGATGTAATCGGTGAACCGCAAACGTCACGTCCGCGCACGACCAGCTCACCGGTTAGGAGGTCGGCCGTGTTGGCTGTGAGAGGCATACCGTTGTCAAAATAAACGGCACTATCGCGATTTATCTCGTTTCCCATGATAATAAGAGATAAAACTGCATCCTTACATTAGCTAGTATATCAGCTAAAATGATAATTTCAGTCGTCGGGTCCGCCAGGAACGCGTAGGGCCGTTCCTCTGGTTTCGCGGTCGAGTTTCGCCGACGAGGAAAACACACGGTTGTCGGGATCGGATCGAATCGAATCGGTTAGGTTCGTTTCTCGATCGATCGAGACGCGGGTGAATCGCGGTAATCCGCGTGCGGCGCGTTCCAACTTCCGGCGGATTTCGCGGCAGATCTCGAACAGGTAGGACACCGACCTGTCCACAGCTTTGTACACCCTTTCTCGGACATTTTTTTTCGAGCTACCGCGGCTCGGCAAATGTCCAAGCACGACGAGAGTACGCTATTTCCACAGACGAAGCGAGCCGAAGGAGACGTTGGAATTCCCGGAGGAAGACAAAGATGGTCGTCGACGAAATAGGTGCCTGTGGCAGGTAAACCATATCGTGGTTTCGACATTTTCAACGGTACGACGATGTTTCCCGACATATAGCGGCTTTCTCGACAATTCCGCCGTAGGAATCCCCGAAACGCATCTTCGGGGGGACCGCCTCGATTCGTGTCGCGCGAAGGGTTGCGTCACGGCTAAATGGAATCGCGGACGCGACGAGGTCATTTCTTTATCAGTCGAGTAGGAAATCCTTATCGGCGACAGTGAAAATCCCTGGCGATGACACGGTGGTGTGCGTGTAGGTGAGCGCGTAGGTGCGCCTGTACAAGAACGTGTGCGCGCGAGTGTACGTGATCGCGTTCGTAGGCCTTCGAGCGCTATCGTTTTGTACCATCAACCGTAAACCGTCGATCGTCAACCATCACGGAGAAAACGAAATTTTTTTTCGGGCTTAGCAAGCAGGTAGACGTGCGCGGGATTACGCTCGCTCGCCGTATCTATCGTCGCGAGTTTGGTCGAGAGTCCGCGAGAGTCGAGGGGATGACGCGACTACGTAGCTACGCTGCGCTCGCAACCGCGCGTTACGCAACCATCTTTTCCGAAACTCCGTGTAATTCTCAGCGATCGAATTCTCGTCTATCGTCGACCCTCGACCCTCGACCAACAGGACTCCACTGTCGCCACGATTTTCCGGAGCCCTCCCGACCAATCACCCAGAAATCAAATTGTTTATCGTACAAAAATATCGCGAAATCCCCGTCGACTGTCGTCACCATGAGAACAAACAAAATCCACCGATTTCGCGCAAACAAGACGAGGCGCCGCGCCGCAGCAAAATCAATGAAAACGACTTTACCGGGTCTACTTATATTTATAACGACTTACCGGATAACCCGTTTTGCATCGAACGTTCGATTCCGTGGAATCTTTAGAAAAAATAGAAAGGTCTACAACGGTATTCGTGATCTCGGTTCTTGCTCGGTTCTTGCGGGCGGGAGGAAAACCGACCTAACCCAGACCAGGTCGAGCCGCGAGACCCGAATAATTAGCCTGCGCCGCGACAAACAGTATTATCGTCGGTGCCCGATATTATTCCATTATCTTACGGCGACTATGTGCTTAACGATTAATAAAATATCTGCGCTGCTGGAGTATCTCTCCTCGATATCGAATAGTTTCGTGCCAGACATCGTCGAGACCATCGATCTACTTCCACCCGGTGAACAAGAACGAATATGTGAACGTGAACGTGAACCGTGAACCGTGAACCGTGAACAAGACCATTGGAGTTACAGTGTCGTCGAATCTTTTCGAAAAGTACTCGGAGAGCCTTCGCGAATCGGAAATCGCGCGAACGCGAACAGAAAAGCGTAGAACGGAAACCGATTCGCGGAACGAAACCGCGGCGAACAAACGAACCGAAGCCCGCTGCGAAACAAACACGTCGGAGCCCTCGCGCGACCGGAAAACGCCTCCATAAGGACGGGCAAACGAAATCATTGCTCGCGGATAGACCACGACGAATCCACAAGTGTTGTCGACCGAATCGAACTTAAAACACAAGTGTTTCGTTTCGACGGGCCCTGTTACGTCTTGCGTCTTTCCAAATACTGCGCTATTCGTTCTGCCCCGTCTCGCCTCGTCTCGCCACGCCTCGCGCCACGCATCGTTCCGTCGTTTTGTCGTCTCGAATCTTCGTCGAGATTCCCTTATTTTATTCGATATAATCGCTTGGTTTTTCGCGTTCGTCATGATTTTCCACTATTCAGTCTATTTCCTGTTTCTGCGACAATATTTTTCGCACGCATTCCTCGCAATTTCATCTCTCTTCGCGTTATCAGTTTTTTACTTTCTCCTCCCCTACCCCCCCCCCCCTCTCTATCTCTCTCTCTCTTACTGTATCTGTATCTGAATCTATATCTCCTTTGCTCGCGCGTTGAATTTTTCTAATGGAATAACTGCGCTGATAGCGTTTCGCGGTTCCCGGTCCTCTGTAATATGAACGTGGACGAATGCGAAACGAGAACGACGGGTTCACGGGAGAGCAAAGAGATCGGGCTGAAAGAGTTGAAAATAAAAGAAACGCCGGTAATAAGGAAAAATCGAGACTTACCGTGACTGTGGAGACCGAAAAAGAGGACTCTTCGGTGGGAACGAGCTACCCCCTTCGATATCGGACGGCAATCGCGATCTGTACCGCGTCGACGGTCAACTGTCGACTCGCGAGAGCTGCGCGAGTTACGTTAACGATTCGAGAGAGACTATTCGAAGATGGTACAAGGCGCGATGCGGCTTGACACAGGTGCGCTGCCAAGGTGTGTCGACGATTCGGAACGGTTGCCGCTTGCTGGCTGCTGGCTGCTGGCTGCCGCTCGACGTCTGACGCCTGCCTCCTGCCGCCTAGTAGCGTCGCACCGAAGCTTCGATTCCGCCACGGTCGCAGTCGCGGCCGCGGTCGAGAGTCGAGAGACCCCGTCAAATATTGACCGACTACGATTAGACGAACGACGAACACGACGAAACGAGATCGCATCGCGCGTCGATCCGTCGATCTCGTTCTTCTTTCTGTTCGCCGGTCGCCATCTTGGTACCGAGCGCTCTATCGCGATCAATTCCTCCCCGCCCCACCTATGGGGTAGCTACCCTCCTCCGCGCAGTCCCGTTTCAACTTTCGGCCAATCCTGGTGGGTCCCTTCGCTTCGCTTCGCTCCCCTTCTCCCTTCCCTTCCAACCCGTTATCTTTGCTCTCGCTCGTCGCATTTCCCTCCCCGCCGAAACGAAGGAGACTCGGGATTTATTGCTCGGTCTCGGGAAGGTATTTTCCTGAGAACGGAGAACCGTCGCCGCCGACTCAGGATCGGTTTACTTTTCACCGTGGCGAACGAGATATACACCGGTAAGTAAGTAGGTGTATACTCGTCGTATACGGAGCGTGCGCATCGCGTTATCGTCGAAAACAGCGGGAGAAGAGCCAAGCTCGGCTCGAGAGCACAGGATGGTGTCGTCATACTTACAGAGCACACACGGGATTCCACCGATAAGGCCGGTCAGGTGAGACACGGTCGTAACATCGGTAACAACGGTAACAACGGCTGAACGAGAACTGTAGCGAGATCCTGCGTTGCTACAGTTTTGTATGCACACGTTCGTCCGTTTTCTCGCAAAAGTTTGCTTTCTCCTCTTTGCGAAAGAATCGAGACGAGACACCGACGACGGAGGAACGTCCGTCCGTCGAAGCGTATCGCGTCGAAGGGGAGGTGCTCGATATCCGAACCCCAACCGACTACGCCAATGTCCGCGTTCCTCGCTCTAGTCCCAACCTTTAACCGAGATTAACCGAGATATCGCGTTATCACCGAAAATACACACAGGGTTCAACTTTGCCTGGCCGTACACCGACTTCTCCTCGTCAGCTGGCCAGTTTCGTTGCATTCGTTTGCGTTCCCCGTCGCGTCGCGTCGCGTCGCGTCTTCGGTCGACTCCGATCGGGTTGTTGTCCCCCGTGTCGTCGACCGATCGAAAAGCAACGGCCAACACTCCTTTTCAAAACCAGTTTCCATCGGAATCTTGTCGCACACTCCACATTTTCATTAAATATCCCTTTTTATTTAAAAATAACCGATTCGACGATACAGCTCACTCGACGAATGCGCGCTAAAAGTTTCCGCGTCGCGCCGAACAAAACTCCGTTCTTTCCCCGGCGATTTTTAGTTCGAACAGAATGACGCAACGATTATCGGAAGAGCCTCGTTGATCTAAACGCGGTACAATAGCCTCGATGCGTTCGAAACGCGCATGCTCGTTTCCTCGCTGTACTCGAAGACCGCGACTCGCAACGTGGTTCCGCGCAAAGACAGTAAATGTAATTATTTTTCAAGCATGCCAGCTTACCGAACTAATTACGCTTAAAGTTTACGTTGAATATGTAGTTTTGTTATCGTATATTTACAAAGGACGCCGAGCGCGTATCATTACCACCGCGTTTTGTCGTTACCGAGCGTTCGGTGCAAGCATTCCCCGACGCGCGACGAGTCGACGAAATCGTCGGCACGGGAACGTAGGCTGCAGCAAGATCCAACGTTTCTAAGCAAGTTCTATCTAGCTACCAGCTCAACGAACACGCGTACGAGATTATTCCACGCGAAGGATACAGTCTACGCACACATGCACCCGCGTGCACCTGCACACACGATCGCTCTCACTCTCACACATCGCGTACGCATACGCAAAAGTAAACGCACGCACACGACCGTCGCGCGGCAATTATATTATATACAACGAGTCTTTTCAATTTTTACAAGCTCGCTAGCCGTCAACCTCCGACTCGATCACCTCGGAAGCGCGAATCTTCGATCTCTTCGATCGAAGCTATTTTTCCCCCGAGCTTCCTCGACCGTTCCAAACACAACTCGGTCCGCGAACGTTTCGCTTCGAAAGGAACAGACGAGATCCAACGCGATTCGATCAGTTTTCGATCGTGTTTTCGATCGCGTACACCGATTCCTCGAGATCGTCCTACGGATGACTCGCGCGCACGAATAGTTTGTCGATTCTCGCAGCGAATCTCGCTCTCGGTCGCGCGCTAAAACGATTTGTCCTCGAAATCGATCGCGTCTGCCTACGGTCGCGTTATAGAAATAAAACAAATGTCCGTTCGGATGACAACATTTCTACGCGGATAAAACGGAGATAGGCAAAAGTGGCAACGGTAACGCTATTTACAACATCGAACGAAGAACGATCGGCGACGTACTCGCGGATTAACGTCTCTCTTTGGTTACAGTTTTTTGTTCGCTTTCGATGCCTTCGTAAACGGACGACGCGAGAACGAGAACGGGAACGACATCGAGATCGAGAACGAGATTAAAAATGAAATAAGTCAGGTTCATGTTTTCGGCGTTCGCGCGCGGCAGAGTCCTCACGAGAAACGACCCTTAGGAGGATATAGAAACTACCGTCGGTCTGTCCAGGTGACCGTTGTCGATGATCAGTTTCGAGGCTGCTGTGGAGGGCGAGGAATTTTCGAGAGTAACGATATGGGGAGTAGCGAGTTGGTGATGATCCGGCGATCGGTTCGCGCAAGGCGATGGACACTCGACTTTCGGCGAATGCGTCTCGAGAAGTTGCGCATGTTGATGCTGTTGTTGGTGTTGTTGTTGTTGCTGCTGCTGGTGTTGCTGGTGTTGCATTATGTCGTAGTACATTCCTGGACTTGCCGGTTGGTACGTGACGATCCGACTGGATGGTGGGGGATTAGGGTAAATCGTGCCGCCGTAACAAACTTGCACACTGTACGTATCTGTCAACGATAAACGTGAAATTATTAAATCGTGAAATTTATAATATTAAATCGCGAATTCATCGATATAGGCACCGCCTATCGAAAAGCGCGCTCGCGACCAATACGTACCGGGTTCCATTTTTAAACTATTGTTGTTGTTATTGTTGTTGTTGTTGGTAGTGTTGTTGTTGTTGTTGCTGTTGTTGTTGTTTGCGCAGGGAGGGGCGGAACCTGAAAGGGGTGTGTCCGTGGACTTCATGCCACCCTTCGGCTTTCTCTTTCGCGTCTGAATGGTATCCTTCTTCATGTTAGGAGGTCTAGTTATGCCATGCAACTTGAAATATAGACCGCACGCGTTACAAACCGGTTCACCCAGGGTATTGCGTCGCCAAAGTGACGTTACCGTTGATTGACAGTTGCTGCAGACAGTGCCAACGCGTCTCGAAGCGGACTGTGAAAACACGAAATTCTCTTAAAACGTGTCTTCCGAGCCTTCTACGTCATTTCAGATACACAGAGACAGAAGCAGAGATAGAGAGAAAGATAAAAAGAGAAAGACACACACACACACACACACATACACGTACAAACACAGAAAGAGAGAAAAAGAAGAAGAATAAGCGTGGAAGAAGAAAAAAAAAAAGGTCAAATTGGGAACAAGAACATCGAACAACGTAAGAACGGGCAGGAGAAAAACTTATTCGCTAAGCGAAGATTCAACTGGAAAGATTTCGTTGCACGAAATAAGCTTATAACAGTACATTCCGCATGAAATCACGGTATAGCCTGTACCATAGACCGTTTTCATCGGTAAATCGCAAACGCGATAATTTCTAACGAATCTTCATTTTCGTTTCCAGGCTATGCGTGATTTCAAAAAGGAAATCCTGATCGTACCATGGGTATAGTGGCACCTTGGAGCTAACGACATACGTTCTAGAAGAAGTTGCCGTCACGAACTAGTCGACGATGAGAAACGCGCGTCGTCGTTGGTCTTCATTGAGATTTGCGGATAATGTGTTGCGGAGAACGACGAAAGATGGATAAAAGAAAGGAACCACGGTGATATCGAATTACAGGTGGACGAGTATCGACAACGAATTGACAATGATGGCACACGCCGAGGACTCGAGGACTGCTTCGAAAGAACCAGAAAAGGAAACGATAGGAGAGAGAGAGAGAGAGAGAGAGAGAGAGAGAGAGAGACATGAATGAAGGAGACAAAGACAAAGAACACGAGGGAGAAAGGGAATAAGAGAGAAAGAGAAGAAGAGAGAAAGTGAGCGCGTGCGCAAGCAAGAGATATAAAGAGAAGAAGAAAGAGAATGATAATGAGCAGAGTTG
This sequence comes from Lasioglossum lativentre, assembly GCA_916610255.1. NCBI lineage: Eukaryota > Metazoa > Arthropoda > Insecta > Hymenoptera > Halictidae > Lasioglossum > Lasioglossum lativentre. The sequence continues at coordinate 8,884,909 of OU744363.1, read as the reverse complement.
GGGGGAAACACCTACCAAACGGCGGCTCGATTTCTCCTCGAAGGCGCGACGGGCGCCACTATACCCACAGAACCCTTTGTAGAAATCGCCCTGGTCCGCCACTGAAACAGAGACAGGATGCCAAACGTTAGGGGTGTTTCTCTTTGCTTCGGCACTCGTATGTAACGTGCGCGCGCGGTTGGCGTTGATTGGTTTGCCTTTCGATCGAATGCGCGCGCGCGATTCGGCTCTGGGCCAATCGAAACGGACATATTCCGAGACACGGTATTTTCGACGACCGCGAGCCGACGCGAGTGCAAGGCAGGCGCACATAGTTTAAATGGCCAATTGGCGATCGGCCAATTTGAATTTTGGGCGACGGGCAACGGGCAAATGGCGTAGTAGGGCGAATTTCCACACAGGCTCCTGTATCGCGTAAGCGTTATCTCGAGACCGTTCGGTTCGATGTTTCTCCATTGGAAAAAGCCCGAAAAGTCCCGTGTAAAGCCTGAAAAGCCGTTCCGGGGATAGAGAAGGACTTTGGAAAGCAGCATAAGGATTCGCCGTAAAACGAAGGACGCGCGATCGATCGCTCGATCCGCTTTCCTTCCTTTCTTACCAATCGACGCGGCTGCTTCACCAAGGGCCGATTCATGCCGTTCATCTTGTTGTAGAGACCGCATGCGTTGCAGAGGTAATGGCCGGTACCGTCCCGTCGCCACAGTGGAGTAGAAACTGCGCCGCAATTCACGCACTCGCGGCCATCCGTAAAGTATTCCGTCCCGATGTTGTGCACTGTGCACGGTTTCGTATATGTTTCAAACATGCCTGCCTTTGCAGTCTTTCGGCAGGGACAAATTCAACACGGTTACAGTAGGGCGAGGGGCCTGCGCGGGGGCTGCGAGGGGGCTGCGACGGGGGCTGCGACGGGGGCTGCGATTTTCAAGGAACAGGATAGGTATACGCTACTAGGTATATAATAGGCACGGTAGGTAAAGGACCAACGGGGGACAACCTGGTAAAATATAACGTCTTTGGGCAAACCGAAACACGAACGTCTTCGTCGCTTATCGTTTCGTTTGTGCAATGTTCACAGGGAACACAGCTACGTCGAGGCTACGAGGCAAAAGCCGACGAACCTCGGGCGGGACTGTTATCGCGTCGCGGAGGTATTCCCCGCAGGCTACGAGACAGAGTATCGACAGTTTCGTTTTCGGTAGTTTTCCGACGACCGTTGCTCTCCGAACTGTTTTCCAAAAACGTTCGCGCGAACACTCTCGACGAGGTTTTTGTTTCTCTGTTCCGTACGGTTATAGTCGGAGCAGGAAGGACGCAGGAAACGCGGCAAGCGCGGCAAACGCGACAGAGGATGTAGAGGGACACGACGTTATCAGAATTTCCGGAGTTCGACGATAATAATAGCCAGAGCTCGTGATCCTCGCGCACACGCAAAAAACCGGACTGGAAATGGAAATGAAAATGTAAATGATAAATGTAAATGGAAATGGAAATTGAGAAAACGACGACGTTACCGTTTTCTCGACCGTACGTGTACGGCTCTCGATCTACCTTCCGCGATTCCCGACAGTTGCCTCGGTGAACTCGATGATCGGGGTCGACGCCGATGAGAAATACGCGTGCTTTCGTCTCGCGTTACTCGGTCGCAGGCAAGCGGACACGACGCGAGTCGAAACAGAACGAGAAAGAGAGGAAAAGAAGAAAGAGGAGAAGAAAGAAAAGACGAAGAGAGGTCGGCGTACGGCGGTCGCGCATCCGGCAGAAACAAGGCTGGGAGGCAATCGGATATCGCGTATAAGCAAGCAACGGAGTCGCTGACGGCGGCGACGCGACGGTTTAGCGAACGTCGTCCATTGGACGGATTCGAAACCGAAGAAACGAGTATGTACCGTAGTCGTTTGTCGTTTCGAGAAGCAACGGGGGCAGAGGAACGAGACGCGAGAGACGTCCCGCGATCCGTCGCGCCGCGCCGAGCCGAGCCGAGCCGCGCCGCGTTTCGCACGCAAACGTTCATACACACCATACGGGATGGATCGGATAAAACGATGGGATTCTTCGCAACCGAATATTCAACCGACAACGACCGAGACCTCCGACGAATATGACGAAGCAACGAGGAATGAGAATAGGAGAGTCGAATTACCGCGTCGGAGGCAAGAGGAACGAAGCGAGCCGTACAAAGACGAGGGTCGAACTTGGAAGTCGCGTCGCGACGGTGAAAGATGCGAGGAGGGACTACTCGATGTATACGAGACCGAGTTACGAGGAATGTCGGCACGCACGCAGACACAGGGAAACGCTGGGACATCGGAGACGGAGATGGAGTCGGAGTCGGAGCCAAAGCAGAGGGAAAGAGAGCCGGTAGAAAGCGAAGAGGACGAAGGAAGATAGGGGAGGATAGGGGAGGATGCGGACCTACGATAAGAAAACTCTCGGTACGAAGCGGGGACGAGAAAAGGTCAGGGGATAAAAGAGAATCCTGCGAAAGAGTAGAGCGACGATACTACGCGGCTGACACCAAGCGGCGAAAATCAAATTCGAAAATATTATCAAATTCGAAAACACTGTCAAATTTGAGAAACCATGCCACTAGATCTATCGAGAAACAAAATCGTGTACTCTTTGTATGCCACAAGAAGTCCCTCGAGAGGGCACATGGACAAAGGGGGGCCTCGCTTGCAGTCAATGGTTACGCTTTGACGTCACACGCTCTAAGCCAATATTTCGGCTAGAACCGAAAGTTCGTTGTGGAATGACCCAATCGGACGGCTTGCTGCCGCATTTCTTTCGAATTCGTGCCAGGAGACTTCTTGTGGCAAAATTTTCATCTAAATAAAAATTTCGAATAACGAATAAAATGTAAAAAAAATTTTTATTCATTATTCGATGGTTCGAATAGAAAAAGTATCTTTATTCGACGAGCTTGGAATAAATATATTCGACGAGAATTTATCCGACGAATAAAGATAAATTTTTTTTATACGGTTTTATTCGAAGTTCGAATAATTTCTTCATCGTCTATCTGTATCTTTTATTCGGAGGCTTCGAATAAATCTTTCCAAAACTACTGCCAACTCTAACAAACGCGAACCATCGAATAATGAATGAATAAAAATTTTTTTGTTTTACTCGTTATTCGAAATTTTTATTTAAATGAAAATTTTGCCCAACTCTGCTTGTGGCGTACGAAGAGTACAGTGTCAGGGGCAAAGTAAATTTGTATAAAGCCCAAAGTGTTAGACTGTATTAATTGATACACACTTTAAGTACAGTGTCAGGGTCAAGGTAAATTTTTATAAATCCCAAAGTATAAGGTTATGTCAACTGATGGACACTTCAGATACAGTGTCAAGGTCAAGGTAAATTTTTATAAAGCCCAAAGTATGAGACTGTATTAATTGATAGACACTTTAAGTACAGTGTCAAGGTCAATGTAAATTTTTATAAAGCCCAAAGTATGAGACTGTATTAATTGATAGACACTTTAAGTACAGTGTCAGGGTCAAGGTAAATTTTTATAAATCCCAAAGTATAAGGTTATGTCAACTGATGGACACTTCAGATACAGTGTCAGGGTTAAGGTAAATTTTTATAAAGACCAAAGTATGAGACTGTATTAATTGATAGACACTTTAGGTACTCTTCGTACGCCACAAGAAGCCCCTCGAGAGGGCACAGGGGCAAAGGGGATCCTCGCTCGCAGCCAATGGTTATGACGTCACACACTTTAGCCAATAATTCGGATAGATCCGAAAGTTCGCGTGAAATGACCCAACCCAAATCCTTCCGAATTCCTGCCAGGAGACTTCTTGCAGGGTACGAAGAGTACGCGAATTCGATGTCCGCCGGTTATTTTGGTTCGAGTCCGAATAACGATGAAAATGGAAAAACGGAACGCGCGCGCGCGCGCGTAAAACAGTGCTTGCCTAAGAGACACGCGCAACAGCCACTCGAAACGACGACGACGACGACGACGATGCGCTAAGAGCCGCGTACCCGGCATAGTACTTTGTTGCCCTCTCGTCTCTTGGCTCTTAGCTGTTGGCCCTCGACCGTCATAGAAAGCAGTGGGATACGGAAACCGCAGACACCCGATGCATTCACAAAAGATTCACCGCCGACGAGTGTTTCGGACAGACGTAGATGTCTGTCGATGCGATGGCACGGCTCTGGTCTGGGGTTGCGGGGCCCATCGAGTCTCTGGGACTTCGGGTTCTCGTCTCTTGTCTCTCGTCACGACGGCGGTCGACGAAAAACGTTCGTCGTTCGCTTTCCCATCTTTGGAGCAGAAGCACGCCGATTTATCCATCCATTGACGAGATACGCGACAATTATCGGAATTTCGCGCTTCCGAAACAGCCAGATACGCCGAGATAGCCTATTATCGTTTCTCGTATATCGCGCGTAGACAAAACTAGATTAGAAACGTGCATTGTCTAGGTCAGGGTTTGCGAATATATCGATGCCTCTTCTCGGTCCCGTACACGATCGGAGAACGACGTTGCTATACGTCGATCGCACGCAGACAGCTTGCAGATACTGCGTTCGTTTCTGAATGTATCGGTGCAGCCAATCGTCGGTTGCTGCAGCTTCTGTCCATCTCTCTTTCTCGGTCCTGACATACCCGGGGGCCGATTCGACGAGTTACACACCAGCGACACCGCAGCAAGAGGAAATCGATCGAATGAATCCTTTACTCGTTATTTATGACCAGTGCAACACGATCCGACGGTCTTCGTGCGCGATCGCGTTTCTTCGAATCGTTTAGGATTTATCGCGTTACGAAGGACCGAGGAGGGTCCGCGTCCGTAAGGCGAGACGAATCGTTCCCCGAGCGCGCACGGTTGGAAGCGACGCGGCGCCCGGCATCGCACCATTTCGTTACGTTACCGTTTTCGAAAGAGACGCGACAGACGAGATGGGACGAGACAGGAGAGAGAGAGAGAGAGAGAAAGAGAGAAAACAGACACAGGAGGGTGTGAGACGCCACGGAGGTCTGGCCTGTAGATTCTCGGTCGGTGTCGGGAGTAAAAATTCTAAATAAAATCGTGTCGATACTTACTGCCGCCGAGACTCGCCGAAGCGGTGAGCTGGTGTTGCGTCGGTGTCGAGGGCGAATTCACCGATTGTCGCCTGGAGGGTGTCGCGTACTGCGTCGTCAGAGAGTCGTTCGAAGAAGCGTAGTTCCATGTTGAAGAAGCGTCCACGGAGGTCACGACGCCCCCGCTGCTTTGCTGCGGCGGGTAAGACGGGCTGTATCCTCGCAGACTCGGTCTACCGCAGAACGGTTGCGAAAACCCCGGTAGGCTCTGATGAGTGGTAACTCCGCCGGAAGACTTTCCACTGCCGGTGTAATCCTCGGAGAGTCCGGATATGCCCGCGGCGGACAGCGCTATCGTTTCAAACGTTATATCGTATCTATCCCATCGTTCCCCGTCATGCATCGCGTGACTACATTCCGGGACAAAAAGATAGCACAACTTACTTAATTCTTTTCGAATTTCCACGTCGACGTCGAACAAATCGTCGAATAGTCGCATAAATATTACCGTAGATTCCGCGAACGTAAATATCGTACGGTGGTATGCGAACGGGACAAAATTATAGCACAAGCACGAAATCGTATGCTTCTCGGTTCTATGTATATTGCACCAGAGTTGGGCAAAAGTTTCATCTGAATAAACCATTTCGAATAACGAATAGAAAATTAAAAAGTAGTTTATAAAAAGTATCTTTATTCGACGAGAATTTGTTCTTATAAAGATGATTTTTTTTTGTAAGAAGTGGCTTTATTCGAACTTCAAATCATTTTTCATCTTTTGTCTGTATCTTTTATTCGGAGGCTTCGAATAAATCTTACAACTACTGCCAACTCTAATAAACGCTAACCATCGAATAATGAATAAAATTTTTTTTATGTTTTATTCGTTACTCGGAAATTTTTATTTAGATGAAAATTTTGCCCAACTCTGTATCGCACATACACAAGCCACTAAGCTACCGAATAACAACCATCGAACGAGAAACGGAGAAATCGGACGTGTTAGAACAGTTTGTGATTTACAGTTGTTCTACAAGACAATAAATTGGTTAAACGGATCGTGGCAGAAAGCTAATTGTAAGTGCTCGCGAAATAGTATACATGTATCTATCTTATCGAAACTAAAAGATAAACAGTGTTCGGTGATGGAAATCTCAAAAGCAACAACAAACTAGCGAAAAAGTGGATATCAATTCGCACGGAAAAGCATTTAAAAAAAACTATACAATAAATCTCCATTTAACAGAATCACTGCCGTCATTAAATGGAAAGGAGACGCACCGAAATATAATATACAAAATATCATTCTCGTTCATTCTCAGTGCTATAATTTTGTCCCGCTAGATTTTAGCAAAAATATTATTTTTGTTTAATAAAACGCGTCCCGAAAAATAGTACAATATACTATTCCAAGTATACTGTAGAAAGAAATTTCAGTTGGAACGTATAAATAAAAATTGTGTACATCTGAATGCGTGCTATCTTTTTGCCCCGGAGTGTATTCGAGCCGGATAATTTGTTTACCTTGCGCGTTCCAAAGCTGTGAAGGCGAACTCGTCAATTCCGTGGAGCTGCCCGTCATGTACGGAAGCGCGTAAGGGCCTCCGGTCCCTGCACCGCCTCCAGCCATCATCGTTCCAACGCCGGTCATCGTACGATACAACGGACTGAAACAATACATACGTGTTATTATTCGACGTGTTAATAGATTGTATATCGACGGCCCGATACGAATAAACGCGAAATCCACAGTCGCGGCGTTACTCCGAGAGAAACACGCCTCCGGGTCATGCCCAAGGGCAGAGTTGGGCGAAATTTTCATCTAAATAGAAATTTCGATACAACGAATTAAAAATTTAAAAATTTTTATTCATTATTCGATGGTTCGCGTTTATCAGAGTTTACAGTGGTTATGGAAAGATTAATTGGAGAAGTTCGAAATTACTCGAAGTTCGAATAAAGCCGTATAAAAAAGATTATCTTTATTCGTGGGATAAATTCTGGTCGAATATAATTATTTATTCGATGCTCGTCGAATAAAGATACTTTTTATATTCGAACCATCGAGTAATGAATAAAAATTTAAATTATCCGAAATGTTTGTTTAGATGAAAATTTTGCCCAACTCTCACCAAGGGAGTTCGAACGAACAAACGAACGTGCAAGCTTGTAGAAAACCAGACTCGGCGACGAGTTTCCTCGGGTAATGTTCCGCCGCGGGAGGCCGGAAACAGGAACCGTTCTCCGCGATTCATCGGTCCGTGAATGCGGGCGCGTGCCAAAACAGGACGTTTTTCGATGTACCCTTCCGACCGGCGACTACCGAGAACACAACTACTCCATTACCATTAGCATTACCGCCTCGATTACCACTACCGTTACCATTAGCAGCGACGGCCGCTATACCTGAGAGATCGGTGGTGCGAGCCGTTCCGAGTTCGAAACCTCCAGCAAGATTTCAAAGAGGAGAACACGACTGGCTGGATCATCGGAAGCCTCGCGAAACACGGATTGCGCGCGCATAGAGTACGACGATCGTTTCCATTCGTCGACGTAACGTGAACGCGGCACGATCGTTGCGCAAGCCGACAAAGGCGCGCATCGCGGATACGGGGATATACGGGGATACGCGGGAATACGCGAATACACCAATACACGATTTCGAAAGTAACCTCCTTCGTTCGACGGCGACCTATCGACGTCCAGTCTCGGCCGTCAAACGACTAGATCGCAATCCCCGTCGCGTCGCGAGCATCGATCATGCGTTTATCGCGCGACGATCGCGGAATAAAATCGCGAGCATGCCGCGAACCTAAACGATGGACGCGCGCGCGTCCTTGACGCTTCCCGCGAGTCGGCGAACACGTACGAATCGATCGGTACGTGCTCTCGAAACGCTTTCAGAAATTTCCCGGAACGACTTTGGAACGATGCAGCTCGAGAAACGACGTTCGCCGTAACCGAAACATCGATAACAAACGCGCAAAGTCGACCTTCGCGGTTTCGCGCGGTTCTCGCTCGACGTTTGCCGATCGATGGGGAAACACAGTCTCGAGAAGCTCGAGAGGTCCGTTTCGGAACCGAAACGACTGTTCCGTGATTGCGATAAATCACGATCGATCGAAACGCTAACGAGTGCTGCGCGTGCTCCCGCGTCCTCGTCCCCCCTTTCTTTTACGCCCCCCCGTCCCCCGTACCCAATTCTCCGCGCACGCACTACGATCCACGGACCCGTAGCTCGAACGATCTATACCAGGTGCAACCACCTCCCTCGTAGGCCATTAACTTTACCGCGGTAGAAACGGTACCCGGAAACGGTAGCACGCGCCGAACGCCCTGTTACGTTTACCTAATTATCGCAAGCGTTTGTCGAGCGTTCTAAAGCGGGCATATCGTTTCACCGAATAATATTTGTAAACCTTCAAACGCATAAACTATATACGGTGATTCATCGTCCGATGTAACCGAGAGACGAGCGAGAGAGTGTATCGTCGATCGGCACATAAACAGATCCATTGTATGTATTCGCGTTGGAGCAACCGAACGACCGAAGGGTTTCGTCTTTCTTCCGAGAACCTTTTCGAGATATTCTCGATCGTCCTAGCTAACGTAATCTCGATCGCACGAACTGCTATTCTACTGTACTACTTTATTTCTTTCTTCTAACTACTCCATTGTTTTTTTTTTTTCCAAGTATCGAGAGCTAAAAAATTATCAGTCAGCTGACTACCGTCGCTGATTTGGGGGAGAAATACAAAGAAAAAGAAATTCGGATGCTATAAAGCATACGGCAGACGTAATATCGTTAGATGAAGAAAAAGGAGAAGAAAGAAGAAAAAGATGACCAGAAGGGGGTCGGTACGTTTGCCGAAGTATGCACATTTCGCGAAATACAATCTGAAACGTCGGTGTTGACGAGGTTATAGCCCCCGCTACCGGACCGCGCCGTTCGCCATCCGAATCTCCCGAGCCGATAAGCCGCTTCTCACGATAGGTGCGGAACAACTCGAGATCCGTGAACCGTTGCAATCGAATCCCCGTCAACTGCAAATCGCGCGAAACTATTGAAACACCTAGGCGACTATCGGTTCCCGTCTACGCGAGGGCGCGAAAACGCGAAAGCGTCATGGAGAAAGATTGCGCTGTTCGCTTTGCGATCGGCGATCCGCATAGTGCGCGCGCGCGCGCGTTCATTGGTTTACCATCGGCCATTTACAGATCGTCAACTCATTCATTTACGATCTTCGTTACCCGTTATCGGGTTTTCGTTTACTTTGCTTTCCTTCCTATCGCGGTTTTTCCATACAATAACGAAACGTCGAATTTTTTTTTAACACGGATATGTTTTAGGGCTGGGGTCATTCGAAAAGTGTGACGCTAAATGTAACGGGTCAACCAGTAAATAATTGATGTAGTAAAGATACCATGTAAAATAGCCCCACCCCCTAAAACATATCCATGATTCAATGCTTTTTCATGATGTGGCGAAATTTGTTTCCGTGTTGCGGTTTTTTTTAACATGGATATGTTTTAGGGCTGGGGGTCATTCAAAAAGTGTGACGCTAAATGTAACGGGTCAACGAGTAAATAATTGATGTAAAAGAGACCATGTAAAATAGCCCCACCCCCTAAAACATATCCATGATTCAATGCTTTTTCATGATGTGGAGAAATTTGTTTCCGTGTTGCAGTTTTTTTTAACATGGATATGTTTTAGGGCTGGGGGTCATTCAAAAAGTGTGACGCTAAATGTAACGGGTCAACGAGTAAATAATTGATATAAAGACACCATCTAAAATAGCCTTACCCCGCCCCCCTGAAGCATATCCATGGTTCAATGTTTCTCCATGAAGTGGAGAAATTTGTGTCCTTGTCGCGGTTTTTTTTTTAATGAATATATTTTAGGGCTGGGGGTCATTCAAAAAGTGTGACGCTAAATGTAACGGGTCAACCAGTAAATAATTGATGTAGTAAAGATACCATGTAAAATAGCCCCACACCCCAAAACATATCCATGATTCAATGCTTTTTCATGAAGTGGAGTTTATATGTCCGTGTCGCAAACCGGTGATTTACAACTGCGTCGACCGTGCCGAAAGTACAAAAAATGTCGAACTTAGAAAAGAACAGCATGCAATTTCAAATGAAAATGATACCGCTATATATAATGCCGATAATTTTTATGTTTTTTGGGACAGATCGAGTCGCGAGCAAAAAAGTAGCGTCGAAACAATGGAAAGATCGAAGAGCACCGGCTACCGGGACGGCTCATTTTCACCGTCGCATTACTAGATTACTAATCGGTGAGAATAAGAAATTCCCGAGATACGGGACAATCTTAGATAATTTGTCCCGGAGCAACGGAACATATCCCGCGGCGAACACGTTGCTGGGAAAAGAGATCAACAGAGAACACTCACTACATGCTGTCGCTCGACAATCTCAACAGAACCATGAATTCGTCGTCCAGTTCGGTTATCCGTGGATCGCGTCGCGTCGCGTTCCGTCGCGTCGATCTTCCGTTTACTTCGGGCGCGTCGCACTGTAGGTGTACCCCGTCGTCTATCCTGTATCGTGTGTTGACGCGTTATTTGCGAACCAGCCAAAGCGCTGGGAACTTGAAAAATTGCAAACTCTTCGCGCAGGTATCGAGAACCGAAGGAATTGCCAAAAGGAGTTGACGATATCTCGAGGCAGGCGCGCGTCCGGCGCAACTGTCACCGAACAGACGCGAACTGAGTGGAATATAATCCGGCAGTGTGCACGAAACGTACGAGCGAACGCGATCGTAGGACCTCGAACGTGCTCAGGATTTCCCCTACCGCGGATCTCTCCCTTCCTTCGGTTTCTTTTCTTTGCACGTTCGCGCGTCCCCTCTCGTCCGCCGCATCTTTTCCACCTCCCACCTTCGATTGTCATCCATATCCACGCGTACGAATATATATCTCTATGGAAGGGCAAATACATTTTTCTCACGTATGCGCTTGCCAGTAATCGTTCGTTCCTCTCTTCCGAGGCTTCCGATCGGGAATGCCAAAACTGAAATAACGATTCGACTACTCTTCCTCGATTATTCCATCTTCCGTCTTGTCCCACCGTACGTACGACTATCTGTTCGTCTCTCGTTCACCTAACATCGCGGCACCGCCATTGTTGCTGCTATTCTCGCGCGTGTCTTGCCTCTAATCGTTTGCATAGGACGCAGAAGCGATACACGGTGATCGCGTTTTCGACGACCCGTAGAACGAGCCTGTCCATGAGTTTTCTCTTTCCTATTTCTTTTCACTTCGAAACGGGCAATAATTTTTTAATAATCGCCGATGCCAACCGGTGAAGCGAACCGACGTTCGTTGCAGGCTCTCGGTTATGCAGGTTAGCTCGCTAAGTGACGTCACGCGATACTAAGAGCTTTCTTGGAACGCGATGGGTATATGTATACGACCATTCCGGACTGTAAACCCACGGATGATTCATGACAAAGTTCGCGTTAAAGAGCAGCGATTACGGTCTACCCTCCCCATTTCTCTTTCTCTTTCACTTTCATTATCGACCATTTTCGTTCCAGACAAACATAACTGTGAAACGATCGACGAATACGCAACATCGTCGACGATGCCCGCACCAACGGAAAAAAACTAGGCGAGTCGAAATCGAACGAGTACGACGGTGCAGCCGTACGAACTCGGAATAGCACGTGACATAGATAAAAAAAAAAAAGGTCGAAGGATGTTCGGGCAAAGAGGAAAACCGAACGATTACGAAAATAACTGGCAAGGCACGATATCGCGCGAAGAGGTTACGCGACGGTCGCCGATCGACCACGATGTTTTGCGTCACAAGAATCGTTCGTACACTAATAATCGCTGTTCGTCGAGATAAATACGCTGCGAAAAAAACAAAAAACAAAAAAAGAGACGAAAACTGGCTCGTCCTCTGCACCCGAACATGGGATATCGAAATTCGGAGGTCGTGGCCCGTGCGTTCGAAACCAAGTCCAAGTCCACGTTCGCGTACGATCCGGCTGTTACGTCCACGAGACTCGCGCATACGTATGTATATCTCGTTTCGTTTTCTCACAGTTGGTAGGATAACGCGAACAAAAAATCATCTCTATCGGTCAATACACTCTTATCGCGTTCTCGGCGCGGTAGCGCACCAACGAATCGTTTCGAACGCGAATCGATTGACCAATTTTTTTCGTATTTCGTACTTTGCGCATCGACCGGAACGATTACCGAAAAACAGTGGACGGTTCTGAAAGAGAAAGAGCGAGAGAGAGAGAGCAAGGTTAAGCCAGGGCACGGTGGAGTGGGGAGAACGTCCCTACAGCCGCAAGCCGCAAGTACGATAGCGAAAATCCGAATGCAGCGAGAGACTCGTGTCCAGGAGGAATCGGTAAACAGAAAAGGTGTTCGTTTTCACGAAGCTGTTGGCATAGGGCGAAAGAGGCGTCGCACTGTTTTCCATCGTCGGTTTGGTTTTATTTTCGGTTTTGTATCGCCTACGCACACAAGCTTTCGAAGCGGAGAGGCGCGGAGCAACCCTCGTGCGAACGTGTAAATATTATCGCGTATCGTAAATCGTAAAAATCGTAAACCGTTAACCGTTTAACCGTTAGGATCGGGGATCCCGATGACGCGCGAGGATGCAACTCGGACTGTGCGCCACGATGGATGACGACATTCAAGGTTTCGCGCTCGACGATCGACGATCGACGGAACTTTCGGAGGAAGATCCCGTCGATAATGCGTGAACCAACTAACCTGGAAAGCGGTCCGCTCGGGGAATGCGGTGTAGGCGGTCCTTGATCGTGTTCTTGATGGTGATGAGACGTAGCGGTTTGATGAGCGTAAATCGTCTCCATGTAAAGTTGATCGGAGACCCGATCGGCTTCCTGAACCAAACCGTGATTAGCCTGAACGGAAGAGGGCGGCTGCATGACCGTTAAGTGAGGGTAAGATTGTCTTGCTTGCTCGTTCGGACTGTATCCACCATCCGCGTGTCCTTGATGATGCGGCGGCGACGAGAGTCCTTGATCGTCGTGCGGACTCCGACTGGAACTTGGCGAGCTACCGGTACGCAAAGTGGGCGATCCGCTACCTCCTCCTCCTTCTCCACCGCCTCCTCCACCTCCTCCGCCACCTCTGCCGACGCCGACGCCGACGCCAACATCACCGCCGTTACTACCACTGCCTCCGTTTCCACTGCTGCCACTGCCTCCTCCTCCTCCCGTTGTTGTTGTTCCACTACCACTTCCTCCTCCTCCTCGTATCTGATGCTGAAGGTATCCATCGTCGGTTAAAACTTCCTCCAAGTGATGATGATGATGGTGTTGCGTTTGTGGTTGGTGATGATGGTGTTGTTGATGTTGCTGCTGTTGATGGTGGTGATGATGATGGTGATGGTTATGATGATCGGACGATCCAATTTCGTTGCTAGGGTTCGCACCGCTCGACGTGTTCAAAGGGAACATCACTCCCAAACTAAAATCACCCCGATCGCCTCGCATGGCTGCTGCGATTCCGCCAACCCTTTCCACGTCCTCGTGATCTATATCGTGACGGTGTTGTTGTTGTTGTTGTTGTTGTTGTTGTTGTTGCGTCTTCGCTTGAGGGGGTTGCGATTGCGATTGCGATTGCGTGTGCGACGGTGACTGCGGCTCTTGCTCGTCCGAACGACGATGACTCGACGAAGAAAGCCCGGTATGTTGCGACGTGTCCGTCTGCGAATGATGATGGTGCTGATGGTGGTGGCGGTGATGGTGGTGGTGGTGATGGAGGGGGTGGTGGTGGTCGGTCGCGGTTGGCGAGAGCGTTTCGGTACCGTAACGATTCATCGTCGAGCGAGGCGCGTGACTGTCGTGCCGATTTCCCTGCCGCAGCGCAGAGCCTTCGCCGCTTTGCCGGTTATCCCCTCCCTCTCGAACCTTTGCTTCTCTCGCCCCTGGCTCGGCGAATTGCAGCCTCGGCTGCTGCTCTTCGTGGTAGTAGCGGCGGCGGTGGTGGTGGTGGTTGTGGCGGTGGTGGTGGTGGTGGAGGAACTCTTGGCGACGTTGGTAGTGGTGGTGGTGGTGGTGGTGGTGTCGCTGCTGTTGCTGCCGAAGCCGCTCCTGTTGATCGTGGTCGTGATCGTGATCGTGATCGTAATCGTGCTCACGATCGTGCGGTTGAAAAATATGTTGCTCTATTCGTAACTGTTCAACCCTCGACGAATCGCAGCCCTTGTCGCAATTTGGAGCCAGCGCCAGATAACCCCTTCGCGATCGATGCCATAATTCGTTAAAATTAAAACGCTACTCGTTTGCTCGCTTACAGAATTATTGTTAAGGTAGGAATCGCGATAAATACATATTCCTGTTGGGTTTATCGGGTTCATTAGGTTTATTGGCGCGCGAATCTATTCGACTACTCGACGTTACGGGAGGTCAAGAGCAAACGCTTTTCTCGGCTGGATCGTAAAACGATATCGTACCGATTGTGTTCTCGTTATTCTCACCTTTCTAGAGGGCCAGGCGGATCGAACAGCTCGTAGTTGGTCGAAAGTAGATCGTAAGGAATGCTCGTATCGCTGTCGCGATCGACGGAAGCGGTGGAAACGACAGAAGAGGCAATAGCTACCGCTTCTGCGTCGCTCGCCTCTACGATCGCGCCATTTTCAATATCCTGCTGTCCCGCCTCCAGCACGCCCACATTGTCCCCGCCTTCTTCGGTTCCATGCTTTTCGTACGCTAGCTGCCGTCGCGGTGGTTGCTGTTCAAACTCGAATAGCCGTTCTCGTCGAGCTACAACAACCTTGGGCTCGGAGTCCGTCGCGTTCCGGGATAATATCACCGAGTCCGCTCCTTCGTCCTTGTTCCCCTCGATCGCTCCGATTATCTCGATCGTACCGATCCTCTCGATCGTCTCGGTTGGGCCGATCGCATCTGCGTCCGCATCGGTGTCCGCCCCGCTTGCGTTCGACGACTCCTTCGCTCCGTATACGTATTCCCATGAAATTGCTGGACAACGAATCGTTGGTTCTGTTCATTTACATATGATCGAGCAAACGATAACGAACGACGAGGCGCTTCGCATGATCGAAACGTACCCTCGAGGGTGGCATTCTTTTTACACCGGAGACTGTACACGGTAAACGCTTCGAATCGCTGCGATCAAGAGTTTACGCGAACCAAATACTTTTTAACCGTTTGCACTCGGAGCTATTTTAACTGAAAAACGACAGATTTTTCCGTTCTAGAATATATTTCCATTCTACACAATTTTGTTTTCATTTTCTGCATATGAAACCGATATAATATCTCATATGTAAATGTCTAGTAGTTTATTAAATACGTACAAAAATAATAATGCGAACAATATTTTTAAGAATGCTGCCAATTTTCAGTGGTGCCTCATAGTCGGCATCCGAGTGCTAAGGGTTGTACAGTGACTCCCACTAATATTCGGACAATCTTAAAAACACGCTAACTTCTTTAATATTCGACCATACAACATTAAATTTTTTTCGAGTAGTTAGAACAATCGGTTTTTGAAAAAATTTCCTTTCACGTCATGTAGTAAACTAATTGCTCTCGCTTCTCAAAAAAAGTTCAAATCGTATGATCCAATATAAAAAAAAGTTATCGTTTTTTTTTTTTAAGAGCGTCCGAATATTAATGGGAGTCACCGGTATAGGTACTCTTCGTACGTCACGAAAAGTCTCCTGGCAGGAATTGAAAAGGATCGCGGCAGCGAGCCGTCGGATTGGGTAATTTCACACGAACTTTCGGTTCTAGCCGAATTATTGGCTAAAGCGTGTCATAACCATTGGCTGCGAGCGAGGACCCCCTTCGCCCCTGTGCCGTCGCGAGGGAGTTTTTACGGCGTACGAAGAGTACCGTCACGAAAATATTTATTACTCGTTGCAACAGTCATCGAGCAGTTATTATTTGTCTCGATATTTTCACGAACATCTAGCGTGGACGATCGAAGTAGCACTGTTGCCAGCCGGTACGTTACGAAAATAACTGGTCGCCGTTATCTGTTGCTCGTTTCCAGTCGCGCGCGTTCGCGGATTTTGCTTGTTGGCGATCGCGTGTTCGTTCGTTGGTGTCTCGTCTCGTCTCGTCTCGTTTCGTCTCATCCCGCCTCGTCTCGTTCCGTCCCGTCCCGTCCCGAACCAATTTCTTTCGGTTTCGTCGGGACGCGCTTTGCGTTTGCCGGCTGGATCTGAATTCGGTCGAAGAAGTCGTGTTACGCTCGAACGGCGATCCCCAAGACAAAGATCAAGGATGGAAGAAAGATGGAAAGAAAAAGGAAGAACCGTCTCGCGAACCATGCTCCTGTCGAATGATAAAAAATATTATTTTTAATCGTGGAGGGTCAACCGATGACAGCAACACCGACCATAGGTCACCCGACTAACCTATAGCACACAGATTTCGATTACGCCCATTCTCCACGATTCATTTTTTTTTCCTCGACTTATTTGCCGGCCGTTCTCGACTCCGATCGGTCGAGTCTACGCGAGATCGGTTCGCCACGGGGTCGCGTCGATCGTCCGATCAGCGTCGCATCGCTATTCTTAGCATATTACCAAGCATAGGTAAAACTATTCAATAATCGAACGTAATAAGATCGTGCATAGAAGAGACCGACACAAGTAGGAGATTTTAGTTCGATGCGATTCTGAAACTGCTCGCGTTAGCTGCGTAAGTAAAACGTTTCGCTGTTAGCGGTCGCAATGTCGCAAACTCGCATCGGTAAGACTCAGAAACGAGTCAACGATATCTTCCCCCAAAGACCGTGTATTGTATCGACCGTTTAACATTCAGTCGACCTTATTGACGTTACCTAATCGAATTGGAGAGGTCAGGCTCGTCGGATTATCTGACGGTCGGTCCGTTCCAGGGCGAAATCTATGAAAAAAACATATTTCTCGGTCCAAGTAAGAATCCTGTCGGACGAACAGGCGAGCATGTACAACCTTTAAACGCTTCTGCTACTCGAATGTTGTGGAAATGGTCTGAGGACGAGTACCGATTCGAACCGATCTCGTCGTCGATTTATCGAAGACCTCGATTGTTGCGAGCTGTTCGAACATTTTGTTTCGGTGATGAGACGCGAAGAGCGCTCACCACGGAGACGCAGTGCCGCGACCCCAATTAATCATTCGGACCAAGAATATACGTATGTAGCCTCGGCGGGCAGCGGTCGCGCTAACAATCTCCTGTTCTGTGTCGCATCGGGAAACTGGAGCCGTTCGAAGCCGATTTAAAGTTTTCACGGACAAATCGAATCTGTTACCCCCGTCGCTCCCTCTACGAACGAACGAATTACCGATTCGAAATTTGAACGCGCGGTCGCCTCTTCCACGGTATCGTCGACCGAACGAAACAGGGTTTATATATCGTAGGAACAGTAGCGGCAGATTCCGACTCGCTGACCGAGCGGAAGACGTTTAGTACATCGGGGGCAAAGGTGGCTCTCTTATCTTCTTGGTCCCATAAAAACACTCTCTGTTATCCGCAACGCGAGCGACCAGACGACGCGTATCGATGCGGTTTACGAAGAGATTTTCAAAGATTGAATAGCTTCTTTATCTCGACCTCTTTGATCCCCTCTCTCCCTCTCCCTCTCCCTCTTCTGCCTCTCCCCCTTTCCCTCGAGCCTCGTCCTTCTAGGCTGCAAGTTCCACTCCGTTCTGTCTCTGTCCTTGCTTCGCTTCGCCTTGTATAAAATTTTCCCCGGTAAATTTTAAACAAATCCAAATTTCCCGTAAACTTATTGCAGTCTTATCTCATTGCCATTTTCTCAGTTTTCTCTCTCCCTGTACTCATGGCACGAGCAACCGAAGCGACAGAAAGCTATTGGAGAGAGAAAACTGAGAAATGGGCAATGAGAAGCTACTAGAATAAATTTATGGGAAATTTTGATTGATTTAACCCTTTGCACTCGGAGCTATTTTAACTGAAAAACGACAGATTTTTCCATTCTAGAATATTTCTATTCTATACAATTTTTTTCATTTTTTGCATATGAAATCGATATTATATCTCACGTAATATGTAAATGTCTAGTAGTTTATTAAACACGAACAAAACAAATAATGTGAACAATATTTTTATGAATGGCATAGCAATTTTCAGTGGTGCCTCAGAGTCGCCATCCGAGTGCTAAGGGTTAAAATTTAATGGGGAAAATTTTGTACAGAGGGAGAGAGAGGATAAGAGAGAGGAATGAAAGAGAGGATGAGAGAGAGGAATTGACACGCGACTACGATAATACAGTTTTCTTTCGGAGGAAATCGCAATCGAACGCGATTCGAATCTGTGGTTAGGTATTCTGCGTATCCGCGAGGCGACGATACGCGACGGTTATCGCGAATCACGGTCAGTCCCCGTCGACCGACGACCGTTTAATTTTGCGCCCACCATTATTTAAGCATCTCGTGTTCGGTTCGCTACTCGACGATTGCGCTTGCACTCGTACCGAACGATCGGTAATGGTACGGTCGAAGTTCGGGTTTTTCTTACGACAGCCAAGATACTGCTCGAGATCGCCGCTCGGACCCCTAAATCATTCCTCGTCGTCGACTTAATGGATTGTAAAAAGAGCTCGTCTCCCGTTGCTCCGTTCCTCCGCGTCGAACCGCAGCGCCGCGCCGCTCGTTTCACGTCCAACGATCTACGGATCAACTTGTCCTGCGGGGTGCGTTCGATGAAACGATCTACCCTCCAGGCGCGACGAATCTATACGTGAAGACGAACATCGAAATCTGAGTCGAAGTTGAAGTCGGAGTCGAAGTTGAACTCGGAGTTGAAGTTGAAGTCGAAGTTGAAGTCGGAGTCGAAGTTGAAGTCTGAGTCAGAGTCGAAGGAACAAGATGATCGAGAATGGCGCGGGTTGTGAGGCGACCGGTAAGGGAGGGGTCGGTAACCACTATTTGTTACCACTACCACTGTCCTGTATCTTGGACATTGCTCCGAACGAATCTGAGAATCATGAATTCGTAGATGCCTCCGCAGAACCCGCTGCTCTCGACGATCGCTTGACCCTCATACGTCCCTCGTGTCAATTTCACACAGTTTTCTCGAAATAAGTTACACTGTCCTGTTATTTGTAGGTAAAGCCCGAAACTTCGTGACATTCAGTTTTTTAATGGGAAATTCATAAGCGAAAAATCTTAGATGTAAATGTTAACTCATCGATTTTTTAATTTAAAAAAGTGGAAAAATGACTGTTTACCTTGTTATTGAATCGATCTTTTACCACTGTGTCAATTTGACACAGTTTTCTCGAAATAAGTTACACTGTCCTGTTATTTGTAGGTAAAGCCCGAAACTTCGTGACTTATAGGTTTTTTAATGGGGAAACTCATAAACGAAAAATCTTAGATGTAAATGTTAACTCATCAATTTTTTAATTTAAAAAAATCGAAAAATGACTGTGTAGCTAATTATTTAATCGATATTTTATCACTGTGTCAATTTGACACCGAGGGGCAGATCTAGTTCGTGAAATGAAGGACGGATAAGGGTTAACACTAAACCTACTAGTCAAATGGCCGTTTCCAGATTGCGTATCTTACACAATTATTGAATTTATAAAGATGCTTCCATTAGATTATACGTGTTTCTTTATGTAAGCATACGTTATAATAAGAATCTCGCAAAGTCCAGCTAAATTCGATTGTGTCATTTTTACAAGCGGACGACATAGTAGCCATTTTTATTGCTCGGTAGGTTTAGCGTTAAACGTCGAAACGAATCGCGATCACAGATTTTGAATTTCGCGGGAACCTTGAACGGATCTCGAGCGTTTCGCTTCGGGTGTATGCGACGATGGGACCCCGCGTAAGAGGATGAATTCCTACAAACCAGGAAAACAAGAAAAGAAGGAAAGAAGGCAAATATTAAAGCGGTCTGCGCACACAGGGGGAGAAGGACAGAGGGGGTAGGGGGTTTATGAGAGGAGTGTAGGGATAGAAGCAAAACAAGACCCGCGGTGAATCATTAGCGACAAAGCCCGAGGTGGGAACAATGCCGATCGTTCGAGCGAAGGGTGCATTGGGGGAGGGTAGGTGTTTCGTTTGAAGGCCGCAAGGTTAAGAGAAGGACACTGTTAGGACCCATAAACCGTGCCGGTAATGGAACTGTCTGTCGCGAGAATTCTTTGACAATGCTTGAAAAACACTGCGAGAATGTATCGAGTATGCATCGAGAATGCCTTGAAACTGTATCCGAAAGTTTCTCTGGTTCGAACCGAGCGTCTGCTTTTCGAGGGGACTTGGTCGTTTTGAAGCAATCGCGGGTACCACGACTCGCACGAACCAGTAAAATCTATTCCTCTAGTATTCTGGCAACCACGAGAATGTGTATCGGGTTTCTGTCTTGTTTTTTTTTTTACCAACGACGGTCGAGTATCGTTCATCCTCGGTCCCGTATTCGTTTGGCCCCATTAACTCCTCCACCGCAGGGGCCTGGAGTTTCGAAAAAAAAAGAAAATGGCCCATGAATCTCGAACACTGTCAATTATCGAGGAGACCCTTTACCTAACCACGTCGACCCAGGCACTTGTTACCCTTCGTTATAACATGGATATGTTTCAGGGCTGGGGGTGGTTCCAGAATTTTCGCGATGATACCAAAAAGTGTGACGCTAAATGTAACCAGTAAATAATTGAAGTATTTAGTAAAGACACCATGATCAAAATTATTTCATAGGAAATTTTAATATTATCGAGGGGTAGTGTTGGATTTTTATTGAAATTTATTTCATAGCAAAATTTAACTGGGCGTTAGTTAGGTGGGGTCTCACAGAGATTTTAGTGTTTCGTTGAAAAATAAAGATGTTTCATTGTGTTCCAGTATATTTGAATAATAAAAATTTAATTTTGTTGATCTGCGTTTTTACTCTGTAAAATTACAAGCCTCTCGAGCAATACCTAATCTTATATTCATGAAAAAGGTATTTATTTCTATAATACAATATTGTATTATTTCGGTGGGTCTGTGAGACCCCACCTTACCACTTTCGATATATTTTCCCATCTTACCAACACCGGTTTAACCCTTTGCACTCGGAGCTATCTTAACTCGAAAATTAAACATTTCTTCCGACCTAGAATAAATTCCATTCCATATGATTTCTTTTTATTTTATGGATATGAAATTAATATAACACCTCGTACAATACTTAAATGTTCAATAATCGATTAGCTACCAACTTGTTTAATAATGTAAACAATATTTTGAATAACAGCACAGCAATTTTTGTGTAGACTCTGAGTCGCCACTCGAGTGCTAAGGATTAATATTATTGAGGAATAGTGTTGAATAGCCTCACGCTCCCCTCCCCCCTAAAACATATCCATGATTCAATGTTTTTCCATGAACTGAAGTATGACCGCGTCGAAAGTACAAAGTGCCGAACGTGGAAATTTTACCGGAAGAAAAATCACGCGCGTTATCGAGAAATATGTGTTCGACGAACTAACCTTTTTGTAGAAAAATTAATGGCGCGCAAATTTTATATCGCCAACGCGAACATTATTGAGCCGGACGGCCGACTGGTGTTTGCCTGTGCGGTATGCGGTGTGTGGTGTGCGGCGGATGGAACAGTAAACAGGTTCGTTTTCTAAGACCCTCGCGAAGAATGCCTGGCATTATGAGCTGCGAAACAACGAAACGCAGACTGCGTGGCGTAACGCGAGGAGAAAACTAATCGTGCTACGTGACACATTTTTTTCTCTGTTTTTCGTACGGTTCGTCCCTCGTTTATCCTCTCACCCTTGAACAGCACACGCTCGTCGCTCGTCGCCCGTCGCTCGTCCCAGGACCTTTACTTCTCGAATTCCAAATACGGTTAAGCGCCACCCCGATGCGACGCGACGCGTCGCGACGGCGAGAATCGCTGTTCGAAACCATTAGTTTTTACGAGAGTCCGTTGCTCGTGATCTCCACGATCGTAAAAGAAAAATAGGGAGACGTCGGAAAACCGAATGTCGCACGGTAGGTGCCAATCGAAGACCTATATCGCAAACCTTTCTAAATTTAGTGCGTGTGTTTCCCACTTTTTTATACAAGGCAGCGCGAAGAATTTTTAATTTTTGTCGCATTCGGCATCCCACCGGGGAACTGGATTTCTTATCTTTTTCCCGTATGGTTTTGTTTGCCGGAGTAACAACCTTCAAGTGCATTGACAACCAAATTAACAACAGCATCATATTTTGCACTAGGAGAAAATTAACTTGAATCATTTGCACTCGGAGCTATTTCCAACTAAAAAACGAAAGATTGTTCCATTCTAGATTATTTCCAGTCTATACAATTTTTTTTTTTTTCATTTTTTGCTTATGAAACTGATATAATATCTCGTGTAATATGTAAACGTCTAGCAGTTAATTAAATACGAACAAAAATGATAATGTGAACAATATTTTTAAGAATGGCATAGCGCAACTTTCAGTGGTGCCTCAGAGAGCCATCCGGGCGCTAAGGGTTAAATTCAGGAGAAAGGAACTGATCGTGTGAACCGTCAAGAACAGATTTAAACTTGTAGTACACGCACAGATTTCAGTTTCACGAACGCTTTTCGTAAAAAATTTCTTTCATTACCGACTTTAACACAAATTGGAAAATGGTCTGAACCCGAAGTATCGTCGCACACCGTAACGTCTAGTTTATCCAAAAAATTAATAGAAGAAACAACCAAATCTAGATTTGATTTTTGAGCCCTGTAGAGATCAATATGTAAGTGTTGGAATTACCATTATGCAAAAAATAAAATTATTTCTTTCAACAGCATTTCCCAGTCTCGCACCGTTTCTGTCAGCGTGACGACAAAATTCCAATTTTTGTTGTGGGCATTGAAATCGCCTATAAATAAGCAGTCGTTTTTATCGACGTTTTGGACAATGGTATTCCAATCCTCTCGAGTAAGTGCGGTTCCCGCGCACGAATAACACGTTTGTACAAGTATTTTGTCGAATGACATAACCCGATCGTACGATCCAACACCGGAAAATTTCGCGCAACAAAATTATTATGTTCTTAAAAAACTGTAAACTACGTGTCTGATTTGATATAATGCAGGTTGTGTATGTATATGAACATGCGTATACTGTACTTTATCTTACTTAGTGCAGCAGAAATAGATCTCGGTTCAGATCTGAAATGCTTAAATAAAAAAAAGAGCAAAACATTATTATGTCTATATAGTATACGCATATTATAGAAATGGCAACGCGTTTCTACCTATTAGTATACACGTGTAGTATACGGATCGTTAGGTTGAATCGACTAAACGAATAGTCTGTGGTGATCCGGCCGTAACTTGGCTGGCTCGTTGGTGTAAGAGCAGGTTTGCTAGCTGGAAAGAAGAGAGAGAGAGAGAGAGAGAGAGAGAGAGAGAGAGAGAGAGAGAGAGAGAGAGAGAGAGAGAGAGAGAGAGAGAGAAGGCGCAAAGCAGAGGAAAGTGGGGAACGGCAATAAATCAGTCGTCGAGGGGTCGGAGGTCGTCAGCGGTGCCCCACTATATTCACATCGAGGGCGTAATGGGGTATTAAGCTTGGAGGACTTTCGAGTTAATTTTCTGGTCTCTCGAGTCGCAGCTGCGAACGAGAGTCGATTATTAGTTTCGACCGATTCACTGGTTTTTCTCCCCTTTTTCTTCGGAGTTTCTAGTTGGTATTTTTCATCGTCGCGACCGCGACGAAAAAAATGGTGAGGTTCATCATGCCAGCCAGCCAGCCGGTCGGTCGGTCGGTCGGTCGATCAACCACATTGCGAAATCGTATTATCGGAAAGATCGAGTCTCGACCGCGATATCTTCTGGTAAACGTCTGATACGCCGGGGACGGTTCGGCAATTCGCTTCGAGCATCGCTTCCCTCGCAATATTTACCGAGAACAAGTTTCTTATTACGGTCGATTTTCTCTGGACGATCAACGACCAACGGCTCGCGACAAACTCGTCGCCCAAGGACACGGGACGCAAACAGACCCGCTAAAACAAACAAATAAGCGGTTTTCACGCGACTCGGATCGGATCGGGTCTTTACGATCCGGAAAGTCAAGAAATAGGAGCAACCAAACGAAAATCCGTTCCGCAGCCCTCTGTTCACCCGTGTCACCCCTTTGTTTTTCTACAACCGAGAGATTGTGTTTACAACGCGGTCGAGAGATTAATGCTTACGGTTCGACACAGAGACGGAGGTTTCCCTCCGCGTTCTTTCCACACGTACTGGTATTTCATTCGGGGCACGAACGTACCGGAAATTTACCAATTCAAAAATCCGCAATTAGGCGTATTGTAAACGGGAAAAGAAAATCCGAGCTTGCGACGGTCTCCTGCACGGGCTCTCGGAAGCACACGCCTTGCGTCAGGGAAAAAGAAAGAGAAAAAAGGAAAGGACAAGCACGGAGGGGTGAGATTAGGGGGAATAGAGAGAAAATGGAAATTGTTTGCGGTGCAGGCAAGCGAGCGGGCAGGCAAAAGCAAGCGAACGAGCAAGCAAGCGGTC
The DNA here is from genome assembly GCA_916610255.1 of Lasioglossum lativentre. Classification (NCBI taxonomy): domain Eukaryota; kingdom Metazoa; phylum Arthropoda; class Insecta; order Hymenoptera; family Halictidae; genus Lasioglossum; species Lasioglossum lativentre. Next base: position 8,860,370 of record OU744363.1, on the reverse strand, counting down.
GAGACGGGCGGGCAGGGCAAGCAGGCCGGCAGGGCAGGGCAGGCAGGCAAGCAAGCAAGCAAGCAAGCAAGCAAGCAAGCAAGCGAACAGGCAAGCTATAGCAAGCGGGTGGGCAGGTTTACGGTACTCGCTGGCCTGCCGGCGAACAGCAGTTCTGACGTCACATCCTGCGCGGGCGGACATCCGGTTTCGTTGCCGGACTCCTGTCCCGAAGCGATAACAAAATCTACGTTTGTTAAGAGAGGAGAAAGAAAACCGCGCGAAAAAGAGAGAATCGCTGCAGTTACTCTTCCCTGTTTCGAAAATTGCTGAAACCGTTCGTCGATCGGATTCCTCGACCTTGGTCCTTTTGTCCTTGTTTCTGTTCTTCGGTGATGCTACTTTCGCGCGGAAACCGAAAACGCGAAGCAAATCGAGGCAAAGGAACGGCGCGGAACGCGAAATCCAAATCGACCATTGGGAATTCCATCGGGATTAACCTTCCGCCTGGACTACGGTGCGCCTTTGCTTTTCCCACCCGCGCGCCCCTGGGCCGCCGTACACCGTAGGTACGTGTACCCTCGTGCAACGAAATCGTCGGTGCCGCTTGGTTTTCCTCTCGGCAAGGCTGTGCAACAAACAATGCCAACTGGAAATACGCGTGTCGCACACCTAACCCGGGCTCAGCAACAACAGTCCCATGGGAAGGCCATTTACAAATATTTGCCTCGTTATTAGTTTATGGGGATGTTTGGTTGCCCTGCATCGACCGTTTACGATCCATGGTACCTAGTTATCCCGAAGACCGCAACAAAAATTCCCGCTACGAGCTGTACCCTGTGAACTCGTTTACTACGACGGATTCCATCGGACCGGATTACGCAACGCGATTTGCGCGGTCATGGTGGTATAGCAACCCGGCCGATCCTATCCGATTATCCGAAATTATTTATAGGTAAACCATTTATACAGGGTGCCCCAGGTTGTAATGTTCAAACTTCGTCAGTATATTCTGGGGCACTAAATAAGATAAAAATGTGATGTAAACATAGGTCACATGTATATATATTACAACCTGGGGCACCCTGTATAAATGGTTTACTATAAATATAGAGCTTTGTTAAAAAGTTATAATAAAAATACGAGTTACTACAGAATAGAAACGAAATTTGCATAGAGTTATATATTCGATCTTTGATCATTGTCAATCATGTATTGTCAAGTACGATATACATTTTGAAATGGTATATATTAATTAACTGTGGAAGTGACGATGTCAAGTAGTAAATACATTGGTCTATTAGAAAACCATTTATACAGGGTGTCCCAGGTTTTAATGTTCAAGCTTCGTCAGTATATTCTGGGGCACTAAATAAGATAAAAATGTTATGTAAACATAGGACACAGAGGTTTGTTAAAAAGTTATAACAAAAATAGGAGTTACATACTACAGAATAGAAACGAAATTCGCACAGTTATATGTATATGTATTCGATCTTTGATCATTGTCAATCATGTATTGTCAAGTACGATATACATTTTGAAATGAAATATTAATTAACTCTGGAAGTGACGATGTCAAGTAGTAAATACATTGATCTATTAAAAAACCATTTTATACAGGGTGTCCCAGATTTTAATGTTCAAACTTTGTCAGTATATTCTGTATCACTGAAGAAGAAAAATATGTTATGTAAACATATAGGTCACACATGGAGCTTTATTAAAATGTTATAACAAAATTATGAAATACGAGTACGAAATGACTTGCTGTTATTGCGAGCATTATAGATCAATGTATGTATTCACTGCTTGACATCGTCACTTCCAGAGTTAATTAATACTCCATTTCAAAATGAATTGATCGGATTTGATCGACAGCGATCAAAGATCGAATTTACAACTGTGCGAATTTCGTTTCTATTCTGTATACTCTATTCTGCAATAACTCGTATTTTTGTTATAACTTTTCAATAAAGCTCTATGTGACCTATGTTTACATAATATTTTTTTCTTATTTAGTAAGTTTGAACATTAAAACCTGTGACACCCTGTATACGGACGTTGAAGCGGAACGCGGGATAAAACACGGGACAATTATTTAACCCTCATCCGTCCCTCATTTCACGAACTATGGATCTGTCCCTCGGTGTCAAATTGACACAGTGGTAAAAGATCGATTATAAATAACAAGGTAAACAGTCATTTTTCCACTTTTTTAACCCTTTGCACTCGGAGCTATTTTAACTCAAAAACAAAAGATTTTTCCATTTTAGAATATTTCCATTCTATACTATTTTTTTTTCATTTTTTGCATATGAAACTGATATAATATCTCATGTAACATGTAAATGTCTAGTAATTTATTAAATACCAACAAAAATAATAATCTGAACAATATTTTTATGAATGGCATAGCAATTTTCAGTGGTGCCTCAGAGGCGCCATCCGAGTGCTAAGGGTTAAATTAAAAACTTGACGAGTTAATATTTACATCTAAGATTTGTCGCTTATGAATTTCCCATTAAAAAAAAAATGAAAATCACGAAGTTTCGGGCAAAACCTACAAAATAACAGAACAGTGTAATTTATTTCGGGAAAACTGTGTAAAATCGACGCAAGGGACGGACGTGGGGTTAAATGAAAATCCTCCCAGCCAGGATCCACGATCGCGATTACGATGAATCTGGACGGGATCGTTCGAACCACAAGTCACAGATGGCATTAGCTCGCGCAACTTTGACGATGCCGCTTAAGAGAACAACAGCAGGGACGATTGCGATTTATTTATGGCATCCGACCTTCGATCTTTGACTCGCTATTCGAATGTACGTTCGTCGCAAATTGGAACTGTCTCGAGAGGAAAACTGGTCGGAGGGATGGGACCGCGGGAGGATGTCCGCCGAGCGGATATTTTGACAGACGCGGTCGAACGAAGCAGAGTCGCGTCTGGTACTCGCAGATAAGGACCGGCGCGGCGTGCGCGCGTGCTCCTCGGGGGCGTTTTAGGGGCGGTTTTCGATCCTATGGGACTATGGGACTGGACTCGGACTCGCGGGTCCGACGCAGCATCGCGCCAGCTAGCAGGCTAGCTAGCCAACAACTAGCAAGCACCATCCCTCGGGAAAACGTTGCGCTCATCAGCAGCGGCGAGGCACGCCGGTTATTGCTGACAAACAATGCGTACGGGGCTCGTGTCGAGGCTGGTCGACTCGTCGACGAAAGGAGCTGTCTCTTCGACCGATAACGCCCGCATAAGTACACACGCATATACGCTCGTACCTACACGCAGAGACCGTTCGAAACACCACCGACGCGACGCGTTGTCGCGTTCCGACTTTGGCCTCAACTTAGTTTCCGTTCTCGGACGCGTATGGGAAAATAACCGGCTTTTTTTCTTATCACCGACCCCGGGTTCCAACAATTCCGTGTGTCGACTACGAACATTGTTACACGGCTTACCGGCGCGGCGCGGCGCGGCGCGCGGTCGCTTATTGCCGCGAGCGCGCGGATTGTTCAGCTGCCTTGAGAGCGAGGCGACAGAGAGAGAAAAAAAAAAAGAAAAAACGAAGTTTGTAAAGGACACGTTGCTTGCGAGCACCTCCGTAAACGTGGCGCAGGTGGCGGTGTGTACCGCGTTCCAAACCGTATCATCGAACAAGAAAACTTTACACGGTTCTCCGACCGGGTTCTCTCACCCCTGTTCGAGTCGTTCCGTCTTGTTGCGAGACACGAGACACGAAACACAAAACAAAACGGGTACGTAAGTATGTATGTATCGCGTTGTTCCAACGAGGAGGATCGTCGCCGGTGCATCGTTGCGTTGTGTTCCGAGCCTCGAACTTCACGGTCCACCGGAACAACAAGCCACGGCATCTGCGCGATATGTACTCGGTACTCGGATATTCGATAGAGTATATACTCCGTGGCTAGCGCAAAATGCCGCGACAGACCAAGGAGTATTAACATCGTTATGGTTTATCTGCGCGTCCTTGGCTAATCTCTGTCCGCGAAAGATTACCGTATCGCAGGAGTTACGTTACGTTACGCCTCTGCTGCCTTAATACTATACCAGTACGTGGGCGTTTCTATCGCTCCCATCGCTCCCATCGCTCCCATCGCTCCCATCGTTCCATCGCTCCCTACGCTTCCGTCGATCGGCGTTTCTCGGAAGATATACATACACATATATATGTATACGTATTAGGTATCCCCCGTACAGTTTCTCTCCTGGTATTCTTCTGGTCATCTCTTTCGTTCTCTCTATTTCGTCTTGCGCGGCGCAGCGCGTGCATCGAGTTTTCTTCTCTAACCGTCTACGAGCCTGTATCTTTATTTATTTATCCGGTGATCGTTACAAACGGTGCCGCCGTTCGTCGTACTGTTACATACTTGGAAACGTTCGAATCTGACACAGAACTCCGGAACCTGTATATCCCGTAAAGTTTGCGGAATTGAACTTTGAATCGACTAGAATCGTGTACGCAGAACGTTTGAAATTTCGTTCGCACCGTTGGATCGAAGCAAGCTGTTGTTGTTGTTGTTGCAGTTGGATGTTGCGAGGTAGAAAATGACAAAGTAGGAGCACAGAGGGATTACCGCGAACGAGGAGAGCCATGGAGGTCCGTGGTGGTCCGAGGAGGGTTGCGGAGAGCCGAGGAGGAACGAGCAAGGCGAAGCGGAACGATGCGTTACGTTCGGTCATGCTGCGTAGCGTTATCGCGGGTCCGGTCGCCAGCCGATACCTTATCTAGAGTAGTTGCACAGTTCTACTAACAGTGGTTCCCAACTCGAGCACACAGTGCGATCTCTTTTTAGATCGGCGAGTCGTTTGTCCGGTCGTGCGCGTCGTCGTCGGGACAGACTGGAAGCGAGCAACGAAGCAAGTACGAGAACAAGGTTGATACTCGATCAAGGTTGATCGATGATACTCGTAGTTGGGATAAAAAAAAATTTTTAAAAAAAAAAAAAAAGGAACACACTTGTCAAAATCCGGCGATATTGAAAACTTTCCCGACGAACAGCGAAAACCTGAAAAGATTCGTCGATCGAATGCGCGCGACGCGACGTTTACGCGACCGAAATAGGTAGAATTAAACGAATCTAGACGGAACAAGAGCAGTTTCGTTGTCGGTTACGGCTACGATGGCGGTGACCGAGCCTCGAGACCTCTGGAACCACGAAACGCGTCCAACTAGAATTCTGCTCTATACTAAACCGGAGGAAGACTGCTGGTAGGAAGGAGTTAAAAAGTTTCTTCGGCGAGCGCCGGTGTATCGCAAGATAACTCGTATCGCGGTGGCTGGTACACCGGCCGATAGAACGCCACCCACCATTTCGCGTTGCACGCGTCTAAGATAGAACTCGTTGTCGCCGTCATCGTCACCGTTACCGTTACCGTTACCGTCACTGTCACCGTCACAGTCGCCGTCGTCGTCGCCGTCGTCGTCGCCATCGCGTATATGTCGGATATCGTATCGACTCGGTTAGTATATATGCATATCGTGTATCATTCGGTATTTCGTGAAATCAGTCGACGCGAGAATCGCCTTCAATTCGGTCACCCTCGTTGCTGTCTACCATCCGTGTTTTTCTATTCTCATACCCCGTTACGAGATCCCTTTTCCTCTATTCCCTTTCGTGTACGCCTGCCCTAACGATTCCGAATCGTTCGATCGTAAGTTGGAATTTGTCGCCGCAACGCTCCGCTATATACCACCTACTATGGTTTCCTTCTTTTCCGTTTCCGTTACCGTTACCGTTAGCATATTACCATTTCCGCATCCGTATTCTTGCGCGTTTATGAAAACGGCCCATGTAAACCGCAGAGGCAAATCGACGCGAGCTATGCCGACAAAACTGATTATTACACGGGCAAACGCGCTCGGTCCGACGTTTAGAAAATCACGCGCGACCATCGAGAGTAGGTAACAGCTTCCAGTCCCTTTTGCTCGTGAGTTACAAAGCCTATGCACACCACGGTACTCTCGTGCACCTCGAGAAACTCGAAAACAATGGGTACTATACACGCGAATATAATCGGCACAACGGTACGCGACAGCCGCGACGGCCACGACGGTCAACGACGAGGTTCGATGGGGTTCGAGAAGGTAGCGCGAAGAAACCCCGTTCGAAAGCTACCGGATACCGAACAATCGAACGACCAACAAACCGAAACTACCATCGAAAGACGTCCACGCTCCGTTTGTGTCCGATCGTTTTCTTTTTTTTTTTTTTTTTATTAGCAAATCTTATGAGACGTATTGCAACATAATGTACATTACAGAATATAGCAAATATCGAGAACGTTATAGTAACATCGTGAGGAGGAGAAAAGAGAAGGAAAAAAAATCAAGTACGTATAGGTTACAAGAATTTAAAAAGACTATCATATACAGGGTGTCCCACGTAACAGTTTTCATGATTTTTTTAAGTATGTACTTACGATAATCTGACAAAAAATATTTGAAACAAAAGCTGATCAGTTTTCGATTGGCTATATACATTCCAATAAAAAAAAATGTTCGTAAATTTCTTTTTTATTATTGTCAAGGCCACCTTCATTTTTTTAAATGGCCCTTCAAGGTCATCCGAAGGTCATGGTATACTATTGTATGTTTACGTCAAATAGATATAAAGATTTTAGTTTGCTTATTCATCCGTTGTTCATATAGGGGTATTAATTAGAAGAATATTAACTTTCTTTAAAATTAGTGTAATTGATAGATCGTTGAATTCGTCTTGACACGGGTTTTAATACTGTTAAGTCAAAAATACAAAGTGCCATTTAAAAAAAATGAAGGTGATCTTGACAATACTATAAAAAATATGTTTCTCGAACTTTTTATTTATTGCAATATATAGCCAATCGAAAACTGATCAACCTGTGTTGAAAATATTTTTTGTCAGACAATCGCAAGTACTTAAAAAATCGTGAAAACTGTTACGTGGGACACCCCATATACGCATGCCATAATATTAGGTTTAGCTATTAAAAAACGCTATGTCCAACGGCAATTGAAATCCGGCTTTGTGAAGTTTTTAAATAAACTTTTTCCTTTGTGTGTGTCCGATTGTTTTTTTTTTTTTTATTAGGAAATCTCTTTTGAGATTTATTACAACATATAACGTACATTACAGAATATTGCAAATATCGGGAACGTTAGTAACATTGTAAGGAGGAGAGAAGAGAACAGAACGAAAAATTAAAAAAAAAAAAATTCACGGATGTATTAGGTTACAATATTAGTTTTAGCTATTAAAGAACCTATGTCCAACGGCAATTGAAATCCGGCTTTGTGAAGTTTTTAGATAAACTTTTTCCTTTGTGTGTGTCCGATCGTTTTTTTTTTTTTTTATTAGGAAATCTCTTTTTAGATTTATTACAACATATAACGTACATTACAGAATATTGCAAATATCGGGAACGTTAGTAACATTGTAAGGAGGAGAGAAGAGAACAGAACGAAAAATTAAAAAAAAAAAAATTCACGGATGTATTAGGTTACAATATTAGTTTTAGCTATTAAAGAACCTATGTCCAACGGCAATTGAAATCCTGCTTTGTGAAGTTTTTGGATAAATTTTTTCCTTCATGTGTGTGTGCGTCCGATCGTTCTGCCAATTCCCCGAAACGATCGAGACGTTTACACTTTATTCGATGAGTTCCTTTTTGGAAAGAACGCGTGTGAAGACATACTCGCGATTCTCGACAACCACCGTTAGCTGGTAGGGTTGGTCGAGCGAATTTAACCGCAAAGGCGGAGCGACCGGGACCGAGGAGAAAGGGATTCTTTTCGTCCCGACGAGCCACTCGCGTTTCTGTGCCGTATATTCGCGTAGCAGCCATTTTTAGGCATCCATGATGCGCCGCATCCTCCTCCTTCTCCTCCTTCTCGCCATGTTTCTGTTCTTTCTTCTATCTAGGAGTCCCCTACCTGCAGGAATCGGGAATTGGGCATATAGGGCGTCGAGCTTCGTCAGTGTTTGGAAACACACGATCGTTCGAGACATCCAATAAGACATTTCGTAAGCAACGTTGTTCCATTGTTGCGTACATTGACCCTCGACGGTGGAAGATCAACGATGCTAGAAAAATTCTGATAACGAATGGACTTGGACCTTACCGTACAGTCGGTCGATCGTAGACGCGCGCTTTCGATGGCTCTCTTTCGATCGAGAATGTCTTTCAGAAATCATTGCGCGGACCGTTCAGTTATATTTTGTGCCGTTCCGTTTCGTGCAATGGAATTCAAGTTCGGAAATTTCATTACTAGAAACTGTGAATTGTAAACTATAATAATATAGATAGAATCGATGTACCATATGAACGAGTAAGTATACATATACGAAAACATGTTTCGACGAATCGATCGCCGAGCGAACGAAAAGGAAGAGGAGTCGACGAAGATGTTGACGAAAGCAAATACGGCAAGGGGAGGAAAAGGAATGTAGGTATACGGATCAACGAACAGTCACGGATCGAAATTATGACGCAAACGCAACCGGCCGTTCGTACGCGACCCCGTGATTCATAACGCGTACCTTACCGAGTACAATTCATCGAGTTTATTTATACCGGAGCCTTTCTTCCTCTCGGAAGCTTTCCCGACGCGCGACGAGAGCGTCGGTGTTTCGGACACTCCGATACACCAATCCGAAGAGGAATCACCAAGCTAATTTGAAATTACGTAAACGACCTCATATTACACACCCCCGTCCATAAGTCACCGGACACTTACTTATTTTCAACAAAATGGTAAGCATAAAAGTTTCCAACTTGATTTTATTGTTTTATTTTGATTAGACGTACAATCTATTGTAGTGTTTTGTAGGTAAATACAAAATTAAATACAATTTGAATAAATGTTGAAAAAAGATGTTGAGAAATTGTGGAACGATTAGATAGAATAAGAGAAGCGTACCCAAAATCAAAACAGAAAACAATCACCCCACTTAAATTAACCCTTAGCACTCGAGCGGCGACTCAGAGTCGCCATTAAAAATTGCTCTATCATTATTCACAGTATTGTTTACATTATTAAATATGGTGCTATGTAATCAATTACCAAACATTTCAGTATTGTATGTGGTATTGCATCGATTTCATATCCATAAAATGAAAATAAAAATCATATAGAATGGAATTATTCTAGGTCGGAAGAAATGTTTAATTTTCGAATTAAAATGGCTCCAAGTGCAAAGGGTTAAAAAAATTTAGAAAACGTAAGATATTTTGATCAGATATTTGGCATACAATTTTGATTTACATGTTCCTCTACATTAGAAAAAATTAGCAAGTACCATTTTTATTTCATAATATAGATACTTTAATAATAAATAATTGTCTAATCCAAATATGAATAAGTGTATATATCTCGTATACTATAATTTAATATCGCATATATAAAATAGTGTAATGTAACATAATATAATATATAATAAAATATATTGTAATATGAAAAAAAAAACTCTCACGCGAGACGCCCCTAGCCTTGGCGTCGTTAAAAACGCGAAACACGTAGCGCGGTTCTGTTCCGTCGTTTGCTGTTTGTTTTCATCGGAAGCCAACTTGACGATGATTGCGGTTGTTCGATAGTTGAACTATTTACGCGTGGAGGTCGCAATCCCTCGATCGCGCAAAACCATCGAGCAAAACTACTTACCGCATTCGCGTGAACGACGTTTGGTTGTCTGCCGACGAATCTGACCATTGCCCCTTCTCTTCATTCTCGGGCGCTCGATTCCTTTTCGCGTTTGTCTTTGAATCTATCGATTGATGCGAGACCCCGGGGACCTATCCTCTCGATCACCGCGATCGTTTGTTCGTTTACCTTCGCAACGATCGCGCCGGTTACTCAGAAAAAAATAAACACGGTCTCGATTTCGATTCCGATTTGAAACCGCCTTGCTTTTCACTTGCTCCAGTTTACACGTGTATATATTTCTGTATAAGATCCACAAATTCGTTCCCGCGTATGCACTTTCTACGCCAAACAAAGATCGATATTGATCATTTACTAGTTAGATGAAAGTACGCGGTGACGGTATGTATTATGCACATAACGAAGAACCAGCGGCAAAGTGAAACCGCTGCAGTCTGCTCGACATAAAAAAAGTGAGAGAAAGAGAGAGAGAGAGAGAGAGAGAGAGAGAGAGAGAGAGAGAGAGAGAGAGAGAGAGAGAGAGAGAGAGAGAGAGAGAGAGAGAGAGAGAGAGAGAGAGAGAGAGAGAGAAGGAGCGCGCGCGTGAGTAGAAGAATACGAGAGGGAACGTGCGAGAGAGAGAGAGAGAGAGAGAGAGAGAGAGGGCGAGAGAGAGAGAGAACAATCGCGTCTCTTTGAATCATCAAGCAATCGAGTGAAATATAAATGCTTCGGCTCTTAATTTGATCGAGTAAAAAGCTGTACTGTGTCGATTGGAAAAAGCCCGTTTTCGAATCAATGAGAAAACCAAAATAAACGCAAATACATTTACCGAAAGCGGTATACATAAAGAGGGACAGGGATAACGTTCAACTCGTCAGGGATACAGCTACAGCGTATTGGTTAGATGGGGGATCTCGGTGGCCCTGTATGCAACGCGCAACGTGCAACGTGGAATGTGGTGGGAGTATCGCGAATAGTACCGAGGAAAACTATGCGTACCGTCGACGTAGATCGTTGCTGCCCAAGGTACTTACCTCCGTTCGCACGTATGCGCCAATTCCGTCGGTTTCTGTTTATCGTCTAACGCGCATGCGTCGGTTTTATCGTTTACCAGCGAAACGCGTTTCTGTTATCAGTTAAACAGAATATATATATATATTAAATATATCCATGTACATATACATAGAGTCGTGTACCTACACGTGTATCCACATACATATGTATATACACATACGATACACTCTCTGTGCGACTATAGCATTCGTCCCCTCCCGAATGCTTCTTGTTCCACTGTTCGGCGTTACTAATCTTCCCCGCTTCGTTTCATCCCCTTTCGAAATCCGACGTTTTTCCTGTTCTTCTTCTTTTCCATTTGTTTTTTTGCTTTAGTCATCGACGCAACCACCACTATCGTCTCTTTTCGACTTAAATTGAAGAACCGCTGTCGCCGCACCGATATTCATTACATATATATATATATATATCTATTAGTTGCAAGAATACAATAATTGAGATACGCGCACATCCTTTTCCGTTTTCTTTCCGCAACATTACTTACAGTGAAGAAAAAACTAATAATTGAAACGAAGAAATACCGAGTATTAGAGTGCAACGCAACGTAACGCAAGTCGGTAAATAGGTAGGGCTCTTTTGTATTTACCATTTCTGGATGGCGAGCCCTATTCTTATTCGAAAGAACAATACGACAGAGAAGAAGAAAAGGTGCGGAGGTCGGATTGAAAAATGATGGCGCGCGTCATCGCATCGGTGCGCCACTCGACCTTTTCAAAATTTGTTCTCGCAATGACTCACGCCAGCACTTCGTTTTCTTCCGTACGATGAGCCAGCGTTAAACGAAAACAAATTACCTGCGCCTGAGACCAACAAAGTACGGCAAACACGTTCTACGAGGCACCGGTGACAAGGTTCAAATGCAGCTGGATTATAAGACAAACAAAAGGTATACGGTTGGCATCCGGAAATAACGCAAAGCAGAGCGCATCTTGACATGAATCATCGCGTCGATCCGTCCTACCGTTACTACTAGCTAATATTCCGTTTACAACTATAGGATAATGCGCGACAACAACAGCATAAAATAACGACCAATCAACAAATTTTCTGGTTCACCGGTATCAGGTAATTGCATCCATTTAACCGAACAAATCGATATCGGTCAATCGATCGCCTACGCGCCCGATACTCTAGATCGGTCAAGGGTACATACCGAGTTACCGTAAACAAATCCGTATCCACCGCTAAGTTTATTCGTTCGTTTGTCTTTAATAAGTTCGGCCGATCGATCGATTCACGTGTCCATTACTATTCATTCATCCAGTTTACCGCGTGTTTCGCGTATACCAATTCGCTACGTGTTACAAATAAAACAAACGCTTCCTCGTTCGAATACCGGTTCAAGCGGCAAAATAGTTAAGCTACTATTTATTTGCAACACATTGTGCGCTCTCTCTCTCTTTCTCTCTCTCTTTCTTACGTTTAGTCTGAGCTGATCCGACAAAAAGATTTTCCATTAATAATTGAACTGTTACAACGCAATGATTCCTTCAACGAACAACAAAAACAACAATGTATCGAATTGTATTTCTAGAAAAACGAACGAGCAAATTGTCGTTATCGCTTTCGGTTAATTACCGACGCGAAACTATGCCGGTATCCCCTCCAAGGTGAAGACAACTCGACACGAAACTAAGTATACATATATACGTACGGCAAAAATGGAGGATTGGACAACCGGCCAAAGGTCAATTTCGACTTTGCCGCCGACGCGCAACCTTATTCTTAGACCAACTCTGCGAGTCGCATGTCGTCACGTACCGATAACTGCCGTAAAAATGTCTACTCTAGTATCACGGTATGACCTACATCGATCTTCCATGGACTAAGCCTATCGTACATGTTTTTTAGCTTTCTCTTAGCAAATTTTGATTTTAGACGAATTTAATCTCGACTCGTGCGGCGGTCGCAGTTTTCCCGACATCTGTTAGCAATCTCGAAAACCAGATGCCGCGAAACACATTCGAAGGATCAAAGAGAAATAGTGGATAAAAAAAATGCTTCGTTGAAACACGTTTCTTAAAGTAAACTTTATTCTGTATTCCCTTGAACGTGTTCAATTCTGGCCAGATAAATTGTCGCATCTACATACATCTGCTCGTTTTCCCCATTCACAATTTCAGTACAGTTCTGGGAAAACAATGATCAAATTCTTTTGTACCCTGTGCAGTGTACAGTTCTACGTTTGTGTCCTACAGAAATGCTCGCATAGAACGCATACAGTTTTTTTTTTTCAGAGGAAGGAAAATGGAGGTAAAACGTACTCTGAAAAATTGCATGTCACTTCAGACTCGGGCGTCTTGTATCTAACCTATATCCTATATCCTGTATACTATATACTGTATACTGTCGCGTATTGTATGATCATTAACCGATTTTTCATTTGTTACATTCTTCACAGAAAACGTGTTGGACTGGTATTAGGTACAATGTAATTAGTTTTGCAATCTACTACGAAATAGTTCCCTCCGTTCAACGTACTCCAATTTAAATGCGCGCACACATGCACACACGAAAGGATTTACAAGTATATCTCTATATCTGCTTCCATTGTGTTCCGGATAGTTACAAAATAAATGCATTCTACGAACGCGGTAAAAATGTACAATATCATGCTATGATTTCACACCTTTGTACGAACAAGACAATGAACGGGTGCATGCTACAGAATCAAGGAACGTACTTTAATCAAAGAATTCTTTAATCAAAGATAAACCAACAAAACAAACGTATAAACACTATCGTGAATCGATGAGGTAATCAATAAAGAGAAAGGAAGTGATTGGGTATTATGGGCGCAAATTGCAACGTTTTCGTTGGAAGAGTGCACAGAAATCGAAATACTCTGATCGCTTCCCGTTTCCAACTCCAACCGATCGGCTAGATCGGGTATGCAATTGGTATCCAACTAGGAGACTATCCTTAACCGATTATTAGGCCACAGCCCAGTCTAAAGTGTTGTTTGCTATGATTCATCATGCCGCTTAACGCGAACGAAAACGGCAGTGGTTGTAATTTCTTTTCCAAGACAGCACCTACCGTCCAATTCGTGTCGACGCTTCCTACAAAAAAATCCCCAATTATTTCAAACTTTTTTTTCGAAAATTCTGCTGCATCAGATCGAAAACGAACACTATACCTCTAAACACCAAATCTGCCTTGGGTAAATCCACTTGATAAGCAATAGTTCCGGTAGCTTCCTGTATCCGGCTATTAATTTCTAACTCTGCACCAACTTGCAACTGTTGACTGGCTTTCTGATGAAAGCAGAGATGACAACCAGATAATCCTGATGGAAAAATGGGCATATTGAGATTGAGACACAACGTTTCCAACGACGATAGAATTTCATGTTGGAATCGAATTAAAAAACGCACCGAGACTACCACTGATGGTGGAATCTCCGTTCGTGTATCTTCCGGCAAGCGAAACAACGGCTACTTGACCACCTGGTACACTGGGTCCTCGCTGATAAGCCAGTTCTCCGCCGAGTGCGACAGACGGTGTTAAACTATGAAGGTAATGCATCACGAAAACGCCTGAAAACAATTTATCCCTCTACTTACGCTGTAATATTACATTCGCGATTCAACTATTCTATATCTCGCGCGCTTACCAGAAGCGTCGACTATATCTGGATTGGCTACTGTCAAAGAGGCCGTATAGGCGGTGCCACGATAATCTGTTGTCATCTGCATAGCAGTGAATTTATTTTTCTGTACTTGAGTCGCTAGCTTTCCTCTTAATCTCTGTCCAAACTGATGAATCACGTTGGCATTAAGATTTCCGCTCGGATCAATGTCGCCTAGCAATACCGGATAACCTTCCGTAGGTACCGGTTGTTTCGTACCAACGTACGTTGCTCCGAACCTGCATAGAATCGACTAAAGTTAACGTCGTTTATCCAGTTATCGAATATACGAACTAAATTGCATTGTGCGTAAACTCACCTGTACCCCGACGGACTGCAGGAACTCAAGTTTATTGTATGAGAAATTTGGAAATGATTACTGAGTCCCTTACTGACCATTAACTTTGCTCCTTCAAAATTTACGGGAAATACATCTGCCATAACATTGATACCACATTAATAACACTCTTTACATTAGTAGAACTTATTACATTAGTAGAACTGATCGCGTTCGCCTAATACGAGAGTACCTACATACAATAGCATTAGTAGAGTGGATGAAACCGATGAGATACCTTTGCATTTCTTATGAAGATCTTCGATCGTGCCTGGATTTTCCATGCGATCCGGAACTTCGGTGGGCGCGAATAGTCCCGTGGATGAATCTTGCTTTCCCACATTGGGCAGTACACTTGTACCTGGAGGCGGCGGCGGCGGTGGTGGTGGCGGTGGAGCTGCAGCGGCTAATACGTTTCCCATTTTTTCTCGATTGTATGGTTAACAACGATTCCGCGTATTTTGATTTTCCCAATACAAATGCCGGTACACTGAAAATATTTCAGAAAATGTGTATCTGTACGCTGTAAACGTGCGTACAATATTCGTGAGCGAAAAATCCTCGCGGTTAAACGGGTCGGCGTGCTGCTCCGGGAGTCGCCATTTGTAAGAGATAACCACTGGTGCTGTAGTCACAAGATAGGTAAGAGTACATGTAAGTACTCGCATGTAGGTACTTACCACTTACATGCACAAGCTATGTTACATCAGAGAAGATACTCGGCGTGGCGAGTGGCGAGTGACGAAAAGGCCTTTTTTGGGTGAATACGCAACAATGAATTTAGAATTTTTTAATTTTTATTTTTTATTCATGTTTATCGAATAATAAGCAGAAAACAAAACATTTTAATGAATGTGTGTATATCAATTGGTAGAAATTCTATGGTACGTATCGTTTAAATGCCGTCATAATCAAGAGGTCGTGAGATTATCTCACGAGATGCATAAGATAATAATAGTCCGTGATCCCGGGATTGGCTTATCGACTCGATATTTTACGACCGAATCGATATAAGATATTTTAGGACGAAGGGGCGTCGTGATCGTATGAACAACGGTTAGCTGAAACACTAACTCTGCTCTGATATTACCTTCTATACCTCGCCTGTGCTGTGGTGTTACACGAGTCACCGACGAGATATTGTTAAAGACTGCCAACCTTATGGGAGATTGTGTCTCTCGAATAATTCGGTGTTTTGTTACGCTCTCTTATAGGATATGTTGTGGCTGGAGTAAGAAACAGAAGGCCACCAACAGCATCGTACAAGAAAGGAAAGTTTAGTTCAACCTCCTCACCCAGATGGGGCCACATACCATTTCCACTAAAATCTCAAAATAGCGCCACCGGGCGTAGTGGCAAAACGCTCAAACTGTTAGCCAAATTTTAGTTCGACTAATTCGCCCAGGTGGCGCCACGCGTCAATGCCGCTTTGTCGATAACGTTTAGTTACCAGTTTCAGCATTCCGCCACTACGCCTAGTGGCGCTATTTTGAGATTTTAGTCGAAATGGTATGTGGCGCCACCTGAGTGAGGAAGTCGATTTAAAATTTGACTAACTGTTTGAACGTTTTGCCACTACGTCCATTAGCGCTGTATGGAGGCTCTTACGTAGCAGATGAATCTTGCCGGAATTTGCATTGCATCTTATGGGGAGAGCTGCAAGAATCATCTGCGACTGTAATAAATATTAAATATTAACATGATTGTTTAACAATAAATAAACTTTCGTGTATGATGTGGATGTAGAAAATTCTTCTGAACAATTCTGTACCCTCTGTTTTCTGGGTACGCATTTTCCTTATAGGGATTACGTGCTCACTAGCTGTTCGTTTCATTTCGATAGAGCCCACTGTCGTACTAAATAGGGCACTTTCTACAGAGTTGATAATTCAGAACCGGAGACAGAAAAATGCATTGCATGCAGCAGACGTAGCGATGCAAAGAGTATACACTCTCTGTTGCATGCAATGTCATACATTCTTTTAACTGATCTGGTATACATACATGTACACAGGTATGTACACAGGCATGTAAACTTTAAGTTCTGTACCTGAAGACTTATAGATCTTGTAATCTAAAGTCGTGTTCTTCCAATTAAAAAATACCCTTACACATAGCGAGATCTTTTAATAGAGTATATGAACGAATAAAGCGATACAATAACGTTATGAATTGTTCTACAGAAACAAATTGCTTAAACAAATTTTGTGGCAATTGCTAGTAATTTGGTATAATCGGCTCCTTTACTGTGCGTCTTTTCTTTCATAATTGTTCGTAAAATATGTGGAATCGGTACGTGAATTCTGGTGCCCACAGGTGTTCCATTATCATCTATCAGAACTAAGTTGTTACTGTCAAATTTTGGTACTTTCGGATTCTGAGTCTGTTTCAAGCCAACTAATATACCTTTCTTCTTCTCCCCTTTTATCGCAACCAACACTCTGTCTCCTATATAATTTAAAGGAAAGGATGAGAGAGAACCAATGATCGAATCTACTATCGATAGACTCACCTATATATCCCACTCCTTTTTTATTGTAAACATGTATGCAACGCGGTGGTTTTCCTTCCATCATAGCTTGCTTTCCTATTTCGCTATTATCCACAACTCTTAATCGCGTTAATTTAATTATTTGACTAGACGTTGTTGATGTGGAAATACTTCTAGAGAACAATTTAAATAACGCACCGCCTGTAGACATTACTTCAAAGTTATCTGAAAAATTAAATATATATGTTGTTTTGCGTGAAACAGATAAATAGATTATTATATTCAACTATTACCAAACACCGTGTATCGTCGTTAACGCCGAAAAATTTACGTAAACTGCGTACAGTAACTTGCATAACACACGGCTCTTTGCTTAACTAAAAGTACCTTATGGTTTTTCAATAGCTAATTTAATGCATGCATTTACGTAAAAACTACCAGAGGTAAACAGAAGGCTAATGGTTGAACATAACCTGTACACCAAACAGTGATAAATAGCAAAACGCATGCTTTTCGTATGGGAACATGGAGGGAATACTGTGCTGCAGAAAAGTGATAAGACAGTTACACATACTTCATAAACTTCGGGCAAATTCACTGCTTGTACGAAAATGTAGTACAGAGAAAAGTTCAAACGAAGGGATAAAAGATACGGAAGAACAAAATGTTGATATTACAAGATTACAGCCAAGTGGATTCGCGCAAGCTTACAAGAAATTCGCGACCCTCGAAAGTACTGATGTTTCAAAACAATTACAGCCTCGTCCGTTTGCTTCGATGCTGCGACATTCCAAATTTATAGACGTAAATGTCCCATATTCTATAATATTGTAATCGATCTGCTTTCAATATTTTTCTTATAGAATCCGTTTGCATTTTAGCTTGGAGATCCCGAAGGAAAGGTTGTAGTTGGAGAAATTTTCAACGTTGTTGGGAATGATTTATATATTGACTTTGGATGGAAATTTCATTGCGTGTGTCCAAAACCTAAAAAAAACTCTAGGTAAGTCACAAAAATATTACTGTTATAACAAAACCTTAGTTGTCTTATTATTTTTTAGTAAATACGTTAAAGGATCAAAAGTCAATCTCAGAATAAAGGATTTGGAATTGTCAACAAGATTCTTAGGATCAACTACCGATTTAACGATTTTAGAAGCAGACTGTGTTCTTTTAAATTTAATATCCTCTCCATGGCAGGATCAATAAATCCAAAACAGCAATTACATTGTACAGTATAATAAAGAATCATCATAGCATATACGTAGTGTTTATTCTTTGTTTTCCACAGTAATATTCAGAAAACCTACTATTTAATATACCAGCAGATTTTGGTTGGCATAATATAATGCATTATTGTTTAAAAATTGTACTTCTAATACTTGTACAACAATATGAAAGTATATGTCATTTTATATATGTGTGTGATATATATATATATCGCCGGTATATTTCCCACGTAATTTAATTTCAGCCAATTTTAGTTCTGTTGTTTACCATAACGTTGCATGATGCAAGTGTATTAAAAGGCATTCAAATAGTTTGTTAAACTGTTCAAAATTTGTTTGAAAACGCAAATACTAAATATACTTTTCAGTTTGATACAAAATGGTAAGCGAGATTTGCACTCTTTATAATATAACCAAAATTTTATCGAGCATAACCTTAATATAATCTTTTTCTTCGTAATAATATTAATTGCACATCACTCAATTCTTTGTACCTATGTACATATGTAATGTTTAGCAAAGCGTTTGTTGTGGATGCTGCAAATCGATTCCGGTTGATGAACGGAAAAACATATTTGATGAAAATTTATGGATTTCTGTACACACCAAAAATTCTGAAGAAACCAACGAAAACACGAAACAAATCAGATTAAGCGACAGCATTGAATTAATCACAGGCCTGAAGGTACATATATTGTATATATTTCTTTGGAATAATTTATTTAAAAATTATTTAGCATCTAACTATAATACAATTATCGGTTCACAGATCATAGAAACGAATCAGCAGTTGGTTAACTTGTGTACTAGATGCTTTCAAAATGTACAGTCGTATATAAATCTACGCACTCAATTACTGATTTCGCTCTGTTCTTCGAACAACGCGTCTGTCTCAAACGCAAATGTCAAAAGTGCAAACATATTTCAGAATGAGAAGTCTATTTCTTCATTAGAGAATGCGAATACAATTGATAATAAACTAATAAGAGACGAGACAGTGCTCGAATATGCAGACAATAATATCGTTGAAACCGATATACCTTTATACAACATAATCAATAACAATTCTGTAGATAATATTACCAAACTGGAAAATGAGCAGGAGAATAATACCTCAAACGGTTTGGAAAACTCAAAGGTCGACTACAATTCTTCTATATCTAGGAAGATAGATTTCAAAAATCAAGACAATGATATAGAGTCAGAGATAGATGTATGTTCTGGCGAGGATGAGGAAGTATTGGAACTAGATGACCAGAGAAGAACCATTAACATCATTGAAATCGATACAACATCGGAATCAGATATAGAGGTGTGCGATTACGAACCGCTTACGAAAAGATTAAAAAACTACCGTGTTTTTTCACCGCATTTACTCTTTTAAATTGTTATTCCTTTCTTTTTTTTTTTAATAGATAACGTTAAATTACATACTTGCAAGATAGTCGTTAAAAATTTACTCGACAGTTCTGTATAGTTTAGGGAATACATGTATTTATCTTTATATAATAAAATTGAACTTGTAATATTTATATCTAAAAATGTTGAATAAAATTGAAATCAATTTTGTAAATTTTTTCAATGAAGTGATTGCACTTTATTTCCAATATTTGATATACAGTAAACGCTTGATTCTTGTCCAGAGCGTGGGCACTGGTGGGCACGATTCCTGTCTAGTGCCTACCCACTCCACTGCCTGTCAACGCTGAGTCGCTCCGCGGGGCGGCGACGATTGATGTCGGCTCGGGTATATCGGTGTGAACACCACTACATTGACTCAAGGAATCGATTTTACAAATTCCTTAATTTTCATTATTTGTTTGTGGGACTTTCGCTACCTTATTTCTGGCATTTTTCTGATTAAAATGACACCAAACACGATATAGTTTCAATTGTATTTAGTGGTTTAATCGACGGTCAAAGTTTTGATCGCAAGGAAGGACAGCGTATCGAAAAGAAAGAGACGCGGACAGTCACGCGAACGCGAACCGTATTTCATTCTGTCCTTTTCTACGTTCGGCTCTCTATTGAAGTCTCGTTCGGCGCGGTCGGCGCGATATCTAGACGCAGTCATAAATCAAAAAGCACTTCTGGGCACGATTCTTGTCCATGAAAAACACGGCGGTTGGACAAGAATCAAGCGTTTACTGTACATGTACTATCTCTTCCAAGAAAAAGACATCCGCAGGCCCATTAGATCAATTGGTTTTAGAGCGTTTTCAAAACGTCAATACGGGACCAGGCAATACGATAGCTGATAAGGATAGAAAAAAATCATGTAGCTTATTCACTAATATACTCTATTCAATGTTTAAAAAACCCCTTGTACTCATTGAATTCTTGAATAAAGAAAAAAAAAAAAATTAGAGCGTCGTGCTAATAACGCGAAGGTCGCGGGTTCAATCCTCTCTAAACATTCGCAGGATCGTATTGACAATAAGTACTTACACGATGGTATCACGAAACGAGAATCAATTTACATTTTACACAAAAATCAATTTACACTGGCGATGTAATAATCTGTGGAACCGTATAAAAAATTGTGTTCATGTTTATAGAACTATCTTATCTATTTACTGCTGCGCAACAAAATGCCCGTTTAACCTTTTGATAACAATTATTTGATTGCTCAATTTATGCGTACACATCGTTTTCGTTATTTAATGACATTGGTAATTTCTGGACTTAGTTTTTCAAAAAATTGGAACAGTCAATTTTAAAAAATGAATGTTTTTTCCGTACGGTAAGTAAACTTTAACAAATCGATAAATTTTTTACTATATGAAACATTATGTTTTCATTTGTATTTATGTGTAGAAAGTTAATTACAAATGCTCAAAACATGCAGATCTCAAGAATTGCAACAACCAGGTTCGAGAAAGTAAGACTAAAAATTTTAAGTAACATCTTGACAAATAAGTCTATGATTATTAAAAACACTATCGTTTGTCGATTACAGATCCTAATTGCAAATAGAGGAGAAATAGCATGTCGTATTGCAAAAACTGCTAAGAGGCTAGGAGTTCAAACCGTTGCTGTATATAGTGAGGCTGATTGTAATGCTATGCACGTGGAGCAAGCAGACGAAGCGTACTGTATCGGTCCAGCACCTTCCAGTCAAAGCTATTTGCATCAGGATAAACTCGTATCTATAGCAAAAAAATCAAAGTGTCAAGCGATACACCCTGGTTATGGATTCCTTTCGGAAAATGCAGAATTTGCAGAACTTTGCGAAGAAGAGAACATTACATTTATTGGACCACCAACAAATGCAATTAGAAATATGGGAACAAAGAATACCTCGAAAGCTATAATGGTGGCAGCTGGAGTTCCCGTTATAGCTGGTACAAAGATCTTATCTCAGAATATACAATGTGTTTCATTTATAATGGTCGTTTTTGTGCATTGATTGGTTGCTTGTACCAGCAAAACCGATGTACAAATAATAGGTTGTTCGACTTTATACTAAAAGAAATGTTGAGTAAGAAGAACAGTTTATATCTCAACAATCACTTTTCTCGATACTTTTCACGAACTAAGTATATTTCTTCTATGATAAGGAACGGTCTAACAAAAATGAGCATAGTAAACGGAACACAGCATATAGCAGTACGTTTACATCGATATATTAGAAAAACTTTGCAAACAATCATTGCAGGATATCACGGAGACGAACAGTCTAACGAAATTTTGCTACTGCAAGCAAAAAGAATAGGTTTTCCATTAATGATTAAAGCTGTACGTGGTGGAGGAGGAAAGGGAATGAGAATCGCTTTTGAGGAGTCACATTTTGTGGAAGCTTTAGAGGCTGCCAGAACCGAAGCTGAGAAAGCATTTGGTGATGCAGCTGTTTTGCTCGAGCATTACATTCCCGAATCAAGACACATTGAAGTACAAGTCTTTGCAGATAAGCACGGCAATGTTGTGCACATGTTTGAAAGAGACTGCTCTGTTCAGAGGAGACATCAGAAGATCATCGAAGAAGCTCCTGCGGTATGAATCGATTGAATACAAATTACACAATAGATGTGTAAGATGTACACAATGTATTGTAGCCTGGCATCTCAGCGGACGTAAGATCCAACCTTGGTATGACAGCAGTTCGGGCTGCCAAAGCAGTAGGATACGTCGGCGCAGGCACCGTGGAATTTATAATGGATCGTAACGCGGATAATTTTCATTTCATGGAAATGAACACTCGTCTTCAAGTCGAGCATCCCATCACCGAAGCGATTACTGGGTTAGATTTAGTGGAATGGCAATTACGAGTTGCGGCAGGAGAAAAACTTCCACTGAAACAAGAAGAAATAGGACTCTCTGGACATGCATTCGAAGCAAGAATTTATGCCGAGGTAGCTAATTTTTTATTCAGAAAATTCTATATTCGACTCTTTATTTCAAATACGTTTCCTGATCGTTGCGCTTTAGCGATTTTTGTAAGTGCTCGATTGGTTCTTCAGTTTCTTTGATGCTTGCTCGATTGATTTGTACTCTCGTATCGTTTAGTTGCTTCTTCCGTTTCTGTTTTTTTTTTGTTTTTCTTGTTAAATTCAATCATAGAATCCAAGGGATGGTTTTCTACCAGGAGCTGGACAGTTGTTATACTTAAGAACACCAAAGATTCTGCCAAAGATGATTAGGATTGATACAGGAGTTCGCGAGAAAGATGAAGTCTCGGTACATTACGATCCTATGATCGCGAAATTAATTGTGTGGGGAAACGACAGAGGAGAAGCATTGGCCGTACTCAGATCGAAACTAAGCGAATACAACGTAAGTATCGATACAGTAACATAATGTATGTAATCTATGCCACTGTATACGCATCATCATGAAATTCTCCCATATACTTTTTAGATAGCTGGACTGGAGACCAATATAGAATTCATCAAGGATTTATGTTCTCATCCTAGTTTTCGACAAGGCCAAGTACACACAGGATTCATAAAGGAACATTACAAAGAACTGTTTCCCAAGTTATGTGTTCCACATTCGGTCGCAATACAAGCGGTTCTCGCTTCGATATACTACGAAGACCTTCTGTCGTTGCAATCTTCGCTTGCCACTACCGACCCTTTCAGCCCTTTTACAACAGAAATTGGATCTAGATTGAATCATAGTCTAACGCGAGCTTTTCGTTTTAATGTTTGTAACAATGATATCGATATTGAAGTAAAATATATCGAGCCCGAAGTTTATTCTGTCAGAATAAATAAAATTGGTCCGTGGAGAAGGGTAACAGGCATATTAAAAAAGAAAGACAGCTCAACATTAGAATTGTGTACTGAAATCGATGGGCAAATCTCCAGAGCGTCGGTGATCAAGATTCATAACAAGATACATTTATTTACCAAAGTTAGTATACTTTCTTTGTTAATATACACTTTAAAGTGTCCAGTTTCGTTAATCTCTGGGTACTTGTAGGATCGAGAGTGGCAATTCGTTGAACCTTCTATGAAATTTCTTTCCAATATTACAAGCAACGATTTTGAGGCAAATCCATGCAATGCACTAAGTCCTATGCCTGGTGTAGTAGAAAAACTGTTTGTTGCAAAAGGAAGCTCTGTAAAAGCCGGCGATGCTTTGTTCGTTATTACTGCCATGAAGATGGAAGTGGGTTTTTTCATCTTTTGCAATTATTATTAAATTATTATCCGATTGTTAATCGAAAATTAATTTGATTTGTTCACAGCATATCGTTAGAACGACCATAAACGGAACAGTTGAAGATATTTTGTGTTCAATAGGCGATAACGTGGCAAAGAATAAGATTCTCGTTAAATTGACTAAATCATCTGTATCAGAGACGAATAATCGAGAGGAATAATAAATATTTGTATCTTGAAATAAAAAAATTAAAAATGATAATATTGTTTCTTCGTCGCTACCATCCGCTTCTTCTCGTTGTGACTAAAATACAAAATTTTTATCTCGCCGTGCGAGTGAATTTATTCGAATGAAATCGAAATTATTGCGATGCGTACCCGCGAATACAAATTTGAATAGACTCGGTCGTTCGTTGACTTTCCCGCTTTTCCGAACGTATCCGAATAACGCCATCACGGCATTGACGGCGCGCGAACCGTATAAATTCGTTTAGCGAAGCGATCGACGAAGGCACATTCGACAAAGTTACTTTTTTTTTAATTTAAATAGTAAACGGGTATTACGACTGTTTGGGAAATTAGTTTATAGGCTATATCGATAAAAGATGAGCAGTTTTCGTTCTCCTATGCGATGTATTTCTCCTAATGCAAGGTAAGTCGACTAACTCGAAAGATTTGGTTTCAAAAAAGGTTAGGATGTCAGCTTTTCGAATCTTAATCAATTACTAAATAATAATACAATCTTAGAGTTTTAACCGCTAAACCACAAGTAGAGCAGACACTCGATGTCAGACAGGCTCAAAATAGAGCCAGGAACAGTATCACGTGGTTTTTCGTCAACAGCTCTTTACTTGGAATCATCATATTTGACATGTAAGAGACTGAATAAACCAACGATCAACACGATCAATATTAAAGATCAAAGCTTACACTATTTTCTCAATTATTTTGCAGATTATATGGAGGTGCTGCATACAAACCATTTTGTTGGGTCGAATGGTGCCTAGCCTCTATATTCGCACTAAATGCTCTTTATCACATTGTACGATACGCTTGGGCAACTTTCACTTTAAAACCAGTTATCCTAAGTCCTAGACAAAGACGATTGTTAGGAGTATCAGAGGACGATCCTATTTTCAAAAATGAAATTCCATCGCCTCAAAAGTCATCGGAGCCAATATTTCCTTTGAATTTGTCTTGCATTAGTCTCAACAGACGTTTGACGTCTCTGGGTTCTCCAGGATTGAATGAATCCAGTACGAAACGTATTTGTTTTCTTCGTATTCTAATTTCTAAATGTATAAATACGTATATTATTTATATTATAGTAACATTTTCTGTTTTCCTTTTCTTAAGAGAACTTTACATCGACTAGTCCATTTTGCAAGTATGGCAGTCCAACGTCTCAGAAATCGACGTCAAGTCCCAATGGTTCATTCAATAAATCTCTTAATACTTCCACAAATGCAAATTTAACTGGTGAGGATTTGATTCAAAGCGAGAAAGAACTACAAAATTATTTGGAAGAAACTCGACAAAGGAAGCACATTCTGTCCACCGATATCGATCAACCCTCCAACTTGCTTAGCTCGTTCTGGTCGCATCCTGCGATTAGAAGTCCAGGGGAGGTTTCGCCTTTATTGAGAAGATGCGCGTACCAATTAGCGCCCATTATTGGTATCGTTATAGAGTAATATTTTTGTAAGATGGTCAAGCTTGAACCATGATATCGATACACACACACGTTCCGACTTTGTAGATAAGTCAAAGTCTGCTAGCCCTGGTGCAGAAGAAGGACATTCACCCAGGGGTATGCTCGGAGTATCGGATGTTTGGAGAAAATATAGAATCGATCCTAACAAAGTGAACGAGTGGACGGCTAATCTACGCATGGTAAGTCAAACTAATGTTATTAGAAGTAAATGCTTTGAGTGTTGCGTGCTGAACACGCGTTAATCACGAAACCGTTCTATACTCTGTATTTTAGTGGATCAGTAAGACCGTTGTTGAACGAGTATCTATGGAAATTGATAATGTTTGCTCCGCTCTAGTTCGTCACGGATTGAGCGATTCCCAACCAGGACACGTAGGATTAGATAGATTGCGAAAACTTGCTCAAGCACCATTTTTAGTCACCGCAATTCCCACATTACCGACTTTGGTACCATTTTTAGAACTTTCCAATAATCAGGAATATTTAATCAATAGGATCAAAGTTCTCGCGAAAGGAGGCTCTATGAGCGAATTCAAATGGAACGGCGGTGGTTGTCACGGTGGCAAGGAATGGGATTCTAGCCTACCGACAGATTCGGCGGTAATTTACCAAGTCTCGTGTGCAGTCAATTTTGTAGAATGTAGGAAATGTACTTTGAATGACCTGTTTAACGCGCACATCTGAAACTTTTGCAGATAATCATGCATTTGGTGTCTACATACATGGACACGCAATTGGAAGCGCCATTAGATCAACCTGACGCACGACCCTTTACCTCCAGGTACATGGCTAGATCTGGAACGTCTTTACCACGTAGCAAAGGACCCATTATAGTGTGCCAATCCATAAACCCACCTTATTATAGTTTAACGCATAGCGGTGATTCGTTGCCCAACGACTACGAAGAAATACAGCGGGTGAATACATTTATTAAATTTCGGATCGGGGCAGTTGGTATTCACGATCGCGGTGGTGTACCATCGTGATCAGATGTGAGCATGACATTTAAAAACTTAATCGTTTGTTTTCATTCGTTTTCAGGGTAGAAACAACTTATTTCATATATTACTATTGTTCCTACATATCGTTAAGACGAGAGATAACGGCATGTTGGGTCGTGTAAATTTAGGTACTTCAGGTATAAATGTCTTGTGGGTGATCGACGGATAAACGTCTGCGCATTCATGGAGATTTAAAACATGAACAATGAAACATACGCTAAAAACCTAATAAAATATGAATTGAACAAATCGCATCTCATCGAGACCGTTCCATCTTTTCATCTGACAATGAATAATTACTTACACCATCGTCGAATTCATACCGAGAAACGTGACATGAAATACTTTGATACCACTACAAATGCTTTATTCACAGTATTTACGTTTATGTACAAATAAATCACAAAATACGATCCATGTTTAATGAACGTAAACTTTCAATTATTCGACATGTTGCAGTAAAAGGGTACTACCGACAGTTGCAACGGTTTCTCTACCATCCTCTGGTTTTTGCCAATTTGTCAATATACTTACTTGGTATTGCATAGTTGTATGCGTGCCCATAAATAAGATAAGAATAAGAACAACAATAATAAAATAAAAGAACGTTCGAAAACTTTGTAGGTTTTGAAGAATGGAACGAATCGATCGAATAAATGCATACGAAGATATCGTATACTATAATGGATGACGAAATACGTTTGCATTTCTATCGATCGACATTTTCAACACGTTATTATAGGGAGTACATTCGTTTTCTGGCGTTACTACCGACGCAATAAATTTTGTATACAATTTTATATCGCGTTTTTATTGTAATTTAACGACCGAAAGTCATACTTCGTAAAAAATTATGTTACACTCATCGTGCAATTTATGATACAATCTTTGGATAATGGTTCTCTTAAAAATCAATCGGTATGTACATCAAAGTTTAGCGTCATAGTAAAATTAAAATGAACTATTCAACATGCGACTGAAAATCAACAACGTATTGCTAAGCTAGCGAATGTCCAACCCTTCCGAGAGATGTTTGTGCGCGCAACGCTTCCATCGAAAGTTAACTAAATCTAGAGGAAAAAAACATGAAGTAAAAAGAAGATGCATTCTCAGAAGAGAATTTCTACAACGATTTGCTGTTATAGCAATAAGCATACGTATATACGCATGGGGGGGTGTGTGTGTGTGTGTGTGTGTGTGTGTGTGTGTACTCGTATTTCTTTAACTGTTTTACGTATTCACATACGTAGCACGTATTCCTATGCGACGTGAATTGTTTTGTTGAAATTAGCCGAGAACCAAATGAACCAGAAAAGATGAAGAACGGTTCAGAAATAATGAGAATATGTTAAAAAATAGCATATTTCATGTGAATAATAAATCTTGTACTCGTCGAAAGCAAGAGAAAGCACAGTTCCCATACTCCCTCATTGTTTGTCACTTTCGAGACTGTGTCATCTCATATCCCCATATATTCTGCAGCTTTCGTAATTTGTTTTGATATTAACAGAGATATACAACGTATAGTACAAAATTAAAAAGATTATCTCAGGTGGTTCGCAATTTTGTTACTTGTTTCACCCTCTCTGTTCCATCTTTTCTTGTAATCCTCTCCCTGCCTCCCTCTCTTAATTACCACGGAGAAACGTGTTCGACGTTATAAAAAAAACTCGTGAATGATCAACGATCAAAGAGAGAAAGAGAGAAGAAATCGACTGGTGTGGCCGATCCATCTACCACTAGGCCCCAGCCTTGTCCGATGTATGTAGACGGATAGGCAACGCTCATTTGAATAAACGCCGATAAACTTTTCCAGCTTAAGTGGTCGTAAACAATTTGGTTCCTTCGGGTAATATAACTTCTTCGCTGATATCGGCGACTGTGACGGTTAAAGGAAAGATCAGGGGCATTATTATTTCTTGATGCTGCGCGACGTGTTGAGCAGCAACGGCATCTGGTTGTCTAGTGATCGTAATAGTTTTAATGTTCTGCGCTTTCAGCAGTTGCGTCTGTCCAAGAGTTGTTTGCTGATGCAATATCCTTTGCTGAGTCTGTGCAGATTGTACTTGCGTCAACGTTTGACCACGATTCTGATTTTGAACAAAATTTTGTTTGCATCTCTTGCTGTGGGCGTAGCGACTTCCGTTGTTGTTGAAACGGCGGTCGCAAGTCGGACAAGCGTATGGTCTTTGACCCGTGTGAATAAAAACGTGCTCCTTCAACGATTTCAGGCGACGGAAGTTTTTCGGACAATACTTGCAGTGATACTTGGCTTCGCCGGTATGCGATGTTAAGTGATTGGCGAGCGTGTCGGCTCTGGCAAAAGCGCGCGAACAGTACTGACAAATATACGGCCGTTCTTGGGTGTGCGTCCTCATGTGCATCTTTAGATAGGCGTTTGTAGTGAACGGTCGAGAACAAACCTCGCAAACGTACGGTTTAATGCCGTTGTGAGCCCTGAGATGCGCGATCAACGTCGTCGATTGGGTGAAACTTTTCGAGCAAATCTCGCAAAGAAATCTTTTGGAGCTATCAGTTTCTTTATTCTTCTTGAAAGTTCGATCGTGTTTCGACAAATGATTAGTCAGTTGTTCTTCTTTGATGAAACGTTTCGTACATCGCGTACATTTGTACGGTTTGATCATGTTGTGCTTGGCCACGTGTATCTTCAAATGTTCTCTTCTGTAGAACTTTTTCGGGCATATGTCGCAAAGGTACTTCTTCCCTTCGTGAACCTGAATGTGACGCAGTAGCCCTTTCCTAGAGGTGTACTGTTTGTTGCATTCGGTACACTCCAATCCCACTATATCGGTCCTTCTTTTCCTACCGATCTTCTCTCCTGACTTCTTCTCTTCCGGCCGCGGCTCGATATCCCTCAGATCCTCCTCGGTGAGAATGCCTTCTGTCACGTGTTTCGATCTATGCTCTCGCAATATTTCGTTATTTTCGAAACTGTCCCCGCAGATGTTGCACTTTCTCACCTGGTCAGGGTTCTTTTCTGAGCACTTGTCGTAGTGAGCTTTCAACTTGTCCTTACGATAGAATTTCACGTTGCAAATGTCGCATTCGAAATTCGGTTCTTCGTGCAAAAGTTGATGGCGCAGTAACGATTTCTTCGTACTATATCGTTTCTTGCACTTTACGCATTCGTGATTGTCCATCGGCCAATCCAAGCCGCTTTCGAAATCTGAATCGTAGTCGTCGTCCTTGTTGATCTCGCTCGATTCAACCACGTCATTCGCGCAGCTCCTCTGTCGTTCTCTTTTATCCCCGAAGGTGCCTTGCCTTTGTCTTTGCCTTTCTCTCTCCCTCTCCCTCTCTCGTTCCTTCTCTCTTTCTCTCTCCCTCTCCCTCTCCAACTTGACAGTTTTCTCCTCCTTCACGTGTTGTTCCATGTGTTTCGCTAGCGACTGTTTCGAGCTACACTTTTTGTTGCAGGTCGTGCATTCCAACTCCTTTTTCGAGCAATTGTGTTTCTTCTGTGACAAAATGTCACGCTTGTTCCGTCCGTAATTTCCGTCCGTGGAGTTCCGTTCGACTATCTTCTCCTCCCGTTCATCTTCGTCCTCGTAATCTTCCAGGCCGTCTTCCGTCTTAATTTTATCAATTATTTTCTGAGCTGCTCTCGCAGCCACTCGTTTGATCCGTTTGTTTGGATCGTACTCCTGTCCTCGGACAAAAGTTTTGTGATTCGTAGCTATAAGATGATTTCGTAAAGTCAGTTCATTACCGAACGTTTTATTGCATTCTGTACATTTGTAATTTTTAACACGCTCGTGTTGCTCCATATGCCTCTGCAACAAATCCATTCTCGTGTATCGCTGATAGCACACCTTACAACTGAACTCGACCTCCGAATGCATCTCCGTGTTTCTAAACAAAACAACATCATTGTCCGATCATTGTCAGTATTTACAATTCTTAACCGATTTACGATTTTGAACGTGTAGTATACGAGTATGCAAGTGCAGTATGACTACTCTTACATGATACCTACCTTGCGCTTCTCTTCAACGCGGTCTCCGATAATTGTGCCTGGGGTTCTCGTTCTCGGTCTCCTTCTCGTTCCCGTACCCGTTCCCCCTCCTTTTCTTTTCGCCTTCTTCCTTCGTGAGTTCCTTGTTCCTCTTCTTTCTGTTTCTCCACGACAACCCGGCAGCCATCCTCGTCCCTGTCAATCGGAAACTCCGTACCCGTTTCCAGATCTTGTTCGGACAATACACCTTCAACGACATGCTTTGCCCGATGGTTTCTCAGCTTCTCCAACGAGTCGAACTCTTCTTCGCACACACTGCATCTGAGAGTAGTATGTGAAATCGTGTGTTTTCGCAAACCTCGTCTAGTAGAGAATTTTTCTAGACACTTGTCGCACGCGAAAGACGATTCCACGCGCGCTTCGCGTTTCTTTCGTTCTCCATTTTCGTTTCGATTACAGATCCTTTCTTTACCCTCGCTGCTTGTCTCTTTCTCTTTCCGTTTTGCTTTCTCCTCACATCCTGTACCCTCGGACTCCTCGTTTTGTTCGTCTACGGTTTCTTCCTCCTCTTCCTGTTGCTGTTCCTCCATCTGCTCTACCATTCTTTCCTCTTTCTCCGATTTTGCTACAGCCATGCCTTCTCTTTTTCTGACTCTTTTTCGGTACTCGGAATTCAAGTTATCTTTATCCGCAAAATCTTCGAAATCCAAACTGTGCTCGTCTTCATGAAACGAAATTTCTAATGGCAACGATTCCTCTTTCGCCTCTTCTTTCTCTTTCTCGTGCTTCTTCAAATGTTTGCTGAACGATATTATGTATATGTATTGTTTACCGCAATAGGGGCATTTATTCGATCTTTTACCAGATGGAGGTAATTTTGTGACATTGCATCTTTCAACGTCTTTCTCTGGCTTTTCCACGGACTTTCGCAACGACAATACCTGCCGGACTTCCTCATGAGAATGCATATGCTCCCGCAAAACGTTTTTCGATAAAAACTCTTTGTCGCAAAGATAACACATGAAGAAGATTCTTTCCGATTTGTCGTTGTCCTCGGCTTTCTTCAGTCGCGAACTTAGATTTAAGTTTTCAAAATAATTCTCCTCGTCGGAATCTCGCATGGGGTCGGTGTTACTTTGAAGTAGCTTACGTTTGCTTCTTCTCGTCTCGCTTTGACACTGAGAATCTTGTTCCACCTTTGCATTTATTCTCGAACCCTCTTCATCGGGTTGCTCGATTTCGCTCGGATCTTCGTCTTCTCCGTCTTCTCGGTGAGTCACATCTGCCGCTTTCACCAACATATTTACATACTGTACGCAATCGTCGCGCGAAAACGATTCTTCCGATATCAACTGCTGCTCTTCTCGTTCTTCCTCTTGTTCCCCTGTTCCTTCTTTTCGCTGACTATCGTTTTCCAGTATGCATTCTTGTTGCAATATGTAATCGTGCTCTACCGTCGAAATATTCTCGATGCAATTTTCAGCGCTTTCGTGTTTCAGGATTATTTCGTCCTTGGTTATAATGTCCACAGCCTTACCATTTTCTTCCTCTCTGTTGGAACACTCTTCCAACATCTGTTCCGACACGATCGCTTCTTCCATCACCGAACTATCGTGCTGTTCTAAACGCGAAAAGACTTTTAATAGAACGTAAATGTAAAGCTTTTTAATTCTATAAAGGAAAACCTTTTATCTACCGGTTATCGTCTGTTCCTGTTCAGCCAACTTTCCCACTTCCAACAAAGCCAACTGATCCTTCAGAAGGGCCGACTTTTCTTCTCCGGACATTGTCTCCAATGATTCTACAGCGTTTTGATAATGACTTTCTATGTGCATCCGTTCTATGTCCTCGTTTCTGTCTCCTACCTCCAGGTGTACTTCGACTTCGTTAAAAAATAATTCTTCCTTCATATTCATGGTGACAAACTTTTCTCTTAGAACCGTATCGGCTTGTTCCACCTGTAGCTTGAATTCGTATGCGGATTCAAGTTTTTCCGCGCACATGCAACATACGCGCGTTGGCAATCCATCACCGGGTAACATCTGAAACAATCGAACGGCACCGTTAATCAGCTTCTAGATATGTAGATAATTGTTCGATAATATCGTTGAATTTCTTTACTGTGTTTAAAAGTTTGCATAACAGAGAAAAATCTCGCGCGATGAAATACCAAAAGTACAGTGTAGGTCTGTCTAACAACGAGACGTAGAACATGCTATTCATCAAAGACTCTTTCATCTTTCTAGTTAGAGGAGTACATTCGATCTCGCTAAGTTTTCTATAAAATGTAACCTCTAAATGGCAAGTCTAACCTTAACGTTTGTAAAACTCATCGCTTTTGCCGATAGAGAAGAAACCTCATTCTCTAGAAACAAGTCCCGCATCACTAGATTACCCAGAAGACAAACACGACATATTTCCACCGTCGACACGATGCTTTCCTCCTCATTTTGCGCCGAATCGGACGTATTTATTTCTACGGCGTCCATATTTTGTTTGGTGGACTAGGTGACCCGTATCTGTATCTGCACTCGCTTCCCACAGTCCACAGTCCGCAGCTCGTAGCCTGCAGACCACAGTTTCAAACCTTTCGTTCCCTCCAGACTGATATACAGTATGTGCACTAATGTTTGTACCAACTACCAACTATTTACCAACAGTCACTCTCCTCAGCCAGCCTTGCAATAATTCATGCTGCAACAATCTGTCAAACGTAATATCACAGACTGTTCTTACTAATTAATCATCTATTGTCGCACCCCTTTTCTATACCGTTCTTAAATATCCTCATCGATAATAATATTATTGCCAGCATATAAATCCAACACTTTTCTTACGTTTTATACGATTTTATCTCGTTTGTATTTGCATATAGATACGAGTATTTATTATAGGTACGAGCAGTACGAGTAAGTACACGCTTCGTTTCCAGTCTATGATCGTCATGTGGCTTGCAATCTCATACATTTCACTCCACGCCATTCCACGGTCCCTTTTCATCGTTACCTGAAAGTTCAAGTCACGTCTCAACTCATTTCACGGCGTCACAATCGAATTAGCGAATACAGGCGAATATATGTACACAGACGAAGTATTCTGTGATAGTATATCAGTTGCACTAGATGGGTGATTCTTTAGTTTTGCTTTTATGTAAATAGGTATGTATCTTAGACCATATAGGTATACTATATACTTATAGACTCGGCATAGGTATAGTCAGAGAGTATATACTCTCTGGTATAGTCAGGTATATATAGTGTGTGCATAGGATGCAGTGTTCCGAGTTCCGAGATATAAGCGTATCTGGCCCAGTGTCCATAAGTCACAGTTCGAGATAATTCAAAATGGTGGATAGTCCATGAGAAGAAGCACGTGTTGCGGTAAAAGCGAGACATACCAGTGACAACTAGTGACAAGCAGAGAAGGAGAAGAGCAGCTACGCATATAAAAGCGAGGTGCACGAGTATATTTGTTCATTATCTGGTAAAAATTTGGAAAAATGGTGCAAACTTGTTGCATAAAGAATTGTAAAGAACGACAAAAGCGTGATACAAATATATCTTTTCACAAGTAAGTATTTTGTACTTAATATCGCATAACCTATAACAATACCTCAGAAGAAATTCTTTGTAATAAATGCCAACAAATTTATTTATAGATTTCCGAAAGATCCACAATTAAGAGAAAAATGGATAAAAGCAATTAATTGTGAAAAATTTGAGCCTTCTGCTCATTCAAGAGTTTGTTCTAAACATTTTGGAAGTGATTGCTTTGTTGAAAGTTCTTTGAGTTCCAGGCGTAATTTAACGTATGGTGCAATACCTTGTGTATCAGAAGTACCTGAAGTACCATGTATGCAAACAATAGAAGTAGTGTACGTCCCATCTATTAAAACAGAAGATGAAAGTGCAAGGTATAAATCTCTTTATAATCAATACTTGAACTTAGTCTGTAATAGATTAAATTTGTATAATTTCCATATAATTTGTTCTCAGCTTAAATAATGAATTTGCTAATGAAGATGATAGTTTAAAATTTGCTGCTCGTACTGATGAAGACAATTCATCATTTCAAGAGATACCTTTCAAAAGAATAAGAACATCATACATTGGTGATTTTCTTAAGTCCGACGTGATAATTGACCAAGAGAAGTTTAAACAATTCATTGCAAAAACTTTAGCAAATAAGAACAAGCAAATTAAAGAATTACAACGAACAAACAGAAGATTGCTTAAAAAAGTTAAGATTTACATGAATTATGTAATAGAAGCATGGACGTATCATTGAAAGAACTTTAGCCAATTAAAACATTACAACGAACAAACAGAAGAAGTCTTCATAGGATATCCTCAATGATAATACTGAATAAATATATGTATGTATCTCAAAAAAAAAGGAATTCTATTACTATTGTATTACCCAGAGTAAATCGTGTACGGATTCTGTCGTGAAACTTGCATGAACCCACTAAGTATGTATTGAATTATTTGTAATCCTGTGTAACCCTAACCATCTGCTGATGTGATTGAGAGCAGAGTCATCAGACAAAATTTTTACGGGTGGTCTCGTGTGATCAAAGAGTAGGGATACAAGTTTTATTCCTTCTCCTAATTTTCTTATTCTCCTAACAAATGTTCAGTTATTACATAGACACAAACCTGGAATAAGGATTTTCATTTCAAAGTGAATAGTTAATTTTCGAAGCGAGTGACAAAATTGAAAGCCGTAATAAGATGTTTTTAAAAACTCTCGTAAAATTTTAAAACGACATCTATAAAACACGGTAATACACTCCTACAGTTAGGTGACGCCAGCAGGCTGGTTCCGAAGATCTGGGTTAGGGCACAGACAAGGAGTAGCACAGATGAGGTATAGCAGAGATTATACCTCAGACGGGGTACCTCATCTGTGATTATACGTCGGGGGTCTTTTCTGCCACCACTTTTGTCACCGACGAGATACTCGTCGGTGCTTTTGTCAGTTAGACAGAGACAGAATATATCCAGGGTATAGGTTCTGTTCCATGCTAAACCTGGGTATGCTCTGTCTCTGTCTATATTGACAAAAGTGGTGGCAGAAAAGACCCCGGGCGTGAGCACACTCATAGACTCATATCCTCTCTGGTATAGTATAGGTGGATACCTATCACAACAACTCGCTGGTAAACTATGACAAACCTATATATAGAAAGAGTTGCTACTTGCTACTGATCGTGAGATTGTATTACGTATTTACATACACATATAGGTACTATATCTAAGTCATGTACCTATAATACATATGCATGTAGTAAGTACATAGTAAGAGAGTAAGACTGAGTAAGACCCCTGTTGTTGGATGAATCATCGTACGATGCGCGCGCAAGCAAGTTGTACGTATTCTATTATAGATACATACATATATATATATGATATATATGTGTATGTACGCAGTAGCACATCACAGTGATCATACAGTACTGTGCATCGTTTTCTTCCTACTCGTTGGAACAGTCATGCTGAACTACTCTCAGTGAAGTATATAAATGTTGACAAACAGTTTGAAGCAACATTGGAAAATACTATTTTGCACAATTTGTATTACATGTTGAACATTTACGTATCCATCTAAAGACACGACACGTTTAATCATTTATGAAGAATCAAGAATATCTATCACATAGTATCGGTAAGTTGTCTATAAATAGAAAACATTTCGGGAGAATGAATTACGAGATTATGCTGCGATACATTATCAACGTATTCGTAATATTCATAATTTAAGTTCTAATACTGAAAGATAGTTTTTGGTGAATGTTTCGAATGGTGTTTTATTTACCTTGTGATTCAAATACGTCGATAGAATGTGAGAATTATTTCTACGTGCTGCGCGATTATTTCGCGATTTCAACGAAATTAGTTCACCTGTATTTGTATACAATGTAAGAGATGAATTAATATATATTTATATACGTATACGAAGAGAGTAAAAAAAACACGTAATTTCGCATCGTGTACGGTGTAAGTACACGTACAGTATCGGTTTACACGACGCGTTAAATCCAGTTAAATCTCAAGCTGCCGCGTTACGGGGGGTTTGTTCGAAAAAATGTTCGAGTCAATGAGAGTGAAAGGGACGAAAAGAAAAAGCATGCCTGAAATAGAAACCAACAGGGAAGGACTTTGTACGGATATCTTTCAGTTGGAAGGGATTATAAGTATTTTTAGCTGACAGAGTAGGCATGCGATAAGATGTTACAGTCTCTAAAATCTTCTCAAGCCGATGCCCTTTAAGCATGGGTTTGGTTTATATGTATTTTCTTGAGGTATAACTTGTATTTTTTATTCTGTTAGCGTTATGGAGAATGAACAACGATATTATGAATTACGAAGCGGAAGCAGATCTCGTTCTCTTACTCCCTTGGTTCCAAACCGTGCCTTAGCGGAATCAGAGATCCCAGATCGCCATTACGATTTGAGAAATCGAAGCCGAGACAGGTCAGGTACTCCTGGAGAAACTATAAATACCAAAAGGTTTGCTTTCAGAACTTTGTTAGCACGAGATATATCAATCCTGATCAATCAATTTTAAAACTACAACTATTTTTGCTAATTAGATCTAGTACTGGTAGCAAGATG
This sequence comes from Lasioglossum lativentre, assembly GCA_916610255.1. Taxonomy (NCBI): domain Eukaryota; kingdom Metazoa; phylum Arthropoda; class Insecta; order Hymenoptera; family Halictidae; genus Lasioglossum; species Lasioglossum lativentre. The sequence goes on along the minus strand of OU744363.1, from coordinate 8,823,068 downwards.
CACGATCAAGGCATGGAAACGATAACCGAAAGAAGGGAAGAAATCATGTCTTTGGACACATCTGAAAATCATAGTAAAAGGCCAGAAAATTCGTCTATTTCTGTTAAAAAAGTAGAGCGACGATCGGAACGACAAAAGGCAAAGAGAGATATACATTCGAATGGTCAGAACGAGAAGACAGATGGCTCGTTTGATGAAAAATATGAGAAGAAAAGTAAAAGTATATCTGCGCATAGGACGGTAACTAGTGATTATTCTTCGGAGGAGGGTGAAAAAGAGGATTTATCTAACAGATACGAAACGATCTCCCCGCATTCTATGGTAAGTACAGTATACAAATCAAATTGTTTGAAGATGAATTTCAGAGTTATCGATACCTTTCTTGCTCGACACAGAACGTGAACGATTTCGAAAAATCCAAATTCGAATACACGAAGACATATGTAGTGGAACAACACCTTTGCAACAAACAAACGATTTACACCGATTCTAGGGGATCAACAAATTCTCGTTCAAGGTTTGTCGGCTTGAATACATTACTACGCGATTGGAAAAGGGGGTTTTAGAAAGAAGAAAATAGATATTGACAAATTACGCGGTTTTCTTTTGTAGAAAAGTACAACTTTCTCCTTTTTGTTTGTCCTAGACAATTCCTGTGTTCCGATTCGCCATTAAAACGCCTCGACTCTCGCAAGTTGAATGTCACATCCTCCGTTGACTCGGACGCAGAATTGGACGATGCGGTAACAACATCGAGCAGATCGAACGAACAAACTACATTAATGAAACGTTTCATAAGATTTACATCGATCGTTACTTTGTGGTTTAGCAGGTTGTTTGAGTTTTTAAAGCTCAAGACAGTCAGAAGAAGAGACTATCACAATAGTTACGAATACTCGAGACACGGTATTGTTGAATCAATAATTCCAGCAAAATTGCGAATGTACTTGGCCCGACATAATTCAAACTGAGAAAATCGATTGACATAATTGTTAATTTTTTTCGATTGCAGAATCTAAATGGTACAAAGCGTGGCAATACATTGACCGTTGTTTGCAGTATGTTTATGTCTTTATGGTTAAAGCATTTTTCTTCGATTCGTGGCTACTGAGCAGAGTTTCGAATATTCGAAAATGGATGCAGCAAAGAAGCCCTAAGGTCTTTTGGGTCGCCCTACTACCATTGCTTATTCTAATGGGTAATTGCTGACAAATGTCAAATCATTTCAAATTAACAGATTTACCGTGAAAGAGATTCGTTACGACCGTATCGTTTCGCGAGACCGTATCAAGATTTTCTTAAATGTTCACCGGCAACGTAAAATGAAATAAGCTGAAAGAATCGACGTGGCATCCTCGACCAGATTGGTGAAATATCAGCTATTCTGGCGTTTCTTTTTCTTTTTGTTTCAGGAGTTTACACCGTGAATAAACAGAACGTTATCAGTCTGGATTTGCTGCACGATATTCCCTATGATATCACCGAGACGTGCAGTCGCATTTATTGCGATTTTGTTAATGTTTCTTTCGAAAGCGATTTACTTGTCGGATACTTAATGAAACTGAGAAATTTCCCAGCATATATTCTACCCAGTGTGAACGTGTCTTTGCCCGAGATGCCGAACATTGGTTGGAATTTAGACTGGTGATTGATCGCGATAGACTCTTTCTCCGTGAGATTTTTCACGGTAAACTTTCGGTTGAACACTACGCTAGGACAGTCCTTTTATCATCCTGTTTCAAATTTGTATTTCATCGGAATCTCGACCGTCTCAATCTCAGATGTTTTATTTTCCGCAACGCTTACTAACCTTTTGCTTTCTTTGATACATAGGTATTTGTATGTATGGAAGTGTCACAGTGGCAGAATTTATTTATTCTTGCCGCCTGTTTCATTAATCGACCGTTTCATTTATATAACGAATACGCGTGTCTGCATTTACTAACGTAGAATTATAAATACTATTATAGCATGCGTGGTGACGTACTGTCGCGTTACGTATTTCGCGAGAATGGTAAAGAGCATTCGCAACAACTATTTGAGCAGCTATTCTCACATAATTTCAAAAAGCATTTTTACTTATGCCGAATACGAATATGAATCCGAATATGGATACAGATATGGATACAGATACGGATACGGACACGGACACACGGATACGAGTGACTGGTCCATCAACTGTATGAACAACGTCACATACGATGTTTTTCTGCGTACATTGTCAGTGCCACGAGGGTATCTGTAAAAAGCGTGTTCGTATATCGTTGTACGAATTCGTTTGCCAAAATTGCTTCTTTCTGTTCATATGTTACTTTTTGAAATATCTTCGCGTCACGCGTGTAACACGACATTTGATTCGATTCGAGTAGTCAAACAAATCAGGGTTAGGCAAATAGATAAGTTAAAAGACGGGAGAAGGATAGAGGGAGTAGGATTGCTTGACTGGCGATGTAAAATTGGAGTATTCGCGCTTCACGGGGAATGTGGACACGCGATATCTTGATGTCATCGGAATGGTGAGTCCCCTTCGTCTATCCTTCTCTCGATACCTGTATCGAATATGGAAATCAACAAAGTTTAACAAAAGTTGCATTTCAATTTTTCAGGTAGTTGGTGTTTACCGTACATTTCGACGTCGCTACTTTCGATCGACGCTATCATTGGACAACTTCGAGGCCAGCACCGGACAATGACGGAATTCTTTCTGCCCGATAGAGAATCATCTTTTACAGCAGAACGTTTTGGAGAAGCAGAAGACTTCAAGACAATCGCCGAAAAGTTGCACAATAGAATCAGTCGATTAGAGGATCAAACTATGAAACAAGCGGTAAGAATGTCGGTTGTCTACAATATTGAATTGTTATTATTACGCGTGCCGTCATTGCAGAATCGTCTTTTAAATATGAACGGAACGATCGAGAAATTGAGGGAGAACGATTTTGTTTGGTCGAGACTCGATGTAAGTACCAAGAACGTACGCAAGTATGGTTCGGAGAGATTCTATTCGATTCAAAGCGATATAATGACGTAAGATAATAGATTACAATTATCGTAGAATAAGATACTGTCGCTGGAGAAAAGTATGGAAGATCGTGATCTAGTCGATACGTATGACGAGGAAATTAGAGCAATGAAATTGCAGTTCAACACTTTGAAGGAGTTGTATTCAGAATTAAAGTTATGTTGTAATACTCGTTTCGATCAGATCAGTAACAATGATTTGGAGAAACGCGTCGAAACGATCTTGGCAGAGTATTTTGGTGCATCAGTGTCGAAAAAAGATTTGTCGAAAGCAATTCAAAGTGCGATACTTGCGGCCGATCGATATGAATCGGGCGTGGGTGCGAATACGAATGTGAATATGGATACCGGTACCGATACCGATACGGACACTGGTAAGTGTGAGTTAGTTTTTCTTTACTTTTTCTTTGTATTTTGCTTTGGTTTGTTTGCTTTTTAAAATTGTATCGATTACACGGCAACACCATAAAAAGGAATTAACATATTTACAGCGAGGATGCAATCTTCATTTGTCGTAAACGATGAACGAGTTCGCAAAATAGTCAGAGATGCCTTGCGGATATACGACGCGGATAAAACGGGCCGCGTAGATTACGCATTGGAATCGGCAGGTATAGGATAAGTTTCTAATGTTATTATTATTGCTATTGTTATTATTATTATTGCCTTGATTATTACCGTGATTGCCTTTCGTAGGAGGTCAAATTATTAGCACGCGTTGCACGCAAAGATACGATATAAACACGAGAGCTTTCAAATTGCTGACGTTTATGCTCTATCATGAAAATAACAATCCTCGAACGGTAATACAAGGAAATCCAATACAACCTGGTGCTTGCTGGGCGTTTCAAGGATTTCCAGGATATTTACTAATTAAATTGCGTAGTTTCATTCACATTACTGGATTTACGGTCGAGCACGCACCCAAATCAATATTACCGAATGGGGAGATGAAAAGTGCTCCTAAAAAGTTCAACGTTTGGGTAAGTGATTCGCTTTTTAATCGATAACGAGGCGCATTCGTTAAAAACTCGTTGTTTGTGCAGGGTTTTGTCGATGAAAACGATCCCCATCCGGTGATGTTTGGAGACTACGAATTTGCTGCCACCGATGACAATTTACAATATTTTCCCGTTCAAGTAAGGTCACTTCGATGTCGTAAGATTCCTTGAATTCGAATGTTATTTAAATGTTTACTATTTTTATTCGTAGAACACAACTATCGAGACTCCGTACGAGTTTGTGGAATTAAGAGTGAATAGCAATCACGGACAACTAGATTACACATGTTTGTATAGATTTCGCGTTCATGGGAGACCAGTATGAATCAGTGTAGAACGATTGTGCAAGAGTGCACTACATTATAATCGAGATTCATGATGCGCTAGTAACAACAACGGCAGCAGCAGCAATAACAATAACAACAATAGCAACGGGCATGACTATTTTTTACGCGAAACTCACGTCTCGATCGAGAAGAAACTCTTATGTCTGGATACGTGCCTTCAATTATCATCGTTGATGAAACGACTGACGTTGTCGTAATCGTAAGAGACCAATTTTGAAACGCGCTCTGTATGGTGCGAAAACGAACAAGATGAACACGAGTTACCAATTTCGTCACCGGTAGATTATAGAACGCTAGTGTCGAGTGTCGAGTGATGAGTGCACCGAGTCGGAGTCGGAGTCGGAATCTGAATCGATCGCTTTAACAACTAACTCCACTTTTTCTGGTCATTTGCGTGCTTATTCGTGATCTATTCTCTAATTTTATAATAAAGCACAACAAATATGATAAGCGGTCTTTAGGTATATGTACGACTTTTGTGTACTGTTATTTTACATCAAGATAGAAACAAGCGAATCACGCTACAATTTCTACGGAAAGTAGGCGCTGTGTTCCAAATATTATCCAAAGCTGAATATCTCTAAAGTTGTAAAGTTAATGCGACAGTACAAATTATAAGAAGGGAAATGAAAATCTGATCGTTATTTAACAATTGCGTTTGGAGTGTTTTTTTTCTTTTCTACGATCATCGAATATATGATACATAATGTCTTTTTTTTTCCTTTCTATTTTTTTTGTTATCCTAGAAGTTTTAACACATTTTGTTCGTAATATATGTGATTTATGCCGTATAAGCATGCGAGCATATACATATGTATGTATACATTACTTATATGTACGAAGAATTAAGGAACACTATTTTGCAATAATGCATTTTGGAATTTTACACCTGCCCACCGTAAACGCATCGTTTTTATCGTATCGTTTTGATCCGCCTTTCTCCTATTCCCCCAATTTATATTTGTTTTTTTTCCAATGATAGCATACAAACCCGTGCGGTGATATATGTATATATAAATATATATATAATCATAGTCGCATTGCAGTTTGAAAATTAAATACGTGTTCTGCGTAAAAATCGGAAATTGATTGCTCGCTAATTTTGTACCTTTGATATAGCGTTTGTGTCGCGTCGTCGTCCTCGCCGTTCTCGTATCGTGAAACTCTGAAAATGGTAATTTTCCGCTTTTCTTTTGAAAAACGTGGATACGTTTGATCTCCCGATTTTCATCGATACGCGTTACCTCGATTGCTACCAAGACTGATTGATTCATTGATTGATTAATCGATCGATCGACACGTATATAGATACGTGTATAGATCTTACGACGTTGGTTTCTTAAAGTTTGCATGTTCCATTGTGCGGAATACCACGGTGAAGTCTAGTGCGGTGAGAATATCGGGAGATTGCGTGAAAGAGTGACGTAGCGCACGCAAATATACATATTTACGCACAGTCGAGACTTTGTTACTTTTTACGTTTACGAGGTAAGCAATTCTACAATAATATGTAATGAACACGAAAACCTTATTTACGTAGCCACTGGATTTCGGTATTTACGTTGAATTCGAACATTTAATATTATTTGATGTGCACGTCAAAGATGATACTACTCTTTGACAGTTCATTCGCCATCGACATTTTTTTAAGCATTCTCATGATGAGATCGAGTAACGAATATAGCGCCATCTACAATCAATTTTCACCGTACCATGTTCGAAATTGCAAAAATGAAAGTTGATCGCATCGAGATCGAAAAACGATCATACGATGCATATCATGATTACTTAATGAGATGAACGGCTCGAAGAAAGTTTTAGAAGCGAAATCATTTAGACGGTGGTTCTTGAATCATCTGTTTATTCACGCGCAACAAGAATAGACTGGAGTAGCTGTGTCAGTAATTGTTTGCGTACACACACATACACACACTCGCAGACAGGGAGTACGCATCGTTTAAACGTATACGAACGAAGCGAGTGTATACATTTTTATACGCGCATCGACGCAACCTTATGCATTATGTTTATGAGGTGCATGCGTCGCAGGGTGTGCACGCATATGTACATTTATGCGCGCGCGTCTTACTATACATGTGACAACCACGCGTTTGCTAATTGTAACATATATACTTTTATTTATATTATTTATATTTATATATATATATTTTTTATATGTATGTATAAAGTATCTAATATATATATATACATACATACATATATACATATATGTATATATATATATATATCAGATATTACATGTGGTATAATGTAATATACATTATATATAAAATTTTACACGAATCAAATTGAATAGAATAGAATACGCATTCTTAGCCGTTTTCTTGTTTCGTTTCTACCTGCGCGTGTTAAACAGAAGCAACGATTGTGCCGGACCGTTCTTGCATCGTAAACCATAGGATAGCCGATACGAAGAGACATGTGGATAGCGAGACGATTATGAGATTGTACCTATCGAGACAATACATAAAAGACGAAGACTGACTTTTCGTATGCGCACTGTGCGCGCGCGCGAGCGCGATTAATTGTGAACGACTTTCAGTGGGCTTACGCCAACAGATTGAAAATGTGGTTGCGGCGCAAGAGAAACGAAATAAATTCATGTTTCGGCAAAGATTTCGGAACGATAGCGAAGTCGGAATAGCTTCAATACTGATCTTGGAATGGTTCGTTGTTCCCTCGAATGGGAATGCGTCGCAGCATTAAATAATATTCGATAATGTCGAAGGAATTTCATTAGCGTGTAGTCGCTAATAAGTCCTATGCGAGAGTAAAAATCAGAGATCATCTATTGGAGCGTAATTATACACGGAAACGTGGCATCCCGGTCGGTTTCTTACAGTTTCCTATTTGATAAGCATGTGGAAGAACGTTGACGTACACATAAGTTTTCTGACCGCTTTACGATCGTCTTCCTCTGAATTCGAGAACGCGACAAATAAATAAATACTATGTGTCTACTACATATGGATAACTCCGCCTGCCACTCGACAGCGTCGTAAAGCTTTTCATTCGCGTTTTCTTCTTTCGAAAACTTCCGACGGTGGCCTGGGAGTATTCGCAGCACTGCCATACCAATCATAACAACAATAAGTATGCTATAAACTAACGAGACAATAGCATTAATAAGTTAATGATAGTTGTAATAATAATAATAATAATAATAAGAATAATAATAATAATAATAATAATAGTAATAGTAATAATGGCGATAATGACGACGACGAAGACGGTGATGATGATGATGATAACGACAACGGTAATGATAATGATAATGCTAATGGTAATAGTGGCGATAGCAATGATGGTAGTAGAAATGTTAGCGATATTGACGAATGAAACAACAGTGGTAACGATCCTTGTTGTAATTAGATTCCTGGCAATGGTGACGAAAATATTGTTAGAAAGACGGAGAGTGGAAGTGGTACACAGTAGCAATAGCTGCAATAAGATCGGTAGCATCGGCAGTAATAGGAATCACGACATTTTGTTGTTGATCCTGTTGTTAATAGCGACACCATCGTCGATGAGAGTGGTCTATGTGTCCAACGTTACGCGGCTTTTAGATATCCGGAAATAAAAACCGTTTGCGACTGGAACAACTTTGCAACTGAATTATTGCGCGGATATTACTTCTGTGTTCGGGGCTTTCCTTGTTTGTATTTAGAGGTTTGTGTTTCGTTCGTTGTTCGTCTACGTATTGTTTCTATGGTACGACCGAGCGAGATTTTCCAACGAAATTTCGACAAATCGGTAAAAACTCTATCTATTCGTCTATCTATCTATCCACTTATTGAAAGCATACACTGTATAAGTAACCATGTACTCGATAGTTGATTTTTGCTAAAAAATAATATTATTATAATATATAAGAAAATAAAAAATAATAATCGTCGCTATAACGACAATGCTCAACATAAATAATTAATAATTATTAACTGGATAAAAATATGGCGCGATACGTGAGCGCAAATATTCTGTCGACTAGATTCGTATGGATTAATCGCTCGCGCGCGCACACATGCACGATTCGCTCATACCGCTTCGTTTGTCTAGGTCGGTGTACTTTTCGTAACATTTCGTAACATTTCGTAAAATTTCGTAACTTTTCGTATCTTTTCGTAAGAACAAACACGAAGAAAGCGGTGGCGACGACGCGTTGCAACTTGCAACCGTTGTAAGTTTCTTGTCATTCAGTTTTTCACTTTGACCATATTTCGAAACGAACTTGTTTTCGCGTTTAAAATTTTGCCGCCGTTCGAATAGCAAATGTTGGGCACTGTTTTATGGATACGTCGTCGGCTTCGCCTCTGTCGTGTTCGACTTTGACTTCGATTTGTTCGCAAAATAAAAGAGGAGGTATGGTTGTTGTGTGTCACATGCTACATATTCTCGACATGATCAGCATAGTGTTTTCCATCTTTCGAAAATCACGTAGAATGCAATGTAAACGAATATCGGGATTTGTAGCGTACTGCAGTGTATCGGAGAATCGCAATCTTTTGATTGATTGTTGAATGTTGTCGGTTCGGCGGTTCCCCTTGTGTTTTGGTCGATCCGACGAGAATCGTTCATCGCGAATGTCGGAAACGAGAACGAATTGCTCGCGATGAGTCGCCTGTTTCGTGATCCTTTCCTCTTTATTTCTTGCGTCCTAGGTAATCTGCCATCTCTTCGAACTTTTCCTTCTCGTCCTCGAGTAGCAACGCTTGAATACAGCTTGTAAAGTATTGTGTACCGAAGCAACTTTGCCTAGAAAAATAAAGAAGGCGCGCGATACGCCAAGCATCGCATTAAAACCGTGCATTTCTATTTTCAGTTGTGTCGATGTATCGATAAATAAACCAATTAGGATCCGTTCGTTTCGTCCGTTTTGCTACTCTTCTGCATGGAAATAATATATTAGGTTGTCCGGAAAGTTCTTTTCGCGTTCGCAATATATTTTATACTCAACTTCTATTAAAAAAAAACGAAAAGAACTTTCCGGACAACCTAATACATATGTGAATATAATATATTACATGTATCTCGTAGGCTGTTTGATTTTTAGAAGCTTTTTCCAAAGTACAGTATTTTATCGATAATTGTCCCAACCACGGGTCCGGCCAGGGACAATTATGTGTGAGGGATACTATTCTTTGACTTTTGCCGAACGTAAAAACGAATAGCGAAGCCCGAAAGGCCTCGGTCGCCGAGAAGTGTAACATAATACAGGTCGGGTATGTCGGTGTGAGACCAGGAGACTCCACTACTAATCCAATAACAAAACTTCTTTATCGTTTATTATTTTTTGATGGAACTTTCACCAACATATTCTTGATATTTTTCTAATGAAATTGATACCAAAAATGATATAATTCCGATAGATATGTTTATTTTACATTTCCGTTTTAATTCATTCGCAACGGGTTAATGAAATCCTTTTATTAAGAGGCAACCGGATATAGCTACAAAATTATTCAATCAACATTCCGTTTTGTTTCCGTTAATTTTTCAACGGTACTCGAAATGTTCTGTCCATTATTTTTGGGTCAAGTAGTCCGTTGTCGAAAATAAAATTCAAACTACTTGACCCAAAAATAATGGACAGAACATTTCGAGTACCGTGGAAAAATTAACGGAAACAAATCGGAATGTCGATTGAATAATTTTGTAGCTATCCGGTTGCCTCTTAATAAAAGGATTTCATTAACCCGTTGCGAACGAATTAAAACGGAAATGTAAAATAAACATATCTATCGGAATTATATCATTTTTGGTCTCAATTTCATTAGAAAAATATCGAGAATATGTTGGTGAAAGTTCCATAAAAAAATAATCAAAAATAAAGAAGTTTTGTTATTGGATTAGTAGTGGTCTCCTGGTCTCACACCGATATACCCGACCCGTATTATGTTACACTTCACGGCGGCCGAGGCCTCTCGAGTTTTAGGGCCTCTCACGGGGAATACCCCGCAGGAGTGGGGATAGTTCAGGGACAATTATGTGTAAGACATTTGGGACATTTATCGATAAAATACTGTATCCTTTAATGATCAGGTGCAAAAAGTTATCTCCTGAGCAAAAGAAACAAAACGAATCCCAGTAGGTAATTCAAAAGAACCGGGTTCGACTACTACCGAGTGTTGATATCATCGAAAAAGAACGGCATACCGAAAAATATGTACATATGTACATTTATTGTTAGTTGGTATTCGATATACATGTACACGAGTAAGCGTATGCACAGGTATCGAGTAAAAATGCAAAAATTGCCTTGGTCTCCGATAAAATCCTGTAAAAATATTCGATCGCTGCAAAAACATGTTACAACGCTTTGATACGCGCCGGTGATATCCTGCATCCTTCGGTCCTCTGAAAAATGGTAGCTCAAAATTCAGCATCGTGTTTCATCGTCGAGTCACGATCAAAATATCATCCGAAAAAAATAACTGATTCGTTCAAGAGCGGGAAACACACACACACAGCAAAAAGTTCTACCGTGTTATACGCGAGATTACTAGATCACGGAATCGAAACTGTAGCGACTCTTGCACTGATTCTTTTACACATTATTTTCATTACCTATTTTCCCGAACTGTACGAACAATTCACAGCACGAGCGAATTTCACTTGTCGTCGATGATCGCCGAGTGGTTGTTGTTTGTACATTCTTGTAAGGACGTCGAGACGAATCGTTTATGCGATGTCGAGAAATTGTACGTAGAACTCGATTATATGCTCGATGTGTTAGTAAGTTGATTGGACATGCGGAAGTGAAGAAGTGTAGAAGTTCAGAAATTCAGAAATTCACAGGTGGAGAGTAGAAGAAATGGAGAAATACAGAAGTACAGAAACGCAGAAATGTATCGGCGATGAGAGTTTATCGACGAAGAGCAACCAAAAGATTAAGTATATGAATAGGTTGGAAAAGAAGAGAACCAGGATAGCGAAAAGCTCAAGGTACGCAAAGGCAGCGAAACTTTGGAAGAAAGAAACAAAGTATGAGTTTAAAGGAAGAGATTAATTAAAAAACGGTGGCGAACCGGTAAACGAATAAATGGGGAGCAACGAAAAAAGGAAAACGCGCAGAAAGAAACCATAAACATAAAATAAAAAGCTACCTAAACCCCGGGTTCCGCTCCGTGAAGTTGCTTGATCCACGTTTGGATTTTCTCCACTTCATCCTGCAGCAATAGCACGTCTAAGCATCCTTTGAAGTAATCTGACGTGAAGCAGTTTTTCCTGAAAACATGTTAAAATACGATCGATAAGACCACATTGATAAGATAAAATATACCATGGACCCGATAGATCTGCTGGTTGATACTAAAAGAAGAAAACGACGAGATGATTGAAATTTTTCGGAGCGGGTAATTTCAATTTTCGTTAGATTTACAATTGACACGTACCGAACGAACGCGCGTCTCAGACTACCGGGCGTTAATTCGTTGGCGATCGTCGCGGTTTCGGTAACGCCAGAAATGTTTGAGAAAAACCGTAGCAACTCGGAAGTACGAGTAGTTGCTGTCGTATGCGACGCTGTTCGATCGTACGTTCAGTGTCGGGACATTTTTCCACCTCGAATGGATCTAGGTCGCTCGATTCCGAGTGTTTTTTCCTCGTTAGATTTACCGCAATCGCGGTATCGAACTGCAACTCCCGAAAATGTACAGGAATATATTCGTGTAATAGATACGTATATACATACATACATACATACATACATACATACATACATACATACATACATACATACATACATAATACATATGTATATGCAGAGTTGGGCAAAATTTTCGAAGCTTCCGAATAAAAGATACAGATCAAAAGATGAAGAAATTATTCGAAGTTCGAATAAAGCCATTTCGTATAAAAAAAAATGATCTTTATTCGTCGAATAAAAGATATGTACTTTTTATATTCGAACCATCGAATAATGAATAAAAAATTTTGTTATGTTTTTATTCGTTATCCGAAATGTTTGTTTAGATGAAAATTTTGCTCAACTCTGTGTATATGTATATGTACGAGGAAAAAGTACATATAGCAAAGAACGGCAACGGACTATTACCTGCATAACTGATGTAACTGCGGTTCACGAAACAAGTTGTAACAATCCTCGCAAATACGATCCAACCGGGCGAAAATACTCTTGTCGTATATACCCTTGCATTGAATGTCGATGAAGGATCGTTTACCCAAAGGATGCCCGTTCAAGATTCCAGCGTCCGTTAAACCGATGCACGACGTAACGAGGAGTAACGTCATCGACCAAGCCAGAACAGAGACGAGTCTCGGGCAAGGTACCGATAGCGGTATCGTGAACGACGAAGGCGGCGGCTGCGAGGATAACGCCGACGACGACGACGTCAAGATCGACGATTCGTTCGACAGCAAACCTAGGCTCGAACAGGATGTTTGCTGCACATTCCAGACAAACGGTGACAGTTTCGACGTTGACCACGTCGATGATGTCGGCAGAGCGATAGATGACGTCGGGCTGGTACTGGATGCGATGGATCTTGGCGTTGGCGTTAACGTCGGTGTCGACGCGGACGTCAACGTCGACGTCGACGTCGACGCTGGTGACAGTAGCACGCTCGTGGCAGATGCCCGAGACGGTGAGACACGCGGCAAGGATTGCAACGAAGGAGACGACGATGGCGATCGAAGCCTCTGTTGTCGATGCATAGTCTATAAAAATACAAAGAAAACCCCTGTACCAAAAACAATATACCGCATATACTACCATTAATGTTCGGACGCTACGTATACGTATACGATTTGAATTTTTTTGAGAACTGAGAGCAATTAGTTTACTACGAAGAATAGAAATTTTTTGGAAAATTGCAATTGGTCGGAATTGTATAGAAAATACTAAAAGTTGCATTTTACATCTTCTTGAAAAAATATGTTTTGTAGATCTGTGTCATTTATATGCATTGTAAAAGTTTCATCGAAATCGGTTGATGCGCGAATCCTTAGATTTATTGCAGTTAAAGGCCTAAAATCGTGAAAAATTGCAATTTCTACCATCTTTAAACGTTTGTAGCTCGTTGCAACGTTGACCGATTTTAATGAACAGACCGATATTTAATGACCGATTTAATTGATACAGATCTGCGACACATGGTTTCTACATTTTCAATATGAGCCCACATAAAAAAAGTTGTACAACATAACTTTTAGTACTTTCTCTGCAATTCCGAGCAATTGCAATTTTTGAAAACATTTCCATTCGCATCGTGTAGTAAACTAACTGCTCTCACTTGTCACAAAAAAGTTCAAATCGTATGGTCCAATATCAAAAAAGTTATGGTTTTTTTTTAAGAGTGTCCGAATATTAGTGGGAGTCACTGTACATATATATCACGCGATCGTCGATAGATAAGGAAGAATCGGAGCGAACCGAGACGCTTCGAGAGAATTTCGTGGTAGATCGCGGAGAATCTGGTGGACATCGGCGGTATTCGACACCCGATTCCCAGCCGACGTTTTCAACGCAGTGTTCGCCAATGATGGAAACAACGCGTCAAAACACCGATGAATCCTGGATCGAAGTTTAAACGAAATCTGCGCGCACGCAGCGTTTCGCAGGATTTGTACATTTGCGTCCAAGTACTATTGCGCATAATGTTTCAGCTCCCTTTGGTAAACGATAGAAGAAGCCACTCCTCCGACTACAGTTCCAGTAACAAACGCTGTGTCACGCGGTTATAACTACGTGAAAAAATGCCAAAAGTGACAATAACGAAAACGACGACGACTAGGACGAAGAAGAAGAAGAAGAATACGCAACGATCACGTTTTAATTTATCAGAAGAAAAAAAAACAAAAAGTCAAAGTACGCCGATGACGTTTCGACGGCGACGTTGTTACCGTCGATACCGTTCGAACTGAGAACGCAAGAGGATCTTGCGTATCCGAAGCAATGCGAAAGGTAAAAGTAAAGATGTAAAGCACTCCTAACCAGTTCCGCGGCAGTCGCTGTGAATGGACCACACGCAAGTAGGCCCCACCTGTAAACGTCCTGAACCGACAGCTTCATTAAGCGGAGCTGAATCGCGGAGCGGTGCGGCACGGCAGGACGCGGCTACAGTAGAGCGCAGCACGCCACAGGCCACAGAATAACGCAGTATAGCATAACATAACACGACGTGGCACGACACTGCACAAAACAGCACAACACCGAGACAGCATAGCACAGTACGGTACAGCGTGGTACAGCACGACACGGCACGACAAGATATAGGCTTACGATAGCACTACACAGCTCCGCACAGTACAGTACAGTACAACGCAACGCAACGCAACGCAACGCAACGCAACGCAACGCAACACAGCGCAGCGCAATATTGCACATTATTGCACTGCGCTGCATTGTATCGTAATACAAATGACAGCATAACACCGCTGGACCAAGGGGTCTTCTTATGCGTATCGATGCGGGGCAATGCGAGATTCTCGAACACACCACGGACTTTCCATTCTTCGTTTTTTCTTCGTCTGATCGGCGGCACCTGCACACGCCGAGGAGAGCGTTTCGCCCAGTTCTCTTTTTTCGGAACATAATCACCGCTCCCGGGTGGGATCTTATTTTTAGCCACGACCGATTCTCGGAACTCTCGTACCGCTCCACTCTATATCGGACCCTCACCTGGTAATTGCCCGCAGCCCGATAATTTTCCTCTAAAGTCGCTCGTCGGTGTTGATCGTTAAAGATTGCCTACGGATTTCCAGACACGATTACGCTCATCGTTAATCAACATCTTTCGTGTATCGCCTCTCGTCTTTCGTCTATTGTCTTAACCATGCGCGAGACTTAAAAATTCAAAAACCCGTATACACAAGGTTTTCCATACTGTTGTCGTTTGGTAAACGTCGGCTAGTGGGGGGGAAAAAAAATAAATAAATAAACGGACAAACCGTTTGGAATTCGTAAAAAATATCATTCGGTTACGGAAAAAATTCGGGGAGAGAAAATGAAGCGCAAAGGGCAAACGGCTAAAGACTAAGGGTAAAAGAGCAGAATAGTGGCGAGTGGCGAATGGCGAGTCGAGAGTCGAGAGTCGAGAATAAAGAGCGAACCGAGTGTTCTTAAACGAAGAAAAAGTCAATGGAGACCGGTTGCTCAACAGGTGAGGTCTTTCCTCGACCAAGCTACGCACAGGTGTGCAATCTGCAAATCCTCTTCAGCAAAAAAGCATACGCTCTTCGGCACCGTTTCACGGTTGTGTCTCCCGATGCATCGAACGCGCCGCCAAACCTCTACACGCTGCGTGCACGTATGTATCTACATTCTACATATACAGGGTGTTTCCTACTTTTCCGGCAAGATTGTAGGAGCACGATCTACAAGCGAAAATACGAAAAAAAAGGTTATATAAAGTTTGTTTATGAACGCTTTATCACAATATTATAGGGAAATATTGAATATGTAGCCTGAATAGGTGCGGAACAGCAGATTTAAAGCTGAATAATACGGAAGGTCGATTGCGTTTACTTTGCCTGTACTTCGAGATATTTCTGAACGTACGAGGATCGTTAAAAATTTTTTAAATCATCATTTAAAATGACCACCTTCTGCATTGATACAAACTTGACATCGATGTAATATGGAATGATATTACATTTTGAATTTCGTGAGGATTTTGGTGCATCTCAGCAACTGAATCAGTAATTCGTTGAGTTAATTCTTTATAAAGGTGAATTCTTCTCGATCAAAGATTAAATATATAATAAGGTTTATATAGTTAATTCTTCTTCGATTCTCAATCGACCTTCCGTATTATTCAGCTTTAAATCTGCTGTTCCGCACCTATTCAGGCTACATATTCAATATTTCCCTATAATATTGTAATAAAGCGTTTATAAATAAACTTCATGTAACATTTTTTTTTTTTTTTTTTCGTATTTTCACTTGCAGATCATGCTCCTACAATCTTGCCGGAAAAGTAGGAAACACCCTGTATATATATGTATACGAAACATATAGAAGTCGATACCTACTATTTCTCCTTAACGCGATCATCGGGTTCTCGAATAGCGCACGATCGACCACAAATTCCCTTGCGGATTAATTTTGTTTCGTTCATCTCCGTGTTATTTTTAACGAGAACGGCTATAATTCAGACACGTTCTAGCAACTCTCCTCGATGGAAAGGTGGTTCGTCGACGAATTCGAACAGTGCCGACGGTCGTTCGAAGTTATAACTTGCTGATGAATACAATATCACAAATGAATGCTCGTCGAAAAAAAAAAAAAAAAAAGGTGATCGAATGTGAACTTGGTGGAAACGAGGTAGAAATAAGTAAGCGTAGAAAGAAAAGGGGAATGAAACGAAGAAGAAGTTGGAGTAGCAGGGGGAGGAGGAGATGATGGAGGAGGGGCGAGGAGGAGGAAGAAGAGACAGAAAACAAGTGTAGGGAGGAGTCGAGTCACGTTGAACCGAATCGAGGCCGGTCGCCGCGCCGCACCGCACCGCACCGCACCGCACCGCACCGCGCCGGGGGATAAGGAGGAAGAAGCCACGAGGGCGAAACGATCTATATCGTTAGATACATCGTTGGCTCTCCTCACCAGGTGGTCCTCTTCCCGTGCCGGATGACTCAATCGTGAGGAGGAGTTGCTCGACGGGCTTGGAAGAGGCATCGCTACATCGCTAGGACCGCGTGCACTTTGCGTCTCTGCTCTCTACGTTTCCCCACGCTTATCCGTGTTCGACTATACGCGAGCGAGCGAGCGCGCGCGCGCGAGTACACACGCGACTCTCCGCAAACTTTTCAACTTCCTCGGTTCTTCCGCGAGGGAAGGCTATGATTACGATATTTTTGCAACTGCGAGCACACCGTGCGCGCACGGTGTAACGCGTACACCGGTTTCGTAAAGCGACCGATCGATCTTGTTAAATACGATTTTCTTCCTTGTCGTTCGTTTACTCGCGATCGTTAATAAATCGATGTCGAGAGACGCCGAAGGAAACGAGAGAAAACGAGAGGAAGAGCGCGGTCGCTTCGAAACACCGATGAAAATGAGAGCGGGAGGTAACGAGAGAAACAAAAATGAACGGCGAATTGAAGAAAGAAAAAAAAAAAAAAAATATTGAAGAAGCGTTACAACGCAACGATCGGACACGGTGAAAGCGCGAAAGTTGTTTTGGACGAATAATAGCACACGCGCGAGTACTTGCGATGGCAACAACGGTAATGTAATCGATAAAAAAAAAAAAACGAATCGGAAAATACGCCAAAGAGAAATCGTGGTTGTCGATTGTCGGCGCTATGCATCGAACGATATGCGGTGAGAAAGAACGTTATTGAAAAGCGAACGGTTAAACGACGAAAGGGTATCCATAGTCGAACAAGATTCGAGAACTTTCTGGTGGGCTCACTGGTACGTAGCTAGAGGTACTTTGAAAGTGCCGCGAAAGTGCTGGTTATCTGGTCACGATCGAAGATCAAAGTGGTGGGATAAGAACAGGTGGGAAAGAGACGATAGAAAATGAGAGAGCGAGAACAAGGGCGAGAACGAGAACGAGAGCGAGAGCGAGGGCGAGTACGAGTGCGAAAGAGAAGGAGAAGGAGGGAGCGGGGCGAGGAGCAGGACGCGGAGAAGCCGAACAACTCGAGGAGAAGGAGAGATAGGCGGGTTGAACGGACGGCGGAGGATCGAGGCGTCCGGCGTCCTCGATCGCGGGATCTTGGAGCAAAACTAACGATCTCCCGCTCGCTTGTAAGATCAACACGATGATAATTTAATACACGAGATCACCACCCAGGTGTGCTCTGACGTGTACAGATGCTGTGTGTAACCTCGACGAGAAGGGAACGGCTGAGTCGACAGAAGCGGGAGTCTGTATGCGATTCCAAACGCGAACTCGAGCTCTTCTCCTTCTCCTTCTCATTTTCATTCTCATTCTCATTCTCATTCTCATCCTCCTCCACCACCACCTCCTCCTTCTCTTTCAACGCCACCACCACCACCATCACTACAATCACCACCACAGTCTCCTCTCCACCTTCTTTTCTCTGTATACCCGTATATACCCCCCTGCCGTTCGTCCGTCTGTCCATCCATCCATCCATCCATCCATCCTCCCACCCGCTATCTTCCATCTCTTTTACACCAAGAAAAAAGCGGCACTTTCAGATGTTTTCGATCCAACCGCGATCTTTCTCGTATCATAGAACCGAACGATTTTACCGCGCTCCTAGTTTTCGTTCTCTTGGCCAAAAATTGCAAACCCACCAAAAATTCGACCGTGACGTTCTCGATCGAGATACCACTAACGATCCGATACCGTATACCGCGATCCGTATTAGCGAATCGAAACGCGAAACGAGAACCGGCACGAATACGAACACGAACACAAGGATAAGAACGTGGATAAGGATGAGAGGGTACTTGTACTCGCATTATACATACATGTACTTGTACGTTTCTGGCGTCATTCGCCTTCGTGGAAACAAGTCGATTCGGCGAATAAACCAGCGACATGAAAAAAACTGAAATGCGTTGAACGCGATTCGTCGGTACTCGAACAGAAACTACATAAATAGAAGATCCAATGACGTCAATCGTTCGCGTTAATTACATAAGAACAGTCCTATTAACCTACGCCGCAGGCGAACGACAATTTAACATTAATCGATTCCAACAAACGCTTTAGGGCTTCTCGTGCGCGTTCGACCGATGTCGCTAAATTCAACTATTTCTCCGTCGGTACGCGGAATGGTTAGTTGGGATTTTCGACCACGCGATTTTTCGCCGATAAACGATCGGAGGACTTCGGGATCGTCGAGAGGGAACGAGTCGTGCGAACCACCGATACGATTCGATCGAATACCGGAAAGGTGTACCACCGGTTAACGTAACGTAATTGGCATTGCGGTTACGAACACGGAACGATCAACGTGGTTGGTCGACAGTAAGTTTAGCGACGATCGACCCTGAGCTGTTTACAACAATAGAATTTCACGAACCAAGAAGCAAATCGAAAGATACACCTCGTCGTGGGAACCGCGATAGCAGTGCTGACGACGATGACAAATCGACACGACACGACACAACACGACACGATACGATACGATTATGTATATATTATTTTCCTTTGGACGCACCGAATGTCCGTCTCGTGCTGCTGTTACGATGTCTGCAACTACACCGGTGCTGCTTTTATTATAACCATTGTCCGTTATTTCTCTACGTCATACGTTCCCCGGAATTTCTCGAAATTGTGGAGTTTCGCGATTCGAAGGAAACATTAAAAAACAATCGACTTAACCGATCTCCGCGAAGTTTGTGAAACGAACAAGGTTTCTCCCAACGAGTTTGTATACAAGGCGAGCCGAACGAGGCGCAAGACACGTCGACATGAAACTTCGTATGTAATGCACGTAGTCGACGCACGGGTATTTGCAAAGGAATGTTCAACAGGTGTGTCGTTTCGATTGAGCTTTATACGCGCGAACACGCCTTTCCTTTCGTCCTCCTTTCTTCGTTCGTTCGTTCGTTTGTCCGTTCGTTCTCTCTCACTTTTTCACACTGTTGCCCTCCCTCCTTTGAATAGCATCGTTTTCCGCACAACGCTCATTCTTTTTTTTACCTCCGATAGATTACGGTGTGCAAATGCGGTCGTACGCTACATACGCAACAAGTACGGACGAATCATTACGAATATTAAGTCTATTCGATATATGTATATATATGTATGTATATGTATTTAGAACTCGAACCTCATGCATTCGTTTGGCTTTGTCCTTTTCCCCCTTTCCCTTTTTCCTATCGGTTTTGCGACAGAGTTCGAGCAACGGCACGCGCGGTCGTGAGACTCGGAAGGTACTCGAATCGTGGCCGATACAGCGAATATCGTTCGTAGGAGCAACCGTGCGGCGACGGTGACGTTAACGTAAACGGCGACCACGTAGGGATACGACGATACGATGATACGACGATATTCGGATCAGGCGAAAAGATGGCAGAGTCGACGGATCGGAATCGCCGACAACAACGTATGTATAAGAATACGCGCGAGCGTCGACACAGAGACTGCTGTTTCTGCGGACCTTGCCGTGGTGGTGGCATGTCTCTCTTCTCTTCTCGGTATGCCTGGAATGGTTCTCCAACTTGGAGGTTAAGAGGAAGCTGCGAGGGGAGAATCACACGATTTATTTACGCGATCCGGCTGGTCAGGCTGCCAGACTCGAGAGAAGTGCAACACCGTGCACGCTATCTCGCATATGTAGGACAAAGCCTGCTCTGTGATGCCCACTTCTAACGCGGTTCTGGGCATCGTTTCGATTTTACTCTCTAGCGATAATCTCGAATGCACCATCGTGCGTGCGTGCGCGCGCGCGCGCGCGCGATGCTTTTGCTATCCGTTTCATCCTTGACGTCGCACGGTAATCGGAATGATCGAAATGGCCATTGTAACACCCGGCTACTTTAATCACGTTGCCATGTCGAACAACGACGTCGTAAATGCAAATAACAGATATATCCTGGTAATAACAAGAACAACAAGAACAACAGGAACAGCAGAAACAAACGCAGAAGCAGAAATAAGAGTAGCAGAAGTAGTTACTACTGCCAACATCGTCGCGATTGGACATTAGCGACGAGCACTGTTGGTGGGGCAAAAGCAGCGTTCCGGCAGACAGCTTGGCGTCCTATGGTTCGCATTACGACAAGCTGCTGCCGCTGCAGTTGCCTTTCTCCATCTTTCGATTCTCCCGTTTCGCTTCACAGCGTTCCGCACTGCACCTTTACTTTATTTTATTTTATTTTATTTTTCATCGACCCGCGAATCTACCGATCCCTATCCTTCTTCTCCCTTTCTCTACATTTTTTCAAATTTTAAACGTCTATTTCTTTCCACGGGTTTCCGTTTGGAACGATACTTTTAGCAGACCTTTAAACTTAATACTGCATCTATAATCCGAATACTGTACCTACGTAAACGAAAATTAATAGAAACGGGAATAAACGAACGAACGAACGAATAAACGACTGCACGAAACCAACACGACGACCTTTCTGTAAAGTGTCATCGGTCATTCGTTAAACAGATGTCTTTATCCTCGGTTCGACCTTACGTTATCTTGAAAAAGAGGACCCAGCGATGTTATTAATTGCTGCTAACGCAGACGGTGTGAAAATATTCGACAACGTAACATACATTCGTCAAGGAATTTTGATCACGGTTTATCACTTTGACCGTAACTATGTTTGCGACGAACTTCGCAAATCGTTGAATAGCGCCATATTTACATTCGATTTTCGAATATGAAAACTCATTGAGGATCTTCGGCGAGACGCGCGTTCGTTTCTCGAGAAATCTTTCCGAAAGATAGAGAAAGAGAGAACGTAAAAGCTTCCGAGTGGAGCGCGGGTGGTGGGGGCCGAAACTCGACAACTAATTGCGAGATAAGGAAAACGGGTGTGCAGCAGGTAAGCGTGCACGTACCAAAGTACGCACGCGCGCGCACGCTCGCTGAGCGAGTTTCTCAAGAGGCGTGTCGCTGCGAGCTACAGGTGGCAGCTGCTAGTTCCTCCTACTCATTCGCCGCATCTTCTTCCGTTGCCGTTTCTTGTCTTTACGAATCGCTTCTTAGCTTTCTTTCATTTTCTCTATCCCTATTCTATTCTCGTTTTACCTCCATTCCATCCCCATTTTAACTCCATTCTAACCCCAGATCGTAGGCAACGATATACGGAAAGATATCTTTTTGGTACAGGTATCCGCGTTCTAGATGCTATTCGATAATAAATAGCACGTTTATTTTAATCGTGCGTCGTTCATTTTTTCGCATCGTCCTTTGTTTAGAAAATAAATTATAGAGACACATTCGCCGCGAACACGGTGTACGCGATCGACCATAAAAAAAGAAAGTTGTCAATATTCGATATTCGTAAAAATTCCCTCTCTTTCCATCTTGATTCTCGCGCACCTCTTTGTAGGATGATGTTTCGGGCATGAGTCAACTCGTGTTTGGCCCTCGGTCGTCGCGGCCCTGAGTAAAAGATTCTCTGAATGAACTCTAAAGATAGAGATCTCTCCTGTATCCTTTTATTCTCTTCCTTCCTTTCTCTTTCTGGTTTATTTCTCGCACAACTGTCCCTTTCTTTATCTCTCTTTTCTCGCTTCTTCCGTCTCTCGCTTGCTCTCGTCAACCTTCTGGACGCGTCGCGGCGGACGGCCGATGGTCGAATTCAGCGTTACTACGTTCGATCTCGCCTTCGAGTTGTCACCAATATCCTTGTCACGATGGCATACACGTTCACCGATTTAACCGATGTAACCGATGCAACCGATTTAACCGATGCAACCGATTTAACCGATGCATCTGCGCGCCCGAGACAAGGCTCTCGGAGACGCGAAATTCGACGTGCGATTCGTCGAGAATTCCAAGCGAAAGAAGGAAACGCGAATCGGAAGGAACAATTTTTCGCAAGAATCTCGAGAAAATCTGCGTTCCGTTTTAAATCTACCGAGCCGTTCGATCGTTCGGTCGTTCGCTCGCTTCGAGTCAAAGTTGCTCGATATTTCCGAAGGTCTCGTAGAAACTGAGGAATCGAACGAGAATCGATCTATCGATATTACAAATGCCGAAACGATGGAATAACAATAAACTTACATTTAATGCTCCTCTTGTCTCGTCCCTTCACGGTTTTCTGTACGCCGCCTCTATCGAACCGTCCTCTCGACGGCTTCGATTTTCTTTTATTAATCTGTTTCGCTTTTCTCGTAACTTTTAATCTTCTCTCTCACCTTCTGTCTACGCTCGAAATAAGTACGCGGCGCGATTCACATGTCTTCCCTCGGTCCACGATCGCTCGAACGTTCTTTTCGCGGAAACTTCCTCGGCGGCAGCAGTTTTACGCTCGTTTCTCTGAATTTCTTCCTCCTTTTCTCCTTTCCTTTCTATCGGTTCTCTCCCTTGGTTCCTGGCTGCTGGCACCCTACCGCGCGGTCGTCCTCCCCGCCCGCCCTCCTTCCCTCCCTCCCTCCCTGCCTTCCTTCCTTCCTTCTCTTCTACCCCTTTCTCTCCCTCTCTCTCTCGATCCCTCTCGGTTCGTTCGTTCGTTCGTTCGTTCGTTCGTTCGTTCGTTTATTCGTTCGTTCTTTCTCCCCTCGACGGTGCTTCCTCCGTTGCGCTTCTTTGGTTTTGCGCCGGCCGTGGTTTTCCCTCCAACTTGCTAATAGATATCGGAGCCGACGAAAGATTCGACGGTGTCTTACCTCTTATGTCTCGCGTCTTACGTCGATCGACTCTTTCCACCGAACCTCGTAAGAACGTTCGACGGTCGATGATGTCACGGGCAAGTAAGTAGTATTCACAATTTACTCGCGGAACACGGAACGCCGTTGATATTGTTTCATAGTCGATCGAAAGGACGTTTCAAGCGGCGAACATTTCTCGATAGCCTTCGCGTTCTCATCGAGCACACGCACGGTTTCGCATCTGTCCCCTGTTTCGCAGGAGTAGCTCAAACGTCGCGGAAGGAAACACGCGAGACAAGTACCACCGCGGAACTGTGGTATCGCGATCTCGAGAAAGCCGCGCGCGCGCGGCAGAATGCCCGCCCGCCTCCTCGACCACCCACCCCCTTACAGTTCCAACACCGTCGGGAGATCGTCGAGACCGTTGCGTCGTCTCGCGTCGCGTCGCGTCGCGTCGCGTCCCGTCCCGTCCCGTCCCGTACCGTCCCGTCGCGTCCCTATCCCTGTCCCTGTGCCCTCGGGATCCAACTATACCAGACAAGATATATCGAAGGGCAACGGTTCTCCGCGCACAAGTGGCCTGTGCGCGACAATTCGAACAACCGATCTGATCGGCCTTTAACCCTTTGCACTCGGAGCTATTTCAACTCGGAAAGATTTTTCCATTCTAGAATATTTCCGTTCTGTACCAATTTTTTCTTTGCATTTTTTGCATATGATAGAATATCTCGTGAAATATGTAAATATCTAGTAGTTTATTAACACTAGAACTACCAGTCAAAATGACTGGTTTCCGGTTTTGTTCTTTTACCATTTGGCGAAGTTACAGTATTTTCTTGAGAAATTTTTTTTTATGTATTCAAGTACATGTTACCATAAAAATCCTACGAAATCTAAATCTACTAAATTCCGTTATTATTATAAAAGAATATACATCACTCTCGTTTAGGGCTCGGTAGTTAAATACGAACAGGAAATAATAATGCGAACAATATTTTTAAGAATGGCATAGCAATTTTCAGCGGTGCCTCATATAGTGGTCATCCGAGTGCTAGCCAAGGGTTAAATCGTGGCCAATCGCTTCTTTCTTCCCCGTCATTTCTATATATTCCCCGAGCTTTTCGTTTCTCTTTGTACAGTCAACGAGTTTCTCGTCGTTTAGCCTACTCGTCTCAAACGTTTGTTTCGTTCGACTCTTTCAAAAGCTGTTCGTTCTCCATCGGTTTGCGCGGTATGCAATAAGCACGAGAGCATGCGTCAGCCAGTAGATACGGTGCATCTACACCGCCGAGACAAACATCTTATCTTCCATCAAACTTTCATAATCTCTTCTTACATAGCTCGGCCGCTCTCTCTTTCGCAGGCTCTATTCACCCTTCCCCACTTTTTCCAAGAACGCGTTTCTACTCGCGCTTGGCAGTATAGTTGCAAATAGATGCGGCACTAGCGAGCGTTCGGATTCGCGTTAACTATATCGCATAGTCCGTATTCGCTCGTAATATGGCCGAGTCGCTGGCCAATCAGAATCCCGCGTTCTTGTAAACTCCCCCAGCGTTTTCCGCCACCTCCGCCATTGCCACCTCCACGTTCGCTGCACTTTCGTTCCTTCGACATCCGTCTCGGATATTTAACACCGCCACCTCCTTATTCTAACCCGATTTACTATCGTTCGAGTATTCCCTCCGCCTATCTTTGTCCTTGTTTATAATCGTACTCGTACTAGGTACTCCTACTCGTGTTAGGTACTCCTACTCGTACTCCTACTCCTATATTCTTATTCCTGGTCTTATTTTTATATATCCTAACCGATTTATATCGATAATACAACCGTAGCCGTGTTTTTAAAAAAATACATTACTTTTCCCAAATACTGGCAAGCTCGACGCCGAAAGCAGTTCACGGAACACCAAGCCGTTCTAATTGTAACAAGTGTCCCGCGGCAGTACGCGTAAACTCGCATCACAATTGCATCAACCAGCGACGCAGCTGCGCCGATTGCGACATTGAACCTCTCACTCGAACTTGGTTCAAAACTATCTTTCCCTTCCATTCGTTTCGTTTTCTTTCCGTTCCTTTTTTTTTTTTTCTTTTCTTGCTGCGAATAATCTTCTTGGATCGAATAAAGGAAAATGGCGAAAGAACACCGAGAAAATACTTATTAAACTACAGAGCGATCGTAGGATAAACTTCCGAAAAGCCCATACCTCCGATATAGAAAGTTTTATCTTTATGACAAAAGCCAATAAAACATAAAATGTGTATTTCGACGAGACCTGCAACTTTTATACGAAGTATTTTTCAAAATTCCCATTATTGACTGAAATAAATGGGAAAAACTATGATTTTTATGGTTTTCACACGGTTTCCGTTATGAAAATAACATTCGCGCCAATTTTCACTATCATATTCGTAATCAGCACGTCGAAATACGTAAGAATCCAGAGTATAAAAAACATCGCAGGTATGGGCTTTTTTCGGAAGTACACCCCGATCGAATTACAACTCATTCTTTACGTCGAGCAGATTCGGTGAACAAACAAAAAAAGATAGAAAATAGGAAAATACACAGAAACGTTTGCTCGTCGATGCAAAAGCGTCCACAATGGATGTTTCTCCATGGTGTTCTGTTTGTGTTTCTTTTTATGTACCAATGATTCGCTACGCGAAGCAGGTCGAAAGCAATTACGAAAAGAATGGAAACGTTTGAGTCCAAGTATTTCGCGGTACAAGCCGAACAGGTTGGAACTGTTTCAAACGCGAGAAATCGCAATCGAATTTCTTCAATCGTTTAATGGCCGCTCGATCTTCATACTTCGATGCTTTTGTCTTTTCTATTCTATATCGAAGGCGGAGAAAACCAACCGAGACATTTCGAAAGACAATCGTTATTGGAAAAATGAAGAAAAGCTATATCGGTAAGGTCGACCCATCGGATTGGATTTCAACACGAGAAATCGCAATCGATTTTCTTCAATCGTTTAATGGCCGCTCGACCTTCATACTTCGATGCTTTTGTCTTTTCTATTCTATATCGAAGGCGGAGAAAACCAACCGAGACATTTCGAAAGACAATCGTTATTGGAAAAATGAAGAAAAGCTATCGGTAAGGTCGACCCATCGGATTGGATTTCAACACGAGAAATCGCAATCGATTTTCTTCAATCGTTTAATGGCCGCTCGACCTTCATACTTCGATGCTTTTGTCTTTTCTATTCTATATCGAAGGCGGAGAAAACCAACCGAGACATTTCGAAAGACAATCGTTATTGGAAAAATGAAGAAAAGCTATATCGGTAAGGTCGACCCATCGGATTGGATTTCAACACGAGAAATCGCAATCGATTTTCTTCAATCGTTTAATGGCCGCTCGACCTTCATACTTCGATGCTTTTGTCTTTTCTATTCTATATCGAAGGCGGAGAAAACCAACCGAGACATTTCGAAAGACAATCGTTATTGGAAAAATGAAGAAAAGCTATATCGGTAACGTCGACCCATCGGATTAGATCGGATCGGATCGGGTGGGATCGGATTGAATCGGAACGAATCGGATCAGATTGCATTAGGTCGAGTAGTATTATAATGTTACAGAATATCGATCGTTGAGAGAGTTAGATCGGGCTTGCTTTGCTAAGTTTCTTGCGCTTTTCCACGCGAAGAAGAAGTCGGTCGGTCGGTTTGTTGGTTGGGTTGGGTTAGGTTGGGTTGGGCTGGGTTAGATTCCCGCGTGCATTCACTCTCGAAACTCACGTAGCGAATCGCAAAGTTGACACGACTTCTCGTAACGCGACGACGGTCGTTGTCCCCCATGGTGGATCGTATGCGCCGACGGCAGCTTCATCTCCCTCGACGAACACCGTGTCGGAACCAAGTCAATCCCACCGATCTCGATGGTGTGCCGAATCTCAAGATAACGTCATCTTCGTAAAGTTCATCGAGACACGCTGGTAGCATATGCTCGATAGCAAGAACGTCACTTTTCTTTCGCGATACGATTTGCGATACGACACTTGGCACACCGACCGCTTTGTTTCTATAATATTGTACCAGTACGCGCAACTCGATCCCGTTGCCAACTTCGTCTAGTTCCGTCCAGTCCCGTCTGTTCGCGCATAGAAATTACTCTACCGTCGAAACTTTAATTCTTTTCGTCGGTCGTTCTATCGCTCCTAACTTCTATCGTTTTGCAAACCCTTGTTAGATTTCTCTGCCGAATTTTGCCAGCATTTCGATTGCATAACAGCAAACTTTGATACGATCCCTGGCTGTCAACAGCGAACAAAGCTGATAGGTTTAATGTCTGTATCCGTGCCAGTCACTGCATACGCTCCAACTAATTTTCTCACGCGCTCAAGCTGAACATCGGTTGGTCGGATATCCTCCTACCAGCAGAATCGTCGAATTTCTCGAATGCATGTATATCTTCACTGCTCTCCACTCCTCTCTCTCTCTCTCTCTCTCTCTCTTCTTTTCTCTTCTCACCCCTTCCCTTAGTTTTCTCTAGCTCGAGCTTCTTTAACAACGTTCGTCTTCTTATCGACTTTGTTGAATTATTAGCGATAATAATGCAACTGCCGGAGGGCAAAAATGAATTTCGTTGTCAATGGGGAACACTGCAGATTCTCTAACGTAGAATAACAGACCGGATGTCATTGGAGCCATAGGCCTGGTATTTGTTAGACCCAAGGGCCAAGGACAATAAACAACTCAGCCTTCGGGTTTATCCTTATTTCAAGTGGGCGACTGATTTTCTCTTTCTCCCCTGCCACACGTTTCTTTCTTCTTTTTCACTTCGAGTCCGCTAGCCGAACCGCGAGGATCGTCCTTCCGAGCTGTTTAATAAAACAGTTTAGAAAAGAAAACTCCTGTGTGTTTTCAGTCATTGAATTACCAATTCCCAACAGGCTAGAATTTCATTCGAAACTTGTCCTCTACGGTCAGCATCGATGTCCCACTCTTAGGTATTCTTCAACCCCTTCGCATCCTAATTTTTTTCTAACCGTCGTTCTCGTCTGTTTGTATGTTTACCTTTCTTACGAATCTTACGTGTATCTCGATATTTCACAAGCAAATACAGTTTTTTTTGCACACGCGTTCGACGGTTTCACTCTTCGTTGCGACTGTTCTCGATTCGATCGGCTGGCCAAACACTAGCCCCAGGTATCAGGTTTACGACACATTGTCCGTCGTTTTCGTAGAACGAGTCAAAGACGGTCTAATTCAAGGACGGTCGAAAGGAAGTAAGGAAGAGAGAGAGAGAGATAGGCAAAGGTAGGAAAGAAAGATACCGAAACCAGTCGGTTACGATAAGAACGAAGTACTCGAGCAAGAAGAAAGTAGCGGATTGTAGCGGAAACACACGACAACACTCGTTTCAATTTGTTTGGACAGACGTAGCAAAGCATCGACAACAGAGTAGACAATCGCGACGAATACTGACTCGAACTGGTCAGTGTAGGGCTGTAAAGCACGCACACGGTTCGCCATCCTTTTCTGTTACGGTCGAGCCCCTCCGTAGGTACGACTGCCACTTAACGCGAATGGACGGTTAAAAGACCCTCCTGTACGAGTCAAGCGGCCACTCGAAACGACTACGATCAGCCTAGGTTCCTCTTGCGCGCAACCGTTCATTGCTACACCTTCCCCCCTACCCGATACCTACATCTCTCCCACCCTCCCTCATCACCCTTACCGATGTACCGATGTACCGATATATGCACCTCAGCACGCGCGTCTTTTCTCGTGCATTAAATCGTATGCACGCTGAGCAAGAAAGCACGTCTTACCTTCTATTTATGTATTTATTCGTTCGACCAACGATCCGATACGATCCGAATCAATATTTGAAAGGGACAAGTCACTTTGTTCCAATGGACAAAGGATGAATATTAAATTAACAATTTCTGACTGTCCGCCGACCGAAGAGGAGAAGAAGGAGGCGAAGAAGGAAGAGGAAGCGAGGCACTGCGCGAAGGAGATTTAATAAGAGAAAAGAGAAAATGTCCTTTTCCGACGAACGTATCACAGTAGTATGCTATAAATAACTCGGCAACTTCTCTGAAAGCGGAAAGTAGTTCGCCTTCGAGTTCCGTAGTAAATTCCCAGAATAGCTTTCTGGATCGGTGTTCGGTCGGTCGGTCGGTCGGTCGGTCGGTTGGTCAGTGAATCGATGGATCATTGGATCGGTAAGTGGATTGTTTTCTTCATTGATTATGTTGCGAGAAGCATCGGCGACGACGCATTCGATTCAAATTTTTCAATCTCCGACGGTACCGTTCTGGTTCGTGCTTTCGCAAGAAGCGGGGTAGCACCAGAAAGAAACACTTCTCGCGACTCGAAGAGACGCGATCGACTGCCTGGTATCGCGTCGCGATGCCTTTATCTTAATCTCGTATCCGCCGTATCTTTTAGTTTTCCGATAGTTTCACTTTTCTCTTAATCCCGTAATCTTTTCGGCTCCCTCTATTGAGCATGTGTACGCGTATCCCAACCGACACTCGATAGAATTACGCGCCGCCCTCGTGATTATCATTGTTAACGGAGCGACCTTCGTCATTGGGTCAAGATCGAAAATAGGTTCTGTATGTTCCTTCTGCTTTGCGGAAAACGGAAGACACGAGCGCGCGCGGTCGTTCGATGTATTCTCACGGTGATATTTTTCTGGAACCTTTGGAGAAATCGAATCGTTGTACGTTTTCTCGACGGACGTTTGTATTTGTACACTAACACGCGGGCACGCGTATGCAAACTTGTTGATTCGCTTCTGCTCAACGACCGTAGTCGGCAACTTGTTTATTCATCGACGCGCGGTTTACTTTCAATTTACTTAGAACGCGGCCATAAATATTCGTACGGTCGAATTCACTTTACCCGGAGAAAAAAACTTGGACGGAAAGCGGGCGGAACAGAGAAGGAGACTCTCGAGATTGGACAAAATTCCACGGTAAATAATTTGTTTTATGATCAAATCAAATGCAACACGCGACAGAACGTTTGTTCGATTTGAAAAATGTATTTTGTAAGACGCGAGCGAGACGTTTCGATGCTTCGGCGATCGATTCGAGAATTCGAGCATGCCACGTGCACGTAGACACGCTGCACTGGTAGACCGACAGTCCTCTCCCTCTCTCCTTGTCCCCCTCTTGCGAGAGAGTGGTTCGCACGAGTTGGCCGTGGCAAATGCAAATGCGAAAGAGCAAGTCCCAAGAGGAACGACATTTCAAATGGATATTAATTGATCCAGAGCGGAATGAAAAGCTTCGCTGTGAGAAAGCTTTTGGCAATTGCGGAACCGACGAAATCGGAATGAATATCTACGCGTTTCCCCGCTCCAGTTGATTCGGTATCCCCGCGCTTGATTCCCTAGTCACGCACGCGACACGCGACACGCGACACTCGACCCTCGGACGCACGACACTCGACACTCGACACACTCGACACTCGACACTGAACACCGAGGACGAATCCGGACCTCAAAGACAATGATGGGCGACGACGATTCTACGGTGAAAATCTTTTCGAAACGAACGAACTTCCAGGCTAATCGAGATCAGAGAATCAACGAGTGATCCTAGAAAGCTATCGGGGTATTTCGGAAAAGCATACCTTGATATGATTCTCTTCCTTGAATGGCAGCAACGATACCACGAACAGAATCCTTCTGATCCGGGCGTCGCGGCGTTCCGCGTCTAATATACACCTCTCGGCGGGTGTTCCGTGCGCGCGTCCTTCTCTTTCAGGGAGAACCCCTTTCTGCACTACCCCTTCGAGTTGCCCAGAGAATCGCCGTGTTATCGCTGCCCCCCCGGTTTCTCTCTGTCTCTCTTACCGCTTCGAGTCGCCTTTACCTTTCTCGCACGGTGCCATCAGCTTCCCACCTAATTGCGAACGCACAGAAATAGAGCCGGCAATCTTCTTCTTTGCGGATAACTACTGACTGACGTACCGTTCATCGTCAACTTTTTCTCCCCTTTCCCTTATTCTTCTCTCTCTCTCTCTCTCTCTCTCTTTCTCCCCCTTTTACTTTTCTACTCTTCTTCTTTTTCAATCTTAATCCCGCATCTCCTTTTTCTTCGTCCTCATCTTTCTGTTTACCCTTTCGTTTCCACCTTGATTTTCATTCCGCTTCGATTCCCTCCTCTTTCCAATTTTCCAATTTTCGATCCTTTCATTCGTTTCGTCGCAATACAAGGCGATCGTGCGAGGTATAATATATCGCATTGAGAACCGACGACGCGACGACCAAGGGGAGCAACAGAAATGTGGGCGGCAAATGAAAAAGAAAATACGGTTGATGAACGATAATTTTAAGATACACGTGTAACGCAGAAAATTTCCCTCGAACGCACGTGTCGTCGGATTTTGTTGAAATCAGAGGAGGGGGGAGTTGCGAGACCGAACCAACGCCGCGCGGTACGTGCACATCGTCGTGTGTATAAGCGACGAGGAACGAGTACTTTGAACTCTTTTCGATCGTCGTGCGTTTCTTCTTCGCTTTGCGTTTCCGATACTCTTGGTCGAATTTCGAGTTTGCTGGTGCAACAACTAAAAAGGAATCACGCTCTAGCTACCAGTACAGTCTGCATAATTTATTCTTTATCATTCGCAAATACTCTGAAGTCCGGTGGCCACCGTGGTCGTTCGTTTTATTCTGTTAATTCTTTTGCAGGTAGTCTCAGGATATCTAACGGACCGGCGCTCGCGATGAATGCGCCAGGCAGCGTCTTCATATCGTATCCGGGTACGATGACGGACGCGACAGCTTTCTCGCAGGGTTATTCCGGTATTTCGATTGCGAACCATTGGGTGCTTGCTCACGGTTCCATATTGTCGGACAAAGCGCAACGATCTCGTAAACTTCTCGAATTTGTCGACGCATCCAGTCCTGGAGAGGTAATGTTGCTCGAACCGCACGCGCACGGAACGCTTTTCGACGACGTCACATTTCTGATACACCGTAGTCCTGGCTCGTTAGCAGAGTCGGGAAAACCGCTAGCTATTTGGAAATGTCCGCTTCTAAGCGATACCATGGAGAGCTTGTTGAACAATTGGAATTTCCAAAACAACCAAAGATTCGATCGCATTTTCTTACCGGTCTTCTTACTAATCGCATGCGACACAGTGAAATCGATCGACAGGCCAGCTAATCGACGATTGGAATCCGAGTTGACGGGACAGAAAGGAGAAATTGGACTGGAATCACTGGAAAACGGAGGAAAAGTCCGAGAAATTTTACTCGAGCTAGCGAAAGAATCCGCAACCGGAAGACCGGCGAAAGGATCCACGGTTGAAATCTTCTCAACGCCTTTCGGTAATCCATTTTTTTCAGATACTATGGCTCGTGGAATCGTCGGTAATTTATTAGGAGTGAAAGAGTGCCTGATGGTGATAGACGCGGCTGTTTTCCCAGGATGCCAAGGTGCTCCTGTATATTTGGCCGATAATCGGTAAGCACGTCCGAGTCCTCTGTCTCTTATTTACCGTTCCCTTTTACATAATATTGTATCATACAGGGTGTTTCGGTATTGATGGTACAACCGTGGAGGGGGCGATTCTACGCGAGAAAATAAATCGAAAATATGTAATGAAATGTTTTCATTCGACGCCTTGTAAGCGAGACAATCGAGTTTGAAAATTCGCCGAACACGCGGGCAATTGAATAGGAATCGTCTGTCGCGTCTGATCATGATCTGCTGATTCTACTTCTTCCAAATAGACACGCAAACTTGACGGATCGTCAAAGTCGATTTTCTCGGGAACAAAGTCTAAAACGAAAAATATCTATTTCGTGTTTTCGGCTTATTTTCTCATTTAGAATCACCCCCTCCACGGTTCTACCATCAATACCGAGACACCTTGTACAATGTAACATAATATAATATAATAGTACCACCTATGCCACGTATAATGCGATACAGCTGTAGGTTAATCTTTTTGTTCGTTTTTCTGACGATATTCAACCGTATTCCAAGTGCTCGTAAAACGGTCTGCGGCATGGTGATCGCATCTTCGTGTTGGTTGCACGGAGAACGGATAGACTACACGTTCGCGATAAATTTGCTACCGTCGCTGAACCAAGTCCTTCAAACTCGGGTCAGACGAAACGAATCTCTCTGCTTGACCTCTCTTGTTCTTCCTTTCACTCGACGAAGGGACCGTAACGACAAAATCGGTACGTAAATGCTTTTCCGCGTTTCCCGTGTTTCTTACTTTTCCACTCGTCGATCGTGAATGATCGGGTGACACGTAACGATATGGTTACGATTACAATTACGGTTACGGTTACGGTTACGATTACGGTTACGGTTACGGTTACGGTTACGGTTCGAGTTATGGTTACAGTTACGGTTACGGTACGACACGCACGGAACGGTTGCCAATATTTTGTTTCTTAAAATAATCGATTGTTTTCATTCTGTCCGTTAGGTATCCTCGAACGAAGCGTCGCGATTGTAAGGTGCGGACCGCATTGGGGTACTGGCATTTTACTGGACGCTCAAACGGGAACATTTATCACGTGCGCGCATGTTGTCGCAACAGTATGCATTTATTCCACTTTCCACTTGTTTTTCTTACTATATTATCGCGTATAATGTACCGCTCGTTTTCAGAAAAACAAGTGTTTTCTTCGGTTTCGTATTCGACAACGCTTATTGTTCGTTCGGGGTATCGATCCCTACCCCTAGAACGGGGAAGCTCTATAGCAACAACTTTTTTTTCTTTTTTCTGCGTTTTTAGGCACCGGAAAGGAAGATTAAACTCGTATCGTATACCGCATCGCGAACCTATAAATCCGAATGGACAGCTCCAGCGAAGTTGATCTACAAAACACCGAGCAATAAACCCTATGATATCGCTGTGTTGAAGATAGATCTCAAGTGCACGGAGACTTCGATGAAAGCGATCAAACTAGCGGACAGACCTGCCGTGAACGGTGAGAGAAAGAGAATGAGAGAGAGAGAGGGAGAAAGAAAAAAGATCAGGGAAAGAAAAGAAGAGGGACACGCGGCAACAATCTCATTCTCGCTGCGGTTCCTCTCGTTTCTTTCGCTTATTCAATGATGGAGCAGGTTAAGACGATCGACACGATCGACACGATCGACCCGAACAAGACATTTTCGTGACACAATGAAAAAAAACGAGTCACTCGGCCTATCGTGGTAATCGTTCGAATTAACGGTTATCCGTTCGGTTCTATAGAAAGACAGGACCTCCTGATCCTCTTTTGTAACGCACCTACACTGCTGGAGGTTATTCCGGTTGGTTAACGGTAACGACAATAAGAATTAAGAGCATAGGGAGATCAACGCGTGCGAGGCGACTCCGAGGCGCCAAGCGTTGCAAGGGACATCACTGACCTTCTTTCGTCGACAGTAGGAGAAATAACTATGTCTAAATTGGGCTAATTGATCGCCGGGGGTGGAATCGACGTTTCGTCAGCGTTGAATGCCGCGAACGGATGACACGACCTCCATCATCCCCTACAGCCATCCTTCCTTTCACCCTCTCCCCCTCTCACCTTTCAGACCCATCCCTGCTCGCGCTTCTTCACTCGTCTTTCGGACTATTTTCAATGGAGTCCCTAATCAGCCCCTATTGTCCACGACTATAAATTAGAAAGGAGAATGCTAACCGAATCAACGGGATTCTATTGCACGCTTCGAACAAGCAAACAGATGCTTGTCGCGAATAGAACGACGAAAACCATAGAGCCGATCTCCTATCTACCGTCTAAACTACCCCAACGAATTACACTTTTCCACTCTTCTCCTCTTTTTATTCGCTTACCCCTACTATTATAGTGTCATACTCGTACGTTATATTACGTATACACACACGTATTTTAAGTCTGCACGTGTATCGCGTTTACACATTCTCAAATATTACTATAATATTTACCTACAGTCCATAGAAATCAGAAGAAATTCTTTATCACAGGGGAGCCAATACTTTCAATAGGATTTCCATTTTGTTTGGCGGGTAGAGCCACTATCAGCAACGGAATTATATCGAAATCATCGGAGTGCATGCTGCAAACGAATTGCTGTGCTCAAAGCGGAGTCAGCGGAGGACCTATTGTTCGACCGTCCAGTCTCGAAATGCTGGGAATGATTGTTTGTAATACCGTTTCCACGAATGATGCGACTGCCTATCCTCGACTATGTATGGCCATACCAACCAGTATTTTCAAAGAACCTTTGGACAATTACTTACGAACAGCTGGTACAATCTCATCGTCGCTATCCATCCTATTGTTATATATTAAACCTTCTCCAGTTTGTCATTCGCATCATGCAAACTCAAGCTGACACAATCTGAATTTCTTGGCCAATAATTATCTCTGTTTCAGATGCAAAAATGTTAGAAAATCTAACGCAACACGACCAAATGACCGAAGGAACATGGAACCTTCGATCTCCGCTTCTGCGCTCGAATATGTGA
Source organism: Lasioglossum lativentre (assembly GCA_916610255.1). Lineage (NCBI taxonomy): Eukaryota > Metazoa > Arthropoda > Insecta > Hymenoptera > Halictidae > Lasioglossum > Lasioglossum lativentre. The sequence continues at coordinate 8,787,032 of OU744363.1, read as the reverse complement.
TACATCATCGTAAAACAAATTTCTGTGCGTTCAAAAACAAAACTGTACCTCTATTGAATGGTCCGATCAAATTTCCCAGAAACGTTATTACATCCGCGTTCTTGTTTCTTTTTTACATATAAAGGGGTAGATTTGTCGGCAGTTATTCTCTACAAATGCAATACACTTTATTTTTTATTCTATCGCATACAAAAGAAAAACAAAATAAAATAAGAAACAAACATCTTATTTCGCTATCCGAACAACGATTTCAAGAATCCTGTCCTGTCCATTGTCGTATCGTTCTCTTTTCTACTTCTGATTTCAGCATCCGTGTCTCTTTGTTTTATCGTAGGTGGTATGAACGTACTATTTTCACCTTGTAGCTGTTTCCGCCGCAGCTTTTTGCTTCTATCGACATTCTGAGAGAAGAAGTTAGCTTCTCGCTTGGCCTGCGCAATCTCAGTACGTAATCTTTGTTTTCGTACTGCTCGTTCATAAGCCAAGCGTTCGCTCAAGTGAATCCATTTGAATCTAATAAACAAAATGCGTTAAAATGCTTCATGACGCCAAACCATTTCTAAACTCTACAATCAGATTTGTAATTCGTTACCTTGGCAGATATTTTATATTCCAAATGACGTCGTAAAATTTACTCTTTTTTCTGGTGGAGATTTGCTTATTATTCAACACTGACGCAACATACTTTGCAACACTTTTTCTTTCAAATTCGACCCAACCTTCGGTGAAAGATTTTGCGCAAACTTTCTTACGCTTCTTTACTTTTCCATTTCGTTCTAATTCTGTAATGAAAAAGTTACACTCTTTGTATTCCAGGCACACAATTTATGCTCTGTAAAAACTAAAAATATCTATTAAGAAACAATAATAAATCAATATAGAACGAACATAGGATTTCTGACAACCTCAAATGCGTCTTAGAGTATCACGTTTGATGCAAATAACTAACCGTTCTCTGCTAATTGTAAATACACCCTTCCAATTTGACCATACACCGAAAGCAATTCTCGAAGTTTTGTGATATTCATGTACTTTGGTATGCTAGATAAATATACGATTCCTCTTTTCTGAACTTTTGGCTTTGTTGCATTTTCACTTTCTGTAACTACTAAGTCTTCAAGGTTTTCCATTTGTGCTCAACTTGTATCAGCTAATTTTATGATTATTTTCAAAACATTGTCCGTTCGTTTTGCCTTTGAAATAGTACTCGTATCGCAAATCATAAATCCTAACCATGCTTCCGCTGTGCTATATGCTTTGTAAGATACTTATATAGGCAACGATAGCAACAGAGAGGAATAAGAGAGTGATCACCCCATTGTTAGAAGGTGGTCACTATATAGTGCTGCCACCTGCTCCATTTCTAGCCTGGAACAGTTCCTATATCCATTCTGTCTCGGACAAGAACCCACACCCACTCTTCCCCGGACAAGAACCTACACCCACCTTAGCCTGGATCAGACCCCACATCATTTTTTTGAAAAAATTTACTTTCAGATCTAATATCCAACTTGGAGAAAAGTTCACAAGAATTAGATTACATTTCACTCTCAAATTAATCTATATTTTGCGTAATTTTCGCAAAAATTGATTGTCTGCAGTCCTAATTCTGATCCGTGCTACGAATGATATAGGTTCTGTTCCAGGCTAAAAGATGATGCAGGAAAATGTGGGGACACCAAAACCCTGGCCATGAGCACTCTCATATACTCTCTGGTATTTACATGTTTATATGTATAAGATTTATGGATCAGAAAGCATCTAAAGCTCTTCAATAAAAAAAAAATTCACTGTCGATAATGTTTGGCTAACAGTTTCAGCGTTTTGCCACTACGCCCAGTGGCGCTATTTAAAAATTTTTTGGACATGGTATGTGGCGTCACCTGGGTGAGGAGGTCGAACTAAAACTTGGCTAACAGTTTGAGTGTTTTGCCGCTACGTCCTTTGGCGCTGTACGGACATTTCTAAAGCTTAAATAAAAAAAAACATGGAGCAGATGATTCGTGCCGGATTTTACAATGTTTCTTATGGCAATTCATTCATTACCAAAGGTTCCTACACCAAAACATTTGGAATAGATCCTGTTGTGCAGGGAGTTTAGGAATAGAATTTGCAAGGATGTGTAGATTATCTCTCATTTATAAACGTATTTTCATTGTCGAGTATTCTGTACTCAAAGAATTACGTTTGAAAAGCTCAGTATAGATATGCTATGACCTGTTATAAATCCGAAAATCTCCAAAATGATTTCGAAAACTGTGTGCATCACTCAAGAAGGACCAGCAAACGCACTAGCACTGAACAAGGACAACAGTCAAGTTGTTATAGCAGGACGAAATGGTAATTATTTTATTATACTCCAAAACATTAATACCTCTTTATTTTTAGTTTATTTTCAAATCAATTTACATTGTTTTCATTCTTCTGTTACAGTTTTTAAAATATTCACATTATTGGAGGACAAGTTTGAGGAGGCCTGTAATCTACGCGTTGGTAAAAATCTGAACTTAAACTTCTCCTGCAATGATGTTGCATGGAACTTAATCGATGGTAAGTTAACAACACCAGCCAGTCTATTGAACGATTGTACAACCAGAAGATATGGATAATATTAACAATATTCAGATCATATACTGGCAACTGCGGCGACGAATGGTGCAGTGGTGGTATGGAACTTAAACAAGTCCTCACGGTCCAAGCAAGAGCATGTCTTTATTGATCACAAAAGAACCGTAAACAAAGTAAGCTTTCACATGACTGACCCAACGTGGCTAATATCTGGTTCACAAGATGGCACCATGAAGTGGTTCGATCTCAGAATAAAAGAGGCTACTAGAACATTTTTTAGGTAACTAGCTTTCCAATTGATAATTCTACTGGAAGTTTTGCAATACATTGGAGAATATCAAAAATTTTAGTAACACGGAATCCGTGCGTGATGTACAGTTCTGCCCTCACTCGCCGCATACTTTCGCTGCCGTTTCCGAAAATGGTCACGTGCAACAATGGGATTTGCGCAAACCGGACCGTTATTTCCAACATTTCACCGCACATAGCGGCCCAATATTCGCGTGCGATTGGCACCCTGAAACAACTTGGCTTGCGACCGCTTCCAGAGACAAAACAATCAAGGTGCTTCTCCATGTTTCGTATCACTACCGAAGCCGGAGTTTATCGAAAGGGGTATATCGGGGCTGATAGTAGCATTTTTCTATCCTATTTTTCTTTTGAAACTTCGTACTTTAGGTGTGGGATCTATCGGGTAAACCCAGTTGCGATTACGTGATACACACGATAGCGTCTGTGGGTCGCATAAAATGGCGACCCCAAAGGAAGTACCACATATCCAGTTGCGCTCTTGTCGTTGACTGTAGCATAAACGTGTGGGATATACGAAGGCCGTATATTCCCTTCGCAAGCTTTAACGAGCACAAAGATGTTCCTACTGGCGTGGCTTGGCGAGGCAATCCGCAATCGTTCTTGTCCACAAGCAGGGTAATTCATTGATGATGCTAGATCGTCCCATAGATCGGGTTGCTTCCTAACGCTAAAGACATTATCATAGTAATTTATTAAGATTATGAGAGGAGGAGATACTATTTCTGGCAACAAAGGAGACTTTTTATTTGGCATGAAAATCTACCACCCGTACCCGTAACGCCTTTTCCATGGGACGATTTAATAACTTTGAAAGATGATCTACATGTAATTAACGGATTATTATTAACACAGGACTGCACCTTGTATCACCACGTATTCAAAGACGCAACTAGACCAGCAAGTAAAGCGAATCCACAAGGTATTGCATTGAATCCGAAAGGAGATATTGCGTATGCTTGTAAAGTAAATGTTCATGTACAAACCACAATGAAACAGTTGACTAATATTATGAGGTTAATAGATCCGCCGTATAATAAACCAGTCCGATTTCGTCTAAGCTCGTCAAAGAGGGGTTGAAATGTTAGTTGACATTCTCTTGTAGGAAGACGGCTGCGACGAACGATACATTTTGCATGGCGTCCAGCGTGATGCACAGATTTTCCTTAAGCGTACCAAGGGAGCCCAAATGGTTCAAGGCTTGCGCGGAGGGTTACTTGCTATCCGGAAGATTGAACGATATTTGCGACCACAATGCGACGGTGGCTAGAAGCGCCGGTAGAAACGATGTAAGTAATCGTCGGCATCGTTGCATTGTGCGCCCACGCTGACACTAGCTTTCGATCAGATCAGCACGGTATGGAGTATCATAAAAACCTTGTACGCAAATCCCATGGGATCTATACTGAAAACGCCTCCGACCGCTTCCAAGGAGGATATTGTGAACACGCTGAACTTGGCGCAGATCACTATTGGACCTAGCATAGATCAACTCAATGCAGGTATAGCAAAGAGATATGTTCCGCCCTGTACTTTGTGATACATTAGTGTCCATTTTAACTTTGAAAAAAATTTGTGAGTATTTACCTCAATGGTATAATCATGCTTCTTTCGAAGGTCACGAAAACGACGTGAAGTCGTTGCAAGGGGAAGTAACAGGAGCGACTAGCGGAGGCGATGACGAGACTGAGACTGACGAGACTCCCGAAAACCAACACTCCATAGGCTCCTTCTTGCCCAGGTTAGCCTATTAAAGTAACCAACTAACGCTAACCAAAAGGACTCACGTTAATACGTGATATGTTATCATACGCTATCGTGCAGTTACAACAAGGCGTTAATCGACAACAAGGGATCATCGAAGGGAGATTTCATGTTCGGTGAAAGCGAGTTCGAACCAGTGACGATGAAATACACTTCCAGCTACATACACAACATAATGACCAACGATAATGATTGGACGCTATCGAAAGAAGCGTTTCCTCTAAGACACGAGATCAAAGACAGGTCTCCGCCTCCAGAACAGTTTCCTAATCATCCCCCGGATATTAATGACGATTGTGCGTCCTTGATGATCGAGGATCAACCGAGCCAGTTGATCGTCTCGAACATACCCAAGCCACAGTTCTGGGATCCAACGAATTTAATCGAGGAAGCATTGAAGCATCATGCCGCGCTCAGGGACATACAGACCTCCGCGTCGATTTTAATTGCGTTAGGGGAGAAACGAAAGAATTTGAATATTGAGATGGCTGTACAGGAACACTGGATACTGGACTACTTGGACATGCTGGCCAGGTTTAAACTTTGGAACGTGGCTACCCAGGTTTGTCAGACACATCAGAGAATTTTTTTTATATTTTCTGAAACTCTACGGATAAGGATTGTTTAATAATTGTTTTAACAGATAATCCAGTCGGTTTGGATACCATCGGTGTCCCAACTGAACCAGCAATCGACAGTAATACACGCTTGTTGCGTGGCCTGCACAAAACCATTGCAGAGAGCTGCGTGGTTATGCGATCGGTGCCACTCGTCGCATCATGCGTTGTGTTCCGTCTGCCATCAAGTGAGAAATCTTACTTTTCCAAAAATAGTTATTTGTGTACCTGTTCTGTTGATTCAACCTGCATTTGAGTTCAAGATCATCCAAAGGTCATCTGAATTTTTCAAGATATTTTTTTAAAAATAAAAAACCACGAGTTTTGGTTTCGTTTGCAGGTCGTACGAGGGATGTATGCATGGTGTCAAGGGTGTACCCACGGTGGCCATGTTCTGCACATGAGCGAGTGGTTCCGTTGCAATCGGCAGTGTCCAACCGGCTGTGGACACATGTGCGAATATACCTAATTGCAGACGATGATTCCCAATTGGTGTAAGTTTTCTTATACACATGTACATACTACTTAGACAGCCCTCACGTTACTAAAAACATTTTAGACATATAGAGGAAAAAACATTGTCAACAGACGAGACTCAAGAAATTAAATTATTTATTGATTCTGCTTTTGTAAATTGTACAACAACGTTCGAAACCTCCGCTCTCCTCTCAATATGAAATTAAACGTATAAAAATACATTGCTGGTTATTAAATAAGCAGCACTTCGATGGTGACGTAATCCTATTTACGCACTGTCTCTCACTGTAGAAAAACACGACCGCAATAATTAATCACGGTCCACCGCTTCGTTTCACAAGGCTTGTGCAAACGCGAGTCGATCGTGCAGTTCGCAAGAATAGTATCGAGTAGTATCCAGTAGTATCAATTAGTAATTCCTATCTAATTATTCTTCTGGTTTACTCATCACAGAGACACCCCACTTCTCCAGAACTCTGCTCTGGCGCCATCTGGCGCTCCGTGCGCTACGAGCAGCTACGAGTAGGAGGAAGCAAGTCTTGCAGCCGCGGCCATTCTTCTGACCGGGGGTACATGAGGACGCACCCTAAGGTCGGTCATCTGGCTTCCCCTCCCCTTCTTCTCGTTGCTTGGTTGCAAGTTGCAACGTTGCAACGTTGCAAGCAGTTGCAGACGTTGCAGTTGCCGGTTGCCGCGCAGAGGAGAATCGTCCATTCCGTTCTTGTATTCTCAACTATATATATAAACACGCGTCCACCGGTCCACCGGTCTATTTACCCAGTCTCTTCCTTAGACCATATATATGATCTAAGGCTAAGATCTCTTCAATCCGCTATCTTGTAACGATGGCACCAGCTAGATATGCTTGAAATCATCTTAAAATACACCGGCGTCGGAGTTTTATCCCTGTTCCTGTAGCCCACTGTAGCCTGTAGGACTGTAGGACTGTAGGAGTCCTCTGGGACTAACATTTCAATTACGACTGTTTTCGTTTGCATCTATATACGAAAACTTTCTTTTACGTTGAAGTATAGGGTTAAAACATTATTTATACGTTTGTAATGCTTTTATAAACAAACAATGTATTCTCTAGAGGATGGTGAGTATTTTAATACGAAGTAATATTTATCAATACAGAAATTCAAAAGTACTGACATTACAACCTAACCTTAATATATTTTTTTGTTTACATATTACACTTTTAACATACACGTGTACCGCATATTATATTTCATTGAAGTTGTAATATTTAAATATGTCCATATTTCTACCTCTATATAGATCAATACGACGATGAAGATGCAGAAGAAATTTCATCAAAACTTTGGCAAGAAGCATGCTGGATTGTTATTAACGCCTATTTTGATGAAAAAGGTCTCGTACGACAACAACTTGACAGTTTTGACGAATTCATTGAAATGTCTGTTCAAAGAATTGTAGAAGATTCACCTCAAATTGATCTACAAGCAGAAGCGCAACATACTTCGGGTGAAATAGAGAATCCTGTGAGACATTTATTAAAGTTCGAACAGATTTATTTATCAAAACCTACACATTGGGAGAAGGATGGTGCTCCATCTCCTATGATGCCTAATGAGGCTAGGCTTAGAAATTTGACTTATTCTGCACCGTTGTACGTAGATATAACGAAAACAATTGTAAAAGATGGCGAAGACCCTATTGAAACTCAGCATCAAAAAACATTCATAGGAAAAATTCCAATAATGTTAAGGTCAAAATATTGTTTGCTTGCTGGCTTATCTGATCGTGATTTAACTGAATTGAATGAATGTCCATTAGATCCTGGTGGTTACTTTATTATTAATGGGTCAGAAAAAGTATTAATTGCTCAAGAGAAAATGGCAACAAATACAGTTTACGTGTTTAGTATGAAAGACGGTAAATATGCATACAAATCTGAAATTCGATCTTGTTTGGAACATAGTTCTCGTCCTACGTCTACATTATGGATTAATATGATGGCAAAGAGTGGTGCCAGTATTAAAAAATCTGCTATAGGACAACGTATTATTGCAATTATCCCATATATCAAACAAGAAATACCTATTATGATTGTTTTTCGTGCACTTGGATTTGTGGCAGATCGTGATATTTTAGAACACATTATATATGACTTTGACGATCCTGAAATGATGGAAATGGTAAAACCGTCTTTAGACGAGGCTTTTGTAATACAAGAACAAAATGTTGCGTTGAATTTCATTGGTACTAGAGGTGCCAGACCTGGAGTAACAAAAGAGAAACGTATCAAATATGCCAGAGAAATTTTACAAAAAGAAATGCTTCCGCATGTTGGTATAAGTGATTTCTGTGAAACTAAGAAGGCCTACTTTCTTGGTTATATGGTACATAGATTATTATCAGCATCTCTCGGCAGAAGAGAATTGGACGATCGAGATCACTATGGAAACAAACGATTGGACCTTGCTGGTCCATTACTAGCATTTCTTTTCAGAGGTCTATTTAAGAACTTGATGAAAGAGGTCCGAATGTATGCGCAGAAATTTATAGACAGAGGAAAAGACTTCAATCTTGAACTTGCAATTAAAACGAAAATTATAACTGACGGTTTACGATATTCGCTTGCTACGGGTAATTGGGGTGATCAGAAGAAAGCCCATCAAGCTAGAGCTGGCGTGTCTCAAGTATTGAACAGACTGACATTTGCATCAACACTTTCACATTTAAGAAGAGTGAATTCTCCCATAGGCAGGGATGGCAAACTAGCAAAACCACGCCAGTTACATAACACGTTATGGGGTATGTTATGTCCTGCTGAAACTCCTGAAGGTGCTGCTGTAGGTTTAGTTAAAAATCTAGCATTAATGGCTTATATTAGCGTTGGATCTCAACCTTCGCCGATTCTTGAGTTCTTGGAGGAATGGTCTATGGAAAACCTTGAAGAAATTGCACCAAGTGCAATAGCCGATGCAACAAAAATATTTGTAAATGGTTGCTGGGTTGGTATTCACAGAGATCCTGACCAATTAATGGCTACTTTACGTAAATTAAGACGCCAAATGGACATTATCGTATCAGAAGTGTCTATGATAAGAGATATCAGAGATCGTGAAATCAGGATATATACAGATGCAGGAAGAATTAGTAGGCCATTACTAATTGTCGAAGGACAAAACCTGTTACTAAAGAAGAGGCATATTGATATGTTAAAGGAGAGAGACTACAATAACGATGGTTGGCAGGAATTAGTAGGCAGTGGAGTAGTAGAGTATATTGATACTTTAGAGGAAGAGACTGTTATGATTGCCATGTCACCCGAAGATCTACGACAAGAAAAGGAATACGCTTATTGTACAACATATACACATTGTGAGATTCATCCTGCTATGATTTTAGGAGTATGTGCCTCAATTATTCCATTTCCTGATCATAATCAAAGTCCAAGAAATACTTACCAAAGTGCTATGGGTAAGCAAGCTATGGGAGTGTACATTACAAATTTCCATGTACGAATGGACACTTTAGCTCACGTACTGTACTATCCTCACAAGCCTTTAGTTACAACAAGATCTATGGAATATCTTAGATTTCGTGAGTTACCAGCTGGAATCAACAGTATAGTTGCTATATTATGTTACACTGGTTACAATCAAGAAGACAGTGTTATCTTGAATGCTAGTGCTGTCGAAAGAGGTTTCTTCCGGTCCGTATTTTATAGATCATACAAAGATTCTGAGTCTAAGAGGATAGGTGACCAAGAAGAACAATTTGAAAAACCAACACGACAGACATGTCAGGGAATGCGCAATGCCATATACGATAAATTAGATGATGATGGGATTATTGCTCCTGGAATTCGTGTATCAGGAGACGACGTAGTTATAGGAAAAACTATTACTTTACCAGAAGCAGACGATGAAGTATGTTTTAGTAATAATCAATTATATAATCAACCAATTGCATAATCAATTGTATTGTATTTTCATATTTCATAATTATTTTTTCAGTTGGATAGTACAACAAAACGTTTTACAAAAAGAGACGCATCTACCTTCTTACGTAATAGTGAAACTGGTATAGTGGATCAAGTAATGTTAACTCTAAACAGTGAAGGTTATAAATTTTGTAAGATAAGAGTACGTAGTGTCCGTATACCACAAATCGGTGACAAATTTGCTTCACGTCATGGACAGAAAGGTACTTGCGGTATTCAATATAGACAAGAAGATATGCCATTTTCGTGTGAAGGGCTTACACCAGACATCATAATTAATCCTCATGCTATCCCATCACGTATGACTATTGGCCATTTAATTGAATGTATCCAGGGGAAAGTGTCAGCTAATAAAGGTACATTCTGACTCTGACATAGTGTTAGCAATAGTTCAGTAATTCATATCTAAACCATTATTAAATATACTTTTTCATAGGTGAAATTGGAGATGCTACACCATTTAATGATGCTGTAAACGTACAAAAAATATCTACACTCCTACAAGAATATGGATATCAACTAAGAGGAAATGAAGTTATGTATAATGGTCATACTGGTCGTAAAATTAACGCTCAAGTGTTTTTAGGACCAACTTACTATCAGCGTCTAAAACACATGGTAGACGATAAAATTCATAGTAGAGCACGTGGACCTGTTCAAATTTTAGTTCGGCAACCTATGGAAGGAAGAGCAAGGTAAAGTGCAATGTTTCTATTATTTTTCTTTACATTTTTAATGTGAATATTTGCTGTAAATATTAATTTATTTATAGAGATGGAGGTTTACGTTTCGGTGAAATGGAGCGTGATTGTCAGATTTCTCATGGAGCTGCACAATTTCTTAGGGAACGCTTATTCGAAGTTTCAGATCCATATCGAATACATATATGCAATTTCTGTGGTCTAATTGCAATAGCAAATTTAAGAAATAATACTTTCGAATGTAAAGGATGTAAAAACAAAACACAGATTTCTCAGGTTAGATTGCCATATGCAGCAAAACTACTTTTCCAAGAACTTATGGCAATGAACATTGCGCCTCGATTAATGGTAGCATAAATATTGTTATACTTTTACATGTTTTTTACATGTTTATACCTTAAAGTATCCTTAATTAGCGTTAGGTATTTTGTACTGGCAGTAATTATTATCATGTATAGTAAAATTAAAAATTGTATAATAATTTAGTAGTTTATCATTTACAACATAATGTTAAATGTAAGGTAAAAATGAAAAAAATGTAATTATTAATAAATAAAAATTTCATATGTGTAGTTAATATGTAGAGTACAGTCCTTAGAAATTCTAAAAAGCCATAAGCATAAAGGAACTTTCACAATTTATTGCCAACGTATAATTAGACGTAAAATAATAAAAAGTAGACTGCAACAATGAAAAGTACAACATTTGACAAAACTAAGCATGCAAGAAATTCCGACTCATCTGTTTCGGCATTAGGCTCAGTATTTGAATGCAAATAAGTTTGCAACACAGACTTAACTATATTTTATATACTACGTCTATGTAGATATTATCACAACTATTTAAAACTATATACAAAGTCGCAGACACTCGTGCTTCTATCATCAAGGCAAAAAATCTATCTCTTACGGACGGTCAGAATGTCATCGAGTATGGTCTTCGCGATAAAAGCGACTGGCTTTCGAAAATTTTCGATTTATTGCCTTTGTGTCAGAAGTGTAACAAAAACCGGAGATTAAATTACGGGTTTGAAAGAATAGCAATCCTTGATCATAGACACACCTACGAGGTTCTCCCTTCTCTTCTGATCTGAAATTATGATTTTCACGTATATGTAAGTATTTACTTCGAACTTCTTAGAATTTACGGTTCACTATAAATGAACAAAAGCATCTATAGATGCGAAACGGTTCCTGAACTTTATTTTACTGGTACACAAGGTCATGCACGTCGTTCTAAATAAATGCTTACAAAGGATTGTGATGCATTTATGATAAAAATGGGTAGGTAACATATACAGAACACTAAAAACATTAGGGCAATTTGAGACCTACATCGTGGTTTATTAATTCACAAGTAGATTAATTTTATTTTTCATAAGGATTCTGAGTCTACATGTAAAATATAATAATAGGGATTAATATTTGATACAAACAACGTGATAATTAATACTATTAATACTTTCGTTCAATAAATTAAATAATTATACCAGACTTTTTAAATATCATCTTACATTTATTCATTTAAAATTATCAGTCAATAGAAAACTAGTGTACAACAATTATCATTACATTTTTAAAACATATTAATGCATTTTATATAAAAATTATACGAGTATAATATAGAAAGTACAAAAATACGATCTGCACTTTTTTAGAAAGAAATTTTAAATTAACTATAGGTTAAAAGAGTTGTAGTTACGAGATTAAAATTGATATAAATTCGTCTTACTATAAAAGAATAAAAATTTTTAAAATCCAAATATCTAAATATCCTAAAACATTGGCCCAATTAGTGTATAGCATGCAAAATAATTAGAAATCCGTTTATAGAATCATTAAACATTCTTGGACCGATAATGCCCCGGATTGAAGGGTAATCCGTGTATATATGGTGGCACAAATCTTGGCGAAAATGTTCTTACTGGTCCCATCATGCGAGGATAAGTATCATTTTTTAGTGGCACTTGCTCACGAATTGGCATTATAGGTGCCATCATCATTGAACTTGGCGGAAAATGCTGAAATGTAATAAATTAGTATTTCGTCTAATAAATTCGAAAATGTTCATCATCACTGATATACGTACGGAATAATAAATGGGAACAGGAATGTGTCCAAAATAATTTGGTGGAGAAACTCTTTGTTCCCTGGATCTATCTCTGTCCCTCCTATCTAGAGAGTGTTCTCTGGATCTGTCTCGATATTCTCGATAATACCTCTCATCCCTAAACAGTGATCATTTCTTTTTACAGTTCACAAATTAATTGCATATCATATTAAAATTGTGAAACTTTATCTTATCATATAACTAAACGAAGTGTCTAATAACAGTTAGCTGACACTAATCGTAATAACTTTGCTTCCTCACAAAGAAACATTTCCAATACAGCACAAACCTGGAATGACGAGACAATGTACGTCGAGAACTGTGACTTCGGTTTCTGATTGGACTCAAAGACGTCGAGCGTATTTTAAACGTTTTCGATTTGCCTTCTAAAAATTAAAAATTATACACTTGTAAAATGGACATCGCAGTCGAATACAAATAAAATATAAAATATGTAATTTTTAATTCTTCAATAATCATACCTAAAGTGTCATTATTTACAGTAACAACAGTACGATGTTCTTCAACTTCTTCTATATTGGTGACTACTCCTTTGATTTCTTCCCTCTCAAATATTGGTTTCGATCCTTCTCCTATAGTAACAAATTTGTAATGAAGAAAACAATTTCAATATGTATGATATAAGCAGTTAAGCAATACTGGCAGCTATAAAATGTATAAAAAATAACTTACGTTTGAATATTTATAATATAAATTAATTCCTCTTCAATTCTAAATTTACATTATTATATTTGAATAATAATTTCAATTGACACCAATATTCTTTTCAGACAAATCATATCAAGTACTTTTTCTATTTACATCGATTTTACTTTCCAAACTAGTCATAAACTTAAATTATTTGTTAAAATTCTTAAATTTTGAGACATTTATCCAATATAATGAAAAATAAGAAAATTTTTTCCAATCAAATTTTAAAAAATGGAATGAGTTGTCCCTGATACATCCTGCAGTTAAACGCTCCAAGACGACATATGTCTTCAAGGATGATTAACAAATCAAAAGTATAATAGATAACTTTTTAGTTGAATACTGCCTCTTCCATTTAGACATTTTCATTTAAAAAATTGATATTCACTTCTGCCTCTTCAGTTGAAGAATTTTGCAATGTAAAAAATCTTCATAGTAGATCTTCAAATTGTCACTATTATAGCAAATGAAGTATTTTTAAAAAGTCAAGAGCACTATACATTATACATCATGCACACATTCCCACACCAGAACATCAAAAGGATACACAAAACTTGAATGTATAGATTTATAGGATCTTTACAATTCTAGGAAAATTAGCTTTTACCAACAAAACCTGTATTGTTAATACAGCTGAAGCATAATTCATTGTGCAAAACCATAATTAGAAGTGTACATACAAAGACAAGCAAAGGATATGCCAAGCAAAGCATTAAACACTCTAAATAAAAAATATTGTGCTTACATATTGCACATTACGTGATCGCGTCTGTGATCCAACGTTGTATTCCAAATTTCCTATATCCTGAATAAATTAAAACTGTTATTAACTTTGCAAATTAAAAGCATCCTTGGGTAAATTCTTGAATATCATGGATGACACATTATAATATTGAAATCCATAATCTTCATAGTTGTAAAAGTTGTCGGACAAAATTCTCCTATCTTCATGTGATGTTAATCACGTTGTAACCATGTTGAAATATTTACCTGTAGCTCAATAAAATATTGCAAGAAATAATCTGAGCCAATTAAGAATTGGAAACCGATACAAAAATGATAATAAACTTAATTTTCATGTGAGATAGGAGATATCCTTTCCAAAATTCAATTTCTCAATTGTGACTTATAGGAAGTCCTAGAAATAATCATCTTCAGCGACGATGTCATTTTCCATTTCAAATTTTCATTGAATAATTAAAAAAGTTGTAGTGTGTAAACAATAATTTACCTGCTCTTCTTTTGACTACTACATCTTCGGGATTGATAATATCCCTCTGAAGACCTGAGTCAGTTGATTTTCCAGGAATATTTCGTTGAATATCTACTTTAATTCTGCGTAACTCAGCTGCACGAATCTTTGTGCCTTCGGGTCCTTTAAATAATGGTACTGTTCCATCTGTTGATTCTAATCTGAAATACAATAAACCAATTTTTAATGACTATATGTTAATCTTTTATAGCAAAGTAAAGTATGGAATAAATTTTAAACTCTTATTTTGTTGTATTGTTGTTAAAAAATAAATAGTTTTGCATTCTTTTTTCTATAATAGATTTTCATTAAGTTTTATTTACCTTTCAGAGAGAATTGGAGTATTTGTTGAGCTAGAAATACAAGGTCTTCTAGATCGACTTCGTGGAGATTTACTTCGGCTCTTACTACGATTTGGAGGTTTTGGAGGCAGCAAACCTTTTTCACGGGCGCGTTGCATTTCATACTCGTAAATCTTCGTTTGTTTTAACCTCTCATGCTGCCGTTGTCGTTCTTGTTCCAGCTTCCACTCTCGTCTCCGTAGCATCTTCTCAGTAGCATCGTTTCGGGACGATGAATTTGGTTTCATTTCTGCAGCAGACAGTAAACGAAGAGTTCTAAACATGAATATTCTTTATAAATTAATTGTTCTCAACCATTTTTTAAGGTTATGTACGAATAATATACGGATGTTTAAATGCAGAAAAAATTACCTGATTGCATCGAAAAACTATGGTAAATAAGTACAATAAGAAAAATGTAAAAATTTCCATGTGACGGTGCAGATATTTAAAAATGTGCATGGAAAGGTGCAGAGATTTAAAAACGAAAATAATTTAATCTCGCCACGAAACGAACGGCACATAACACAAATCACAGAATGAATGAATTTCTGAAATTGCAAGGTTCTCAAGCTCAAGAGTCAAGACTATTTACCTTCTCTCCTGTCTTCTATGGTGTTTCGTCTGTAATGGGAGTATATGGGAGTATTTACTATTTACTATTTACCTTGAACTTGAAGCTTGAGGTTAGTGAATATTAGTGATGGGAGATGGGATATTGGACAGTTCTTTTCGCGCATACGCGACGATTTTAGCGTCAGTAAAATAAAAAGTTTGGCTATATAAAAAGGGGTACTTTGGTCATCCCGCATAATTTCGCAAAATATGTTATTATTTTGATTTTGCAAAAAGGAATGTATAACATGTGTATGTCACTTAAATATTAATAATAGTTTACCAAAATGTAACATGCTTGTCTCGTCGTCTCGTCTTGGATTCTTCCGGTACTTTTCTGCCAATAATAGTGTCCCACTCCCACTACTCCCACTACTTTGTCCACAATATATAAATACACAGTATACTATGAAATATAGACTTACGAAAAAACCGTCTCATCCGCATCACTGCCGCGGCAGTATTGAATTGAACCTAAACTTATACTTACATCAAACTGATAAAACATAACAATTTGCGGGAGAAGGAAGTACGGAAATGGGATAGAGATTCTTTCTCATCACAGGTGTGTCGTAGAATGAGATTTTCCATGTGATGCATTTTTGAATTAAATTTAAAAAATAAATATCGAGAGTATACAAGAGAGCGCTCTCGAAATAGGAAGGGGGGGGGGGGCAGAGATAGATCCATTCAGCATTTTCCGCCAAGATCTAGGCAGTTCGTAAGTAAGTGCCACTAAAAAATGACACATATACTCGCTCCCCATGTTGAAAGATAAGGGGGGAGAGGCCGCATCCAGAATTATTTGGCTCCAGATGTACATAATACCGTACACCCTTCATCCAATCCTAGGACATTACAACAGGTCTCTCTCTGTTTATTTATATTTTTGGGATTATTGTACAACACAATTCATTCTCTACAGATGAAAGTATGTGAGGAGACATAGGAGAGGGGAAAAGTGTTTCTTCGCCCTAGGGGCTGCTATAGAAGTACTTATCGGTATTGCTATCTAGCGGGTCTTGCCTTAAACAATAGGATATTGATATGCGCTTGAGAGCGGTATATATAGGGATCGGTGACGGATCAGGTAGTAGCGGGAAAGATGTTTGACTGTTTGTCCATCTGCTGGCGAACGTAAGAGGTGGCCGCTACAGTTAAATCAGAGTAGAGATTAATATTTGATACAAACAACATGAAAACAATTTAATGTCACATACACATTTGACATTAAAAATTATTGAATACTATTAATACCTTCGTTCAATAAATTAAATAATTTTACCAAACTTTTTAAATATCATCTTATATTTATTCATTCAAAATTATCAGTCAATAGAAAAGCAGGTTCGGGTGTCCGTGGAGCGCTGAAGCGCTCTGCTCGTGAAAGGCTTGCGAGAAATAAACTTTCAACAAAGAAAGACCTCTTTCGATGTTGACTCTACGATTCCAGAATAAAATCTGTCTCGTCCTGGAGTTTTCAATCTTCTTCCAGCTTCTTCATTCTTGTCTTCTTTTCCTTAGCCAATAGGAATCTTGACTGATTCCAGACTTCGAGTGTCTATAGTTTATGTGAAATTGGAGAAGCTCCTCCAAGAGACTACGTGACTTTGCCTAAATTCCTTGATTAGTCTCGCCAATTAGAATTTCGTCAAGGATCTCCGTGGAACCCTTCCGTTATTTCCTTACCTATTCTAAGCTATCGCGCCCGAATAAAATATATGTATATGAAATACACGGTTTCGACCTAAACATTACGTTTTATATTCAAATTTCCCTCCCGGCGCCATTAATCGAACATATGGTGCAGGAGCGCTATCATAACTACGTTCGCGTGGTCAACATAGTGTCACAGTTCACAGTCACGTTGTCATCTGAATTGTTCGATACCCTATATATATTCTATTATATTCTATCAGAGAGATTCTATATCTATATATACAACAGCTTTTCGATACTGATTGTGAGAACTATCGACAACTATCGATCGGTCACCCCGCATAATTTCGCAAAAATTTTTTTATTCGATTTTGATACATATATATGCATAACATATGTGTATGTTATATTAAAATTTAATATGTATGTATAAATATAATATATAATAATTGTGTGTATATGTATAATATAACTCATTCTTTTCCTTTATTTCGGGGATAGGGAAGGGAAAGGTGTTAAAATAATGTATTTTATTCTGCAGAAGAAACTAAAGAATCGATCGAAACGATCATCGAGATATTCGATTCGCAGTGAAAATCCAAATATATAGAATAGGATGCTATTGATAAACTATTGAGGAAAATATTGAAATGATCAGGTTCATTTAATCCATTGGCAATAATATTAATACGAATGTTATATACTTATTGCTAGAAGAGTAGATAAATACAATGATACATACAATAAAAGTTGAAAAAGAATCCAATGCATTTTCCAATAATTTATAATAATTCTCTATGACGCTTATCGCCGTGCCGGTTAGAATTTACAACTGGGCACGACACAACACAACACACAGAGACAACATCCTAAATACGTTCAGTGCTTAGCGCGTTGCAGCGCCTATCGCTTTGCTCGTTCTTCTTGCTGTTGCGCAACGAGTTCGCGCAGCGTCTCAGTGTGTGCACAAAGGAGCAAGTGCATTCGTTACATGATGCATCCTTAAAGAAAATTTACCTCTTTCGCGATATATGTCGTTTTCATGAAAATTCCGCGGAACAAGTTTTATAAGAATACAGTTCCGTACGAGTAGCTTTCTAACAACGGAAACAACGACGGGTGAGCGAAAACTTTCGGGAAACATTACTTGGCTGAGTCAAACAAAATGGCGACTTTTCTCTTCTTGGCGGTACTGTTTACTTGACCGTGATCGTTATGTTTCTCACAAAGTGTGCTACGCGAGAAGTGTTGTGTACTTAATCACCTTACTATCGACCGACATTAATGAAACCATGCATCTATAACAACTCGCATAGTGTTTACGATCGTTAACGTCTTCACGATCCAATACCTACACAATAGGTAATACTGCGATAAACGTGAACTACACAATTGGATGCAACACGTTTTTGCGTTTCGTTGTTCTATTCGTTTCTAGTTTTCTATCTTGTTTCTTGGGGAAAACGTGATGCGTACAGTTCTAATTTCTTTTTATTCTACTATAACCATGTTTTTCACATAACTAAATGTTTGTTAATTACCTAGAATATTTACCATATTTTCCTATATTCGTATGGGGTTATCATGTCCATGACAAATTATTTTCCTTCTCGGGGAATTTATAGCATTTTCTCCTTGCAGACATAATTATTTTGGGATTTAGGTACGGATACTTACTCTTTTCTTTATCTTCTCTTTTGAAAACTTGTACTATTGTATTTGTTTAGCTTAAGAAAAATGTCCAGTTCGTACGTTATCGAGCCACAGGAAAGTGGATCGGACAAAAAAGATGACACTTTGATCATAGTTGTCAATGACGATGGTACAATATCTGTCGATCAAGAAACATTGCAAAGTTTAATCGGTAAGTTTAATTTCTTGTTTCATTTATATTTATATTTTCAATAATCCCAAGCATTACATGGTCACATTATTTACAGCGAATCAATCTAATGCCAATGTTAGTGTGGTTAGACTTGGACAAGCTGAGACCGATACAGAAAACGGCGATATAACTCTAACCGTAGATCCTCCAACTTTTACTACCACTAACGTAAATACTGGGGGTGTTACTACCGATGCGACTAGCTTGGTCGACCCTTTCATGGAGATGGATTCCGAACAGCTAGAAAGATTAGAGACAGCTCTACAGAGCGAAGAAGCAAAACAAATTCTTGGAGAGAATGTCACGGCGATGCTCGGTAAGCATTACTCTTGTGTGTGTTTATATTTTGTTTATAAAAAATTAATTACTAGTCGATACGATTTTTTACCAATTGACCATATTAGTATTTGCTTCATAAAATAAACTTGTATTTTATAGATATGCTAACAGTAGAAGAACAACAAAACTCGATACGGTATAGCGTTGAATTGGATCATTGCTACACAAGTAGATTATCGCCTTCTGATCCAAAACCACGAGATCCTTTACCCACTACCGAATCGCCAACGCCTGGCGATAATTTACAATACGAGCATCAACTTTCTCCTAGTCAGGGAACATCAAATGCAATGTCGTCCATTGCCGACGGAGAAGGCACAGTGACAGCGACAGCGACGGCAACAGCAACAACGAAGGCAAAGGGTATCATGAAAACTGTGAGTATCCTGTGAAGCATAAGATATGAGTGTAAGTGTTGTTTTGCATCGGTAACATGATATTCGACCGGTACCTCTTTCAGAGTAAACCTGTAGGTCGTCCACGAAAGAATGTCCAAACGGCTTCTGTTGCGACGTGTAACAACGCAAGACCGTCTCCGAATATAACAAGTACACCCAAGTCTATTGGACATCCGTCGACTAGAAATTTAACAGGGGCATTGCATCAAGGAATGGGAAGACGTAATTATGTGATCTGTTTACCAGTGATATTATTTTAAATCGGAAACGCGTTGTACATTTGATTTCAATCGATGACCAATCATTTTGTTTGCTTTATCAGAGCAGGGGAGGTCGAACGACGAGGAGGAAGAAGAAGCTACGTCGTCGTCCATCGAATCGTCGGACTCGGAACCTCCATCGGATAACGACTCTGATTTTGGACCTCGAGGTCCCAGAAGAGGCGGCATCAGAGCTAGAGGAGGTAGAAAAGGTCTTACTACCAGGGGTGGAAGTATGGCTGCTACTCGTAGGAGAGGCACAAATAAACAAATGGATATAGAGCAAGTCCGTAGGTTGGACATGGAAATGGCTGCAGCGGTAAATGCTATGAAGAGTCCGGAGAAAGATGAAAGATCTGGTAAGATAACAGCACAATTATTATCGATATGATTCGATCGTAAACAACATCAATAATACAATATTAAGAAACTCCTTTTTTTTTGTTTGTTAGGATTTCCTCTTAGAGGTAAAAGACAGTTTAAAACTGCAATTGGTAGGAAAAAAGAAGAATCGCAACGCGTCGAATCATCTACAGTTACAGCGATCGAGAACACCTCGTCACCATTTGAAAAACCATTACAAACTACGAATCAAGTGAAAGCCAATTTGATCAGTGCCAATATGATTAAAGGCGATATGATTCTTACAAAACCAGGTCAGGGAAAAAACAACCAAAAAGTTACTTTTGTGCAGAAACAAGTACTTGTCAAGTCGAATGACATGAAAAGTATGGATCCGAAGAAACAACTAGTATTTCCCAAGGGAAAATTTGTGGGCCAAACAGGAACCAAAATTTTTGCAACTAAAGATGGAAAATTGGTTCAAGTGCCCATAACCACTAAAGCTATAACTTCAAACGTACCGGTCAATCAGATCAAGGGTACAGTGCCACAGGTTTCTTCTACACAACTGATCTTGAGCCAGAGTCAAACGTCGCATACACAGCAGCAGCAACAACAACAGCAGCAGCAGCAGCAGCAGCAACAACAGCAGCAGCAGCAGCAACCACAACAACCACAACAGTCGGTAAAAGTGTCTACGCCTGTTAATATCTCGAAAGTAAAGCCATGCGACGTGAAAAAGGAGAAAAGGAAGTCCGACAGTTTCGAGATGATTGGAAAATCCGAGATTGAATTTGGAAAAGCTGTAGAGTCCAAAATTTTGGACGGTTAGTTGATAAGACCGTGTAATATACTAGCTGTTTCAAGTCTATACACTTCAATATTTTCGATTAAAGATTTCGTTCCAGGTACGAAAAAACATCCAAAGAAAGAAAGCCGGAAGTCACCGGCATATATGGTGGACAGTCTAGGCCCGGCGCTTTTCTCGACACCCGATATTATTCGTCGAGTCGGTTCGAACGGCGATGCGAAAATTCAGGAGAACGTAGTAACGTCATTAATTTCTGTAACACCAGTCACAAATACTACCACCACAGGAATTGCTAATTCGTTTGCATCAGCCACTCCGGCATCAGTTCCGACATCGGCGGCGGCGGCTTCGTCGTCGTCGTCGTCGTCATCGTCGTCGTCATCGTCGTCGTCGTCCTCTTCATCCCCCATATCCAATCGTTCAGGTTTGCTTTATCTTTTCGCATTCAGATACTATATAGATATTCTTGCGACGATTCTACAGATCGTTTAATCGTTCGTTCAATATCGTGTCAAAAGGTCTCATCGTTACTACGCCAGTCGAGCGAATAACGCATTCAGAATCTCATCCGCCCTTGGAAAAACGGGAAAATTGTGATTCTCTGATAGAAAGCAACGAGAACGAATCGAAATCGGATTTAAAGACTAATGGGTCAGAAGAGTTGCAGACTCCTTTGGATTCAGGTAGATTCCGAAACAGAATCCTTGCTAAACATTTTTTCGGAAGCTTCTTTTCCCCGCTAAACAAGCCATTCTCTTTGCGCATCAATGTATCAACATTTTACAGGTAGCATAGCAGGCGAGGAACATTTACTAGCTACATTAGAAATGGAAGCCAGTAAACACGAAGAGGACTTACTCGCAGAAGCACTCTTGTTGCAAGAAGAACTCGGGGTCGATTTGGGCGAACATGTACTTGAATATTTCAATTTTTCAATCTACACGAAACATTGTATTCATTTTGACTGTTTTCTATTTGAAAATTTTTAATTTCGATCTCTTTCTTTTCTTCTTGATAACAACACTGTAGGGTGGTGCGCTCGTCGAACAAGGGGGAGGTGTAACGTCCGAATCATTACCATCGAATAGTACGCTTGTACCGTCATTGCTCGTATCCGATCAAGAAACAGTAAAACCTCTAGATACTCTGACGACAGCGACGTCGATGACAAGCTCACCGAGAACTGCAGCCATGGTAACTACAACAATGGCTAGTACAACTCGAGAATCGGTAAAGAAATCAACAAAAGACGAGAAGGAGCCAATTCAAATTATTCGCGGAGGCCGAGTAATCACTTTACCTCCTATCGAGGCGCCAGCCACTAGAAGCAAACGGTTGCAGGCTAAAGTCGAACCTGCTCAAAAGCTGTTAGAATCAGTGAAATCGACAGAAAAGTTTAGGTAAGTGTTCGACTGTGCTAACCAAATTAGATGGGTAACATTTGTACGCGTGCAATGTCTAGTATAGATGAGTCGATTAAAAATGTTCCGTCCGACGTGTATACATGCATGTATATACACATATATATATATACAATACATACATATATATATCTATATATACATATACGTTTGCAATATTTACAGTTTGCAAACGGTACCGCAAAGATCATTGCAAATTCTGAAAAACGAAACACCCACGAACATTATAGATCAAGATGAAGAAAATGTAAACGAAGATCTAATGGAAGAAGACGACGAAGAGGTAGTTGAGGAGGAAGAAATGGATCAGATTGCCGGTGACGAAGAGGAAGATGAGTTACAAAAGCAAATTGGAACGGTTGAGGAAGACGAAGAAGAGGGGGTGGAAGAACAGGAGGACGAAGAGGAGGAGGAGGAGGAGGAGGAGGAGGAGGAGGATAATTCGGATTCGGAAGACGATCCTGACAGGCTCTGGTGTATATGCAAACGACCGCATAACAATCGTTTCATGATTTGTTGCGACGTGTGCGAAGATTGGTTTCATGGAAAGTGCGTGCACGTTAGTAAAGCTATGGGTAAGATTGAAAAGTAAACAATCCAGTTTGCACCTTTCAGCGCTTGTTTAGCAAAATTATTTATATTCATTTCTATTAGGTCAACAAATGGAAGAGAAAGGAATAGAATGGGTTTGTCCAAATTGTTCGAAGAAAAAGGACGAAGAGTTGAAAACGAAAACGAACACGAATACGCCAAGTCTAATTGGAAAGCAACGCGTTCTGTCGGGTACGGCGGCAGACAATCCGATCGTTCTAAAGAATCTTTCAGCCGTTAATCAGGCATCGGTTGTTGGAGAAATCGCAACCCCGGTTCCTTCTAGTTCCGATTACAGTGACGTTCAATATTCCGGCAACGGTAACGGTACCGGCAACGGTAACGGAAATGACAACAGTAGCAGCAGCAGCATGCAATGCGTTGTTTGTAAAAAGGAAGCAAGGAATTCTAGCATTTATTGCTCCGACGCTTGTATACTCGCACACGCTCAAGAAACTCTCACCAAAGACAAGCCAGCATCGACGGGACCAACGGCAAGCCCAAAGGGCACAAGGCCGCTACCGTTGGACGTTTCTGCCAAATCGAAATCTGAAAGTAGGGTCATCGTTTTCGAAAGAAAAACCGGAAAAGTGTTGAGCGGTGAGTGAACAACGTTCAGAATAATGGGCAACACGTTCGTAAAATAATGGGCACTCGGGCTCGTCGTTTTATACAATTATTTCTATTATATAATAATCATTGTTTCCATCTTATCTCATCGATTCGATACAAATTGTGAATATTTCAGGTGTCGACGCACCAACAAGATCAAACTTGCGTACATGGTTAAAAGAAAATCCTACATTCGAGGTAGTTGGGACGAATAATGTCGGTCCGTTGCAAATAGGAAAAACGATTGCTACGATTCATACACAACAAATGCCTGGTAAAACAGTACGTATTCAAATTATTGCCTCATACTATACTACACTATATTATAATTTACTATAAAATTCTTTGACATTTTGTCATTGACGATACGCTAAAGTAACTTATCGACAAAATAACATAAACAAATATCGTTTAAGGGGAAATCAACGCTGTTAACGTCCGGAAAGGGAGCAAATCTTCCGAAGATGACTTATACGAAAATACCAGGTTCGAAGCAAATGATAATAACGACGGGAAATAAAAAATTTACGGTAATTTCTGCAGGGCAGCAGCAACAACAAATTCAAACGACGAACACAAAACCGATACAGTTGAAGCAAACGGTACTCGCACAGTCGAACAAAACCCCTTTCGTTTTGAAAACTACAACCATCAAATCGAGCACTCCGGTGCAGGTGAAACAGCAAAGCGTACCGACGCCCAAACAGACACCGCCTGTGAAAAGACAAGAGGTGAAGCAACCGGCCGTCCAATCGAAGTTACAATTAAAACCGAATCCGCCGAAAAAGCCTGAACCCGAACCAATTAGGCTGAATATAAGAAAAACTTTGACAGAGTTGTTATCGAGTCGTATAAAAGAGACGGAGGATTTGAAGCTAAGCGACGACGAGATTGCCGATCTAGCTTTCAACATCGAGTTGGAGATGTACAAATATTTCAAAGATACCGGAGCAAAGTACAAAGCCAAATACAGAAGTCTCGTGTTTAATATAAAAGACACGAAAAATTTAACATTGTTTCGAAAAATAGCCGACAGATCGTTAACTCCCGACGCGGTGGTAAGACTAAGTCCTGATGAAATGGCCAGCCAAGAGTTGGCCGAATGGCGAGAAAAGGAGACGAAGCACCAATTGGAGATGATTAAAAAGAACGAGTTGGATTTGATGGCACAAGCAAAGTCTATCGTCGTGAAAACACACAAAGGCGAACAAATTATTGAGAACGACGGCGGCATCGATCATGTCGATCCGAAAACTCCGGTGCAAGATATTGTTACGGCATTGAATAGCGCGGACAGTATAACATCAACGGTGGACGACTCGGAAAAAGAGATCGAAAGAATGAACGACGAGGAGCGGTTAAGGGCAAGGGAAGATGCTAAGAAGTCGAAAAGTTTCGACGAGAAAAGACGGAAAGAGAAGGAAAAGGAGAAAGAGAGGAGTCGAGAGAAGGACAAGGTGAAAGAGAAGGAAGAGAGACGGGGGCGAGAGAGAGACAGCAGTCGTTCGAAAGGAGTCGGCAGACGCGACAGAAGTACGAGCAGAGGCAGACACAAACACGGTAAGGACGACAGAGAACATAGCAAGACCAGGGAGAAAAGTAAGGAAAGAAAATCGCGAGAGAAGGAGAGCAAACGTGAGAAAGAAAGGGATCGCGACAAGGAGAAAGATCGTGATCGGTCGAGGACTAGAGATCGCGATAAGACAAAGGTTCGAGAGAAAGGAAGCAAAGAGAGAAGCAAGCTGAAGGATAAAGATAAGGAGAGGGAACAACGAGAACGACACAGAAGCAGCGTCGGTGGTGGTGGCGGTAGCGGCCTTGGCAGCTGCGACAACAATCTAAAGACTCGCAGCGGTACCAGTGGATTCGTATACTGCGAGTCGAAGGAGCTCGATAAACGGGAGGACGAGAAGAAGAGAGACACGGAGAAGAAAGAGGATTCGGTCGGTTTGGCCGGAGGATCTTCGACCGAAAAATCGATTGAAGATCGCCTGTGGCGTCACATAGAGGACGAGGCTACTACCAACACCATCGACGGGAACGATTCCGACGTATCGGACAGAGAACCGACCTCGACCGTCACGATAAAGACCCCGGA
This sequence comes from Lasioglossum lativentre, assembly GCA_916610255.1. NCBI lineage: Eukaryota > Metazoa > Arthropoda > Insecta > Hymenoptera > Halictidae > Lasioglossum > Lasioglossum lativentre. Next base: position 8,761,176 of record OU744363.1, on the reverse strand, counting down.
CATCAACGACGATTTGGATAGGGACAGAGAACAAGAACCCCTCTCGAGCACCGTCGATAGGGACGCGTCGAAAGGGGGCTGGCAAACAGTATGGAGAGGTTTCGTCAACATGGTGGACGTTGCTAAATTTTTCATTACTGCCCAAGAGGTTAGCGGTCAAGCAAAAGATTTGATGGACGACTTGCCGGATACGGTGGACGTTGTTGGTAGAATCAGTCATGAAACCGTTTGGGATTACATCTCGAAAATGAAAAAGACCGGTTCGAAAGAAATCCTTGTGATCCGTCTTACCGCCGCCAACGACGAAGAAAAGATTCCCTACATAACGTTGTACAGTTATCTGAACAGTAGAAGTCGACTTGGAGTAGTTGGCAATGTCTCGAAGAACATCAAGGATTTCTATATAATGCCATTTTCGAGTCAAAGCACGATACCTCAGGTTTTGTTGCCCTTGAACGGCCCCGGTTTCGAAGAGCATAGACCGCACCTTTTGCTGGGAATTATCGTTCGTAACAAGAGGAAGCGGTTCATCGGCGTCACCTCGTCAACCGTACCGGTCAAGCTGGCGAAAAAAGATTCGGATCGAAGCTATACTCCGCCGTTGGTTGGCATTTCGAAAGACAAAGTATGTAGTTCGAACGTGAGCACGGCGATCCCGGGTACGGTCACGATCACGGCAACGGCAACCTCGACGATTGCCGCCTCGTCCTCTTCCCCCATTGCGGCAACGGTAGGTAGCATCTATCAGAAGACCACGATCGCCACCGCAAAGGAGAAGCAACAACCGCAGCAGCAACAACAGCAACACACCGTCACCCAAACCACTCTCGACACTCTAAACAAGGCGCATATAGGGATGCCGAGAAGCACGATACTTGACACTGCGGCTATATGTAAAATTGTTCCGGAACTCTCGTCCAAGATCGACCTTACCTCCTCACCTGGTAAAGCGCCGATCGACGACGACGGCGACGAGCCTTACAGCCCCGGTCAAATGGACGAAGAGCAATCGGATCGTGACTTGCGAACCGCTTCGACCACTTGCGCAACTGCCGCTGCTTTGCCATCGATTCCATCGATAACGATTGGGATCGATGGGCCGACGATCGATAACGGTATTATTTCTTCCAGTAAAAATTCAAACGAACTTCAACGAAAAATGGAGGAGCTAAATCGACAAATCGAAGAACAGAAGCAACAAATACAAAGCATTAGCTCATCGTTTCTCGGTGAATCAACGTCTACTTTGCCGGTGAGATTTTTAACAAGATTTATTTTTTACGAAATCGATTGTTATTGTTTCTCCTATTGTCCTGTTGTAAATAAAATTGATTTCGATTTACCTATGGTATCCAGTTCCTATCCTCGAGCTGCTTTAGATTCTTGCTTCGAAACTTGTTACGAAACAACAATTTCCTTTTTCTCTTCTCTGTTTAACAAATGTAATAAATCGTATTTACTTAATGTATCGCGTTATCCTGTACGTGGATTACATTTTCGTTTTCGTCAAAGAAGCGTCGAACATTCTTATCGAAACGCGAACTCGTGAAAAACTAGACAAGAAGTAAAAATCTGTTGGTAGCTCCATTCCTTTCCTGTCTCGAGGATTCTCTTTTTCTTTGAATGTACCGATTCGCTCGGTCGAGTCGAATCACGATGGTAGGACTATACATGTCATCAGAGCAGTTCTGTTATTACGGTAAGGTAAAAGAATTGTGTATCCGAAACCATTCGGGCAGTCGTCGTGTTTCATTGATTACGGAAAATGGCCGGTACTTGCGCTCTCACTGTTCTTCAATTCTCTCAAACGCGTCCATTTACAAGTATTTTACTCTTTCCGTCTACTCCCCCTCCCCCCTCTCACTCTTTAAATATATACACAATGTAGATACATGTATACATGCGTGCACATATGTTTTTAGAAGCAAATAATAAGAGTATTTGTACGGCATACGCCCACAAGCATATAATTCATTTTTGTATGCGTGTGCCAAGGTACGTTTCTACATACATGTGTATATATGAATATATATATGTATGTATATATAAACACACACATATATATATATATATATATTATAGCGCGAAAAGAAAAAGATGACTTAAAGAGAAATACGCTTCAATCATAAGCGTAAGGGTTGCAATCATATTACTGTCGTTTTTTGTTAGACTCGTTGCATTCAACTCGGGAATTGCGAATCATGATCAGATAATAATAATAATAATGTTTATTATTTTTCTTCATTTCAGGGTTTAGGGTTGGATCCACCGATTAGCGACGAATGCGAAGAAGCTTACAGCCCTCCGGATACAAGATCGTTTACACCGCCGCCGCCTGGTATATCAAAATTCGCACAACCGATCCTCGACAAAGTATCGAATATAACGATACCACCAAATTTGCAAGAAATTCTAGCGAACGTGAAGCGGCAAGAAAACTCCAAAGTAGATCCGTATCTACCATCGAAACCCAGCGCCACATTTTTAACTGCCGTCAACTCGTCCATATATCAAAACTCAGAAAAATATTCCTCGGCATCGCCCGCAAAAGTCACGGTCGGTGGATCGAATAAATCCAGTTCCGACAAGTCTCCGCTTGAAACAACTAACCATAAAGAGTCCGTTTCGAAAGAGAAAGAAAGCAAGAGTACCCTAAGTTCCTTGAGCGACTTGGATTTAATTAAGAAAGCGGAGGAGGAATTAGCCGCTGTCGCAGCCGCTGCAAGCGCGACCGCGACCGCAAATGCAACGGTATCGGGAAGTCAGGCGACCGAACATACCACGCAACCAGTTTTATCCACAACTCCAACTCTTCCAACGATAATAGGGTCTCCTGCACCAACGATGATGCCAATGTCCGCGAACCTTTCGGCTAGTTTAACCGCGGTCGGAGATTCTACTCGCGAACCAACCGCGTACAAGAGCTCTTACCCGGAACCTTTCAAACGCAATTTGGCTCCCGAACAGCCGAAACCTCCTGGCCTCGAAGACGAGGATTTCCCACCATTTCCATCCACGCCACCGAACGTAGAATCGAACGCTGTAAGAATGACACCATCATCCCGGTCTAAATTTGTTCCGAAAAGTGGTATCGTGCTGAGCGTGAAAAGAAAAATGAGCGACGAAAGTGTCTCTCCTTCTTGCCCTTCGAGTAAAGCGTCCAGAATAAAGTCGCGCTGGGGTCAAGGTCCCTCCGATTCGGTCGATTAGTTCCACTAGTGGACGCGCGAGAACTTTCCTTTAGCAGAAAAAAAACTCGAATACTGGTACAATGTTATTAACAGCAGCAGCACGATACGTGTAAATGGCTTGCAAAGTCGACCATCGACTTGATGGCATAGACATCGCAGTTTTTCATCGATCACCGGAATCGGAAGAGTTAAAGGAGACTCGTTCCAGCAGGATTCAAGGAATGATCGACAACGGTACCGTTCCAAACCACTTTCTACCAAGCGATGGGAAGCAAACTTTGTATTTTGCGTATGCTGCTACCGATATGCAAAAATCGGGTTGGTGCATCGCAAGAGGAAAGCTCTATCGACGACTCGAGAAACGTCACTTGTAAATACCAAAGCGGCGCAAACGAACGCTTTTAATATCATACGTCGAGCCTACCGCACTACGTGTACATAGCCTCATCATAAAGTCTGTAATATATTGTTCAAATTAAATCGAAAGGCTAACAAAGAAGAAGATTATGTAAGACGGTGGCGCATGCACCTCACGCGTTCATGTCGTCAGTGTATATATAAATTAGATGTAAGGATCCGAGAACGACCAGTTTCAACCGAACGCTCATTTTTTCATTTGTTGGTCAACCATGAAAATCGATTTTCAGCGACGAAAACTTCCACAATGCGCTGCATTATTGTTTAGCGATATGCGAGCAAACATCCGAACGATTCTCCGAGTTGACTGCAATGAACCACTATTTGTCCTCGTACGAAAAAGTTCTTTTCAACGTTTATGCAAAGGACGGATAGAATCTTCGAGTCCTCGACGCGCAAGTCGCTGCCATTGCAACTAATATATTACGACAATACGAACAATGTTTATTTCTTCAGCTTAAACGGAATTTCTGATCGACGAAAGACGTACTAAACAATAAATTTCGATTCTTGTTTCGTATTCGCTTCTGATATTTGTATACGTACGTCCTAATCATTTACACTACGCCTCGTGGTTAACGCACGATTATTGTATGTATCTATGTATGTATGTATGTATGTATGTATATATAGGTATATATAGGTATATACATAAGACGTACACCACTACTGCTGTCGCATCGTTCACGTAGATTTTACGCTATCCTCCTCCTCCGGTGAGCCCTGATGTCCCACCTGCTTGATTTTCCTTCCGAATCAAACCGTTCGAGCTTTATCAACGATAAGGCAACCGCTGTTTGCCTGCTTCCTTGTACACGCATACGTAAGATAGTGAGTCTCGAGATACATGATCCGAAATGTTGCGACGAATCAATTATCGATCATCGTCAACCGACAGTCTACCTTTGTATCACGGAATCCTATGAAAACTCCAACTCGAACGTAATACATTCGTACGAGCACGTGGAAGCTTAAGAAGGGACGCGTATTCTGAGGAAGGCATTTGAAGGAATAGGAACCACCTCCTTAACAATTCATACTTCATTATATGTATTTTCAAATCCAAGTCTTTATTCAATTACCGCGCCGAAACACTCTATTTGTATACATATATGTATGTGTAGGCGTACACGGTGTTAAAACTCATTTTATACGAATGAAAAGTCATTAAATTTCATTTTTGTACAAGTTTCCGAATAATGAGCGAGATGCGTACATATATATTAGCAATTCACTGTATACGCGTAATCGTATCATTATCAGCGTTATCCGTGTTGTTATTTTTATTATTATTATTATTATTATTATTATTATTAGAATACATATTTTCTTTAACGTAACTGTTAGCGCTACCGCGTTAACAAAGCCTTTATCGTCGCACGAGTGTATCGACCGTTGCCTTTATAACCGAACGTCACTTCTACAGTTATATTACGAATATTACTATATTTTCAATTGTTAGAAACCGTAATATAGTACACTCGATTCGTGGTGTCGATCTTTACATTACGTTCGACAACCTCAAATGTTAATTTCAATGTACACGCATATGTAGGTCACTTTAATACGAATTGTTTCAGTATGTTATTTTGAAATACATATCTTACGTAGGAAGACTAACATTCCAGCGGCTGTAAAAACTTTCATTAACAAATTATGGAATATCCTATAACACTATACCTTATAGTTATACGTATAGCAACTCCGTTGATTGCCAATAGAATAGATTTAGTTCAGTAGAGACATAAATGATGATTCAAAGAATCCAAATTTCAAAAACCGACACCCCCCTCCTTTCCTTGCTAAACATTCTACATCAAGATAGATATTCCCATCGAATTTATTTATTCCGCTACATATCGTTGAGTTTACATTACCTATAAGTGTGCTTTTTTCTTTTTAACGTACGTAATTCGTATCCTTCTACGGAAATATATAAATACGCGTATTTAATAAATATGTATAGAGGAGACGGTAACCGATAGATAAGAATGCAAATCCAGAACACATTGCCATACCTTATCCATTCTGTGCTACAGTGTGCTACGGTATCTAATATACATACCATTTCTAATTGAAGACAGTCATTCATGCAGTTTCCAGTTATTGTACAAACTTCAAACTGTCTACTATGTTCCGAATAACACCTATCAACCTAAATCACAGCCTACGGTAGGCTCAAGCAAAAGTAGGCTGAACCTAAACTTATATGTGCACGCATATAATAGGTACACAACCGTTGCACGTATTTATATTTATGTTTGCGTATAAAAGTGTCCGTATATATAAAATACATACAAAAATGGTATTTCTAACGAGGAACAACTAACAGCAACACAGTACACGAGCAACTAAAATAATATTTCAGAACAATAGGGACGACACACTCTGCTCTGCAACAAGTAACATCCAATGATACGCAAATTCTTGTGTTTCCGACCAATAGATACACAAATTCTGTTTAATGTAGACCATAGAATACATCAGAGACGAAACTCTTGTCTGCTCTTGTCGAAACCAGAGATTATTCGAAACCTGGTTAGACCAGAGAGTATCTCTGGTTAGATGCACTGTGAAATGGTGTATCATTTGCGCATGCTCCGTATACGGGTATAATTACTGCCAACCACTTCCGCATCCGGAACTCGGAACGAAGAATCGTTCATTTTTCAGTACACGCGCAGTGAGAGAAGAGCCATTTTGATCGGAACAGCAACGTGGCAACCGGCATACGCGGCTTTCCAACTACCATGAATATTCGTAAGTATCAATCAGTTACGTGTTCTTTCGATATTTTTAGTTCCGAACGTGTACAGAAGCAAATGTTTATGCATTTCCTTGCCGAGGTGTGCTACCATGCATTTTCTTTTCGTTCCCGATTCGGTTTTCCTAACGCTTGTTTCGGTCAATTTATTCCATGGTCGAAACGATACGCCTTGCAATTCACGCCTCTTTTGACTTCGACGCGTTAAAGATCGACGCGTTGCGTCGTCTCGATTAACTGGAATGTAAGTTCGAAAATGAATATTTGCTCGGCATGCTCAACAAAGAGCAAGTACGAGAAAGTACCGATTCATACACCTTTCTATATATCCTCCGTTGCATTCTACAATAATTCGTAGGAAACGTTTCGATGTTTCTTCAGGTTATTGAAATATACAGTTTATAATCAGATTTGTATGTTGTTTCAGGTTTACTGCTGTTATTAGCGATTACCCATATAACAGTATGTTTGTCAGCCAACGGAGCATTGCAATCGACAAATGCCTATTTAACAATGGCTGACAGAAGTCGTTTGAAGAAAATCCTGGATACAGGTTTAATGTCCGATGATATAGCTACTCTGTATTATACTGGCGTTGGTTACAACGTTCTTGGGGAAAAATTGCCGAATCAACAAGTATGAAGGTTTATCAGTTTTTGAAGTAATTAGAGGATTTAATAGTTTCTTTGATCTATGCTGAAAAATAGCTAAACCTGATGAAAAATCTAAAATAATTGATCAATCGTGATTCTTTGATTAGTCTTTCTGATTGAAAAGCGTATCCGTAAGTGGTGTAATAGATATCTTATCGTTGTTTTAAAATTTACCTTGTCTATTTTTAGAAGTTCTCAGAACGCTTGATAAAATCGTTAAGGGCCAAGGACAATGTTACGATAGAACAGGCCTATTACGCCTTATATGTCTCAAAAGTTGTTGGATTCTATGAAGAACTTCCTGCACCTCTACTAGCAAAGGTACAAATATATACCTATCAATATCGATGAAAATGTCGATTATCGACCATCTCGTATACATTATAATGATGTTTCTAAACTTTCGTTCTACTGTAAATTCCTAATGAAGAGAATTATATCCGCTGAATTCAGATTTTAGCATACAGAATACTGGAACAAATTCAGATCATGCTTGTTAAGAAAAATTTTTCAGTTTAAACAGATGTTCTCGACCGCAATAGGGAAGGATGGTTCTACCATGATGGAATTATATTCTGCTGTATCCGGTTTGAGTGCGATGTCTGAGAAATTATCGCGTGACGACGTGGACAAGGTTGCAAAAGCGGTACAAAGTATGTTGCGCAAGGATGACAATTTGTTGAAGTACGATCAATTTCCTTAATATTTTAACATCGTAGCACCGTATAACCTTCGTTATCGCAAAGTTGCATACTTTCATTGCAATTGGACAAATGACACGTTCAAGATCTAATGCTCGTTTATTGGACATTTCACGAAAACAGCTTAGGTTGTGCTTTCCACATCGCGCCGCATCTCGGAACAAGTGGTGCATTCGCTTTCGATCATATCGAAGATGCTATTGTTCAAGCCGACGAAGTAGATGGAAAATATTTGCAATTCGAAGGCGGCGTTTATGGCACCGGTGAGTAACAGATTAAACGCGTTACAAATTACAGAATTACGGTAAGAAGAAACATTGTGTATTTCTTATGTACTCTTTAGGCTTCTTGGTGAACGGTATTTACAAACTTGCCAATACACTGAAGAAAAAGCCGCCATTAACGTCTCAGCAAATTGTTAAACTGGCCAATTACCTTTTGTCCCGTCGGTCCGTACAGACACCGAAGGGTACGATGGCTCTACTGTCGGCGCTGACAATTTTGGGAGGGAACGAATTCGAGAAACCAATCTGTGTAACATTAGCCAACGAAGGCGTCAGTATCTCTGCTCATCAACCTATTGTCACGGTGAAAGTTTGTGACATTCTAGGTAACCCGGTTAACGGAATGTCCAAAGTGACTGCAAATACAGTAACACGAGTCGGAGATAATGCCGCAATTCTGAGTAATCAGAATTTACAACCTTCGTCGACGGACAAGTAAGCGTTAACTAGCATTTATTCATTTTCCCCACAACTTTACCGCCTTGGTTTGTTTTACGTTTGTCAAGGTCGGCTATACATTGGGGTAGAATACTTGTCGCGATTCTATTTTGTCTTTCTCGAATCAGTCTCGAGAAAAATTCAGAAATCCGACGGACAAAGTTTATTTTATAGTTTTCAAACAGCTCGAGCATTCGAGTATTTCGAATACATCGGTATTTACTGTATGTTTACGTTCCTTAGAACATTGTTCACGATGAATCTCATGGAAGCTAAACCGGAACGAGGGTTCTACAAAATATCGGTCACAGCGGGACCAGTGACAAATACCGTTACCGTGAAAGTTCTTTGCGAAGTGGTGGTCGATTATTTGGAGATTGGTACTGGTGACGCCGATCAGACGACTCAGCCAAAGCTCACACGGTAATGTAACGGTTGATCTAATCGACGGCCGTGTTTTTCGGTGAGAACGTCAAATTCCATCCGATACGCGCAATACACACTGCATAGTAGACATATAGTGTTATCTTCGTGGCAATTGCAGTGTAGTTTATCCGGAAAAGCTAAAACAAAGGATAGAAGCTGACTCCCAGCAAAAGTTGGTTATGCGATTTTTGCTGAAAGATGGTATCAATAAAAAAGCTATGCGCACGCATCAAGCGTTTGTACGGCTCTCCTCTGCGATCGAATCAAAGGATGGTGGCAAGATGGGTCGTGAAATCATCTTTGTCGCCGAACCGGATGCATCACACCTTTACAAATTTGATATGGTATTCCGTGGCGGTTATTTGCGCTTGCGCTTTCGCTTTCGCTCTCACTTTCAATTTCGGTTACTCACTTCTACTTGCTCCTGCCATTCAGTATTTTCCATACATTTGTGATTCCACTGAATGAAAATTATCGATCGTGTCTTTAAATTGTTTCAGCCTGTCGGATCTGCAGGTGTGAACTTTGATCATCAAAGCGGGGATTATAACGTGGAATTGATAGTCGGAGACGCCATACTAACAAATCCATTCCAGTGGACGGTGGCAACAGTTAACTTGAAGTTTCCTGACCCGTCTTCATCCTTGACCTCGAGCTCTAGCTCTAGCTCAGCCTCGTCCTCGACTTCGAGCTCGAGCGTGGATAAAACTGTTTCGTACGAGCGTAAATCGAATATCTACGCGACCAAACCAGAAATACAGGTAATATAACGTACCGTTGATTTTTGAAAGTTTGTTACATGTTCGACGATATCGTGTTACGAAGGGCGAGACGAATGTGTTACATCGTTTAATAAAAAGAAACGTGCGCCACGACGAAAACGATCCATAAATAATACGCAACTACCAATGCTCGTTAGTGATAGAAATACACTCGAAATTCTATCACCTCTATAACATTGGAAAATAATATCGTCGAAACTACATTTGTTCGATTTTTGAAGAAACTTTTCCGAAATCGAATGTTATTGTTCGACGAACAGCGAGCAATTGTTAAACCGCAACGTTTCTGTAAAATCCGGTTTTTCAGTTACACACGACCTGTAAAATAATCGGTATAGATTATTCATGTTAATAGAGCATCGATATCTCGTTTGTTTCAGCACATGTTCCGCGAACCCGAGAAAAGACCACCCGCTTTTGTGTCCAATCTATTCACCGGCTTGTGTTTGGCACCGGTCCTCTTGCTTTTCATCCTGTGGGCCAAACTCGGAGTGAACATATCAAATTTCCCGCTTTCTTTGAGCGCGGTAACATTCCATCTTGGCTTGGGAAGTGAGTATATATTGTTTGATCTTACACGTACGTAAGAGTCGTTACACACTGCCTACCCGGTCGTTGGCGACTACTGGGTTTTAGAAAACATTGTATATGAGTCGTCGGCAACCATGAAAATTAATACACGACCGGCGCACAGGCTGTAGTCTCTGCGTCAACCGAGAAATGTATTTAATTCAAGCGACAGGTAACTTTTTGGCAGACCAGACGTAAAACCTTTACATACCTTACACTATGTATATGCATTATATTGTATTGTACATAGAATGTGAATGAGCTTTCGACATAGAAACTATATGTTTGGCTTGTTTTGCGTGACTGATTTTCGAAATGCAATTTTGGATTCGTCATGTAACGATCATGCCAATCAGGAAATTGAAAAATCCGAATGAGAGGAAATCGTAAATATATGTCCAACCGAAGGAGTTTCAGAACCAGAAAGAAAAGGCTTAGGTAAATTAATGAAATAAAATATTATTGTAGTTCGTCATATTCATCATTGAACTTGATCGTCGAACTTGATGGCCAACTTAACAGTCTCTCGCCGAGCAAGTCGCCAAGGCGACTGGGAGGACAATGCGTAACGGCTCTAGACGTACACGTTTCGTAACCATTGTGCCCGTTACATTCGACAAATTACAACTTTTCCGTGTCATTTGTCTTTCTCCTGGGCATAGAAAAAACTGTGGAATTTTCGCAAATGCGATAATCTATGTCGTATTTGTAGCCCAATGTTCACGACAGTTTGATACAATGAAATCTGTCCGAGTCAAAATATCGTTAACTTATCGTTCTCCAATTTTTTTCAGGTATCTTTTTACTTTTCGGAGTATTTTGGTTGCAACTGAACATGTTTGTCACTCTTCGATACCTACTTGGTCTTGGTGTCGTAACATTCCTCGCCGGCAATAAAATGCTGTCTCGTATAGCGCATAAACACAAATTACGTTAAAAAAGACAGTTGCAGCATCAAACAAATTTACTCTAGATCGATAAAACGATTTACTCGCTGAAACAGAAACCACAAGCGAACCGAAGCAGAAACAAACACACAAGACTGATGTTACTTGATTGAATAACTCGTAGATAAAGCTGACGAGTTCGGTTTTTTTGTTCGATCGAATTTTCACAGTTTCGATTTTAAGATCTTGTCAAGATTCGTTGCATACGAACGAATCTACGACGATATGACACGATACGATATATGAACGTTTCTCACACTAAAACTTGAATTTCGTGTCGTACCGTTGCGCGTGTACTCGTGCAGAAGATATACTTGTCGTCGAATACACTGTCGAGTTTGTTGTCATTTTCTCCGTCGACTATCGCGAGGAAAAAGCATTCCTTATGCGCATACAACTATCGGTAATGATATTGATACAGCGAGCGTACACAAACCATTCGAAGCTACAATCTATTTTGTCGTGGAACACCGATAGAGTAACAAAAGCAGGAAAAGCATATTTACCAACGATGCGCGATACGCATCGTGTACTATTGGTTTTTGCTTAAAAATAATAAAAATACATCAAGTATGTCTCTTGAAAACACTTTGTAATATTTTGCGCGACGTTTTCTCTTCCTTCTTCCATCATCCTTCTCCTATGCAGCCACTGTTTCCGTACTCCATGCATCTGTTTATGGTGTACGGAATTATTTAACGAAACGCATTTGGGAATATCAAGAACACGTAGTTTTTCGATTCGAACAGTTTTCGTCCATTACATTTGACGATGAGTAGAGGGCATCGAATAGGATGTGTCTGCAAAAAAGAGCTTTATATTCTTTCGTAAGTCCATAACTTTCATTGCCAACAGATTTCGTTCCTTGTTCATTTCAGCAGCGATTAACTGAGCGTTCCCGAAGCGATGCCAAAAGTGAACCAGAGTTTCAAAGTCTTCCGTGACCTGGAAAAAAATGTTGCTAACAAATGATTTCTCTTTCCGATTTCTGAAGATGTAATAGAACAAAGAAAACAAAGAGAGAAAAAGTATCGGTGTATTAAACAGTCTAATTTTCAACCAAGCCGAACGGGAAAGAGTCGTCATGCGGTGCCACTTTCTCCGGGGACGAGCCATGCACAGCGATCGGTGGAAGTATCTTTTCTTCCCGAGTTTCGTATTTTCGACAAATTTGGATGTACGTGAGAATACGCTCGGCTTTCCTTCTTAAGGATTTCAACCGTTTCACGGTACCATTGTACTCTCTAGACATTGTCGTCGCCCTTTGTTTATCCTTTTTGCGACCTGATAAACCGACACGCTACAAATGACCGATCCGGCAGTCTATTATATATATATGTAATTAACAAGCCGAATAGGAAATTTACCAAAAACGAAGCACGCGTTTGCCTCTCGGTAGAAGTTGCGAAAGAAATGAGACTGTTGCAGCGCGTCGTGTAACTCGCTCGCAACATTCTTCTTGTAGAAATGAATCTTTCCACGAAATTTGGCAATGTCGTCGAGTAGACATGCGATTCGTAGACCTTGTTCGATTATCGCTTGTCGATCAGACTTGTCTTTTCTGTTAATAATATCGTACGATCTGCGTCGCTCATCCGTACCTGTTTGGTCGCCGGAGTATTGTACGTACGTTATGGGTAGATATAAGTATAAACAAGGTATAAGACATACTTGTAAGATAATCCGAGAATATGCTTCGAAGTCTGTCCCAAAGATCTTCTAGGTGTTTTTGAAGTTGGGCCGTAATCAATCTTCTCTCGTTTTTTCCATCCTCCACGAAAGCGTTCACTTTACCTTTGGATGAACAATATTATCTGTTGTATATATAGAATACATACGCAGGAGTATACGTGCGCATACCACATATTGTATAATACAATATATGTATTGATACAGGGTAGAAATATTATATTATATGTACTCCCCATACATATACAGTTACTCACATAAATGATCACACACACTTTAGATCAGAATAACTTTCTTATAAATGGATCAAACGACTTCAATTTCTCTATAAGTCTAGAAGGATTAGTTTAGAAAACGACGTCTAACAAACATGTTGAAAAAATGCATTTGGTCGGAATTGTGAGAAAAAATAGTAAAAGTGATTATTACAACTTTTTTATCTGGACCAATAACGAAAATTTAAAAAATGTGTTTTGTAGACTCATATAAGTTATATGCATGCTGCAAATTTCATCGAAATTGGTTAATTGGTTTACGAGTTATAGGCCGAAAATCGTGAAAAATTGCAATTTTTACCACACTTGATCGTATATAACTCGTAAACCAATTAACCAATTTCGATGAAATTTGCAGCATGCATATAATTTATATGAGTCTATAAAACACATTTTTTAAATTATCGTTATTGTCCTAGATAAAATAAAAACTAGTATATCACTTTTACTATTTTTTTCACAATTCCGAACAAATGCATTTTTTCAACATGTTTGCCAGACGCCATTTTCTAAACTAATCCTTCTAGTCTTACAGAGACATTGAAGTCGTTTGATCCATTTATAAAAAAGTTATTCTGATCTAAAGTGCGTGTGATCAATTATGTGAGTAACTGTATGTAGTATATGCATGCGTATGTATTTGTATCTTACTGATCGCATTGCTTTTTGCAGCGTTCAGTCTCTCCTCGGTTTGATAATTTAAAAGGACATTGATTTTCCGTATATAGATTTCATCTTTGTTGTCGTTCGAATGCCTCTCTTCGAATTCGTGCGTTCTATCGGCGAACAGTGTGTCAACGCGTCGATGGAAAAACGCATCGGCGGCTTTCAAGCGTGCTTCGTGCGTATCGAACGATCGATCGATCGCATCCGCATGAACACCGTTGGCTTTACGTCGTTGATCTTCCGCCTCTTGCAACGCGTCCAACAATAAGCTGATACTGTACGGTATGGAATTTATGTTTATACACATACATATACATTATACGGAGATGACATAGCATCGCAGACGAATCTCACGCGTACCTAAAATCTTGATAATCAAAAGCATGCTCCAAACACGACCAAACCATCTCGATCTTCCTTCGGATGTCTGGCATTTCCATTCGCGTAAACAATTCTTGCCAAAACGACCGATGCCGTTCCGTGTTCGTAGCAACAATTTTCATTTCCTGTGCCAACATTTGGTGTTTCAAATCTCGCGCACTCGTGGGTTTAACCAGTGCCTTTTTTTTTGGTTTTCGTTTGGGAGGCATTCCGTTATTCAAAATTAACGATTCGGAGGAGAAATAATGTTATGCTATTTTAGTTGGTTACTCGCGTATATGTATCTCTTTTTCCAGTCCGAAGTGCGTCGGCTACGCGCACCGCTCCTCGCACACATACGCGGATAGACACGCGTTACAACATTATACATACTTAGATTTCTCGACGATTCAAATTTGTTTCGATCTTTATCGGTTTCAGTTCGCATGTTTCAAGTTCGTCGCTCTTACGTCCCGCCTTTGCGGTTAACGTCCTTGCGAATCCGGTCTTCTCCTTTTCATTTATCGTTAGTTCCGTTTCGTAGACATTCGTGCGTATAACGCGCGTGGACGACAGGCATTCTTTTCAGTCTAGACAAATATAAAAAATAGCAGTAGTTTGCCGGCACTATGCTGATTAACGCCGTGACTTATGCGCGTGTAACCTAAGGTCGCGCGCTTGAAACTCGTGACGTCTTCAAGGTCGTTAATTCCAAGAAACGTTCGGTGAAAGTTCATGGATGTACCAAGCGCTAACTATTCCTCTCCTCTTCTTCCACTTCTGCCACTTCTGTTTCCGTAAGCCGGCGAAGTATATGTATGTATAATATATATATATGTATGTATAATAGCTACAAAGCGTTTGTAGGCGTGTCGCTCGATTGCATTTCATCGACAAACCGAAGATGACCGATGTGAACACAAGAACTAGTTTATAGAATGAAAAATTCGAAAGTGGAGCAGCAATTACTTGGATGCGATGCTATGCTGTGCTATGCGTTGGGGCGGGACGAGTCTCGAAGATCGACCTCGAGATGCTGCGCAGAAGAATATCCGCGAATTCCGGTTTTCGTCTCAGAAGCAGATGTATCATGGAAGGGATGTACTCTGGACTTTCTGTGTATATAAAAGTCTTTCGCTTTGAAGCGTTCGAACGGTGTGCGTTCGTTAGAGGCATCGCTACTGTCAACGTAAGTCTGCTCTCTCGGTTTCACGGTAGTTTTCTCCGTTTCCTCGGTTCTGTTCTTATAATACTGTGTATAATATTGTTATTGCACAATGGTATAACAATAATAATAATAATATGTACCTTGTCAGTTGGCTCCAGAAAGATGAAATCAGCACATTTCCTGGTACTTGTTATCGTGGTTTTGTCGGTGGTCTATAGCCACGCGGCATCTTCGACTTCGCCCGAGAATGACCTCGTGGTTCAACGATTCCGGAACGTCGACCTCAAAGGGCAACTTGTTCGGAACAAGAGGTCTCCATTGGGCAAACTGGCTTTACTCGGAGGAGCTGCCCTCGTAGGAAAGAAGGCGCTTTTACTGGGCGGTGCTGCGGTCGGAGCTAAAGCTTTGATCGGCGCCGGTGTCGTCGGCGCGGGCTTGTACAAGGCGAAATAGTCAGTTATATTAATGCATATTAATACTATATAGGTGCTATACAGGGTGGTCCACCTAAATGTGTACACCTAAATGTAGCCACCTAAATATCTCCTTTATTTGTGACGACATAACAAGTGTTTTTAATGCAATATAAATGGTATCACTAGGTGAATTTTTTGCAAATATTTTTTTTTTCTCAAGATTATCTTTTTCCGGAGTGTTCACTTTCATTTTCAAAGATTAAGGTCATTTGAAGGTCACGTTATTATACATATCTGATTGTGCTTTTTGCTCAGCTACACGGTGCAATAAAAAACAAATGCAGTTATGTGTCAATAAAACACCGATGATAACTCCGAAAAAAATTACCTAGGTGGAAAAAATATTCGTGCCAAATATTTGGTCCATTGACACCATGCACGTTACGTAACAAATAATTTTTGCATCACAATAACCTGAAGAGATATTTAGGTGTTCTTATTTAAACGGACCACCCTGTATATTACATAATATTAAATAGCGATTTATGTCACGATTGGTCAGACGCTGTACTGTACAATATTTCTACAATTTACTTCTATCGAAAGTCTTGGCAACTATTTGCCGATTATCCAGTTTACTTTAGATTGAATATTTTCAACACTTTTTTCAGCTACGGCGGTGGTTACGGAGGTAGTTACGGAGGCGGTTACAGCGGCGGTTACAGCGGCGGTTACGCAGGTGGTTACGGAGGCGGTCACGGGTAGGTGGTTTATACGTTGTACATACAATAAAAACGAATACGAAAAGAATGAAAATTTAGGTTTGATTCTACTTTTCCGCAGATGGGGTCGATGATCAACAGGAGTGAATACCGGTCGGAGGAACGGCGATCGGAGATTCCTTTTGTTAAATCCGCAGAATAACCCTATTTAATAAAATCGACTATTTTTAAGAACATTTGAAAGACTCGTTTTGAATTATCACCCTTTTCTTCTCATACGTTGGCGAGGTGAGAACTCGAGAGGTTGTCAAGCTACAAGGTTCGATGTTAGCGTTAACTGTTCGCGTAAGCAGTGCCCAATAGAAATCGCTCATCGGTCTTCCGTCGTTTAAATAGTATTTGTACACTACGAATTTCACCGATGACGCATGACCAGCGAGGTGATCAGTTTCAACAAGGGACCCGGGGTTCGGTAAAAATTCCGTTCGAATAAGTCCAACAACGCGACAGGTATTGGGCAATTCGATCGTTGAAAGGTAAGGCACACAGTCAAAAATATTGCGAGACGGATTTCTGCCGGTGAATACAGAATGACCCGAAACAGATTATAACTTGTTGGCAATATGAAAGGTGTCTCGTTCGCCCTCTCTTAAACTATCCGATCTAATTTTTCTTAGATCGATTCGCGTATGAACAATAATCTACATAATCGTACGTAATACGTACCAGCATAGTCGACGCGCGATCGCTCGTAGGTGAAGGCATGTACGTATATTGACATCCAAGGATCGGTAGTCTTTGCAATTCGATGTGTACTTAACATACATTCGTGTATGTACAATATACGATATATACGCACGTACCATCTACTTACGTACCTGTGGAGTGCACGCATCCGTTCGTTCCAGACATGGCCAGACCGTTGCATAGCACATCGAACGTCATTCATTTGGAACGTGGATCATCGATCTCGTTTTCGTTGTTTCACTGGGATTTCATTCATATTCACGGCACGACACGACGCGACGCGGCACGAACGAAACGACGCGACGCGACGCGAAGCGAGGCCAACCGCTGCGATTCGATTTCATCATTAGCCGTTGATTACGTTGTCACCGTTTTAATAATAAGCCGAACTCGTCTGGAATTTACAAGATTTTTCGTATAATCTCAAATTCGTATCGATATTGTACATCCGTATTATAAGTGCTGTATATGTACATATGTACGAGAATAATACACCAAAACAGTTGTCGGGGTATATAGCGCACAGACTCGATTTCCATTGTCCTTACATATATTATTTATAATTGGTTTTTCCCGCGATCAAGTAGATATATATACCCCCGAAAAAATTTTCCATCCCCTTACTCTCGCTGTAACAAAACCGAGTAGAAAAATTCACGAAACCTAATAAATAATAAAAATATAACTCGAAAAACAAGCGTTCTCGCGATATTGTAATATGCGTCGATTTCCAATGATATTTCTTACTGTATCCATCACAATGCTTCCGTTGTTCTACTCTCCTAGACCTACATCGGAGATATGTAAAGTGACCTACTCATTTCTGTATGACTGTGAGCAAAAGATGTAAAAAAAAAAGAATGTATCTTTATACTGCTTGTTTAGCAGGCACACGAATGTTTATAATCTTTATCGTATTATGTAGAGTATTATAATGTACTAACACGTCTGTAAAGTACTGCAAAATAATCTCTCCCTTGAGATTCAAATTACATTAATAAAAAATAAAAAGAATGTATCTTTATACTGCTTGTTTAGCAGGCACACGAATGTTTATAATCTTTATCGTATTATGTAGAGTATTATAATGTACTAACACGTCTGTAAAGTACTGCAAAATAATCTCTCCCTTGAGATTGAAATTACATTAATAAAAAAAAAAAAGAATGTATCTTTATACTGCTTGTTTAGCAGGCACACGAATGTTTATAATCTTTATCGTATTATGTAGAGTATTATAATGTACTAACACGTCTGTAAAGTACTGCAAAATAATCTCTCCCTTGAGATTCAAATTACATTAATAAAAAAAAAAAAGAATGTATCTTTATACTGCTTGTTTAGCAGGCACACGAATGTTTATAATCTTTATCGTATTATGTAGAGTATTATAATGTACCAACACGTCTGTACAGTACTGCAAAATAATCTCTCCCTTGAGATTCAAATTACATTAATAAAAAAAAAAAGAATGTATCTTTATACTGCTTGTTTAGCAGGCACACGAATGTTTATAATCTTTATCGTATTATGTAGAGTATTATAATGTACCAACACGTCTGTACAGTACTGCAAAATAATCTCTTCCTTGAGATTCAAATTGCGTTAATAAAAAAAAAAACAATGCTTCCGTGTCCTACGCTTTCGAACGATTTCGAAGGTAACGTGTATAGCGCACGCGAGACGTTCCACGCGCTTCGAAACATTTCGAAAAGCGAACTACTTTCGTCGATGACTGTAACACCGGATCAATGGAAATTGTGTCCGAATCGTGTAAATTTGTCACGAGCGGTTCATCGCTAAAGACAGCCGTTCGACCAGGAATACGAAGGAAGGAACCCGAATACGATCGGTCGGGGAACGCGGTGGTAGGGTAGTGTTGCGCTTCAAAGGTAGGCGACTTTGTATAAAATCAAACCGATCCGTTGAAAAGTCGTCACACCAAGAACCAACATTCACCGTACCTCAAACTCACTCGAGAACAGACATAAGGGCAAGGTAATTATTACAGAGCAACAGGAACGTACAACATACATACAACGTACAACACAATCATCCGACAATTTAGCGGAATCGGGCAAAGTACGCCGATATCGTGCATGCACGTGCAGTTGCATCGAGTTCAATTTTCTGCGTTTTTATATGTTTACGTTTTTACCCGTATATAATAATTACACTGCGGATTTTACGCATCTTCTATCTTCTATATATATATATAAATAAAAATTAAATGCTGTTTGTTGGTAAGCGCATCACTTGAGAACGGCTGGACCGATTTGGCTAATTTAAAAAAGAAAATGTTCGTAATAGTCCGAATAAGGTTTTTACGGAAAGGAAAAATTGGAACAGTTGCCCGGAAAAGTGGAAAATTCGGGGAAAAAATGAATGAAAATGAAAGCAGTGGTCACATTAAAAAAAAAAAAACTCAAGGACATCGGTGTATTAGTTTCGGTTCAATAAGACAATTAAGAGAAGGAAACATTTTTTTATTTGGCTCCTGTATCTTGCAATCAATGCAAACATTTTTTATTTTGCATAAAGATCCGCGGTCTAGTAATAATACTGCGAACGTTTGTCTCGACAGATGCGTTCAACCACCTTTGCGATCGTTGCCATTGCATGCTGTTGCCTCCTATCGTTCGCTGTTTCCGCGGATGCTTCGTCGGCCGAACAACACGACGCAACCTTTGCAACGTTGAACAACCCCGATGCGCAACAATACGAAGATGGAAGCTCAGGAGGGCTTCTGAATAGACAGAAAAGGACGCTTTTTCTGAAGAAAAAACTTCTCGGTGCAGGACTCTTGGGTTTTGGTTTGGGAATCGCGAAAGGGTGAGTCTGTGTGTTCGAACGTATTGTTATCCGAGTGAAAGTCATTTGAAATCGTTCACGAATTTAAACGATTCCCGCCTCAGTCGCCAGTACAGAACTATGTATTAGAAAACCAGGAACATAAAAGAGTACGCCGCTTTTCAGGTACAAAGCTGGTTATTATACCGCACCGAGTGTTCGTCACGTGTACTTGTCGCCTCCACCTTCGGCCGTAAAATACGTCGAATACGTTGAGAAGCCCATTTACGTTGAAAGGATAATCGAAAGACCGGCACCAGTTGTATTCAAAGATCCTTCTCCTTCGTACGGGTAACGTTTCTCTGTAGTACAGTTTATTTTTCTCGACGCGAAATTCCATATTATACATGTATGTATATCGTTTTAACGATACAAAACGATTCTTTCGATCGTAGCGCCTGGTAGAGCCTGGCAGCGACCGAACCAGAGACAGAGATCTATCCTCAGACCTAATCCAGAACTACCACCAGACGGCCGACAATGAAGCAACCGCCGAAAGCATCAACATGGAACCTGCGAAAACTGTAAATAATGCAAACGCGAACCAAATAACAAATAAAAACAAATAGAAACATTATCACCAGACTTTTTCTATGCGTTGCCAGTGAATATCTTCGAAATAGTTTCTGTTTCCGTTTTCTGTGTGCGGCAATGGAGCGACAATGAAGCGCAACCGTGAAGCGTCGATGCTCAAAAAATCGGGCTACGAAAACATATTGAATTTTAGATACATATTGAATATTGTATATCTATTCCTATGTCTTTTCGATGATAGTACCCTCGACAAATACATATACATAATACATATACACATAAGGTTACTTGTACGTCACATTTTATTATCGATTACACGATGTCTTTCTTACGATCACGATTCGTTTGATACGCGTCTCAGACTATTCGCCGCTCGCGCGTTGGTTATACTTTCGGAACTGGCGCGCGCGCGCGCGCTAATTCGACAGATACAAAAAGATAAACTCTGAAAATTATTTCCAACCTGCTAGCAGGCGACTAGACTCTCTTCTCACCGATCGAGATATTGTCCATTTCACCATCTTTAATCCTATGTACACTTACCTACACATGTAACACACATATATTATTGCGATTGCGTATTCGCATAAAACATTCGCACGTACTTTTCTGAATCCACTTATCATTCGTATAGAGACGTTACAGATATACGAAAAAATCGTATAGTAGTATAGTTGGTAATAATACTGACACGACAAACAAACGGACAATCTACGTTACTACGCTTTAAAATTTCGAGTTATTGTCCACGATTCGGAAGCGATAGCGAAGAGTTGCTAACGTCTGGAACGAACAAAGTTGCAATACCGAAAGAAAAGTGCCACGTGTTTTTTCATGCAGTTACCATGCAGTTAGTTTGCCGCCATCCGTGTAGCGGCCATCTGAATTTAAGGTTGGGCACGTACAACGAGAAAAAAAAATTGAAACGACAAGATTCCGTGTTTACGGTAATGTCGTTGAATTCGTTGGATCCTTTCCTACAACATGTACGCGATCTCGCGCGTAATAATAATTCGCGATTCGCGAGCTTTCAATGACGCGCCATAAATTCAACAGACATTTTACACAATTTTTCCTTTTTACACCGCGAAACTACTCACTATCTCCAGAGATTGTACGTTATGTTGATAGCAAATATTTTGGACATTCGTTTAACGTTGGAAAGAAATAGGAATTCCATATGTGTCGTCATTTGTACGTAATAGAGATTGTCAGTCGCGATAACGAGAGTATGTATGAATATGTGCTTCCCGAGTGCGCATTCGAGTACGCGTTCGAGTTCGCGTCTGCGTAAATGGTCTTTTTGTTACCTAATAGTAGTTGGCGCGAGTCCTGCCGCGTCACTACGCTATATTCGTATTGTTACATGTGTAATTACGATTGATTGCTGCCGATCAACGACAACACAATTGAGTGCAAAATGGACTCGCGCAAATAGAAACGGTACATTATTTTCACATCGATCGAACATCATTTTTTCTTTGTAGTGCTTTCTTAACGAATAGTTACAGACACGAGATAGGAGTGTTCGTACGAAGTCGTATACATGTACACGTGTACGTACGTTCATACGTGTTCTGGTTCCACGACACATGACACATGACACGATTGTCCGATCCGTGGAAACTTTCAGGAACCACGATATTTGTTGCTTGACCAATCGAAGAACGCAAGCGCAATGTATTCAACGAAGCGTCAGAGACTCCACGGAGAGTGAAACCGACGCTGATTGCCTGTAATGTTGAAGAAGAGGAGTCGGTGTCGAGGGCACTTCCTCGATACGTTCCAAATCGTTTGCCGCCCCCGCGCTATTTTGCTTGTAAAGCCGGGGTGCAGCTTTTAAATTTTGTTGTTGCAATTGCTGTTGTTGATGTTGCAGTTGCAGTTGCAGTTGCTGTTGATGATTAGACTGTTCAGCAAAGGCAATGCAAATGGTATCATCGGGTCGATCCAAGCTAAATTGTCTTTTGAGGAAACGGTTACCCGTGGTTCTTCCTGAAATCAAAAGGAAGGGTGAAAGCGCTACAGAGAGGGAGGAGAGAGCAGAAAGGAAAGAGGAAGAGAGTTACCATAATGTTCGTTCGGAGAAAGACATCTGTAATGATTGTACGGCGTGCTCAAATCGTTTTCATCGATGTAGCCGGCTATTCTGCGATGTCTGACAGGTCCAGGTCTATAGGAACTCGTACCTGAGCCAGAAAGTGATGTAAGGGAGCTGGATGATGCCCCCAAGAAAGCCGTTTCGCCGGAATATACGGTAGATGTTCCGAGAGACGTTCGACCCTCTCCAGAGGCATTCTTCGTTACCCCAACCACATCCATGCGATCATTTTCTCTGTCGCTGATCGTTTGTCGCGGAGACAAAATGTTCGTCAAATCTGTCGACAGTTGCGGAGAAGATTTTGCACCGTTAATTTGTTCATCGTTTACGGATACGGTGATTCCAGATCCTACGTTATCCTCCTCGCGTGATTGCAACGCGGTAATCTTGGAAATGTCGATGTTGCCATCTGCGACTCGATTATCTTCCGCTTTTCTGTCTTTTGCATCTTCAGCCAAAGAGAAACTTTTGCACGAAAACTTGTCGATCGATGGCGCAACCTCTGTTGTAGTCGTTGTCATCGTCACCGATGCCGATGTCGATGCCGTCGTAGCTGCTATCGTTATCACCGTCGTCGCCGTTGTCGTCGTCGTCGTAGTCGTAGTCGTTACGATTTCCACCTCCTGTTTTCCCTCAGTTACATGTTCCGGGATTGTGTTCTCGTTCAATCTTGGATGGGTGAGAATTGGAATGCGTGAAAATGAAAAATTTCTAAAATCAAAGCGCGACACGAGCCAAAAAAGATAAGTCCTTCTGTGATAGTTGCGACGCACATGTTGTATATGTATGTGTGCATGCACGCGTCATTATAAAGACTCAAAGGGTTTACTGTATTTACGATATTACTGTACTGTGGACAACTTACCCATGGTTTTCCCTGAAGGTGGCGGCAGTATGGCAACAGATAAAAGCATTAAAAATCTGAAAAGCAAACACCTTGAATGAAGATCTACTATCAAAACAAAATATATACGCGCAGATGCGACAACTGTTGCTGCCGTTATATTTTTGTTTTCTGTGCCCGATTCTCGAAACCGAAGGAACAAAAGTTTGGATACGCGTCAAATTGAACCAATAGTGACCGGGTAGATGGTGTTGGATCTTTTGTTCTGCGACAAGTGTCGGGTACCACCTACATTTACCAACGAAAAACGCAGCGAATGCGAAGAAAAAGGATCGTATTGCCATAGCGGATTCTCAGTCTTCCGATTTTTGTTTGCTATTTTACGGTGTTCAGAATATTTGACGGGTAGAGATGAATGAGTAAGTCGGACGAGTCGTGCAACGGCTTACCCAAGCGAAGGCGGAGTCGGGAGTTCCTTGTCGAAACCTTGTTTTCCTAGCAACCAGTATGTAGGCATTTTCCCTTTGCCTTTGACCTCCGTCGGTCCACGATATTCGATGTCGTATCCACCGTCCTGAGACAGTCTGTCTTTTGTTTCTTGACTCAAGTGTATGCGCCACGGTGCTCCAGTCGATTCCATTCTCGAAGCAGTGTTCACCGTATCGCCGAAAAGACAGTACCTCGGCATCGTCAAGCCAACAACGCCGGCGCAACACGGACCTAAATACGTGCATACGATAGTTTATGTTCGCGAGTAGTTTAATTTCCATTCGAACAAAACGTATCGAGAGTAATGGGACAAACGTCGCGAACAAAAAGAAAAAGAAAAACAAGACCGCGTGGCGCTATACTAACCAGTATGAAGTCCAATACGAAGTTTCAGTTGAGTTTTCGGCAAGTGTCTCAACTTGAACTTTCCGCTTTGATGCAGCAAATCGAGGGCCATCGTAGCTATTTGAGAGGCATGATCGGGTATCCTTACGGGACAACCACCCACGACCATGTACGCGTCTCCTATGGTTTCTACCTACAACGAATGATATAGTGTATATTGTATAGTGTATAGCATAGCGGCTGTTATCGGTCATCACCTTGTACACGGTGTACGCGTTGATCGTTGCATCGAAACAGGTGTACAGATCGTTCAAGAGGTCGACTACTTGGAATGGAGTCGAATGCGCGGAAATAGTTGTGAAACCAACAATGTCCGAAAAATAGATGGTCACCTCGCGAAATTCCTCGGGATCGACAGGCATTCCCAATTTCAGTTTCTCCGCGACCGAACTGAAAGGATCACGAGTCGATTAAAATGCGAGTATGCGTACAAGTATTGGTACGTTTTGCTCGCACAACACAGTTTCCCATTTCCCCCACTTCTCTACGGTTTTCGAGACGTACAAGACACGTACTCGTGGTAACTTTGTAATATAGCGATACCTTGGTAACATTCGATTCAACAATTGCTCCGTCTTTTTCTTTTCCATGTCCAATTGTTCCGTCCGTTCTCGTATCAGTTCCTCCAGATTATTCGAATATTTCTCCAACATTTGAAACATTGTGTCTACGAAATTGACCTTTCTGAGAATGAAAGAAAACAAACGCATAATATCGAGTATACGTAGCCGGATCAAAACGACTTGTCCTCAGCAAACAGATAAAATATTATACTGTATGACAGAATAATAGAATAATTTGTCGCGCGTTACCGTCCATGATTGAGGGTCTTGAAACGATCGTGAACATCGTTAAAGTCGGGTCTCATGTCTGCGGTTTCTGCCCAACATTGACGCATGATGTTTATCGCTTCTGGCGGCGCAGCACCTTTGCTCACAGACGGTCTGATTAAAGGCGGTGGCTTTTTCAATTTCTCCATGATGTCTGCAACGGGATACAACATACATTATACATATACTACAATACATACTACATAGACGGTAAATGTGCGATGCAAATTCCTCGAGTGCTGGCAGTCCTCGGTTCGATCCGAAATGCGAAAGCAGAAACAACAATTTTGATTTCGCTTACCTTCCGGTGACAATGCGAGCATGCAATACGGTTCTCCGCGAACCACCACTTCTTGCATAATAATTCCGAAACTGTAAACATCTCCTGGTTGCGTTCCTTTTTTCCGTAGATTCGGATGTCTCAGCAATTCCGGTGCCGTCCACAACAGATCTACATTGCGAGAGCGTAGGAAAATGTGAAACGTGAAATGCCGGCAACTCGGCAACATCTTGACGACTGGATGGATGATTTTGACTATACCTCGAGCCGTTTTTGCCGGGCACTCGATATTCTGAGCCTCGTAAAACGCGGGTAGCCCGTAATCGGTCACCTTTAATACCCAGCGTGCGTCTATCACGCAGTTGCGCGAAGTAAGATAACCATGTACTCGTACCGGTGTACCATGGAGGTATCTCATACCCTTTACAGAGAAAATAATCTTATATTTTGCTTCTATATATGTACATATGTATGCATATGTATTGGGATCTCATCGCATCGATTCGCTAAGGCTACGGTACATCGTTACAGACAACACGTTACTTACCCGTACAAGGTCGGTAAGCAAGGACAATCTAAACGACCAGTCGAGTTTGATTTCATCTTGTACCAACACGTCCTCCAACGACCCTCTTGAACAGTACTCGTAAACGAGGCAGGGTCTTGTTGGCTCGTTTAAACATCCGATCAGAGCATTCAAATTTTCGTGACGTAACCCGTGCATCTGTGCATGGTCGAGTCACAAGGTGGGTATACGGTATTAAGCTTAAACGATTCTATAATATAATATATTCAACGGTCCAACGGTTTTCTTCTTAAAGTAGAAAATATCGTGACGTGAGGACGTTCTTACCACGACCAAAACGTCCATGGCCTTGCTTTTTAGCTCGAACGTGCCATCTTCTGCAGGTAGCTCTTTCAACTGCACCAAGTCGCCCTAACGACAATAACAGAAATAACAAGCTTCACGACTCGCTTCTTTATCGCACGAACATCGAATATAAAAAACGCGCGTAAGCCAAAGTATACAATACTCACGTTGTACTGAGCACGTGGAACTTTGAAGAAACCATGTCGCGCCAGGTTCCCCGTGCTTGTCCGTAGATACGGTCGTAAGGACGTCACGCTGCCGAGTTGAAGAAGATCCGGTTTCTCCACCTCGGGACCACCAAATTCTTGCAATTGTTGCAACCAACAGGATAACATTGTCTCGATACCCTCGTCGACCTGCGGTACAGTATGCCGCGCAAGCGTTAACTCGTACTCGATACGAGTACGCGTCTCTATGCATTTATTCTTGCGGGAACTCGATAGTTCCATAGTCTACTATTCTACTCACCCTTCTAAAATCTACACGAGGCACTTGCGGAAACACAAAATCCGACGTAGTCAGAATGATCTTGTACTGACCTTTTGATATTCTCTTCTTAAGAAGTTTTCTTCTACGTTCGGGGCAAAGGATCGAGCGGTTAAACAAACAAGTCGGATATTATAACAACGAATATCCTCTGTCTCGCGAGGATACACCGTATGTCATGGACGAACAGATACATAAATAGATTAGCTGTTACCTGATCAATATGCCGGTTAATAACGCGAATGTGATCAATAATAGCGATCCCAGAACTACAGTTACGATACGCGCGATGCGAAACGCTGTTTCGTCGGACGAGTTCTCTGAAAAAGAGAGAAATGGTTGACGACGATCACAAGTTGACGAAAAGCTAACAACATCGAACAAAATACCATTCGATGTAACTCGAAACACGAAATTCGAAACTAGAGTAAAGTACGTAATCTTTCTTTGCTTACCGCCTGTACAATCGCTACCGAATTCCACGTCAACCTCCGCGTTGCATTTTAAAATGTCAATGTTCGCACCGAGGAAGACCGGAGCATTCGCAGACAATTTTCGAACGAGAAGTTTCTTTCGTTGTTCTATGCTGATCATTATAGGTTTCCAGGCATCGACGTCCAGACGCCAATCCAATAATACGTACGCGTACATTTTGTTGTTGAATGAGTTAATGGTAGAGTTGTCGTGCATTAATACGGTAAAAGTTTCATTCAAACGATCGAATAACGACGGTCGGGCGTACGTTTCGGTACCTTCGTACACCTTCTCCGCATCGTATCTGCAGCAGATAAACGAAAATAATTTCAGTTATTAGAATATTATCTGCCCGTTACATTCGCCCCGACGCGACGGAATGGGTCGTACCACATACCTATGATCGAGAGGCGTTATTATCAGAAGTTTCTCCAAAAAGTCCGAACTCAGGTTTCGCGGTGGTAAATATCGATATTTCCTTTTCCGTTCCTTTTCTTCTGCTTCTGCTTCCGTTTCTATTTCTGTTCCTAATCCTGCTGTTTCGTCTAGTGTTTCCTCTTCTTCTTGTTCTCTTTCTTCGTCACTCGTTTGTTCCGCATAAGCATCGTGCAACCCAGGGGAATGATAATCGCGAGATTCGTTGAACGAAGAAATGTTGGAAGACGTTAAATTGTCGGGCGAAATAGATACTGTGGTAACGAAGCGGGAAATCGAAGAGCTAGTTTTCGTTTTTGTCTTTGGTAAAAAAGAATCATCATCCTTCGTGTGAACGATCACGGTGGTCGAGGTTCCCACGGTCCTCGATGACTTGCGAGCGCTGTCCAGCTCGGCAAGAACTCGTGACGTTATGTCATTATCATCCGACGTCGGTAGACACAACAGGGTAACTGCAAACAATCGGGTCGAAACGTGTCAAACAAATACGCGCAACTCGTGGCCATTGCGCCATTGACTGGTTGCTTGTATTCTCGAGTGTACACGTAGGTACATATAATACATACGTACGTAGCATATTGCAGTATTGCAATATAGCAATATGGGGATAGGATATCTAGCTGAACAGTCGGCAAGCGAATAAGCTAACCCAAACGGGCGGCAAACTAAACGAGCTAGGTCGACTCACCTCTCCGAGATATGTTGTGCGTTGGACGAAGGAGCTTTCGAATCTCTTCGAGGGAAGCATGATACGGCAATATCACGTGATATCGTAATATAGCTCCGACACCTCGAAGAGCATTTAACAGTGCCCTATCGAGACTCGACCACGGTTCACGATCTGCAATACGAAAAGTTTATTGACTGTGGAGTACAGCGTTATGCGACTGCGATTGCTATTGCTGTTGCGTTCTAATTTATATTTGCAATCGGTATTACCAGTTCCGATCATAGATACAGCTTTCCATTTCAAGTTCATCAGGATCTCTGTTAGAGCTTTTGCTATCGCAGGTAAAGACGGCGATAGTCTGACGATCGATGAGAATTCTCTGGTGTCCGTATCGTCTTTCTGTAATCAGCAATATCGCCGATAGGATCAAACAATCGACGGTTGCTACAAATTCAAACGACATTTCTCACCAAAGGACACGTCCATGTGAATAGTGATACGTTCCAAAGCCGTGCCAGTCTAGCTGTTACTTCGCACATGGGTGTATCGACAGCAGCTACGACGACTTTCGTTTTCCTCTCGCCAAGTATGCGCAACAAGGTGTCGAGACCTCGTGTCTTTCTTTCACATGATACTGATGATCAGAAGAAAACGGACAATTAATCTTGCTCTCAATCGATACGGTCAAATGGTAAATGGTGCCAGTAGTAACAAACGATAAACGCGATACTTACGAGATGTTGGAATTACAGCGATTGGTACATCAAAGTTAGATCGATCGAAGAATTCTTGAATATCTGTCGCGTTCGTTTCGCTGCTACAATCCTCCCGCAGAAAAACTGTTACTTCCGTTTGAGGTTGTTCATAGAGGTCTTCCGTTACGTTAGACGTGTACGAAACGCATGGAGCTTGATCATCGGTGTTCGATAAAATGAAATAACTGGAAAGGATCACGATCGGGATCCACGACCAGAACCGGTGAAAAGAGTTCCCGGCCATGGGCCTCTGACGACCCTTTTGGCTCGGCGTTGCTCTCGGTGCTCTCGGTGCTCTCGGTGATCGGTGTTTAGCTCGTTCGGTAGTCCGTCTTCTCACCCGGTAGCTGATCTATTGGCCCGTATCTATTCGATTCTGGGTTCCTTTCCTTCCAATGTATACACTGTGCAACCAATCAGAAGCAATACACGCTTCCAATACCACTTGTAATCGGTTTTCGATCAGACATCGACACCGGATCGCGATTCTGGTAATCTCGTAATCTTGTAATTTCGTAATCCTGCAAACCCGTCCGTTTAACGCGCCAAGCCGATTAATCAAATTTTTTCCTGTTGCTTGTTGTTGTAGGGGAGATTTTATTTATGGCATATACCTACGACACGCGCGGAAGTATGGGACGATAAACGATCAAGAGCGGTAGTAATTAGAGCGTGTACAATCTTTTCGTACAAAAAAAGGTGCCGTACAACTTAATCACGCTAGACTAAAGCGCCGTAAACATTTTCCACCACATTTAGTATTTACCGACGCTAAAAATATCGAAATATTTTCGAAGAATCTTCCGCGATTGATATTTAAAAAACCAATTACCTATACAGTTTCCACAAGCTATATGTCCACCAGACATATACCCGTTTATCGCATTTTTCCTGTAACTGTAATTGTAGAGTTTTGCCTCGATTCGTTTCGTTTCTAAATAGTCGACATTTACCGCTAAACGGTACAACCGATTTAAAATGTACAATAGTATTTAGTTGTACAATCGCGTAGCTCTTTTTACCGTGATAAAACCGGAAAATCTATAACTACATACCTATTGGTTTAAAGAATAAATATTTAAAGAATCCGACTGCGTTTCTACGACCACGATCTTTTGTTCTAAATACAGTCGAGTGCTTAAATCAACATTGCGAACTGTATCGAAATCATTTTCCATTTCGACGGGGAAACCTGTTTGTGAAAAGTAGGAAAGAATGGTCACGTTGTGTCAACGTAATGCGACGAGTAATCTTCGTTGGCGTACTTTTTTTTTTGTTTAGTCCCTTATTCAAGTGGATTTGAAAATTCCTTATTCTCATTGTTAGACGCGAATAAATACAAGAATCACGAACTATTTTCAGTGATCCGTTTGCTTTAAGTCCTGATTCACTGCGAATCGAATTCGGATTCGGTTTCGTGTTCGTACTAGTATTAGGGTACGGTATCTGTATTTGATCAACAATTTGAAAATCCATGTCAGATTTATTTTGTATGGATGTACGATACAACGTGGATACAACGCATAGGTTGTTCGGTCCTTTTCTTCTCTCAACAAAATAAACGATACCGGGAAAGGTATTTATAAGGAAGTCGGTGACAACGGATTCGTTCAAGTCCGTTCGTTCTTACCGTTTTTCTCCTCTCGAGGAACGACTGCGATACAGTTGTTCCCTCCTTTTTTGTTTGCCTATACACCAGAAAGGGTTGCGTGTTTTCGACAAGATTTTAAAAACACGCATATCGTGAATCACTGAAGACAAATATTTGGGTCTGTTTTCC
The DNA here is from genome assembly GCA_916610255.1 of Lasioglossum lativentre. Lineage (NCBI taxonomy): Eukaryota > Metazoa > Arthropoda > Insecta > Hymenoptera > Halictidae > Lasioglossum > Lasioglossum lativentre. The sequence continues at coordinate 8,730,156 of OU744363.1, read as the reverse complement.
TTTTCTACTTGGTTGAAACTTCTATTATTTTCGACGGGAATCAAACAAAGCACGCACGCACGCAATCAAACAGGAGCCGCAAAACACGAAAATCAACTGAAAAATTACAAACGTTTCTGGACGGCCCGAACGCCTTGGCGTCCGATATCGAACTAACTTGCCTGCCTCCCTTCTACACATGCTCGGGAGCTGACGTTATCACGAGGGAGGTTTGTCCCGGGAGCAAGACGAGCAACCAGCATGCAGTCCCGCACCGTGCTCGCTGCTCAGTATCATTTTCGCTTCGATTCGTGAATCATCGTTTCTGTTCCGTCCTGTCCTGTCCTGTCGTGTTCTTTTCTCCTTCAACGTCATTGTTGAATGTACATATATATATGTATTTATATATATGAAACAGGGTTGCTGGCTACCTCTAGCGGCACACCTAATTTTAAAATCTTTTGGCCAGTTGAACGCCAACAAATTGCTAGACAATTGCTGACATGCTAGCTTCACTAATGCTTGCAACGTGTAAAACCAGAAGAATCGATTATGTACCAAGAATAAAAAAAATATATATATATATACACACGACACGGACACAAATGAACAAGAAAATTATTGATAAATTGATTACGTATTTGCTACCCGATAAAAAAGAAATTAGTATTCTTAGGATATAGAAATGTTCAGGCAAGTCTGCTGGACTTATATTATGTAAAATAAACTTGTTCTTTTTTTTTTAACAAAATCGCGATTGAAACGTTAAAAATGAATGATGGCGTCACCTTACAGTGAACTCCAGAAATTCTGGGAAAAAAGAAAATCTAGAGAGAATAAGAAAAGAAATTAAAAGAAATCGAGTTTTCTGTCTACGGTTCTGAATTACCGACTCTATGCCCTCGTCACCGACGAGCGAGACCACCGACGAGTTACTATAAACTGTACGTTCTTATCCAGGCCAAAGTCGAAACACTAAGTCGAAACAGGTTCTATTACAGGGTAAGTCGAAACAGGTTCTGTTACAGGCTATGTCGAAACAGGTTCTCTTACAGGCTAAGTCGAAACAGGTTCTGTTACAGCCTAAGTCGAAACAGGTTCTGTTCCTGGTTAAGTCGAAACGAAACGAAAAGTGGCACGGCCAAAACCCGAGTGTGAGCACTCTCATCTACTCTCTGTTAACAGTATCTCGTCGGTGCCCCTGTGCTATTCATTGAACATGCAATTGCATGCAATGCACAGAGAGGAATAGCGCCGCGGTGGTCGATTTAGGAACTAAACAAAGGCTTCCGTACAGCGCCAATTGATGTAGCGGCAAAACGCTCAAACTGGTAGCCAAATTTACCGACAGTGGGTATCCGTTAAATTTGGCTACCAGTTTGTGCGTTTTGCCGCTGCATCAATTGGCGCTGTACGGAGGCCTTTGTTTAGTTCCTAAATCGACCACCGCGGCGCTGCCATCACCATTAATGGCGGTTTATTTGAATTCAAATTTTATACTGAATGAAAGAGAAGCTGGGTTCGGTAATAAGTAATAATTGCTCCAGTGCTAAAATGTTCCTGCGAGATTTATTAAAATTTTTTGCTAATTATTTACATGTATACTATTTCGTATTATACATATACTCTTTATATATTGCCCTGATATTTGAGAGGTCTGTTGGTAACATTTTCTACCAGTTTCAGCATTTTGCCGCTACGTGTAATGGCGCTATTTTCAGATTTTATGGAGCAGATGATTGTTGCCGGACTTTGCATGGTACCTTATGCAATAATCGGCAAGAATCATTTGATGTTCACATAATTGTAAATAATTATGTTATTGATAAACAAACCTGTGTCGCACGATATTCCCTTCAATCTCCAAAAATTTTGAAATGTTTTCCTTGCGTTTAACCTTACCATTTGTGTCATAATAAATATATATGTAGTATCAGGTAGTATTCATCGCATCGACGCCCCGTGCTTCACTAGTGGAATGACTATAACGGGCTGTCGATAAGTGTATCAATTACAAAGCATCAAGAGTATGTTAACTTCATCGTCCAGAATATTACGAAGACGTCGTTTATGGTTACTCGTGTCTTGAAAAGTGCATAAAAAATAAATGCCTAAAATGTGAACAAAATACGCATTGTAAATGTTTCGACGTTCAACCCTTTCCATAGTTCGCAACTGTACGCAACAGGTTATGCGTGGTGCGTCTTTACTGGGAGGCAGTCAGAGGCAGTGCAGAGATATTGTGCTCTTTTTACGCGCATCGGCGCATGTGCGACCAAAGACAGGACCGTATCTACGTTCTAAGTGTGTGGGGTCCCCACAGTAGGGAAAATAGTGGGGAACTATTATTATTGTTCTCTGCTAAATATTACTGGCGGGAAAGTGCGATAAGAGACCAGGACGAGAAGAGACGAGCGAGCTATGTTTAGGTATACGTTATTATTAATATTTAACAGCAATGCTGGTATTCTTTAATTGTTTCTGTCAAATAAAATATTTATTTTTGTTACTATATTTTTGTTCAAACTTATTTTAGTACCCTTTCCTTCCTTATCCCTAAAATAAAGGAAAACAGTAAGTTATATTATTCGTACATATACAAATCTTGTATATTTATATATTATATATTATGTGTACATATGTATATATTAAATTTTATATATATACACATACACATGTTATATATTCATTTTTCAAAATTAATAATTATAACAAATTTTTCGAAATTATGCGGGATGACGAAGGTACCCCATTTTAACCAAATGTTTTACGTTACTGACGCTAAAATCTTCGCGCATGCGCGTGAAAAGAGCACAATATCTCTGCACTGCTGGGAGGGGCCAATCAGCTTTCTTCCCGCCATTTCTGCTTCCATTCTCGAGCAAGTATTGTCGCGTTGTTGTGATCATTTTTTCCTTGTTATTGCCCATTTCCAATGACACAACCTGTCTAGTTTGAATGGATTTTTGCGTAGCAATTGCACTCGCGTAGCTCGCGAAACATGTGTAACTGTTGAAAACCGATATCGTGTCGAAAAGTGGCGTTGACATTCTGCGCGTCATCGGAGCATACGTTTCGTGAGAGGGAAACGTCTATTTCGGGGTGTTTTTCGTTTATCGTGACAAAAATGAATACACCAACAAGAAGGGACTTTCCCAGAAGGCCCGATGCAACTCGTCGAAGATCTGTCAGACAAGCTCTGGCAGTGATCCCTGTCAACAATTCGTCGTCGCCTGGTGAGTTACCGACAGGTGTCCGTACAGCCCACCTGTTTGTCTCTCTCTCAATTTCGTCTCGTGTTTCAGGAGAGCCTGTTTCCACCGAAGTGAACGCAATGGACAACTTTTTAAATAGCCGGCACGGCTCTGACTCCTGGAGCCCTGCACCCAGCCCCGACGAACTGGTGATACAGAAACGAGGGCGTCGTCGTAAGACGATAGTCTGGTCGCCAGACCTCGATACGTGCAAACGAAATAGTCTCTTCAAGTGAGTATCTTCATACCGATACACAAGCCACCCGCAGAACATATCAATTATCTCCACCTATCTCTTCGAGCTTCCATGCGCCTTCTTTTCATGAACGAATTATATGTGTTTTTGATTTTACTACCAAACCATTCGATCAATGCTTGATTTTTTCAGTTTAAGTTCCAGGGACCGTACTCCTGTGAAAAGTCCAACAAAAACAACCGGCATGCTGTTGAGAAGCACACCCAGGAAGAGGCTCTTGTTGGGCAGCCCAAACGAGTCAGAGTTCACAACACCGGAGAAAAAGAAAAAGTCGCAGCTCCTGACAACTACGAGTAATTCTCAGTCACTATTCAGTGGCAGCTTAGCGAGCGGTTTGAGAGGTCTTAGTCGCGAGCAGTTGGTAGATATGATAATGGACGTGGTTGCTGAACAGGAAGAAAGTGGCCTGCCGGAAGGGGAAAAGCTGCATAATATTCTTTTAAAGAAAATGCCAGCTGCGGATGTGCAACCGCTGATAGATACCCTAAATAATTTGAAGCAAAATATTCATCTGAGCTTGTTGCCATCCAAGCTGGATGATTCTTCGAATAATTATGCTCATATTCATTTAGATGTTTTTCAGGTGCTTTGTATGCAGTGTTTTTTTTTTTTTGTTTTAATGTTGCTTGATGGTTCAAGCTGTGTCGTTTGAATTTGTTATTAATCATGTCTTGATTTCGTACAGAAAACTATTATAGATCAGGGGAAACGATTGGTGGAGTCTCAGCACTGGACATCAGTGATTCAGTACGTGCACGCAGCATGGAACATCACAAAGCAAATGTCGAAATGCGACAACCAAAACGTTTGCGATTTGACTCATAAATGTTTTAAATATTTGACACACTTTTGTCACCAAGCTTTGAAGAGAGGAACCTTCACCGGACCCGCATTGGATATGTGTGCCGATAGGTATTACTATAAAATAATAATTGGTCCGGAGCGAGGTCTAAATAAACTATTTTTCAGACTTGACACGATGCTCGCCGATTGTGAGGATATAAAGATGTGTCTGCAACTAATAAGCCAGGCAAAAAACAATGAAACTTAAGTATTTTCTACTAAAGAAAAAAGAAAAACAGATGACACTTGAGTATTCTTTTATATCGTTACTATTAAGGACACAAGAGGCCATACGTATTACAAGTCTTAACATATTATTTACATATATATTTTTAATATATACATATTTTAATTTTGATACACGCCGTGCGAAGACCCTTGATTTTAACAGTTTCCACTGTTAGATTATATTTTTTTTACCCAATATTTTTTTACAACCGCTTTATCAAATACACTAATGATATTTGCTTGAAATGGTATTAACGTAGACGTAAGAGTATTTAACTTTTATGCTTAGCCCTTTGTTTTATAATCTGGTGTACTGTTAAAATTAACATTATCGGACAAAGATGCGTCGCATGAAAGGCATACTAAATATGTAATCCCAGTAAATTCTAATTTATTACGTACACGTGTATTGTAAGTGCCTTATTTGTTTTATTATCGTACTCCGTGGATGTGTTGTCTGCCTCTCTATCTTAATTTTTTAATGATATTTATAATGAGATTTTAGCGTTTATTTTATATGTACCTCGATAGTATTCTTGCTAAGAAGTAACCGGGACAACTACTTACCCCGAATTATCGGCTGCTCACCTGTATTCTTTCACAACAATAAACAATGTTTTATAATGATTTCTTGTTCTATTAAAAACAATTTATTCGTCATAATATATCATGCATTCTTACATAATATATCCATTATTACTTCTGAAAGGCACATTCTTTATTTACGAGTAAGCGTCAGAAATGCTCTGAGCGCGGGTGCATTCATTCAACTGTACATTCTTAAACAGTACAACAAGATGCGCTCAGAACCCGTCTGACTGTGAGTCATTCGAACCTGGCCTGGCTGACGACACTGTCCCACACCCGTTTCATCTTCTGCCAACCAACAGATCATTTTCATAGATCTTGAAATCATTTAACCCACTAACTTCAATTTTTAAGAAATTCTGCTTCGACGAAAAACACAAACTTTCAACTTTAAGAATTATTTAAAAAAAAATAGACAAATGTTTCTTACACAGAACGATTCTATGGACTCTCTCAAGTGCAACAGTATATTTTTTTATAACACTATTCTTTGCTTTTTTATTAAAAGCAAACCTGTAGGTCTATCTGAGAATATTGGTGCTATAACGATGTCCCGTTCGCTTCAGATATTACTTAAATATATTTAAACGTCTATGATATTACAAAAAAATATACCATTGAACTCGGGGGAGGTTGTACAATCGTTTGATACCAGAAACACGCGTGTAGCTTCTACGATCGAAGCACAAATAATTCTTAAAGTTGGAAATCAGATATTTTCAAGATTGAATTTCTTGAAAACAGGGGTTGGTGGAGAAATGGATTTGCAAGAGTGCTCTATCGGTCATCGGAATGCAAGAAACAGTGAAAACCCGTGAGACAGTGTTATAATCAATTATACAATTCTAGTCGCGTGTTCGATTCGTCATGGGGCCCCCGAGCGGTCCCAGGGGTTCCATATTTCGCGCATCATCCTCTCTTGGTTCACTCTCGGGGTCCGAAGCGCCTGACCGGCAAGATTACATTCTACATCGTTAGGAACATTTTCAAAATCCGAAGTCGGCTCGGTCGGATTTGGAAAATTTCGCTGGTGACCTGAACGAAAACGTAACAAATAATCCGCAACAATAATCTGACTTCATCTAAACGGGGCCGTTTAGTTGAAACAAATCAAACAGTGTTAAGTACGCGTGAAATGAAGGGGGGGGGGGGGGGGGTGATAGTTGCTGAGTCCCTCGCAGATGCGCAGGATCATTCGAAAAGTTCTTCCGCGAACAAGAAAGATCGACGCACAATCTCCGAAAACCGGAAGCTTGCACGCGCGAAACGTCGGGATTAAAAATAAAAACGTTGCTGTTTCGCCCATAATACTTCTCTTAGAATTAATTCAACGGCGGGCCCCGTACGTTCGAATCGTTTCTCGTGCTCTGCGGCGTGGAGGAACTTTCCAAGTGATCATTTTGGCTCGGGACGCTTAAGGGATCCGTATTTAATGTAAACGCTTGGACTGTCAGCTACGGGAGTCGTCGACCTAAAAGCGGAATTGCCGAGAGGTGGGGGGCGATAGTCGAAATTGATTTCTTCTTTTGTACTGTTTCGTTGAAGGAACTGACTAACGTGCGGGGTACGAGGACGAACGATTCTCGCGAGACTTAACACTAAAACTACTGGCGCGGCGTCGGTCGCGAACATAACCGACTCCGTTACAATTATTTCAATCGCAAAGACGCTCTCGCGGGAAGTTATCGAATAAGCGCAAAATCTGAATAAATTCTCGACGTTTTGATAGGGCAGCACACGTTTGACGTTTTGTAGTAGCTTTAGTGTTAATTACGCTTGATCCTCTTCGAGACGCAACGAATTCACGGGAGGAGGAGTACTTTTAACTAAAACTGTGCGTCGTTGTGTTCCGCTCGATCGCGTACGAAGACTATGTTCTCCGCGTGTGTGTGTGTGGTCTTGTTTAATTGTTAATTTGTTTCTTCGATATTGTTTCTCGTCGCTCTAAACCGCGACTACTTTTATTGGTCGACGCCCTGACGTCGCTTCAACGAGAATAACTTACGATAACCCCATGCTCCGGTCTCTCATTAGCAGTTAACCGGTTTGTCTTACAAAACATAAAAAAGAAATGAAACCTACAAACGCGTCGAGAGGAGAGACCGTCTCTGTCTCTCTGTTTCTCGCTCGGCCCGTTCCGGATGACAATGGGACGCGATTAAATAAGATAGAACGTTGGTAATGCGACACGACGATGCAACTATGATACTTAACGAGATAAAGCTGCGAATCGAATACTGTGGTAATGATCAATCTTCGGATTATCAAGTGCTGACAGGGCTCAGTCCACCTTCGCCGGCTGCACTCGAGGATACAACTGAAACACGCAACGAGGATCGATTTATAATCATCAATCAGCACGTCGATTACCGGACTGCGGTTCTTTATGCGAAATAGAAATTGCAAGACCCAGCTGCCAAACAGCAGTTTCTTTCTTCGATAAATGATTTTATGATGTTCTTCAATTCACTTAACACGTCCGCTACCATAATTTGTTTCGGCGCTTATCATCATCGTTAAAATTGCTATATGTAACCGTATCTTCTTTATGAAATATTAAAACAATGTAGCAAAGGAAACTCCTGGACTTCATGAATATTATGCTTGTTTTATGATTTTAAGCGACAGTGCACGTAAAATGAATTTGACTAGTTTTAGTTAAACTAAGAGGTTGTACACGTCACACACGTGTGACAGCGGTAGCGAACGTGTTAAATGCAACTACATACTCATGTTTGTCGCGAATGCTGAAAATCCGCAGTCCATCGGTTACCGAACAAACCAAAACTCTACGAACGTAGAATCGATGTTTTTTATTTTTTGAGAGGACTTACGCCGAGCAAATTCCTGGGCACGTAGCCTTCCTTGTGGCCCAGCTTGCTCCACCACCATTCTCTCTCGTTGTCGTCGCCCTTCCGAAGTACAACCAGAGAGTCGCCGTTCTTCAGGGTCAGCTCGTCGGTGTGCTGGGCTTCGTAGTCGAACACGGCGTACACTTGACCATTGTTCATGATGCCCAGCTTCTCTTGAACACCTGCGATCAAAAAAGAAATTTAACAATCCGTTACCCGAACATAATGTGTTAATACTGACTGTATAAGTATTCCGAGCAGCCGTCGAAGCCCTCCTCGTCTTCCTCGCACTTTTCCGCGGCAGTTTCATGGTCGGAGAGGGTGGTGGCGAAGATGCAGGCTCCGTGCTCGACCAAGAACCTGACCATCGACAAATTGTTGCAACTGGCGGCACAGTGGAGTGGCGTCCTGTGGAACAAAAATTACAATTAAACCTAGCTCGTTGTCCAATACATCAACATTTCAACCAATCAAATCTTACCATCCGTCGCTATCCTGTGCGTTGACGTCGCAGCCAAACTCGACGAGGAACTTGACTATCTCCAGATGACCGGCGCAAATGGCGTTGTGAAGCGCAGTGATGCCTTCATCGTTAGCCGAGCTGGGATTAGCGACCTCTTTCGCGGTCTTCTTCACTAGCTCCAGTTCACCCTCGAGGCTGGCGTCCAACAGAAGAGCCAGAGGATCGAAGGACACCCTCCTCGAGAGGTTCGCCTTCCCCGTGCTGGACTTCAGGTTCCCCTTTTTCCTCCTCATGACCTCGTTGCCCTTGTCCGTATCCAAATCCGTTCTTCTGTCTGGGTCCTTCTGCGCTTTCGCTTTGTCCTCGATGTTAATCACGTTTAGCGCGTCGATGATGTCCGACTCCTCCAGCTTCTCATTGCTGATCACGTCCTCGATGCTCTTCTTACAGTTGTCCGTTGTGTCGATGATCTGCGGCTGCTGTTGAGGCTGTTGCTGCTGCTGCTGTTGTTGCTGTTGTTGTTGCTGCTCGGTTTGCATCAGATCCGCGGGGATCTCGGTCTCCGGGAAGAGGAACGCCGGTGGCATCTCGATCCGCCGATTTATCGACACGTGGACATTCGACTTGGCGTAGCGGAGCTTCGGCTGTTCGGAGATCGGCGCCTTCTTCAGGGTCAGAGGCCGAGCCTTGATGATCTGGTGGTTGCAGAACGGCGTCTCCGTCGGCGATTCCGGCGGCTCCGACGTCGGAATCGGAGGCGCGTCCTCCTCCTTCTCCGTCCTGAACAGAATTCGGGCGAGATCGTTAATAAGAATCAATTTGCTGCTCGATCCTCCCGCGGATCGACAGAAATGCGTTAATCGTCTCGAGGCGCGGGAAGCGGATAAATTTCAGTTCCTCGTCTCTCGGACTCTTTTTATCCTTGAACCGGTTCCGACCCGCTAACTGGGTGACTGTTCGAATGTCAATGCACGCATTAGCATAGATACAAGATCATTTCGACGCGACGCGCGAGTGTTTCGCCGCGATAGACGCGCGAGATCGACGGAAGATACCGAGCGAACTCGTTTCAACCGGATATCGTGAAAATTAAGATGCGGGTTCCGTTTATAATCGAGAAAAGAACGAATTCGAATGGAAGGGCGCGAGAGTGCGCGCGCGCGCCTCGCAGAAAAGCCGATCAGAAAACAAGGCCTCGATCGATCGGAGAGCTCGCGAATACTAAGAGCTGTTGTCTCCACGGCACACAGCAGTCGTTCTATTTCGGTGTCTTTTATTCGAGACAGGCTTCGATTCACCGGCCAAATCGATCACGGACTAATTTACATTTATAATTAACCCGGTAATCGTTTTGTCATCCTGTGCCCGAAACCTTTGCCGTCCGCTTCCACGCGCTTTCGACCGTGTACCACCCTCGATCATCCTACTTCTGCAGGACGCTGACAACCCTTAACAACAATCTACCTTCTTCCCTGCTACTCTGCGAACCCTCGCGTATAAACGCCTCCAACTTTGAAAAAGACACGGAGACTACTACTTTCAATAAGTCTTAAATTCTTCCAACATCGAGGAAGACTCAAGGAGCACCAACTTTCAACGAGACTCGAGTTTCTGCAACTCTGATGAAGACGCAAGGACTTCAACTTTCTAGATTGAAATTCCACTAAATAAAAGGGAGATTCGAGGACTTCGACTTTCAATAAACTTAAGTTCCTCTAACTCTCCAACTGCGAAGCAGACTCAAGGGAGTCCCTTCTTCTGATAAGACTTAAACTTATAGAATAGTATAGAGGGCTTTAAGGACTCAAACTTTCGGAAAGGTTTTGTATTTCCCTAACTCCGAAGAAGACTCAAGGGCTCCTACCTCTCTGAATCCGAAGAGGGCTCAAGGATTTCCAATGATCACTGTTAGGTATACGAACCTCGGACTGATTCCCATGGTGTTCTTGCAATCGTCGCCGACGGTGTCGACCTTCTCGTGATGGGTCAATCTGGGCGGCGGATTCGGCTTGCTAGGCTTCGGGGGCAAAGCCGGCTTGGTTTTATCCTCTCCCCGGATCTCCGCCAGGCTCTTCCTCTCGCTCTCGGTCTTCAGCCTGTCGAACTCGAGCGGCTTGTCGGCCATCTTCGCCGGTATCTCGAACTTCCCGTTGTGCTCGTGCTTCGTCGCTGAACTCTGCTCGTATTTACCCTGATTATTTTCAAACTTGACCGGTTCCTGTTTGAACTGTTGTCCTCCGGACTCGTACTTGCCGGGAGGATCGTGCTTGAACGCCGTGTTCATTTCATACTTGACCGACGGTCTGACTTCGTGCTGATCGTGCTTGCCGTACTGTTGAGTATTCTGATTGGGATCGTACTTGAGGACATGGTGCTGTTCGTGCTTCGTCTGGGAAGCTTCGTACTTGCCCTCTAGCTTCGCGTTATCATACTTGCTCGTCTGATTGCCAGGTTGCTCGTGCTTACTCTGATCGTACTTGCTGTGCTCGTACTTGGAGTGCTGGTCGTACTTCATCTGATGGGGATCGTACTTGAACGCGGGGTTAGGCTCGTACCTCTGCTCCTGCTTGTGCTCGAACTTCTCCTGGCCCTTGTTGTCGAACTTCTTCTCGGTTTGGTCGATGCTACCCGACGCGGGACTGTTCAATCCTTGAGTCTGGTTGTACCTCTGGACCTGATTGCCAAAGTTCATCCCGCTCGACGAAGTGTGAACGCTAGCTGGCAAGCTGGGGGAGTTCTGAGCCTGATAGGACGAAGAGGACACGTGACTGTTGGCTTGGCTGGAGTGCTGGACGCCCGGATAGTTGTGCCTCGAGCTGTACGTTTGCTCTTGATTGGAAGCCTGATTGCTGGGCACCGATTGGTTCGACTGTTGCTGCTGGCTCGCGTTCTGCGTGCTCAGACCGACGAAGTTCTGAGCGTTCGCGTGTCCACGGCCTATCAGACTCAAGGTCTGCGGCATCACCGGGTGGATCTTCGTCGAGGAGGTTTGATAAATCTGCGACTTCACCGAGAAACTCGGCGCCACGCTCGACACCGGCTTCTGGTGGGTCTGCAGGTTCCGATGGTTCTGGGTCTGGGTGATGGACACGGTTGTCCCCAAACTGGACGCCGAAGATCCGATGTTGTGCTGCTTCTGCTGAAGATTCCCATGCTGTTGCTGTTGCGTTTGAGGCTGCTGATGGTGCACCCGAAGATTCTGAGAGAGACCATCCGGGCTGAAGTTGTGACCTGAACCGATCAGGTTGTTGTTCGTACTGTTCGCGTTGTTGTTGTTATTATTGTTGTTGTTATTGTTATTGTTGTTATTGTTGTTGTTGTTGTTGTTGTTGCAGGTCTGCTGCAGGTTCACGGACTGGCCGCCGATGTTTTGATTGTGCTGCTGCTGATTGGAGCCTAGGAGTTGCGATTGACCTGCAGAAATTAATCGAATAATTTGCGCATGTTAATCGAAATGTGCTTCTCTGTTAGAACATCGTTTAGAATGTCCGATTTCCGGACATGTCCGAATAAAATGTTAATGCGGAAATTAAAGGAGAACCGATTTTGAAACCGGTGCTGTTTTGTATTTCATCCACTCATATTTTCCATAAACGCATAAAATCCGCAGTCTATCGAACACTGGTCCAATTGTGGCTAATTTCCCCTATATCTAGAAACTGTGAAAGGTATGCGGGGGGTTCTTCAGGGTCTACGAACCTTGGATATGCGACTGTGACTGGCTGTGCGCGATCTGGTGGCCAAACTGCTGGAAGGTGACCCTCTGCCCCAGCTGGGACGCGCTGGCCGAGTGCTGGATCTTGTTCTTGTTGACATCGTCTTCCGCAGTCTTGAAGTTCACCGTGAACTTAGTGTTGTACGGCAACGTTTGGTACTTCGGGTCGTTCTTGTTCAGGTTGAAGTCGTTGTCGTTCGGTATATGGGAGTAGGGTTCGATCGCAGCTATGTTGCCGGCTGGCCTCGACTTCCCGCCGCTGTTGAAGTCGAGCTTCGACTCCGTGAACCCGGTGTTCGCGTTCCCACGTTCGCGTTGACTCAGCCGCTGGTTCAAGGCTCTCTTGCGCTGAAGACGACCCTGAAGCTGCGCTATCCTAGCGTCGATCGACGCCATTTCCGCTTGCCGCTGCGCCAGGGCCAACCGCTGCTGGGACACCACTTGATTCTGCTGCTCGTTCATCTTGTTGCGGTACTGTTGGCCGAAAAGTACACCGATTTTACATTATCTGATGGATTTCGGATGTTCAGGGTGCCATTCTTAACATACTATATCACTGGCAATTATTTATTATGTAGGTATATGAACCTTCCGTCTGCAACCTTATTTTTATCGATGCCGTCTGCATTCTGGATCGCATTATGTTCACGACTAACTTTTTTCATAAAATTTTTAAAAATTCTGTAATACGCATTGAATCTATTTTAATATATTGTTACGAATATTGGTTAAGATATCGAAAGACATCGATACATCGACCACTGTCAAAGACATTAAACTGTAAATGGAAAGGGTGCCATTCTTAACATACTATATCACTGGCAATTATTTATTATGTAGGTATATGAACTTTCCGTCTGCAACCTTATTTTTATCGATGCCGTCTGCATTCTGGATCGCATTATGTTCACGACTAACTTTAAAGAAATGAAACTGTAAATGGAAAGATTCAAAGATCGCAGCATGGTTAAGTCGTTTCTACATCTTCGGACCTCGTTTAGCCAAAATGACGGAATCTTTCGATCAGGAAAGGCCATCCGCGTAGGACCTTTCGCATTACCGAAATCGAACTGTCCAGTGGCGGAGTGGTCATGCAGAATTTACTGCAAATGGAAGATCGGTGCAGCAGTGATAATGCAGGGACTACGAGGACCTTCGGCTATCGGGGGCTAACGTTTGGCGAATCGAACGGTTTTCTCGGACATACGAGGAGAATTTTGGGAAATCGGTGCACTCACCATAAGCTCTCTCCTGAGCTTTTCGAGCTCGGCGCTGGCGGGTGTCGACAGGTGTCCGCTGCCGGGACCACCGACGCCGCCGCCGCCCACTCCTCCTGGACCACCACTTCCGGTCCCGGTGCCAGCAGCGTTCTGTCGGCCCCGCAGCTCCTCCAGTTGTCTTGTAAGCTCCTCGACCTTCGCCACCGCCAACGACAGCTCCTTCTCCTTCTCGTTGAACAGCGCCCTGATGCAGTCCAGGTCCGAGGCTGCAACAATTAAATAAAAAAACAAAACAATTAAATCGATGCCATTCTCTGTGCAAAAATCCACTTCAATTGGCCCGTTCAGGCCAAAAGCATCCCCTCTCTTTTAGTCCAGAAGTTGTTCCAATGTCTACTTCTAATAATCTCTATAAATATAACAAAAAATGTGGGCCATGCTAATCTTCTCTGTATCGTTCCAATTTTAGTATATGCATGTACCGCCGAAGCAAGTACACGTCACAATGTCTACTTGATTCCTTGAAATTGATGCAGAGAATTTTTATTTATTTTGTAAGTAATGTAAGTCAGTGAAACCGACTACCTTTCGGCTACTATTGCTACAATAGTCAATGTCGAGTGTGGCATTACGGATTAGAAAGGGTTAACGGCGAATGGTCGAACCGCGAGTCCTTCGTTTATGGAACGAGTGCTTTCGCGAACGATAATCGGCATCGGGCAAAGGGTGCTTTTCTGTATCCCGTCGAAACGATTTAATTTACTCGGCGTAACGGCTATTAATTTCCGTAAAGGCGGATCCGATAGGCTTCTCGCGTAATCTCCGGCGAATCTAATGTCGGTCAAGTCGCGTCTCGAGAACCGGAAACCGATCTTGTAGCCTCGACAAAGGCGACAGGGAGCCTCCTCCGGTGAAACCTAACGATCTTCTGGCCGGTCAAAGCGATAGGTTCGCGCGACTGAAACTTTCTTTTAATTATTTCCCTCGGCCTTTGACGGCCGCCTCCCCCCCCCCCTCTTCTCGGCCCTGTTCGCGAGCTTTCTCCTCGTTTGAAATTCGCTCGGCGTTATCTCGATCCTTTTCGGCTCGCGATCTTCAAAGTAAAATTGTTTGAAACAAGGGGCGATCGAACCGGGATGAAGAATCGGATCTTTCCAGACGCTGCACGCGTCCGAAAGAATTCTTTCGTCTGGGAAAAGAGGAAACAAAATTACCGATCGATCGGAGGCATCCGCTCTATCCATACCGGTCACGATCTTCAGGATAAAGCAATTAGAAATAAGAGGCGATCGACTCCGTAGAAACGGGTCTTTTTCTTATCCGATACAACAATTGTTTCTCGTCTCGAACAAGAAAAGAGGAGACAAACTTGCCGATCGTAACGTTTCAGAGCCGGCGATCCTCATCTCCTCGCCATCGGTAATTGTAAGTAGCTTATACTCTTACTGGAGGGAGCTCGGGGAAATAATTCACCGAATAATTAATCGGCTACGAACGGTCCCATTAGCTCGGAAATCCCCTCTAGTAGACCATGAATCGTCCACTTAGAGGTAATTGAAGAGTTCCATCGGGGCTCCGTGAAATTCGCAACTTTATGCACCTTTGCATCCCGTTTTATCTCCGGTGGAGTATAATCATCTGGACTGCGGGGACTCCGTGCAGCAACAGTGCATTAAACAGCTTCGGGACGTTGACGAATCGAGGATTTTAGCAATAGAATTTCCTTCCAGACGCTCCAGGATCTCTCGGTTTTACAATTGCAGATCGGAAAGATGCATTTCGAAGAAAGTCCCGGCGGTAAATGCACTTTCTCGAGAGGATGTATCGCGTCGAAGGCTGGTGCTTTCTCTGTTTGTCTCAGAAATCGAGGCACGGGGCAATTTATAATACAAATTGCAACGGTTCGGAAACATCGGTAGTATCTCTTTATTTGATTTTCAAATGCGGAATGCATTAATGAAACATTCTACGAAAAGATAAGGGACACGCGTTCGTGTCATTTTCTCGTCTGCGCGTACCATCCTATGGAGATTTAAAGGAAATTGCTTTCGATTCTTCGCGTACGGGAAGCTCTTTCGAAATGAGTTTGATGCAACAGTTTCATACACGAATTACCGATCTTTTATGCGAACAGGTCCGATTTTCTCCGGACTCGAGTAAACGTCCGCCCGGTCTAATCGTTTCGATCGTTTTCTCTCACGGTACACATTTTCGGCACCCTTTTTCCTCGATTTTCTTTCCCGTTCGCTATTGTTATTTACGTAACAAAGGGATCGCATTTCCGCCGGCGAAATAAATGAATCGAGGAGAAAGAGAGTTACAACAAGGCGGTCCTCGGCTAAGATCCTGTCGGATCGAGGATCTCCACGCTCAGCTGGAACCGAAGGTGGGGGTTTAATCGATCGTCGGAACGATTCTCTATGGTCGGACGATGCGATGCCGGGACGTGTTTTCCAGCGAATCGAGTCGGAAAACGTCGCGAACGTGGCCACTCGACCGCGATCAACTGTCTCGGTTTCGATATCGCCGGGAGAAGAATGGTCTCGGGAACCGGCAAACACCGCGTTACCTGCCTGCTCTCAAGGGGGTGGCAAGGGGTAAAATGAAAATAGGGGTTGTTGCACCATCTACTACCGGTCTATTTGCCGAGAGGAAAGTGTTTCGCGGGTAGGACGCCGCGGTTGACGGAAACGGGAGCTACGCGATTCGACTGAGATCCCGTTTCGTTTATTTATTCATTTATTTTGTTTTATTTAAGCATTTCAGATCTCGACCGAGATCTATTTCTGCTGTACTAAATAAAATAAAGTACAGTATACACGTGTTCATACATACACAACCCTATATTAAATCAAATTAAAATCGTGGAAAAATTGCAATGTCTACCATCTTTAAACGTTTGTAGCTCATTGCAACGTTGACCGATTTTAATGAAATTTTCAGAATATGTTTAATTGATACAGATCTACGAAACGTGTTTTCTACGTTTTCAATATGAGCCCACATAAAAAAGTTGTAAAACATAACTTTTAGTATTTTCCTCTACAATTCCGACCAATTGCAATTTTTTCAAAAATTCTTTTCACGTTGCGTAACAAAACCGATTGTTCTAACTTCTCAAACAAAATCCATGTTGTATGGTCGAATATTAAAAAAGTTATCGTCTTTTTAAGAGTGTCCGAATATTAGTCGGAGTCACTGTACTTAAACTTTGTACGGTTTTCATTATAATATGTGCTTAAACGGAGAAGTTAATTCAGTAATTTCCTATGAAAGCGTTTTCATAATTGCAATAATTAAACATACGAATAACGTATAAAAGTGAAACACCTTATAGCAGTGAGAAGATTGGAGTTACTTAAATTTCGTACGATTTTCATTATAATATGTGCTTAAATGAAAAAGTCAATTCAGTAATTTCCTATGAAAGCGTTTTTATAATTGCAATAACTAAACCTACCAAACACAAAACATATAAAAGTGAAACACCTTATAGCAGTGAGAAGATTGAATTTACTTAAACTTTGTACGGTTTTCATTATAATATGTGCTTAAATGAAAAAGTGAATTGAGTAATTTCTTATGAAAGCGTTTTATAATTGCAATAACTATGAAACAGGAAACCGGTCATTTGACCGTGGTAGGTTTAGCGTTAACTCACTATACTCAGACTTTTGTTACCATTAAGAACCCCTACAAAATGAGTAGCTGCAATTTCAAACAGTGAAAATTTTAGAAAAATTTTAAAATTACATTATTTTCGTTAAGAAAGAAAATAAATTCTTAGTTCGCTCCAATTTGTTGGAACTCGGATGGAAAATTTTAATTTCCCCGAGATTTATGGCCCCGTGATCGAACGTGGATTAATATTCAGCGGATCGATCGGCACCTCGATTTTTTCCTCCAGTTAAACTTGCCCGACCGTGGTTCATGGTGTTTTCGTTTCGTCCGAGGAATGTTCGAGCTCGAAGACGATGACGCAGAACTGCCTCTTTTCTACGGTTCGGTTGCGAGGCGATCATTTTTGTTCTTGGTTAGACACGCGGTTATGAGCACCGTCGATTGCGACAAATTTTATCGCTCGTGGCGAAACCGTTTGCGCTCGGTCTGTCCGTAACAAGTTTTCGAACTGTCCGATCTGGTACCGTGGACCCTGCCCGTTTACGATATCCCGTTCTCATTTTTATTTATGGTTTGCGAACACGCGAAGTGTTGCTCTCTTTTATTTCCGTGCTCTCGGTTTAACGCGCGAGTAATTGAGACGTTTCACATATTGATAATAAACAAGTGCAATTGGACTGGCGGATGTATTGGATAAATTTTATGTTTTACGATAGGCTACTGCTGTCCGAAGTGAAAGAGGAGCGAATGAACATTGAAATTGGTCTGGATATATTATTCACGTTTCTAGGAAACAGCGGCGATTACTTTGACTGTGAAAATTCATGCGAATCGATTCCATACATTTCTTACTCCTCCTTAAATTATTAAGTGTTTCAGGATGCGCATAAAGTGATTCTACTTGCAAAAATAATTAAAAAAGAACGAATAACATTTTCTCTAGTTGGATTTTCCGACAGCGTTAAAGTCATTTCCGGCGTTATCTCGTCGGAAAATACGAAAATATGAAGAGGACGGGGGACCCGCACCGGAAAAGCGTAGAAGAATGCGAAAGAGGGAACCCATTGTCCCGTCCACCTTTCGAGGGAACGATCGACGAGACCACGCCTTATTAGATCCTTTCCCTTGCATTCTTCGGTGCCCTTTTTCCCCGGCATATTGCTCGGCGACTTTCATATCGTTTCACATCATTTTCATATCGTTCGGCTTCCGCGATCCGCGTCGCAGAAGCGTCCAGGAACGCGCGAAATTTATTTTCCAGGGCCGCGACGCGACGCGACGCGACTCGACGCGTAGCGACGCGCTTCACAAGAGCCGCTGCCCGGTTTTCCAGGCGGAAAATTAAGTTTCCGTGTCGCTGCGAGCGGCGAAACGAGTCGCGACGGAAGTCAATCGGCCGTCCGCCACTGTGGAGCAATTAATTAACGAGTAATTGGAAACGTTAGCCGATGTTCACGGCACGAAAGGCCGCGTTAACGCCGCTCGTGTCAATCGCGTTCCTCCGAGGCGCGAGTCTGAGAGTTTTCGTGAAAGAAAACAAGACGGAAAAGCGGCGCCTCGGCCAAAGGGAAACTCGCCAGTTTAATTAAACGACGCCGTTTTAATTGGCGCGAACAATTAAACAGAGAAGTCTGATAGATAATTTATCGAGCACTACTCTCTACCGGTCGACGATATTTTCATTGTCACTGTTAATGATCCACCCCCGGACTCTTTAATCGTCATCGATATTAATTAAACCCGGCGCGGAGACAGGCGATCAATTATTCTATCGGTTCGTCAACGTGTACTCGAATAACATTTTTTCTAGTTCAATGCTATTTTATCATGTTTTTATTAGCTCGCTTTTTTATCTGTCTGTTTATCTGTTTGTCTGTTCGGTAGAAATTTTGCAATTGATTTTAATTATTACCACGTTTTTATTAGCTCGCTTTCTTGTCTGCCTTACCTTCACGTTTTTCGTTTGAAATCTTACAAGTATTTTCATAGCTATTAAAAATTCACAATCACAAATTTTCAGGACCATCTGTATCGGGTTAGCAACCTGTACGGGGCTAGGAGAAATTATTTTATACTTTTTAGTCCGTTTTTTAAACATGTTTTTATTTCAATTATTTTATACTTTTTAGTCCGTTTCAAAAACGTGGTATTTTCAAAAAATTTATTTTTATTTAAATAATTTTTTGATTGTTTATCAAGGTCGGTTGTAATTTCTGTGGAGTTGACTGTACAATAGAAAATATTTTTTTCCGACGATCGGAACCAAGTGCTTTCCTACGGATGATGGAAACGTACGATCTCGCCAAATCTCGATCTTCGCGATCGTTGGACAGCGAAGAAGGAGCAGAAAGAAATAAAAACAGCATAGATCCTGTCCGACAATTGCGCGCAGAAGCGTCGCCGGTTCCTCGGAATAATTAACGCTCGCCTTCTTTCGGCAACGCAGTGTGTCCAGTTGTGTGTAAGTGTGTACCTGCGTGTGTGGGGCGGCTGGCTCTATTAATCGGTTCGGTGGTTGATTTACGGTGTCATTGTGGTCACCGTGCGCCGGTGATTATCGATTTCGCGAGAACGCGGCATACATATTAAATTGTGGCTGGGAACGGGGCGCAGCTGCCGGCTGCCTTTCCGGAATAAACGGCCCACCCGTAATTGGAGGCGAGGGCCAATTAGACCGAGTCGAGGAGCAAGGCCGTTTCTTCGCGACAAGCGCGAACAAACGCCGCCAAGGAGGGAACAAGCCTAATTTTCCCCCGAGTTATTCCCTTTTAGAACGGCACGCACGGAACGGGAAAGCGAAAGAAAGAGAAAGGACTCCGGACGCCAAATTTTTCAGCAATTTCCCTGTAGAACGTCACGAAGGAAGAGGGAGCGACGACGTCTTCATCTCGAGTTATTAGCTGTAGAAATATTTTTTCATTTTGGGAAATGAAGAGCTCGATCGATCGCCAGAATACTTTAGACGATCTTTATGCAAAATAAAAGATTTTCCATCCGAGTTCCAACAAATTGGAGTGAACTAATAATTTCTTTTGTTTCTTAATGAAAATAATATAATTTTAAAATTCTTCTAAGGTTTCACTGTTTGAAATTGCAGCTACTCATTTTGTAGCGGTTCTTAATGGTAACAAAAGTCTGAGTATAGTGAGTTAACGCTAAACCTACCACGGTCAAATGACCGGTTTTCTGTTTCATAGTTATTGCAATTATAAAACGCTTTCATAGGAAATTACTGAATTGACTTTTCAAAGTTTAAGTAAATTCAATCTTCTCACTGCTATAAGGTATTTCACTTTTATATGTTTTGTGTTTGGTAGATTTAGGTATTGCAATTATAAAAACGCTTTCATAGGAAATTACTGAATTGACTTCTTCATTTAAGCACATATTATAATGAAAATCGTACAAAATTTAAGTAACTCCCA
Source organism: Lasioglossum lativentre (assembly GCA_916610255.1). Lineage (NCBI taxonomy): Eukaryota > Metazoa > Arthropoda > Insecta > Hymenoptera > Halictidae > Lasioglossum > Lasioglossum lativentre. Next base: position 8,709,712 of record OU744363.1, on the reverse strand, counting down.
TCTTCTTACTGCTATAAGGTGTTTCACTTTTATACGTTTTTCGTAGGTTTAATTATTGCAATTATGAAAACGCTTTCATAGGAAATTACTGAATTGACTTCTTCATTTGAGCACATATTATAATGAAAACCGTACAAAGTTTAAGTACAGTGACTTCCACTAATATTCGGACACTCTTAAAAAGACGATAACTTTTTTAATATTCGACCATACAACTTGGTTTTTTTTTTAGAAGTTAGACCAATCGGTTTTGTTACGTAACGTGAAAAGAATTTTTGAAAAAATTGCAATTGGTCGGAATTGCCGAGAAAATACTAAAAGTTATGTTTTACCACTTTTTATGTGGGCTAATATTGAAAATGTAGGAAACACGTTTCACAGGTTTGTATTGATTAAACATATTCTGAAAATTTCATTAAAATCGGTGAACGTTGCAATGAGCTACAAACGTTTAAAAATGGTAGAAATTGCAATTTTTCACGAATTACAGCCTCCAACTGCAATAAATCTAACGATTCGTACATTTTTCAATGCCTGTCGTTTTTTCCCACATCAACCGATTTCGACGAAACTTTTACAATGCATATAATTTGCACAGATCTACAAAACATATTGTTTAAATTTTCAATATAGACCCGCATAAAAAAGTTGTAAAATGCAACTTTTAGTATTTTCTCTACAATTCCGGCCAATTACAAATTTTTTAAAAAATTTCTTTTCACATCAGGTAGTAAATTAATAACTTCTCAAAAAAGTTCAAATCGTATGGTCCAATATCAAAAAAGTTATCATTGTTTTAAGAGCGTCGGAACAATAATGGGAGTGACTGTAAATTTAATCTTCTCACTGCTATAACGTGTTTCACTTTGATATGTTTTGTGCTTGGTAGGTTTAGTGTTAATAAAGAGGCGGCGCGCGAGCCGCATAATTGTCGAGTCGCGGGGGGTCGTCCGTTGATTTCGAGGGGTTGCGAGTGCATGATCGCGGCCGGAATGATGTATCGTCGCGCGGAGGAGTCGAGTCGCGTCGAGTCGCGTCGATTCGCGGGATTGTCCGATGACCTAGAATTCCATTATCGAATTCTGGGTATCTATAGCCAGGTTACCCAGCTGGATGCCGGCTGCCGGCTGCCGAAACTCGCGGAGCCTGTCACGCGGCGTCGGGACGCGATACGCGTCGATATTCCTGTCGCGGGTACGACGTTGCGGATGGTAAATGGATTTCTGATGGCTGAGGAGAGCTCTTGCCACTCGTAGAACGACCCTGGAAACCGGATCCTGCAGCCCTTTCTCTCTGCTCCTGCCTTTCCGAAGGGAAAATTCGAATAAACTCTTTCACAATTTTTGGAATTACAGAAACGCTTTCATAGGCGATGATTAAATTGATTCTTTTCAATTCTTTATTTAACATTAAAGGTACCAAAAGCATTAAAAGTATCTAGTAAATATTGCCATATAAAAATGGTAACACTAAATTTATTGAGATTGTCTGTAATTCTCAATATAATAAATAGATTAATAGATACTTGAACAAATCCATTATTTTCCATAAATGGATTTTTATCATTCCTGTTGGTTATACAACGATACCATAGCGTCTTAGGTATAAGGCGTAAGGGGCGGTTTTACCCAAGGACGGAAGGGCCCAGGAGAGGGCATAAAGTCAGGACTTTACACATAGTTAAATACAGGATACGCGCAAACACTGTGTCGTTATTTAGACTAGCATCTTTATAATAGTAATAAAGTATACGGGTTGTCCCACGTAACAGTTTTCATGATTTTTTAGTTACGTACTTGTGATAATTTGACAAAAAATATTTCAAACAAAAGCTGATCAGTTTTCGATTGGCTATACATTCCAATAAAAAAAATGTTCGAAAATTTCTTTTTTATTATTGTCAAGGCCACCTTCATTTTTTTAAAAATGGCACTTCTAGGTCATCCCAAGGTCATGGTATACTAGATCGTTGAATTCGTCTTGACACGGGCTGTAATACTGTTAAGTCAAAAATACAAAGTACAATTTTAAAAAAAAGAAGGTAACCTAGACAATACTATAAAAAAAAATGTTATTCTGAAGTGAGAAAACTGATCAACTTTTGTTGAAAATATTTTTTGTCACATTAATTGCAAGTACTTAAAAAATCGTGAAAACTGTTGCGTGGAACACCCTGTATACGGCTTAAAGTGTAGTTTACAAAATAACGTACCCATACTATAAAGACATTTCCAGCAATTCCAATAATTGGAAAATATAAAATCGGTGATTTGACCATGGTAGGTTTAGTGTTAATCCCTTTGCGTTACTATTCATTTTACGGTTGCGGGGATTAGAACATTTTTTTGTTCCTTCTTGCATTTCGTTCTTTCAACATTTCATACTTGTAACAACTCATCGGGCGTGAAAGGCTAGAACAATCACGATCCCGGGATTGTTGAACTGTCAGTTAACTCGGCCGGGAAACGCTATCACGGTATTTAATTTAATTCGCAATCGCCGGCGATCCGTTCCGTTCTTCTGACACCGAGTTCCACTTTTTCCGCGTTCCACCGATTCCGACTAAACGTTTGCTCGGACGTCTGCCGCTTCGAAAGGATCCTTCATCCCCCCCGGGGGGGGGGGGGGTGGCAGGATTCTACGAACTTCCTGAAGTTGTTTGGAAACGAGCCGAAGTTCCTCGCAGTTTACTATTCTGTTTAGACTGTGCCAGTCCGGCAGAACGTTCTGTGAAACGCGTTTCGAAACTTGCCCGACGACGTGTTCGATCGAGACATATTCGATTATGTTCTCGTGCCTGGCAGAAAACATGAGATCCTTCTGGGAACCGCCGAGGATCGCGTGTGGAATTTATGCAAATTACTTTCTTTCTTGGACTGTTCCGCACAGAGCAGAACAAGTAACAACAAGTTTCTTCGGTTTGCAGGAAAATCGCTCTATTACGATCTAAACCAAAATTACTATTAGAAAATCGACGATGCTTAGGACCATTTATTTATCAATATTTTCAAACAAGTTTCCCGTAGTTTCCTTTTGTTTCTGATGCAACAACTCTTTCAATCTCATTGCCAGAAATTTGACAATTAAAAGACGACTTTGATACTCTGGGTAAAAATGCTGTTTCGCAAACTCGAATATGCCATAAATGCATAAAAATCCACAATCCAACCGCGCGAAACTGGAGCGAACCCCTCTTCAAGTCTCGTCTCGGACTTCTGAAGTCATTTCCCCGCGTCCGAACACGTTTTCTCCGGGATTTTTTTACGCCGATCGTAAAAACACAATAAAATCAAAGGGTTCCACGGCCGCGAAGGAATCGAGAGGCACGAGGAGGATCCTTCAGGACATCAAGAGAGCCTGCGATGTTTCCAGGAAAACGCGAAAGTTCAAGGGGGTCACCGGTCCCGCGTGAATACCAAATTTCCAGATGGAAAACTCGTACGTCCGCAAAAGACACCGTTGGTCCCCGTCGTCGTCGGGAAAACTTTTTCAGCGAGAACGTTCCACCCTTGTCTGGTGCAAAATTTTCGAGCGAGCCCCCGGGAAATCGGAAATCGGTGTACGGCCCCGGCGGCTGCGGCGCGGCGCGGCGGTTGCGAACAACTTTCGCGATCGGAAAATAAAAATCTGTAGCAGCGAACGGGAACCCCGTGGTCCCGCTGGATTACGATACTTTCCGCTGATAATATCGAGTTTTTTTTTCGAGGGTTTTTAGGAGTTCGAGGAGTCGATATCGAGGCTGGTTGTTTCGGACGCCTATGGCGGAAATTCACCGAGCGGAATATCGAATAGATCGGTGCTTACTGGGCCTTGATTTTTGTTTTTGCAGTGGAAACGTACCCTTGTGTTGCCAATCGTGTGCTCGAGTGTTTGTTCCTAGGTTTTCCTTAAAAATGTTTTCACATTTTTAACACTTTCAGTGCAACCAAAAATTTCATGATAATCTTAACTTTTCAATTTTTACCTCGTTAAATAAATTACTTGGACTAGGTGACATTTTTTAAACAATGAAATTGTTAATGTGGTTTTTCGGTTGAAACGTCCACCCGAGTCGTTAGTGTTAACTGGCAACGGGGTGACCCTGTTTCTCCGACCGGTAGTCGGAAGAATGACTGGTTCGGAAAAGGGAGAGCGAGGCCAGCCAAGCGCAGAGGCGGATCGAAAGGGTTTCGGGTCGCATAGTTGCGTCTCTGAAAGATTTATAGCTCCGGATGCATCTCTCCGAGGGCACCGTTTCTTTTCCGCGTTCCATCTTGTATCCCCCGCGGCGCTCCAGCGATCGGGAAATCTCGTTTCCGCGGGAAATAGAGGCTTGATGCGACGGCACCGCGGCTCGCCTAAGGAAAATAGAAGAAAAGGGTTCGCGTCGATGCCTAAGCAACGCTCCGTGCCTCGCGAATAAATTCTCGTTTATTGTTTTACCGTTTCGCGCACCGAAAAGGTCGAGCGAATTTTCATCTAAATCTAACGAACGATTTCAATCTATTTATAAGTTCTGTAGTCTAGATTAGATTGTCATAGTCTAGATTGTCCCTTAATCCATTTGCGTCATCCATGTACATGTTTCTTGGTAATTATTATTACCGAACAGTCTTCCTGGTTCGGATTTTTTATTCTTCCCGCACAAACATTGATTTCAATATGTACGCATTAGGTGAACAAATTAGTTCTCACGGCTGTTTTAAATTCTAATTTGTTACCACAATAGATTCGTTAGTAGCATGGAGTCAATGTATATAGAAAGTGACGAGGATTTTTTACAAGAAATTGAACGTGCTTGTTTCTAAATAAAGAACGAATTTATGAAGAAACGTCACGATTTAAATCAGGCCTTGGAATTATGTGCTCGCGACGGCCGGTTTTCGAAGGCTGCGCTCCCTTTTTCTGGCCGAGCGGCTTGCTCCCCGTGGCGGCCCACAGTGCTCGGAACTCCTCAGGAGCGTACCATAGGAGCTATTCGTGGTGCATTAGGGCGACACCCGTATCAATAGGTTTCCACATTACCGTCGAGGTACTAATGTCAATACGTATTTTTTTGTCAGTGGTATCCACTGTAGGCCTATTCCACTATGTCGCACGATAATTTCAAACAACAGCTGCAGAAAATAAATTTGGAAAATAAATTCGGAAGATAAATTTTAAAAATAGTTTTTAATTGTATTGTCCAAATTGTATTAACATCTGGGATAACTTGATTATCACACACGTTTAGACGTGCTTGGCAAATTGGTAAGCTCTACGGGAAGTTTGGACGTAGCTGTTCCCATCGTCGACACTTAGGGTGCGGTTATAGTGGAGCGGCGAGCATCGATGATAGCGGTGCGGTGAGCAGATCGGTGAAAACAAACGAATATAATTAAATGAAAAAGAAAAAGATAGAAAAAGTAAGATTGCTTTTGTTCACCGCACAGCTCATCTCGCCACTCCACTATAACCGCACCCTTATTGTAACACTCTATAGTACGCGCCTGAGCTGCTTCGAGAACTAGGGCCGCCACGGGGAGCGAGACGCGTGGCTGAGTCAAGGGGGCGTTGCCTTCGAAAACCGGCCGTCGCGTCGCGAGCACATAATTCCGAGGCCTGATTTAAATTGTGCAACTAACATCTTCAATTTCTAAAGATGGCTATAACATATATATATATAAATTATTGAAATATGAAGTTTCCCTTATGTTTTTGAAATGATCCTCCTCGAATAAAAAGGAACTTGGCTATAAGAGGATTATTTCTATTCTTCCTCACGATGCAAATGGGTTAACCCAGTTGAATGAGTTTGGCAGCCATCGCGACGTCCCGGGCACATCCGACTCTCTCGCCACTGCCAGATTTTTTGACAGAGCGCAATTATTATGCCGTTGCGAACGCGGATCACCGGTTAATTAGGGAGCTCGCGACCGCGTAATCGCTAATTGGCGGAGACCGCGCAACCGCGACGATGGATTCGCTGTTCGTCCCAGATCCCCTCCGCCCCGTAAATTAAAAATGCACGGATTCGCTCGTTAGTAGCGCAATTAAAAATAGCGGCCCGGTCCTGCCGCCTTTTAATTCAGCGGACATTCGAGCGTGAATTTTCTTCTCCTCGGAGCGGGGAACAAACGGCACTGGCCTGAGACAGGACTACGGGTAACGCTTCCGTGCTCCACGGGGCTGCTAAAAAGGTAAAAAGGTACAACCTTCCTGAACCTGCTCGCTGCACGTTGCAACTCAATTAACCGGCGCGGCGACCCTGCTGCAAACGCACAGGTGCATAAACATGGAGGGTAGTTGTCCGAACCAAAAACCGATCGGCTTGTTCGAAGATTTTATGCACAGTGCTGTGATTCTTGTTGCAGAAACCGCGAATTTTTAACTTCAAACAAACAGTTCAAGAAAAGGTACAAGGATAAAATAGCGTTGTCTCTTCTTCATCTTTTGTGCCCATCATCCTGTAACCATTGCACACAGAAGATGAAGCTGTGTTGACTCTTTCGGTAAGGCACTTTGCCAAGGAAAGGACGATTACACGATCGTTAGGTCGCATCGCAAACAAAATTTCGGCGGGTGCATTGAGAGATCCTTGACTCGTGAGATCTCTTTCAATTTTTTTAATCAAGGACCATCGTTGGACAGGTCAGGATTTCCGGCGCACCTTGTATTTTTTAAGCGGCCGATCCTCCAGATATTGAGAGTTTGAAAGCGAACCGTATTCTTGGCACTCGTGTAAGAATTCCTTCTATCCGAAATGGATCAAGGCCTCGACAGCCTGCTTCCCGCGTCCATCCCTTCGTTAATAATTTAGTGGAACCTTGTCTCGATGCCACATCGGGTCACCAGAAACTTCCTTCTTTAGGGAATGACATTTTTCACCGATTATTTTCACTGTTTACTGGAAAATGTCAACCTATCCGAATTGGAGGACGGCGAAGACTATTTTCTGATTATTCTATTTTTATATGCTGCAACTTGGAAAAATATGAGCAAAATAGAGTCTGATACGACTGACCAAGGGTCGTACCCTACGACCAAATTTCGATTGTTTAACATTGCGAGTGCCCGATCAGCTGCCTCAAAAATTCCATGAGTTCAAACTAATTTATATTAGTTTATATAAGCTATATATTACTAATGTACATATATTAGTTACTAATATACATATATTAGTTACTAATATAGTAACTAGTTTGAACTCAGGATTTTTTGAGGCCGATGATTGGCATTCGCGATGTTAAATAATCGTTAAAATTGATGAAGTAAAAATTGAAAAGAGTTCTTCTTTTCTGTAAATTAATTTACAAATCTTAAGAAACAATTTTTGGGAGATGCGGCACTGAAAGTGTCGAATCAATTTTAATTTGTCTGTGCGTTATCCTTCATTCGCTTAGAAAAATCACAAAGGATTTGTATAAGAGAGAACATGATGAATCGCTTTAAGTATTGCACAACGTCCCCCAAACGTCATAATTCGATATAAAAAATCAGATAAATGTAACAGAGACGTCATGTTAGGTTCACCGACCCCGTTTTCCGAACAGCGACTTCTATTATGGGAGTAATGAAAGCCACCAGTTAGTACGGTGAAGACAGCTAGCGAACTTCAACTTGCACTGTAAAATTCCGGTGTGTTTGATTCAAGCGTCGCGTACGGGTCCCGGAATAATCGCGCACTTCATATTTAAGCGGTTCGATCGTTCGAAAGCAGTCACGCGACGGTATTCTGGTCGGTCGAAGGTGAAACTTGAATGGGAGTTCGGTTAAGTAAGATTGACGAGCTAAAAGAAGAAATCCAATTAAAGGAGACTGGGAGATTTCATAGATTCCTATATCTCTGTCCGGGGATCCACGGCGACCCCTCGATATTGCGAGAATCGATTGGCGTGTCCTCCCAGAAACCGCTGCGTCCTTCCACGTCGTCGATAGATTTCTCCGGTTGAATGGAATCGCGCCATAATTCTCCCGAGTTTCTACGCCCCGTTAGATATACGCGATCGAAATTTTAATAGTCTTCTGGATCGAGGGAGAGGGAGCAAGAAAGCTGCCACTGTCCCGAACAGGGAGACGCTTTATCTTGCCACGGGACTGGGGGTTCAAAAGCTCAGACCCTTTCACGGGATTAGACATTTTTTCCAACCCTTGTGGTGGTCGTTCGAAGAAGGGCTGATCGGGAAGCTCTGTTTATGCGACTTTAGTCGAGTCGAAAAAAGACTTATCTGGGAAACAAGTTTAGTTGAATATATTAAAGCAATTGTTTGGACCAGCAATATGAATGATCAAAATTATCTATTCTTCATAAACCGGAGGCTTTAAAGTATTCTATTATTTTCAGAAAAATCGTTCGATTAACGATGAATATTTCTTCTCAATTGTTGTATATGTATAAATTGCTCAGTTCCTGGTGCTCCGTTTGAACTAAAGGCATCTTAATTAAATGGAATGGAAAGATCAACGAGTCCAGATAAAGCACCTTTAACACGTTCCGTGCCAAGCCCTTTTTTTCCGACTTGTCGTTGCGGCTATTTGATATTTCGACTAAAGAGTGGTATATTATCACACAATATTTCATTATATCATCAATCGATAAGCAGTTACCTTGTTTAGAGTAGTTATCACGTCGTGTACCACTCGTGGTACATTTATTTACATCTTTTAGTAGAAATATTTTTTTACAGAATTAAATTTCTCATAAACATATATTTTCAGCGCATTAAATAAATACATAATGTCTGAGCGTACCACCGATGGTACACGTGGCACGGAACGTGTTAAGATCTGTTTTAAAAAATTGCCCGAATGGTTCCAATCATTCTTGCGTGTACAATCATGAAAATTCTCCATTTTCTGAAGTGCCCAACAACACAAATCAACGTTCCCCTACAGCAACCGAAGAACTCGCAAAGCCACAAAAGCGCGTTACATTGAACGAACAAGGAAAAATCGAAGAGTTTCCATCGGTATTACATCGGCCATTTAAACCATGAATTTTCCGAAGCGTCACCAGCGTTCGATTTTGCATCCCGGCAAATATTTCGCGCACACGTCGCGCGAGGATACTTTACGCTGTTTACTGGTGATACTGTGCGAAAGGATCGGGCGTGTTTCGCCGTGAAAACGCGCGCATACGTCCCGTGTCCCGTGGATCAAGCGGATTACCGGCATCGGCCGATCCTGAATTATAGTCAGCGTGGCGCGCCGTTTGACGCACGTGTTCCCGGATAATTTCGTGTGACGCCGTAATAACGAAATCCCCGGCCGATAATCCGTTTCGTGCGATAATTAAGAGGCCGCTAATCGCGAGCGGCGTTTCCTGTCGCGCTAATTCCTTTTTTTCCCCCCTCGCCACGCGACGCTTATCCTGTATCGATTTCCGACTGCGTACTGACGGAAAATTAAGCCAATTTTCGCCCGTGGACAAACAGGGAAATTATTCAATTTGCTGCTGCTGCTGTTCCTAACTTTCCAAAGTACACAAGTCCAATTTGCGCTGATTTCGACATTAGCCAGCAATTAACAGATTACCAAATTTTAATACTTGCCATCCCCCTATAATTTTATTCGTCTGTTCACCATTGTTTCCAACTGGATTCCTTCGATTACAAATCATTGGTTGTTTTAATAGAACGACACACTTAAAGATTGCGCAAATTACTTGAAATCTTGTACAAAATGCAAACAGCTTTTATTGGAATTTAAAAGGGGGTTTCGTTACAATGTGCATACGGATGAAGGGATTAGCAATAAAGGGACTCCGCCAATTCTAAAATGGTAATAATGATTCTAAAATGTAAAGCGGAAGTTCGAGCGAGAATAACTTAAAATAATTTCAACCCAGATTTAAATAACGGAGCGACTATCATCACCGGAGCGTAGAAAAAGCTGATCTCGAAGATGATCATGGCCCGGATATGGATCGTAGGCTTAAATACAACATTTCAGATTTTCGCGGGGGCTTTTTCGCCGAAAAGCGACACCAACCAACGTGACAGGCATTTCAAACGGGAGGACGAACATTTACCGGTCCTCGAGACGGCCATCGAATGTCGAAGCAGCCTTGCTTTACGGTGTCTCGTAAAACCGCGCACGGCTATCACGGTTTCACCGTATTTCCTGGAACTGTACGCAATTTCGGATTTTTCCCGCGGCCATCTAGTAGCGCATCGCGGGGTCGTGACCACGGTTCACGGTTTTTCGTCATCGTTGACGGAATGCTTTGTATTTGTTCTTGCAGAACGGACCGGGATGACCCATATTCCGTCTCGGATTTTTCTGGTGTACATTCCTCTTTCGGATGTACCGTCTTCGGAAAATATCTCGGCTTCCGTCTTAAAAATAATGGTACACGATCCGATTTTTCGAAAAGTTATTTTTCGTAAAACATTTTATGAGAGGACCTTTGGATCCTTCGGACCGAAGAAAATGGCTTATCCATTGTACCACTGAAGGATCGATTCAGGGAGGAATCTCGGAAATAAGATAAAATCCTCGTGGAAATAAGCCCTGTAGCGGTCGCAAAGAATTGTTCGTCGCGGCCTGCGGCTGCATTAAAAATTCAAAGGGTTGAAAGTTGGATATTCAAATCGGAAGTGTCCTGTTCGCAAGCTTCCTAAGCGAGACCTCGCTTCAGGAAAGGATCTCGTGGACGACGAATTCCGCCGAAAAACCTGGGCGGAAATTTGTCCCGAAGCTCGGAAAAAAAAGTTGTGCTTCGCGGCCCCGTGAAAAATTCAGCAAAGTTGGATCTTCGAGGCGGAAGCGTTTGCAGTTCCACCGGGGGACAGGTATCAGAAGTTTGCCAGAGAAGCCCGGGAAGGCTGTGGGAGCCCCTGGAGATCAGTGTTGAGTTTATTTCGTCCAGAGGAATCCGAGAAAAAGTTAATTAGTAGCGGTGCCGCGCGTCGATCCAATTTACGGTACCCTCGGGTGAAGGCTTTCGGCGAGCCACCCCTTTAACGCTCGCGGGGGTGGGTTGATTCGGGCGAAGGAGGACTTTCGGGACACTCCATGAATCAACCAGGACTCTCCCGTTATCTCTTATATTAATCGAATCCAGGCCGAGAGAGAGAGAGAGATTTATCGGAGACTCTTTAAGTGGCTGGAATCTTAAATCGTTTCCAGGAGGTTTCTCAACCCTGCATTCGGTCGCAGGAGCATTCTCTCTTGTTCTCTCTTTCTGTCTCCATTTTCCTGGAGGTGTCCGCGGGAAAGATGAAGCACCGTGACCCCCTCGGTTTCAGCTCGCGCGAAGAGGGAAATTAGCTCGCGAATGCTGCGCGAAATTGTCGCTCGTTATCGTCCCGGCAAAGTACCTCGCTTCCAAAGTACCATCCCCCTCTTCTTCTTTTTCCTCGTCTAACTGTTTGCTCGCCGGCTTCCTTTGACCTGCTCGAATTTCAATTACCAGCCGACTCTATTTTCTCTGTAATTTTTACCGCCCCCGCCCCTCCCGCCCCGCCCCGTGTGACCGTTCGCTGCCATCCACGCAACCCCCGCCGTCGCCCTCGACTCGTTATTAAGACCGAACCTGTAACCCAGATCCCGAATCTGGAAACGAATCTGCTGGAAATAATCAATTCCAGCTAGGATATTCCCTGTGAAAACCCTCCGGGGGTTGCAGGCCTGATTTTTCCGTTTAAAATCTGCTTGGTAGTCGTGTATGTACACTGCGCGACGAAACTTTAGAAATAAATTCGCAAGACGCCATCGTAAATAATACGTGTAGCAACTTGGATGTCCCTTTTAAGAAAAAAACATTATTTCAGTCGGCAACTTTACTGCATTCGACAAATATTGCCCCGTAGTTCGTAGGAGTTGAACCGAAAATACGAAAGTAGAATCGTGACTTTTGTCAGGGACTGTTGACGCAGCTGCTGTTCGGCCGATTCCATGTATATTTCGATTCAACGTGCGTTTCTACCACGTGTCTCCACCGGTGCAGATACAACCTGAACAGATTCGAAAAATTTGCGAAAATTGAAATCCTTTATCCGAGGATCGCTGGTCCACGCCGGGCGAATCTCGAACGGAAAATCGATTACGTCGAAAGATCTGATAAATTTCCACGGCACGACCCCGTTAAGATCCGTTCCGATGGAATATTAAACGTGTCCGATTTAATATTCGGCGTCCATTCCGTGCTTTTTTCCATCCGTGAAAATTCGTTCCACGAAGGAAGTATAATATCCAGCAGACGATTAGAAATGGCGCGTGGTGTACATACGATATGTGAAAGGGCCAAAGAACGAGAAGTACGGTTCTTCGGTGTTGGTCGAGAAAATCATGCGTTCAGCCATTTACACGGTGGGATTGATTCGAGAGCCGCGCATTAATTCGGCTGGGTAACGCGCGGGGGCGGGAGGTCACGTCCGGGGGTTATCTTCTTTTAATTAAAACCAGCTACCGCCATTGACCTGGCCGTTCAATTCAAGGGATTCCTATTTTTTTTCAAATAAACCGAGTCGCGCGTGGAGTCTCGGGATCAGGGGATCGGGAGGACAACTCTTATTTCTGCTCAGACTTCGTCCGGGGGTGGAGGTCGAATTATCATAAAGTTCGTTCTTCCATGGATAGTCCCACTTTAGTCCCAAAACGTATTATAAAATATACATTTTGAACTCGCTAATAGAATTATTGAATAAATACTCCAGCGTGACCTACATGCGAAGTTCAACTACCGGGCTTGTAACATTGTCGATCAGGAACGTCCCACTAGTAAAATCGACTGGAAAGGAAAGAAGACACTTGGATCCACTGTAGACAAAATTCCCGGCCTATTCATTCCCAGCTTTTCATCTCTTGGGCGTCGAGGGACTCGCAGATTCCGGCCGAGGAGAATCGGAAGTCGACATGGTTGCAGCTGGGTGGCCCGTAAACTTTCTCGGGCAGGGGGGATCGCGAATATGAATACGTACTAGCGCGTAGAAACGTCGACCGTTCCCGTGGAATATTGGGTCAGAATAATATAAAGTTTCGGGGGGGGGGGGTCGCCGGGCGCAGCTCGAGACGACGGAACTCGCTCCACTACCCTGGTCCCGTAACAAATACAGTTTACGTTTCCACTGCTCCGTCTCGCAGTATTTTCCTAGCTCCTAATAGCACTAACTTCCGGGACTGAGTTCCGACTCTTCCCTGCTCATAGTCTTTTGCCACTGATTACTCGCGTATCAAAGTCGAACGAATGCGAGACACGTGCTCCCCCGCTAAACTGAGCCGGGAAACTTCGCAAGATGGAAAGAAAATACAGATCACGGTTCCAAGAATCAACCTTTGGCTACTCGCAAGACAATTAGACAGTTCGATCAAATAAAATTGGAACACTAATCATTTAATCCACGATTGCCTTAATGCTCAACACTAAACCTACCAAGCACAAAACATATAAAAATGAAACACCTTATAGCAGTGAGAAGATTGAATTTACTTAAACTTTGTACGGTTTTCATTATAATATGTGCTTAAATGAAGAAGTCGATTCAGCCATTTCCTATGAAAGCGTTTTTATAATTTCAATAATTAAACCTACCAAGCATGAAAGATATAAAAGTGAAACACCTTATAGCAGTGAGAAGATTGAATTTACTTAAACTTTGTACGGTTTTCATTATAATATGTGCTTAAATGAAGGAGTCAATTCAGTCATTTCCTATGAAAGCGTTTTTATAATTGCAATAACTATGAAACAGAAAACCAGTCATTTGACCATGGTAGGTTTAGTGTTAAGTATATGGACTGTGGACAAGTAGAATTGTATTTGGGTGTCTACATTGTTTAAAATCATTTTTATTTTGACACTATTCCCAAGAATATTTTTACAATGTCATAACGGTCGATTAGGTCGAATAGATGAAATTTAGACAAGTTAAAAGAATATACGATTAACTGTGACTATTTTAATTTCATATAAAGACCTGCAGTTTTATATTTTGTCTTCAAAAAGTTGCTCAGAAAATCTGCATCCCCCCGAACGCTGTTCCAAACTTTCGGCCGAATTGCTTTTCGCCAACGTTGCAGCAGTGCAAACAGCGCTTTGAACAATTTCTACAATTTCGTTACACTTCGCAAAGTTACATGAACAGAACGAGAAATTTTTCATACAATTCACATTTACGCTAGTCGAAAGTGACTATTGTACGAAATCACCGTTCCTCCGTTGTTCTAGAATTTCTTTCGGCCACGTAATCCGACGTCAAAGCGAAAATGGTCCTTTTGACTTCAATTGTTTCGGGACAACAGAAGAATCGCTGTGCAGCATTCAGGCGAGGAGCGAAAAATAGCTCAGACTTTTCTCTTGAAGATGCACCTGTTGCTATTTTCATCCGATTAAAATTTCGAAGCACGGGGACCGAATGTAATTCGGATGTTACAGCTTGCCCTAAAACGACAAATATTCTGACTCTACAGCTTCAAAGGCCACCTGAATCGGTCGGTAAATAGACGTTAGGATAAGTCAGGTTGAAAAGGCGCGACCCTAGCTTGTTCTCAGGGTAGGGAAACGTCCGCACCCTTAGTAACCTTGGAGCCCGAATCACTAGAGATAATAGTACCCTTGGTGGGAATTTGGAGGGTGGAGCACTAACGCGATCGCATTAGGAGAAATTTCGACTCGTTACTATTCTTGACTACTTGAACCCATTTCTGCAACCCTCGCGAAGTGTTCGGCAAGCGTTTCAATGTCTGCGGGGCTTCGAGGATCCGTTGAAACTCTGTTCCCGGCCTTCTGTCCGTTCTGTTCGCAAGTTTTCCTATTCGAACGCGTCTTTCGAACAGAGTTTCTTGCTCGCGAGTTCCGCAAGGGTTTCCAGGGGGTGGCGAGATGCGCAATCGAGCGAAACGCCGAGAATGGAGGGCCGAACAGGAGTCTTTGATCGCGTTACGCCCAGAAATTCGCGTAATCTATTTCCTATAGAGCGCGGAACTCGCTCCTCTTCGTCAATAGCACCCCCTCCGGCCCTCTCTCGCCCCATCGGCCTCTTCGCCGTAAAGTTTCCGCCTTCTCCGATCCATCGCGCGCGTCCCCCGACCCCCCTTTTATTTCCCCATTGTCGTGCTTTCGTGATTCGAATAATTATAACGGAGACGGAGGGACCAGGGGGCTCGAGGAAAATAAATCGAAGGGATTGATCCGTCTCACCCTCCGCGGCACGTCTCCGGCTCTTACCACCGGCACGGGGTAATTGAGTTCTGACCCATCTGCGAGTCATAGCTACGGCTTGATTGCGAGATTGCTTGACAAACGTTTCGACGAGCCACCGGCCACCCCCGAACAACCCCCTGGAACCATCCGAGGCCTCGGATAGGGGTGTGGCTCGCGAGCCTGCAAATAAACCCATGTCCATCTTTGCATACTGCTGCATCCTCGATCGAACTTCTTTTATTCGAAAATGTTGGAAATGCCTTTACATGTGGATACGTTATTTCATTAACTACAATTTATGCCGTATATACTTTATTACTAATACAAATATGCTAGTCTAAATAACGCCACAGTGTTTCCGCGTATCTTGTATTTAGCTATGTGTATACAGGGTGAGGCAGTTTAACTATTGCCACCTACAATAACTCCGAAGGTACGATAGTAGTAGAAAAGTTTTCGAAACAAAAGATGCATGGGACAACGGGGGCTGTAATATAGCGTTTATCTTTTTTTCCTAGGTGGAGTCGCTACAGAGATGTGAAGGTCATCTTTGTTTTTTTTAAATAGACTGCTATGTTTTGGTACCTGTTTTCTGATAGTGGCCATTGAGACGAATCCAACGAGGTGCAATATTAAGGTCTTTGAAGGTCAGCGAAGGTCATTTGCAGGGGTAAATTCGAAGGAACAATTTTAATTTCTGTGTCAGAGGGAGGGAGTATGATAATTTAAAAAATCGTACGGCAAGGGGTCAAGTGATTTTCATGCATCAAATTCTTCTAGCTCGCTGTCACGCAGAAGCAAGTGAGACGCGAAAAATGACGTTAAAAAGCGGCAGTAAATATAATTTTGTCTGTCTAGAATCGCGAGTCGAGCCACTGTGCGTTGTCGAGATACCAAGGGCTGGTTCTCCGGCGATATCGATATTCACCGTGGCCGTATAACCGAAAGGACTCGGGCCGGGAATTCCTCTTCGTTCCTCGTCCTCTCTCTCTCTCTCTCTCTCTCTCTCTCTCTCTGTCTCTCTCTCTCTCTCTATCTGTTTCCTCGGCGCCGTGTTTCGTTCCGGCCGCGCCGGGATCGAACTTTCACTTTCGAACGCAATATGCTGCCGGGCTGCCGGTGAATTGGATTAACGAGGTTTATCATCGCTCGTTTTATAGGCTATCCTAGCGGAATGGATCCGCCGAATGGGACAACCGGAATTGCGATCGATCCCGCCGCGATTAGTTCACTACCGAGCACCGCAAACAAATTCTCGGACTTTCGAAATCTTTCAAATTGACTGGCTTCTCTCTCTCTCTCTCTCTCTCTCTTGCTCTCTCTTTCTCTCTTTCTCTAATCTGATCTCGTAGAATTGCATGGATGGGAGAAAGGTTTCTGGTAGCTGGAATGAAAGGTCGTCGCCCATCTAACCAGCACAACACTCCAATGACAATGGAGATCAGCGTCGACGTGCTACCGGAAGGAGAAAGAAGAAGGAAGAGCGTCGACGCTGTCGAGTGGACTGACACTTCTATTAAAATACATGGAAGTAATGTGGATATATTGATGCTGGTCCGACACGCGTGTTCCGCTAGATAGGCGACGACCTTAATCGCTTCTACGACGTGGACCTTCGCAAAAATCCGATCGAACATTTCGAATCTTCCCCTTCTTTTGTTTCACACAGGGCCGCATTAAACTCCGTAGCAGAAATAGCAAATGCTACGGGCCCCGCGCCTTGAGCAAAAAATGTCTAGCATGTAAAATTTTGTAACATTTGGCCAAAAATCAACTTTTAGATATCGACTTCTACCGAACGGATTCTTGTTTCTAAATGTCCATATATCCGAAAAATAATCGACGATGCCACGAGGCGCAGATATTTTTGGCTATAAGAAAAAAAAAATTTTCTGTGTAAGCGTGGGGCCCCGTTATAACATTCGCTACGGGCCCCGCGCTGGCTTAATCCGGCACTGGTTTCGCATCGAAAAAAATTGCACTAGCTGCGAGACAGTTCTTCTCTGATCTAGGTATTCCATGAACAGTGACAGGAACACACTGGTAAAATCCGAAAGTGGATTCGATTTGATCCAATGAAACGTTATAGGATGTCGCTTTTAAGCACCGGCGCGCAGTGTTCGAATGGTTAAGAGTGCACGTAGAAAGGGACTTATTAATCGACTTACTCAGCGTGGCGTTGTTAGCACGCGACTGGTCGGTCTGCGATCTGAGCAATCGCAGCCGATTCAGCTTGCTCTGTTGTTGGTCCAGCCTGTGCCTCAATCTGGCGAGCTTGTCCTGCTGTGCTGGCTCCTGAAACAGTGAACAGGCATCGGTGAATACGCTGTAGAGAGTGTCAAAGTGAATACACTCTAACGATCTGGGACGCCGATGGGATCGCGAGCGGATATTTGGCTATGGGACCGAGACTTGGGACATCCAATGATATCCACTAATATCATGCAAAATATCGTGGCGTAAGGAAATCTTACAAGTAGACTACGGATCTGCGTGAAAATTCTTCATTGATCATTTTATACAAATAAGAATAGCTACTAGTTTCAACGTAAATTCAAAATTATTATCACTAGCCTGCGGATTGTTATATGTTGGTTTTGGGAAGCAAAGGTAACTATGAAACAAAAAATGCAAATATACTTTTTAACGGAATTTATATGATGTTCTCTCTACCGATGATGTTAACGCTACTGAAGCTACGCTTCAACTGAACGAGCACGGTAGTTTATCGAAACAGTTGAAACCGAGTCGATCATGTCGGCATGCGGACTCAAAGGGCCGAGACTCTATCTTTGATTCCATAGCGAGATACAATGAAACAGTCCCGCGGATACGGGACCGTGAACGTATACACAGTTCTCGGAACAATATTAATTTATGTAAAAATAAATATATCAATACAGTAAACGCTTGATTCTTGTCCAACAGCCGTGTTTTTCACAAGAATCGTGCCCCAGAAGTGCTTTTTGATTTATGACTGCGCCTAGATATCGCGCCGACCGCGCCGAGCGAGACTTCAATAGAGAGCCGAACATAGAGAAGGACAGAATGAAATACAGTTCGCGTGACTGTCCGCGTCTCTTTCTTTCCGATGCGCTGTTCTTCGTAGCCTTCGAAACTTTCATGGTCGATAAAACCACTTAATACAGTTCAAATTACATCGTGTTTGGTGTGATTTTAATCAGAAAAATGCCAGAAATAAGGTAGTGAAAGTCCCATAAACAAATAATGAAAATTAAGAGATTTGTAAAATCGATTCCTCGAGTCAATGGTGTTCACATCGATATACCCGAGCCGACATCAATCGTCGCCGCCTTGCGGAACAACTCGGCGTTGACAGGCAGTGGAGTGGGTAGACACTGGACAAGAATCGTGCTCTCGCTCCGGACAAGAATCAAGCGTTTACTGTATTATATAAAATAAAAATGTTCAAGATAGTGGTACAAGCAAAAATCCACAGTCTACGCACGAGCGATGTAGAATTTATTCGAGGCGTGAGAAAGTGTTACGACTGCTCAGAATCTTCGAGAAGTTGTCCAAGAGTCCTTCAGGAACTGTTTTCTTAAAAAATTACTACAAGTTTTGCCACCGGTTAGAAAATGGTGTCTGTAAAGGGACGCCCACGATGAGAAAGTTAATTTGCTATTCGTCAGCCAGTTTTGTGTATTAGCATACATTAAGAGCCTTTGAAAAGCCATCGTGCGAGACAAGTTTCAGATGTGGAAGTCACACAACATGAAAGCCATTCATTTAAAGCCTAGCCAATAATTTTAAACATTTCGTAAGTCCTAAGACATTCGTTTATCAAGTACAGCATTTAACCCTTAGCACTCGAGTGGCGACTCTGAGGCGTCACTAAAAATTGCTGTAGCATTATTAAAAATATTGTTCACATATTTAATAAAATATGTTGGTATCTAATCAATTACTAAACATGTAAATATTCCATGAGGTATTACATCAATTTCGCATCCACCAAATTTAAAAAATCAGAGAGCGTGAAAATATTCTAGGTTGGAAGAAATGTTTAACTTTCGAGTTAAAATAGCTCCGAGTGCAAAGGGTTGATAAGAGGACTAAAATATCACCAATTTCATTCGATATCTTGCTATAAAGATTAATTAAGTTCAGCTCGAACTAAAGGATTTCTAGCGGAATCGTTCTTACAAATCGACGAATAAAACTGTATTCAATTCGATCTCGTACGCTTCCCGGGAACTTTCTACAAAACTGAGCAAAGATCTTCCGGACTCCATGAATATCACGAGGCGATGATACGAAGCGGGCTGAGGCAGCGACGAGATGAAAGTGGCGCGACACCGGGAAAAGAGAAACGGAAAACAATCGAGTGGTTCATTCGCTAATGGTCGTGAATACGCTCTTTCGCGTCCGGAAAGACGTCTCCCCGGTCGATTAGTTTCCCCTTTTGCAGCCGAGGGACAGCTTTTCAGCCTCTCGCTGGAGTAGCGGAGTAACACGGTAATCCGGAACCGTCGAAATTACAGAGCGAGAGAGAGCAAGAGAACCGCGGGAAATAAGATCTCCTTTCGTTTTCACGGTGTACATTGTCGGCAGTTAAAAAGTCCGCGGGCTTAGGCGAAAGCCGGTCCCCGGCGCTCGTAGCCGGAACGAAGCGGATGGAAGATCAGCCGAGAGATCCGAATGGAAACTCCCCCATCTTCGGTGGTATTGAGCTCGCACGGCCAGGGATTGAGCCGCGGCGGATTAGGGCTTTCAGGTCCTCGGAAAATCCCGGCCGAGTCCTGTCGCGGGATCCCCTATTACTTCGAATCGTTCGCGGTCTCGCCCCCGGGAAATGAAAAAGCTTCCAGCTCGGCGAAAACTCTGCTTTCCCGCCACATCCAGCCGAGTTTAACCGTTTCCGCGAGGTGCGGGCAGTCGGAAGAATCAATCAAGTAGCCATTGGATCGAGCAATACGGTCCTCGAATTGCGCTGGGATCGTTCGACGCGAAATAGATCACTCTTTGACGGCGACGCGAAAGGTAGCGGGTTTTCGTAGAAATTGTAACATTCGGAGGTCTATAATTTCTGAACAAGCTTGAGGCTAGCGATATGGTGACTTAAACTACCCCTAATTTCGCGTTCTCTATGTAATAAACCTTTTTGAAGAATATCCTCTGTGTGGATAATATAGAATGATATTGACTTGACAAAATTTATGAATTCAGAAGCCTGTGTTTTATACACGAATTCGAAACCAACAAAATGGTGACTTAAAGTACCCCCAATTTCGCGTCATCTATGTAATAAACCTTTTTGAAGAATATCCTCTGTGTGGATAATATAGAATGATATTGACTTGACAAAATTGATGAATTCAGAAGCCTGTGTTTTATACACGAATTCGAAACCAACAAAATGGTGAGTTAAACTACCCCCAATTTCGCGTCATCTATGTAATAAACCACTTTGAGCAAATCCCCTGTGTGGATAATATAGAATGATATTGACTTGACAAAATTAATTAATTCAGAAGCCTGTGTTTTATACACGAATTCGAAACCAACAAAATGGTGACTTAAACTACCCCCAATTTCGCGTCCTCTATATAATAAACCTTTTTGAACAAAATCCCCTGTGTGGATAATATAGAATGACATTGAATTGAAAAAATTTATGAATTCAATAGCCTGTGTTTTATAAACGAACCAACAAAATGATGACTTAAACTACCCCTAATTTGACGTGCCCTATACAGTGGTTCGATAATACGGAACTGGATTTATCGTCACGGAAAAGATCAACAAAATTATCTGTATTCTCTAAA
The DNA here is from genome assembly GCA_916610255.1 of Lasioglossum lativentre. NCBI lineage: Eukaryota > Metazoa > Arthropoda > Insecta > Hymenoptera > Halictidae > Lasioglossum > Lasioglossum lativentre. The sequence goes on along the minus strand of OU744363.1, from coordinate 8,688,820 downwards.
CGGCTTGAAAAACAGGAAAACGGTGACACAAATGACACCTAATTCCGTATGCACCGCGCGACATTTAACTACACCACTACGCTCCGTGCCATCAATGCCGAAGCGCGATCGATCCGAAATGGGCCATAAACGATTCGACGGCTCATGAGACGGAAACTTGGAGAAGCAAAAAGCGGTTGGAAGGAGTCCGGGAGAGCTTTCATCGGCTGATTGCCGCTCTCCTCGCGTTTCCATCGGAGCAGACGTTCGTTAACGAGCCTTAAAACAGTCCGGACAGCTCGGGAAAGCCAATCGATTAATTAGTCGCCGTTCGATCTACGCCCGGAATCGGATGTAACAAGTTCCTTCAGGACTTCGTTGAAATCGCATCGGCAGTGTTCTCGCGTGCGCGATCCTCTCTATCCTCGGCTCAGCGACGCGTTAAATGATCGCGACTAACGCGATCAGCGTGCCGTATCAGTCCGTGCGAGCTTACCGATGCAGCCGGCAGATATCCTACAGTCTCGTTTAATCTGCTTATTATCGTAGAAGAGGAGACGGGCTCGTTATACGTCGGCCCTTCGCATGATCGTCGAGGGCATGCGGGTCTCTTGAGAAAAGCTCGAGTAGCTATTATTACGAACAATTGATTCTTCTACTAAAAATCTCCACACTGTAAACTACTGGTTCAAAGAGTGTTCGTAGGAAAATTTTGTACGGTGCTGAAGAACACATTACTCTTTATACATTTTACACATCATATATTTAAATGCCTGAACAGTAAATCGATCGATACTTAACTAAGTCAGTAGAAATCTAAAATAATTTTGTTATTTGTCAACAACATATATAGAAATTTAAAAGTCAAATATGGAAGCCTATCCACGCGTTTATGTTTATCGCTTTGAATGCGGTCATAGCCCGATCGAATCTTCGAGCATTCCTCGTTCGAGGGTACTTAAACGATTAAAAGTGACTGGATTTCTAGGACTCGATCCTTCAGGACTAAACTTTCAAGATTTTCGCGCGGCGAAACCGGTTTAAATGGCCGCAGGATCCTGAAAGAGCATTCCGTATGAAACTAGGTCTCGCTGGGAACGAACTCGGCAACGTTCGAACCGGGTAACCATTCCGCGTAACGCCGCGTCGCGTTGCGTCGTTTCGCGACGTAATCGCCGGCGCTCTATCGATCTATCGCGTTTCCTGCGTGGAAGATGGCTCGACGACTGGTTCTCCGTTTAATGTCAAGGCCACCGTTCGCAAGGTCAACCTAACGGTAATAATCCAAGCTGATCGCTCGTCCTGTTTTTTCCATTCCCGTATGGCAAGCAGCTACAGTTTTCGCGCGGAACGGGACGCTAATCTTCCGTATGTGTGCGAGCGGAGATATGAAGTTGTCCGGCGCGGAAAAATCGAGGAGCACCGGCTGGTCGCGATTTCGGATGATAAATCATTTTCCAAGGAGATTTCGCAGTCAGCACGTTCGCGGGAGACTCGGACGCGAGCTTAAGCTCGTAATTCAAGATTAGGAGCGAGCTAAACGCGAAATATTCACCAGCCGCGAAACTCGGGGCAACGATTACGCTTTATTACGCTACGCGATAAATTCCGCTCCGGGCTTTTAGCCAGCTCGCGGGCCCGCTCACGAAAGAATCCTTTGCCCTCTCGCTCCGCTCGAAAATTGGCCCGCGGAGAGCCCGGAGCCGGTGGGTGGCCATTACGGTCGCGAACCAGGGATCGTCCGCGGAACGATCCGACGGTGATCCCGCCAATAATAGGCATAAACTGTCCGCGAGTCTATCATTACATTGAATTATTCATGCCGCCGCGCCGGGCGCCGTCATTCTGATCCCCCTCGGCCCGGAAGTCCTCCGAAGGGCTCGCCGAACAATATGCCCGATGGAAATCCGAGGATCGTTCGCAAGTTTTACGTCCGGTCCGCCAATGTCTTCAGTTCGCTATCTTCGATTGTTAGGGCACCGTAATTTTTATCGACCATAAAATCTCGATCCGAGGCAATCGTTTGACGCGTTGTTAACTTCTGTTCGCCGGTCGAATTAGGTTCCTCAAACTTCAGGTAGCTCGAGAGAGAGAGAGCTTTACGACGACGTACGGCGGGCCGCAGTCGTAAAAGCCTGGATCATTCCATATCTCTGTTAATTACACGTTAATCTAATCAGGACTGTTTTTAGGGGCACTCGGAGCCGTGGAGTCCGACACTACCGGTCTATCCGAGGAATACTCGCACAGCTTCAATTACCTTGGAGCGTACAAATATTTTAATTTATTTTCAAACATTGCTAACTACAAATTCAATTTTATTTAACGGGGAAGTTAACGCGGCCGACGTTAATATAAATAGTCTATTTCTGAACTGAATTGAAAAACCGAAGGTAACGCCGGCTAATTTCGTTGATAAAAGGCTGCATCGGAAGTTTCCCGAGCACTTCGGGGAATGAACAACAATAGTATCGGTCAGCGTATCAGCACCGTTGGGTCGTTTTCACGCCCCATTGTCGCATAGACGATCCTAGCTGTTCGAACCATTGTCCTCCAGAGAAGTCACCTCTGACCGTAGAGTTGCAAGGTATCCGACGCGAGTTTCCCGACGCGGCGTCCCTTTACAACCCTTCGGTTGTTCGTTACCGTGTGTATCCATTTAACATGGTGCTGCAGGACGTCCGGAGCGCGCGTATCTCTCGCGAAACTCTGCGAATAAATCGGCCTGGGGATAACGCGAGGGAGGAATTCGGACGGAAAAACCGCGACGGAATCGCAACGGAAGTCGACTTCGCCGGCAGACGGAAACGGAACGCATCGGGAACAAGAGCTAGGGACATTACCGCGGGCTTTGTCGAGCAATTTCCAGAACGATTTCCGCGTTCGGCTTGCTCGGCACGAGAAAAGGAAAAGGGGGTCTCATCTCTCACCTGTGCGCCTCGAAGCACGGCTAGACGGGCCTCTCTCTGCTCCAGGAGCCGTCTCTGCTGGGCAATTTCCCGCTGTTGCCTGGCCGCCATGCTTTCAAGCTCGCTGAGCACCAGCACAGCACCACCCCCGCCCACTGGTAACTGAAACAGAATCAAGAGTTCATCAGGTAAACGAGGGGCGAATGTCTACGGTTGTAACTGCTGCTCTAGACGAGAGTCGTATCGTTAGAGAGAGGCGAGAGCTTCTATTCAACCGTTGTGCTCTCGCCAACAATGGTTATTACAGTGTACAACGTTCTCTATTTGGAGAATTAGAGAGTTACAAACAAGATCTAAAACGCTGGAGCTCTTAAGAGAGCTTTTCAATTTCTACGGAGCACTCTGAATTGCACTCTATTCAACCGTTGCACTCTCGCCATCCATGTTTATTACGGTGTAAAATGTTCTGTATTTGGAGAATAAAGAGTTACAAACAAGATCTAAAATGCTGGAGCTCTTAAGAGAGCTTTTCAATTTCTAGGGAGCACTCTGAATTGCACTCTATTCAACCGTTGCACTCTCGCCATCAATGTTTATTACGGTGTAAAATGTTCTGTATTTGGAGAATAAAGAGTTACAAACAAGATCTAAAATGCTGGAGCTCTTAAGAGAGATTTTCAATTTTGTAGGGAGCACTCTGAATTGCACTCTATTCAACCGTTGCACTCTCGCCAACAATGATTATTACGGTGTACAAAGTTCTGTATTTGGAGAATAAAGAGTTACAAACAAGATCTAAAACGCTGGACCTCTTAACATAGCTTTTCAATTTCTAGGGAGCACTCTGAATTGCACTCTATTTAACCGTTGCACTCTCGCCAACAATGGTTATTACGGTGAACAACGTTCTGTATTTGGAGAATGAAGAGTTACAGGTACGATCTAAAACAGTGGACCTCTTAATAGTACTTTCCAATTTCTAGAGAGCACTCTGAATTGCTCCCGGAGGCGTGGCCTCGTAACTCCCGAGTTCCACCGAGTCAAAAGAACCTCCCACAGAGCGATTCGATAAAAGAATAGTTACACAGAGGACTCTAATCAAATAAAGACCGTTTTTTCGCATCTACTGACAGAGAATAGTCGAGTTCTCACCCGAGGCGTTTTCCTAGGGTTAACGAGAGAGGACTTTTGTACTTTTTCCCTTTCCCTCACCTTTTCCGTATCGGATTGTTCGCAGTTACTAATAGAACCGAGAGTCTGCCGAAACAAGGACGCGGGTCGAGAAGCGAAGAAGGTTTCGCGGTCGCCGTTCGCCAAGTTTGTAAACGTTTCTCCCTGGGAAGGAGCTTTCCTTCTCGGGAAAGAGCTTTCGGTAAAAGTTTCTTGGGTTGTTTCGGGAGAGTCGGGTTTCCAGAGGCAAAAGCTCGTTGTAAACGGGACACGCGTGCGTTCTACATGGAGAATCAGAGGAGTGAGAGAGAGAGAGAGAGAGAGAGGGGTAATAGAATCTCGGTTCCGAAAGCTCGTGCCGTTCGTTCGGACGTACGAAATGTCGCGGGGAACCGCGAGCTCGTCCCACGCGCGGATTCCTCCTCGACAATGAAGTCCGACGGATAATCGGGGTTACACAATGAAGCGGCGGCGCTCGGTTCGCTCGATGTCGCGAGCGCGTTCGAAATGTCAGCCTGCCATTTCGCAACGAGCACCGGAGGGGAACGGGGTAGAGCTGTTAGGCGAAGGAGGGAATAGAGTGTTGAGAGAGAAAGAGAGAGAGAGAGAGAGAGAGAGAGAGAGAGAGAGAGAGAGAGAGAGAGAAGAGAAGAGAGCAGAGGGACGAGGATTACGCGATTTCGCGACTCGCCGGCAGGAATAAATGGAAAAACGGAATGGGCCGAGAGCGGCGGAGGCGTAATGCCGCAGAAAAGAAACAGCGAGGCGAACGGTGGTAGGTCCAGACTCTCTCTTTCTTTCTTTTTGCTTGACCTCGTGCACCATCTGGAGAGGACCGGCCGCCGATACCAAGTAGAGTCCCAAGGCCGACCTGGCCCTTCGAATTCCACAGCGACAAGGACTCCCGGTAACCTTCGTACGTCAACGAAAACCCGCTCCGCGACGAATGCTCGCGAATCTCCTCGCCGATTCTCTCCTCTCTCTATCCATCTCTTCCCTCTATGTCTATCCGGGAAAATTTTCTCTTTGTTCGCGAGCGAACACCGAAGGCCCCTGCGCGTCCTTCGGTTCTTGTATATTCGATGAAATTAATTAAAATCTCGACTGCAGATTCAGAAAAAGCCGAGCGAGCAGATTCAACACAGCGAGGGAACTCTTATATTTAAATAAGCCGATTAGATATGGTTGGGACGATTCGGGAATAGGGACGATTAATCTCCGGAGATTATAGAGAGTCACCTGGGGAAGATTGTAGATTTGTATTCGACGATCAGAAATTTCAAAGAATCTTAAGAATGGAGGGACTCGAGTAGCATTCCGCTATTTAGCACCTCGATGATCCTCGCGGATGATGGCCGGTTTAGCTAATCACTAGAATCATGTTTCATACAAAAGGAGAAGAAAGAATTCGAGTAAAAGTTATGCGTCGCAATCCTTTGGAATTCATGAGCGATCCAGCTAGCCGGCTCGAATAATTCGTAACGCCCCGCGATACAATCTTAATCTAGTCATAATCTAATCAGCGAGAGACCACGGAAGCGATCATAAACGATTTCAGGGCTGCGCGGCCGGCCGGGTTTTTCTGTAATTGGTATCCCTGGCTGCGCATTCGCTCGATCCAACGATTGGCCGAGGATACACTAGGGATAATCAATCTTGGAGATACTTGCCTCGTAATGCTAACCTCTCTTCTCCTCCGTTCGCGGGTTGTTTTGCTACGATGGAAGAACTGGGGAGAGAGAGAGAGAGAGAGAGAGTCCTTGCGAACGAAAGGATCGCGGCGGTATCAAAGTTTCATTGGGATCGATTAAAGTTTTACTGTGACCGTTCCAACCGCTCGGTTTCCCCGCGAGCAGGATACAATTTCGTAATTAAACGTTCCCCGGACAAACGACCACCGATCGGAGGAATTGGATTCGGCGCACACCGGACTCCATTAAAATTTCAATCTCTCCTACGCGTACTTCTTAACGAGCCGCGCTCGCGTCCCGGCGAATAAAATCCCTGTCGGATAGATCGGCCGCGGACGCTCGCTTGATCCTGAATAGAAAGCACCGGAACAGTTCCTGTGTTCCAGGCCGAGGCGAGGGAGCGCTGTAGATTGCCACTAGGAGCAACAGTTCGAAACTAAATCACAAGACGCGGTAGAACACCATTTTCTCGTAGAAAGCTTCGAATTCAATTAAAAAAAGCATTGGGGTCTCATTCTCTAAGTTTAAAGTAGGCGTGACCTATTTCGAGGGGCGTGGTTTCGTTGCTCTTCATATTTTTCAGAGCCAGAGAAGTACCCTACCGGAGCGAGCTTACAGAATAAACGACGTCGTAAAAAGCGAAAGCCGGCTACATATTTTGTCTGCGTATATGTGTACGGTAAGTGTGATCAATTTTCAGGAGTGTGGCGCGTTTCGATGGGCGTGGCCAATCCTGGAGGGCGTGGTCCTATGGCCCCCGAGTTCAATGGAGCCAAAGCAATGTCTCGCAGAGCAATCTGTGCCCATGCTCTCGCTTCATTCCGGTCGTTCCGGTCGAAACACGCTCGCAGGGCCGAGCTTATCGTTCCACTGGTCGCCGGAAATTAATCCTGGGGCTTCCCCCAAGGCAGCAGTTTCGAGTGCCGTGCAACGCGAGCGCCGGAATTTACAATTCTCAAGGAACGCTCGGTTTTATCGCATTTGGGGGCACGACTCGCAGTCGGATTTCCTGAGAACGGGTTCCAACCGAGACGTTTGTATGCGGTTCAACGCTTTCCGCCGACGTGGCGATATTAATTGACTCAGTTTTCAACAGCCACCGAAGAACCCACAGTGCTAACCCCGCAGGGGAATTCTTCGATTGTTTAAAGCTCTTTTGTTGGTCTGCGTGAATTATTTTGGGAGATGACAATGACGTCTATGCGATGGACGCGTGAAGTTTCTCAAATCGATTGATAGAAGACATCCCCCACCTTTTATCAACAATTTGTTTGTCTACTTTTTACAAGGTAGCAAAAAGTTAATCAAAACGGAAGCTAGGCGCCCATGCGATGGGCGCGAGAAGTTTCTCAAATCGATTGATAGAAGACATCCCCCATCTTTTATCAACAATTTGTTTGTCTGCCTTTTATAATGCAGCAAAAAGTTAATCAAAACGGAAGCTAGACGCCCATGCGATGGGCGCGTGATGTTTCCCAAATCGATTGATAGAAGACATTCCCCAATATATTATCAACAATTTGTTTGTCTGCCTTTTATAATGCATCAAAAAGTTAATCAAAACGGAAGCTAATATTATACCGTTCGATGCCAATGTAATATTCGGTATCCGCTGAAGATCTATCAGCGGACGATCCGGGAATGTCCGCACGGCTCGCCTTGGGATCGGTTCTATTTATGGGGTTGTTCGCGATGGAGCGGCGTTCATGAACTTGGTGGCGGCCTCGGAATCAATATTCACGGGATCATCGAGGCGATTCTGGTTTTACGGCCGCCGTAAAAGGAGAGAGATCAGGGGAGTGACATTCCGTACTTCGTTATCTTTATTAACGCAACCTTCCGCCGTCGCGAGGCAAGGATTTATTCGCCGTGGGATCTCGGAACTTCCGCTCGCGGCCGAAGGACTCGAATACGTTCTTGGCGACTCGATGGCCCTCTGAAATAATAAGGGAGAACTGGGCAAATTGGTACATTTTCAGTTTTTCGTTTCTGCAATTTTTTGGCTCGAATCGATTACGTAGAAAATGTTGAAGTAAAATAGTTCTCGAAAAAAAGCTCAGGATCCAAGAATTGTTCGCGGTGTTGTATCTGCTGATACAAAGTATCGAAAGGACATACCTGGTACAGGTTCTATTCGCTGTTTTATATAATAAAGTTTAAGTTTTAAAGGGACTTATTTCACTAGGCTGTGCTTTGATTAATAAAGGAACTCCACTCCAATTATATTCTCCAACAAAAAATAGTATGCGACCAGATTTTTCAAACCTTCCCCTTTACATTGCTTCATATTTTATTCTGTTCTCGTGTTTTAAATCTGACGCGTATCCTCTGTTTGCGACCTTGAATGACCTTGAGTAATTATAGTCGCTGAATTCCTACCGAAAGGAACTATCGTCGTCGGTATTTAAAAAATCTACAAAACCGAAAAATATTGAATAACAGCTGTCCACGTCTACAGACGTAAATCATAAATCTCGCCATAATTGTGCCACGTATACACAGTGTCCAGATAATTGCATCGCATCAGCCTGCCCCGGTCTCCCTTGCTTCTTTCAAGAAAGAATTTCAATGGTCGAATCCCTCGGGTAGAATCCGCGTTTCATTCTGAATGCGTTAAGAAGAAAATACGCGCTCGGTGTGAACCGTCGTTGTTGGGTCCGTGGACTTATATTAAATCCTTTCGAGAACAGATTCAGCCCCCGTGGCGAGGGAGGGCTCGCGAGGGAAAAATCGCGCGCTTACGCGGGACAAAAGCGCTTTTATGTTTACGTTCGACATCGCGGCGGATGATTCCGCGAGGCAGAACCCGCCTCCGCGTTATCTCCGAGCTTTTTTTAACGCTCGCTCTAAATCTCTTCGAGCTCGTTACGCTTCACGGCGAATAATTCCTCCGTTGAGGAAATATCGTATTTTTATACGCCACCCAGATCTTTCCGAGTTTCTCTTGCTGTTTCAGGCTTCTCGGCAAATTGGAGGCGTCGAGATTGCGGCCGTTGAGGACAAGGGAAATACATTCGGAGCCAGTCGCTTCGAAAATTAGTCGCAGCCCCTATCACGGGCCACGTAAACTTGCGGTCTCTGCTCGACGCGTGGCGTCGCGACGCATGCCGATATTTAACCCGCTGTGGAAACACACTCGCAGAAACCGAAAATTTCGACTCGCAGATCATTCTATCTTCGACCGCCTCTTCGGAAGCCACGCCGCGCCGCACAGTGTGCAATATCGCCCGAAACGCGGACAAAATATGAAATTGTTGTTTGATTTTCACGAAACTTGGTATACTAAGGTTTTTTAAGAATCTAATACCAGATTAATGTTTAACTTAATCGTTTGTTAATGTTCATTAATAAAATAATGAAGTTTTGGATTCTGTATTAAAATATTAACATATTATATCACATAATACAAGACAATTGAAGAACAAGTGATAGGATATTAATAAATTCAAACAGTAATATTCATAGTTTATTTGTTTGAAGCAGAACTATGTAGAATTAATATCATTTGATATAAGAGATATCGAAGAAACACCTTTATGTGTATAAATATCTTTTACAAAAATACAGTATATAACATATATAAAATACATTATATAATAAACAAACATCACCGAATAAACATCAACGAAATTATGTTAATATAAAACAATATAACACAGCACAATATTCGCACGATACACGGATCAACATACACGACTAGCGACTGCGACCCGCGACTCACGACTGTGATCTGCTCTGGACCTAAAAAGGCAATTAGGACCCGTGTCACACGATATCTATCGATCTTATCTTATCGTTAGAGAAACATAGGTTTCTATTGCTTATACAAACGTTATTTATAAATCGAAGTTTAAAACTTTGGATTCTCGAACGGCAACACAAATCAGTAACAGGATGCATCTAATAATATTATGTTCACATTACAAACATGAATAATTTATTAATAGCATATACATTTAATTGTTGATCAGATTAAGAATACTCTCTTGTTAGTAGAAATTTACCAAAATTAACCAAAATAAAAATAATAATTAGTGTAATAAATCCAGGACGAGTCTCTCACACTTAAAACACGAGTATCTTTTGTTTGGGTAAACTTCGGCAAAATTTTCGTTTTGCATATTATTATAGACATATTCGGTAATAATTTCCATGCAAAACCGCCGTGTTATCTCGTGTTTCTCACTTATTAAATGAAACTAAGAGTTGGTCAATGTGACTATTCTACGCAAAATCGTAATGTTTAAGCTCTGCAAGCTCTTATACTGAATCAGGAATATCATATTAACGTTATAATCTCATTATTTAATCACTGAAGTACCATTTTCAATAAACAGGCCTCATCCAAGCGTACACATTCGAGACAGGTACAATATGTTCTCATTATCTTTCAAATCATTTGAACTAATAAAAATCGACATACAACTATGATTCCATAATGTTGTAATCGTTTCTTTTTTCATTAACTTTTATAATTTCTTGTACTTTGAACTATTAACTAACGATATTACAACTCGTATAAACAATATCTGTTACTTTGAAAAATAGCATACCGCTTGCATTTTGTCCGCGTTTCGGGCGATATTGCACACTGTGCACCGTTGCCATAACTCGCGATCCCCAGTGCGAATTTCGGTTCCTGCAGAGCATTCCCTGCGAATCCTTGTCGTCGCTTCGAAATCGCGAACTGGGGCTCTTGGGAACGTCAATTTTGACAAATTGGTACAGAGTGCTTTCATTTAGTTGATTTAAATCGGAACATCTTCCATTGAGGATTTCAGAGCGCACGAAGATGTAATAACAAAAAATGAACAATTCATTTCTTTCTGCTAGATTGGTTCATCGCAAATTTCAATAGTGGCCATTTTCACGAAATTATTAAAAACATTCTCTTTGAAACTGTGTTCTAAAAACTGAGACCGTTTTAGCACCATTCACACTCGAGCATTGAAAAGATTTATTTGAAAGCTCTGCTCCAAAAATGACGATGTTTACAGTTTAGTTTTCATGTCGGGATTAAAAATATTTATTTGAATGGTCGGCTTTAGAAACGACGATGTTTGTAGTTTAAATTCATCGCGAGCATTATAAATATTTATTTGAAAATCCTGCTCTAAAATTGGCGATGTTTCCAGTTTAATTCTCGAACTGGGAGTAATCGTCTTTATTATCGGAATATCGACGTTTTAATATTTTAAGGGTTATTACAAGACTCTGCTGAGGTAAGTTAATTTAGCTACCACATTTGCAATGTATTATGTATGAATGTTCGAGCAAATGGATTGCAAGCCGCAGTGCAATTTTGTTGGCAACTGCTTGATGGAACTATGCTTAATGCTTAATGCATCTCGTCTAGATTACTCGGCAAAAATCACCGTCGCATTAGCAAAATTATAGCGAAGTCGATGTACAACAAAGTTCGAAAGTCATAATTTTCCAAGCCAATTGTTACAAACAGAAATTTAAAGAAAAGTATATTTTCTCTGTTAATAACTTCGATAACCCGAAAACAGCGTGACATCTTGTTACGTATTTTACATATAAATTCACAGTCTGTACATTACAAAAACATTTCATACCGTGCGTATTTCTTTGCGTGCAATTTTTTGGTTCAATTTTCTTGTTCAATTCCATTTTATCTTGCACACGCGAATTTTCTGCAGCACCACGGTCCTCCACAACGTCATTTTCCACCTGTTCAGTTTTTCCCCGAATGCACAAAATCCGTGTTGCAATGATAAAACAAAATACGTGTCAGGAAGACAGTCGACAGTGCAGGAAGAGGCGCATAAATTCGTGAACGCGAGCGAAGTTATGGCCGGATAAAAAACTGACACGGTAATTAAACGCGACACTATTTACTGTGCATGTCGAGTTTAACGATCGAGCGTCGAATCGAATCGATATATGTACGTATGTGTTCGAAGTCGTTCTACTTCGTGCAGGCTCGAGAGTCTCGTTGGCTAAACACGAGTATCCATCGGCCTGGCGAAATCTACGCCGAATGTAATCCGCGAACCACGTCCGAAACACGTTGGCAAATTTTATGCAGAATATTCGAAACAAGTCCAGGACACTCTCGTCCTGGGTCCGGAATATCTGTTCGCTCGGGGCAAGGGAAACTTTGCTGTGCGGCGAACTGCCGTAATTACAGGACGACCGGTGCGTATTTCCGGTTCGGAGATTAGAGTATTTATTATACAAATGGGCCGCAAACCCACCGGTACTGCTAACTATTCCGAAAAACAGCCGAGTCCTCGAATATAGAGGCATGTTGCAGCGTAATATGCTCGAGCCATTCTTGCTTGTCCTTAGATACTGCGAGCGCATCAATCATCGTGCCATTATTATCATTATCCTGTTCGAGTCCTCTAGTTAGGGGGTATTGCTCAGAGACATAAAATTCATTTTCAGACAAGCAGAAAATTGTTATTCTTTTATTTCCGTTTTGCTTTCTCGAAGCTCGAACCATTTGTGTCATTAGCGTCTATGTGCGCGCGCTGTCTTCCTGTTCACTGTCATCAAGGTACACCGGGTGTCCAGTGTGAATAGATCGACGCGGTCACGACGTCCCACTGTCCCTTCAGTACCCTGCGTTCCTACTACGCTGGTATGTATCAAGAGTGGAGGTTTCCTCTTTTATTTATAAATGTATTAGCGTTGGATTGTTGGTAACAATGCGTCAGCCAGAAAGCAAAAATGAATTTAGTTACGCGTGAGAATCACTGGCTTTGACAATAAACCAGATGTCAGCGGACCCATGGGCCTGTGAGTGATTCGTATACCTAACTACTTGGGTAAAAGACAGAACGCAGCCCTGGCCTTTAATCTCAAGTGGATAACGCACTTTTCCACGTTGCCTTTTTTGTTTTCTCTTCACTTCTTATGTATAGTCTTCAACGCGATACGACGTCCTTCCGAGCTCAGTTAAATAAACTAGAGTTTATAACAGAATACGCTGTTTGCAGTTTATTCAAACACCCATTTCCAATAATTAGGTCGTCTCATAAGTTCGCGCCGCTTATTGTTCTACTATTTAAATTTCTGTGTGAAGCATACCTTTAAAGTTTACGAAAAAATATAATCACCCTATTCTCTCAACTCTAATCCCTTCGGGCGCTTATGTTTATACAACACAGCGCAGAAAGAATAAATATATTCGCGACACGAACTTATGAGACGACCTACTAGATACAGTGACTCCCATTAATATTCGGACACTATTAAAAAGACGATAACTTTTTTAATATTCGACCATACAACTTGGATTGTTTTGAGAAGTTCGAACAATCGGTTTTGTTACGTAACGTGAAAAGAATTTTTGAAGAAATTGCAATTGGTCGGAATTACAAAGAAAATACTAAAAGTTATGTTTTGCAACTTTTTTATGTGGGCTCATATTGAAAATGTAGAAAACACGTAGATCTGTATCAATTAAACGTATTCTGAAAATTTCATTAAAATCGGTCAACGTTGCAATAAGCTACAAACGTTTAAAGATGGTAGAAATTGCAATTTTTCACCATTTTCGGCCTCTGATTGCAATAAATCTAAGGATTCATACATCTTTCAATGCCTGTCGTTTTTTCCCACATCGACCGATTTCGATGAAACTTTTACAATGCATATAATTGACACAGATCTACAAAACATATATTTTACATTTTCAATATAGACCCGCATGAAAAAGTTGTAAAATGCAACTTTTAGTACTTTCTCTACAATTCCGACCAATTGCAATTTTTGAAAAAATTTCTTTTCACATCGTGTAGTAAATTAATTGCTGGAACTTCTCAAAAAAGTTCAAATCGTATGGCGCGATATCAAAAAAGTTATCGTTTTTTGAAGAGCGTCCGAATATTAATGGGAGACACCGTAGGTGCTAGAAACTTGGCTAAAACTTCAGAAAAATGCAATTTTTACTATTATCTCTACAATTCCGACCAATTGCAATTTTTGAAAAAATTTCTTTTCACATCATGTAGCAAACTAATTGCTCGAACTTCTCGAAAAAGTTCAAATCGTATGGTGCGACATCAAAAAAATTATCGTTTTTTAAAGATCGTCCGAATATTAATGGGAGACACCGTAGATGCTATAAACTTGGCTAAAACTTCAGAAAAATGCAAGCAGTCGGTGTAACGAGGCAAATCGATTCCAAGACGTTTAAGGTCCGTAATTTTAGCGAGCGTGTTCGAAATCGACGCAAAAAGGGGTTCCGGAATAATTCGCATCTGCCCGTAAATAATACTCGCGATCCATGAATAATATTTGAATCTCGTTCGAGCGGCATCGAAATCATTTGCACGGCTAATAAATATATCCGTCGGTGTGTTCGCGTGCCAAGAAACGGTACATACAAAGTTCCGCGGGTCTCTAGGCATCTGCTCCGTAACGAGGCTCGTAACGAGGCTCGCAACGAAGAGAAGCCGCGCGGCTCATTCCGGAAATATTAATGCTAACAGAACCGTTAATAGATGATAAATAATGCGCCAGCAGGCGATCACCGGCGGAGATATTCAATCAGCGATGTGGATGTACCGACGAATGGAGATCCGAACGCGAGCGAGAGGCGTTCGTCGCGCTAAGACGATTTAAAATAGGATTATAGTCGCGGGATCTATTCGCTCGGGGACCGGGAATAGGATTACAGTCGTGAACGGTCCTATCCAGACGGATAATCCATATTGTAGGAGCTCCGGGAGGCTGTTCGTTACAAGTCCTCGCTCGTTATCGAGCGACGCGGACCCCTGCTTTTGTTTTTATCCCGCACGAACGCCGCCATTCACTTTTTCGAATAAACCGATCAAAAATGTCGGATACCGTTCGTTCCACCGACGACAGAAGAATTAAAAATGCTACAGGTGTGCTGCGCACACTGTCCGGATCCTAACGTTGTCGATCGCGACAGCCTTTGTGCGTGGGTGCGGCTCCGAAATGCATCAGAGTCGCCGATAGGTATCGGTATTATAGGGTGAGTCTAGTAACATCAGGACTTCAAATAACTTTGCTGTGCGAATGTCAAACAATATAATATTTCAATAAAATAACTAGAAACATGTTTAGACCGTCGAGATTTATGGTGTCTCTGATCGATTTTTATCGGTTAGGCAATTACATAGTATCGAAACCTGCGCGGCACGTACAGATCGGACTATACTTTTATTTAGTGTAACGAGTCCTTCGAGTTCTCCGGCACGTCGAGTGGCTATTAATAGCCAAGTTCGCCGGAGATGATGGACAGCATATTGATCTTTCCGATTTCGGGTCGGGTCACAGGCGGATCCTGTGATCGCCCATCAACGGGAGCTCCGGAATCCCGTTACAGATCCTGTGCAAACCCTTCTGGTCACATAGTGCAAACACCAGTTAAATTAAAGTAATATCTTCGCAAAGAATCGTTCTGTCGGTACACAAAATTTTCAAAGGCCATTCCGACGATTAAAATCGTTGGTGGTGAGGTTTAACGTTGCTTCGGTCAAACATGGACAACACAAATTATTTCAGAACTTGCCACAACATTAATCTGTTTAAAAATTTATGAAATTTTTAAGTAAGTAAATACTGGAGTAAATGAAATATTTTATACAATATTACAATTTCGTTCTTGTGTTCGCATACAATCGGTGACGATCGTAATACGAATAAATTCAATCATCGGTGCGAAAGAACAGAAAAGAGAAGCATGAAATAATGTCAACACTGTGGTTTCCGGTTTCATTAACCGGATCACTTAGATTACCGACGGATGTTTTCAGTTTAGTGGTCCAGCAGTGGGCGTGTTAAAGAACCGATCCCGAACTATGCAAAGCTTTGTACATCCGTGTAGCATTGATTAAACCGCGAGCAGGCGAGCCGTGAAAAACTGGGATCGTTTTCGAAACGGAAAATAGCAAAACCAGAGTCGACGTGCGATTACGCTCCTCGATGAAACGCGGTGCGTTTGCGAGACCGTTTGCTGAAATAATCGGTGCGATTCGATCCTCGGTGTAGGTACCTGGAAACCGAATCCGACAGCTTTAGCTTCGAATCTGATCGTGACAAATCTGCCCAATACCATTCTAGATGCGTAAATACACGAACAGCTCTAACGCAGGAATTTCTGCTAAATCAAAGATGGCTTGCTGAATACGATAAATCGAAATTTCTTTAATCAAGCTCAAGTTGAACATTCGGACATTTTTTGTAGAAAAATGCATACATTAAGGGGTTACACCACCTTGGCGCTCGGAAAAATAGGTATAAAAATAAACTTTTTTTTTTACTAAAGATCTAAAGATTTTTGAATAAAGATCATTTTATATACTTAATGGCAGCGTAAAAAAAAAGTTTATTTTTATACCTATTTTTCCGAGCGCCAAGGTGGTCTAACCCCTTAATACGACGACGTAATCTCTTGGAAATAGGCGATACTATATGACCACCGATGTATATACAATTTCTAACAAGCAATAACATGTAACTGTAACCTCAAGCAGTCAGTCGCTCTTGAGCCATAACAGTAGATAAACGTGTATTCGATCCGTAAATAATAAAGGTGCTGGTTGACAGATTAAAGTATCTATAGTTCCCTTTTTCTACATTTTTAAACACTTACATCTTAACAATAAAAAAAGACAGTTATCTCTCAACAACCGCGGCAAAACTCGCACCTCTTCTCACCAAACCTAACGCAGTAATTTTAAGGATAATCCTAAACGAGGTTAGCCTTCCGCCAGGATAATGCTCGAGGACATCTCGTCGCCTCCTGAGCGTAAATTCAGGATACGACGCGACGCGTCAAGTCGTTCCTCTCGTCCTGTCAAGATTGCAGGTGACGGGCCTGCGAAAAACAAAGGGTCTTACCTCGTTGGGTAGCTTAGGGTTGCATTCGGGTATCTTGACGGCCTGCTTCTCCTTCACCGAGAGCAGCTTCGGCTTCTTCCTGGACCGGCCGTGTCGGAGCTTCACCGTCACGGTTTTCGACTTGTTGAAGCTCTCCGCTGGATAGACGCAGGCCAGCATCGTGCTCCCGTTTTCGCGACTCGAACGCGTTGTTCGCGTGTTCCTCCGCGAATCAGCCGAGTCGCACTCGAACACTACGCGGCCGTTACCCGCAGCGGAGATTCGCGGCCGTTCCGCCGCGGTTCCATCGGCGAGCTCGTTAATCCCGTCGGATTAATTAAGAACCCGCGAAACCGGCTCCGCTTTTCCCTGTTGCTCCTCTTTTTTTTTTTTTTATTTTGCGGACCCGAATTCGCTAATTGCTGCTCTCGCGTTTTCGCAGTTTTTTCGGCTACCGCCACTCTCTCGCGGTTCTTCCTCGTCTGGTTCGATGTTAGGGGGCGGGGCGTCCTCGTCTATTCAGAGTTTAGACGTCGTCGTCGTCGTCTATTCAGCGTTTTCAGGCCGTTTCTCTGAAATTAGGTACGAAAGCGGTTTTCGCAGTCAGAGGGAGAGGCTCTCGTGAGAAACGCGATTTGTTCGGACCAGAGTCTGGGTTAGGCGAGTCTCTGGGAGTCGAGGGAGCGTGGCCCGTCGAATCGGACCGAGCCTACCCGAGCCAGAGCCGGCGATAATTAACGATTCGAGTCGCGCGTGCAATAATGCCGAGCGACCAACCACGGCGAACGCCGCCCGAGAATCCGTCCGACGCGTTATATTCCATTACGGATGCCAATTAAAACGAGTCCGCGCTGCCTCCGCTCTCTTTATCTTGCTCACGAACACCCTCCCTGCCCCGTCCCTGCACTCCGAAACGACAAGTTTGGAATCGTGAAAACGTGTTCGCTGCAAAATAATGCTACTGGTGATAAAAATCGGTTTATTCTAGCTCTGCCTTCAGTTGTAATATACATATGTACTTGTTACATTCGCTAATCCCTCAAACGATACCGGTGCCAAACTTCTATAAATCCAAGCGATTTTTATTTTCATCATTTTTTAAATGTATCTACTAGTCTTCGAGTTACTAAGCTCGCGAATAGGGGCTTTGGAAATACCGTACTTTTAAGGGTAGGTTTATCCCTTACACTTGGATTTCCTCTGATAATATATAACACTGGCATTATTATCAGAGGAAATCCACGTTTAGAGGGTAAGTACCCTTGAAAGTGGAGGATTCGCAGTTCCCCAAAGCGCAAGCTTAACAAAGACTATCAGATAAAATTAAAAAACGATAAAAATAAAAATCGCTTGGATTTATTCTGCAATGATAATACGTGTAGAATATGTTTGCAAAGTTTTATCAATACGGCTAATTGACATTCAGCAAATATTCCTTCTCGGTTAAGTTACCCCATTCCAGTTCCGCAATGACGCTTCTGGTACCATAAAAACGTATTTATATTAAATTAGCCGTAACGCAGCTCGCTCCAATTTTAAAATACTGAATTTTCCAGCTCGGTAAAAATATTTAACTTCGAGAACAACTGTTCTGCGGATTCCGGAAGCGCGGAAGCAAAAATCGCCCGGGGACAAATTGAATTGAAAAGGTTCCCAAAACGAATACCCGAAGGTACAAGGTATACGTCCGTAACAGGTAATGCAACTTTTGTTAACGATGTTCAGATCGGTTGGTGGTCGAGCAAAGAGGGAGTATGCTAGTCGAGAATCGATTCAACGCACTGCTCTACCTATTGTCTGTATATAGCATGCTGCTCCAGGTCCACGCGACAGAGATTGATTCGCTACCATCCGTCATCGTACGATTCTCAGCGTCGTTGTTCAAACCTTTGTCTTTTTGACGAAGAATTATCTAAACGCTGACAGCTTGAGTAGATTTATCGGGGGTTGAATGATATCCCGACAGTGTATCAGAACCCTTTCGTCGACAGGTGCGACATGCTGGCCGACTAGATTTTGATAAGGCTCGCTAGGCGATGGGTTGCTATAAATCTTCCGAAGGTTGGACCCTAGGTGAGAACACAATGAAAACCAATTCGCGACGAAATTGTCACGAGGATGCTTTCTATGCACCAATATTCTCGTATTTGACTTCTGCGTCTGACTAGGTCTGAACTGAACACTAAACCTACCGAGCACTAAAAGCGATTAAAATGTTTCGTTTTATAAAAACGACAAGGCTCAATTTATTTAGATTCTGTGCAATTTTTATTACAATATGTGCATGGATCAGAGTTCGGTAAAATTTTTATTCGTTATTCGAAGAATAACAAAAAGTATCTTTATTCGACGAGGTTCGAATAAACAATTTCATTCGACGAGAATTTATCCGACGAATAACGATAAAGTTTTTATTTAAAAAAATAAATATTTAAACTTGAATCTATTAAAAAATCATAATATTGAAATTTTATTTATTCGAACTTGGAATGATTTTTTCATCTTTTATTCGAAACCTTCGATCCATTCACGGATAAAGAAATTTATCGAATAAAGTAAGCAACTTCTCCTTCAATTATTGTAAAATGAAAAATATAAAACCGGCTATTTGACCGGCAGTGTTAAGACCCTAAATTGTATAATATGAGTTTTGGACTAAACCCAAACCGAGTTGACCTAACGAATCATCGACCAAGTTAGGTGTGTCCACGCACTTTCCGCTGAGAATTCTGGGAGATTCGTGGCAAAGGGGGCTCGGAGTCGGTTCTGCTCGCGGTTCTCGGTTCGTGGAGCACCCTCGTGTTTCTGGGTCGCGTGGTTAGGGGCTTAAGACTCTGCTCTCTGTCCTCGAGCAGTCCGCCGACCGCGATGCTTATTTTTAGTGGAGAGCACGTCGGAACTGATAGGCGTTCGCGGATCTTGTTCGCTTAATCGGCGTCCTGGTCCCCGTTGTTTCCGTTGGTGGAGTGGACGTCCACGCCCTCCCGCACACACCCCGCCCTTCTATCGATTTCGGATATACTCGTTTAATAAACGATGCTTACGTGCCGCTAAGACTCTCCCATTAAAAGTCGTCCGGCAGCGGTTCTCGCTTTTCGCTCCACGATCTGAATTTCAAATCCGCTAGCTAGGAAATCGCTGCGACATCGAAAACAATACTGATTACCCTATTAACCCCTAGCCTTGTTACATCCGGGAGGACTTCGAACGAAGACCTCAAACGGAATCTATTAAATGCACCGGAGGATCAAGCTGTTGGAGCCACTTGCGCGAATCGACGTTTTTAGATTGGAACAATCAATCTTTTAAGTAAAATCAACTACTGTTTACGACGAATGCTTCTTGTTTTTTTAGAGAATGTTCGTGCTGGAAGATTGACTAAATGAAATAAATTAGAAAGCAAAGGTTAAGGGGTTAGGACCCCCTCTAGGTACGCGCCTGAGGAGGAGTGCCGAGCACCGTGGGCCGCCACGGGGAGACGCTCGGCCGGGTCAAGGGGGCGTAGCCTTTGAAAACCGGCCATCGCGAACACATCATTCCGAGGCCTGTTTTCGAGAAGTTTTCGTCGTTATATGAGCATATTTTTCGCTGGGCAAGGGCTCGTTCGAAAGAGGAAGGTTCGACGAAGGTTTGTTATATGAAATTATGCATATATTTTGTAATAAAAGTGTTAGAAGTAAGCCAAAATCAATGATGTTCAGCCATATAATCCAAACCATTTTTATGCCATTGGATGAGTTTTCTGGATGCTATCGTGGGTCGAGCCCCCTTCATCGAACCTTCCTCTTTCGAAGGGTCCTTTAAGATGGAAATTCCGCGAGACAGTTGCTAACGGCTTCCGCTAATTTTCACCGAGAAATCTGGATCGTTAGCGATAATTTCGACGCCGCAGACGATCCTCGTCGAGCTGAGGGCGAACGCAGCTCGCATTCGAGATAAAATTATGAAGAGCCGACGGCGGGAAGCTGCGAGAGGTTTTGACTTTCGTCGTCGTCGAGTAGGACGTTGCCGAATATCGTTTCTCCGTCGACGAACACGCGCCCGTACATTTTTCATCGGCGCTATTCTCTGTCCCGGCGGAACGGAAGTGCAGCTCCCCTTTTCAAACAAACACCGAGCTTCATCCCTGAAGCCCTGGAAGCTCCGCGTCGATTCAATGAAGTCGCGCATAATTACGAGAAACAGGGATTTGAGGCAGTTTCGAGGCGACGTCAAAGGGCAACCCGGGACTGCATGAAAAAATGCGCAATTTTCGTTGATCTCGTTAGTTTGATCACGTCGTCGTCGGATTTCCGCGAAAACCGTAATCTTTGTCTCTTTGCACCTCCTCTTTGAGAGGCCGCCGAGCCGGGGACGCTCTCAGATTCGGATCGCGGGATCCTGATCAAAGGACCCGTCTAGTCGGGACTAAACAACTGTTCGTACAGCTCTGCCGAGCATTAGGGATTAGCCTAACCGAGCGACTCTGAAGAGAAGGGTGCATCTAACAGGTGCAGAAGCGAATAGGCGATGCGGGTCTGATTGGCTGGCGGACGTCGACACATTAAACACGAATCGCTCCATGTTGCAAATGCTTTAAAAGTTTTGCTATTTGCGCTATTCTACCAGCTGGTTTTTAAGCAAAGAGACTCGTTGATACTTTTGAGCCCGGTTCTTTGAGATTAACGTTGGTCTTCTTATTAAATCAAGTATAAATAGCCAACAATTTGAGATAATTAAACAATTAGAATTGAAATGACACGTCTGTGACTCTGCGTCGAAACGGACCCCGCCATCCGAGGATTAAAAAGATTGCTGAAGTAAAACCGTTGTCCGAACAGACTATATAGGATCGTAATGGATTAAGCCAACAGCGTTGGATTTAGTATGATTTTTGTTAGCATCTGACGGGCGCTATCATTCATGGTATATTAGACAGCACGCGTAACTGAATAAATAGCTACCGGTATTCAATGAGCATCTCTTGAATGGGCCGACCTAGGTGGCTCTTCCCATAAACTTCTCTGATTCATCGCCTGGTCCTGCTACTTCTTATCACAGTCTCTTGTGGGAACATTCAGAATCCTTTGAGAATCGCTGGGAGACTGGGATTGATAAAGTGTGATTGGCTAGAGAAGAACCTTAGGATCCCGGGTTCGCAGTTCGTTCTTCCAATGGGAAGACTGTCGAAGAACTAAATTACAGACTGTCGCTAATGTGGGTAGATCGTTCTTCTGGAAACGTAGACTGCCAAAGGATTAACGATGGAACTAAATTACGGAGAATGTCATTAAGTCTCTACGAATTTTGATCAACGGTGATTTTGATCTGACGCTGTTGCGAGAGGTGTGATCGGTTTTAATTTTGATCGCTTTCATTATGAAGTGTTGGAAATGTCTTTATACGTGGCTACGTTATTTTAGAAACTACACTTTATGCCGTATATACTTTATTATTAATATAAAGGTGCTAGTCTAAATAACGACACAGTGTTTCCGCGTATCCTGTAAATAATGTAAACCCTGTCCCGACGGTCCTGACTTTATGCCCTCCCCTGGGCCCTTCCGTTCCTGAGTAAAACCGTCCCTTACGCCTTATACCTAAGATACACCCTTATACTTAACCCTTACCCTCGGATGGCGGCACTGAGGCACCACTGAAAATTGCTGTGCTATTCATAAAAATATTGTTCACATTATTATTTTTGTTCGTATTTAATCAACTACTAGACATTTACATATTACATGAGATATTATATCAGTTTCATATGCGAAAAATTGAAAAAAATTTTATAGAATGGAAATATTCTAGAATGGAAAAATCTTTCATTTTTGTGATAAAATAGCCCCGAGTGCAGAGGGTTAACACGCTACGATATCGTTGTTTTCCAACATGAAGTACCACATCTAGAGCAATAGAAATCACATAAAAATGATTGTCGCAAATAGACTGCGGAACTTTATGCAAAACAGAAAAATTGTTAACGAGGGTTAATACGAATTCAAAGTTCGTATCGGAGGAACAAAGTCTAAACAAAAGAACTAAATTACAGTGGACTGCAGCAGGACCACCGAAGGAGCAGTACGTAGTTCTATTTACTGTAGCAGCAGCAACTGGAGAAGTACCAGCAGAAGGATTCATTTGTAAGGGACCTAATCTAAGAGAGGTTGAGCCTCGACGAAGCCAGCAACGGCGATAAACGGTGCGGGATCAGGACCCCTAACCCTCGAGAAACGTCGGAAGAAAAATCGAGGAGCACGCTGCCCGGGTTCGATTCGTTGGTTGGTTGGTTGGTTCGCTCGAGGATCGCAACGCTACTTGTAACTGTTTCCACGAGGATCTCCGCGAAACAAGCACCGAAGAATGAAACGGAGCGCGGTGTGGTACACGTCGGATGTCGGATCCTGGAAGAGCCAGCTGCCTCTTTCCCGACCACGTCGAAGTCAATTTACGCACCGTTGAGCCCACCGTTTCGTTCGCGAGCACCTCCGCTGTCTACATCGACGCGTACTATTCCGTTTGACATGAGCGACCGAGCTTAAGCTCCATACACATTGTCGCCGTAGATGACAGACGTACCATCCGGGACGTACCTTGAATATTCATCGACGGATCTCGCTGCCACGGTTATTCCGAATGCTGCTGCGTTTTCGCGACACGACACAACAAATATTCTACGAGCCATTCCTTCATAATTCATGTTAAGATTCGATGCAAAGCTTTCTGACGATTTCGTATGAAAACACGAGGAATCGAGGGCACGAAATATTGCACCGATGGAAATGTTTAGTTTTTGAATTAGAATTGTTGGGATGACGAGGTTAGGAGATTGTATTTAAGCGTTTATTTAAACTCCACCGAACATGGAATATAACTGTCGTCAGGTTGTGAATTAGTGTTGTTAGCACAGAACACAATATTGTATTTTTTAAAACAATTAATACGAAAGAAAAAATGTATGGCAGCTGCGACTTGCTCGGTTGGTTAGCGCGGAAAAATGGCGACGCTCGAAGAGCAGTAAATCGCAGGTCAAAAATACCTTTCCTCCTCCGAGTGTTCCGTGCATTACGGTGTATACTCCAACAAGAATGATTTCAGACTGCGAATTTGTATGCATAATAAAAATGATTTGTTCGACAAAATTATTTTGTCGAATGTCTAAGAAGATATAGATCCTTCAGCATCCACTCCAAGCTGTTCGTCGATCGATGAAACCAGGACAAGACTATCTCAAAATCAGCCGCTATCGTTTCATCGAGGAACTAGGAGGAATTAATATTCCGCTGGGCTCTCGGACGGCGGGCACGTAATTCGCCGCTATACAGATGATAATTCGACGATGATATTGCGCGGAATTATTGTCCACGGGCCGAACAATCAAACGCGCGACGCGCCCGGTAAACCAAAGCCCCATAACGCACGAGTGCGTGGCGTACGTGGCGATACGGAAACACGTCCACCGGCGAAAATACGAGCATTAACGTTCTGCGAAAAATGACCGGTGTTTTAATCTGGGTAGGGCTCTCTTATCCGCGGCTTCGCGGCTCCCCATTAATTCGGGTAATGGAGCCGCGCTGCCATAAATTCGCGCTCGGCGGAAAAACGAGGGGAAAAAAGATCCATTCGTCGAAATAACGAAAAAGGCCGGCCCCCGCGTAAAAAGCACTCGACGACAGGACTGGACAGAGAGAAAGAGAGGAGATATACGGGTCGCGTTTCACGGCGCGACCCCGGAAGATTTGCGAGCGCAAAATCGACCGGAAGCGACCTCGAACGGAGCCGAGGGATATCGCGTCCACGGATAAATAGATCTTCGGAACAAAGTTACCGCTGTCCAAGGATGGTCGAAGCGTCTCTCGAAGTCGTAGTTTTATCCGGACATCTCGAGACAGCAATTGTATTAGCTCCATGGGATCCGCTCTTGAATCGGTTTTCCCGCGACCGCAACAGAAACGACTCTAATTGGACCGTTCACGACGAACCGCTCTCGAAAATGTTTCCAGGACCTCCCTCTCTCGATATCGTGTGTATCGGAATTATTACGAGGTCTCCGTGAAATGTAAATCAGGTTACGGAAACCGGCATGGCAGCCGCCTCCGCTCCGCTCGATGTCAACGCGTTAATCGTCGAACACGCGACCCTGTTTGTCCTCAAATATTCCATCGCCGACGTGATTCGCCATTTATACGGTTCGTCGCGCTCTCTGTCACCGTCCACCCCATTCGCCTGCACAGAATTTACCTGCAGATCCGCAAACCTTCCGAGAAAATACGGCCAAAGTTCCTTTTGACGATTTCGAACGGCACGGGGCGCTAGCTCTGAACTGCTTTGCAGGAGAAACTGTTAAAATTGCAATTAGAGGCGGTTTGTACGTA
The DNA here is from genome assembly GCA_916610255.1 of Lasioglossum lativentre. Lineage (NCBI taxonomy): Eukaryota > Metazoa > Arthropoda > Insecta > Hymenoptera > Halictidae > Lasioglossum > Lasioglossum lativentre. Next base: position 8,663,893 of record OU744363.1, on the reverse strand, counting down.
CATTTGTGATCGGTTTATTCAATTTTCTCTTCTACAATTTTTTTTAATATTTTCGCGAGGCAGTCTGATGAATTTTTCAGGATTTAATCGGAGGATGCGTTATTCGAGTATTATAGACAAGGGCGGTACCGGATTAAGCCAGCGCGGGGCCCGTAGCAAATGTTATGACGCGGCCCCACGCTTACACAGACACAATGAATGACCTTTTTTTTTCTTTTTTTGTTATAGCAAAAATTGTCACATTCGTGTATCGGCGCCTCTTCGATGAAGCAGATCTACTTTATTAATCCATTCTATACAGTAATTATTAATTCAAGGTATGATTTCTCACCGCGGAAGAATGCTTTTTATCGAGAAATAAACATCGAAACAAAATATTAAATAGAGTCGTCAAGGTTCTTAGAAGAAGAAAGACAATTTTATTGGAGAAAAAACATCGTTTCTAAAATGCTCGACTTTGAGATTCGTTTTCTTGAAAACTTTTTATTCAATTTCATTAATATTTTATTGTTGAGATATATGGACATTTAGAAACAAGAATCCTGTCGGTAGAAGTCGATATCTAAAAGTTGATTTTTGGCCAAATGTTACAAAATTTTACGAGCTAAACCTTTTTTTGTTCAAGGCGCGGCATTTGCTACTTCTGCTACGGGGCTTAATCCGACCCTACTTTGAAGTTTTAAATAAAATTTTCCGACTTGCAATCGCACAATGTCTACCACCAGTCAATTAGTTTGTGTGATTGATAGATCCTGGATGTTTCTATTGAAGTAAAGATCACAGTCCACTAATTACTGGCTCGAGTGTACGCGTATGCCCCGCAGCTAATGAGAGGAAGGAACCAATTCGCAACAGAAAATACATACGTACACACACCGTGGGGTATACAGAGGATGTTGAGAGATCAATCGGCTTGTCGATTGACGCCGGACATTAAAGGAAGAGGTCGCCGCTTAAATAAGTAATCCCGAGTCGAGGTGCGCCTCCCGCGAGAATTTGTCTCAAAGGCGAGCATAATCGATCGTGGTGCGCTTCCGAAGGAAACTCGAGATACTAGTTATAAATCGGTTCGATTGGAATTTGTAACTAAACAATCCACTACGGAATACACGACACTAATGCAATTGCTTATTATATATTATATTACTCGTGTCACAACAACGAATAGGAAATTACACTTTGTTGAACCTCGCAACGATGTAAAATCTGCTTCAATAATTTATCAAATTAATGTTCATTTGAAAACTTTTTTCATGTTCTTCTTGACCAATAGCAAAATTATTGTATCTTGGATGATCGTAGAAAATTTTTGTTATTGACGTAACAGTTACAGTGCTACGTTCTAATGAATTTTCTAGCATGTAAAATTTATGTTATTCTTCTGAATATCATAATGGGAAAAGACTCGAGCCCCAAGAAAAAGCCCCTAAACGAACAGCATCCCACAGTCAGACCAGGATATCAAGGATTTCGAGCAGAGACTGCCTCAAGCTTTCTCAGCGAGCGCTGTTTAGGCGAGTGCCGGATGATGAATGCTCGCGCAGACGGGGATCGATGATGCGAGGATTTTTCTCGATGCTATGAACCGTCGGTCCCGAAACGAGCCTTCGGTCTGGACGATTTAAATTCATAACAGCCCCGGCTGGAGAAGGCGTCGGCTCTTTCAATCTCCACTTCTCTCTCAACTATGCTCCGCTTTTCAAAAGAAACCCCCAGCACACCGACAACCGCCATTAGACTGCGGGTTTCGCGCATTTACGACATAACCGAGGCGCAATTTAAAATAGTAGGTAGAATAATATTATTTTCAAACCTTAATTAATTAAAATTATTGAAAAATTAAAGCACTTTCTATCTGGTCTGTATTTCTTTCTATCGACACAGACGTATTTTAATCCATAGTTTGGAAATTGTATGCGGAAAAGATTTTATCCTGTTTCAAAAAAGATAAAAATCTCACTAAATATTTTTCAAACATCTCCCAATTACTATATTTCAGGCAGAGCCGCCGGAACAACTAATCGGTACCAGATTAGTCACGTGACATTGTTTCGCCATGTCACGTGACATTGTTGACTCTGGTTTCGCGAACAAGCTACGCTATAAACGGATAAAATCCGCCATCGAAAAACACAGTTATCAAAACGTCGAACGGACAGAAAAGCACACAGAATGACCGGCTTGGTCTTTCGAAAATGAAGACATTGTTCCGGGAGCGTCAGCCGGAAGGTGCAAGAACAGCTTTTGTCGAGAGTGTATTCGACTTCGCCGAGCCCTCGAGAAATTCTCCGTAGAAAAATCCTGACTCGGAATGGAACGTCCATCATCCTCGATTTTCACCGGAGCATTCAGCGTCTCGCGGTTAATCGATTTCTCTTGTATTACGAAGAAATCGCCGGCTGATCCGCTACGACAGGAATCTGTTAAGACGCGACTTGGCGTTCGTTCGATCGTCTCCCGTTTCATCCGGGATGTCCGAGAGCAGCGTCGTGTTTCATTAATCGGTTGCCGGTGTGTCTCGAGGCTCGGGGATTAAGAGTCGTAACGGAAGTCGGTGCTCTCCTCGGCAACGGTGAATGGAGGGTGCCAGAGGAAATGGGAAGTTGGCTACGGCTACGACTACGCTACCTGTTACTCGCCCGCGACGCTATAAAGGGTAAAACGGCGATTTATAGCCGCGAACAATTTATAGCCGCCCGTGAATTATATCGAAACCGGCTGCCGCTCGCGTTTACCGTAAACGTGGTTAAAGATTCACCTGCTGGCTCTCCCGGAGCCTGGATTTCAATAATTCTGCGAGACGTCGTTGCTCCGAAGAACACCACCGGCTATAGAAATTTTGCAAAGATCGCGTTCGAGATGCGCCTGTGAACTTGGTTCTAGGAACATATTATGGTGTCAATAATTGCGTGAACGTCGGTATGTTTGTTTTGAATATAAGAAGACATTAGGGAGAACCGTAGGGAGAGAACCGTAGGGAGAACGAGCGAGTGCATTGTAGACCACGAGAGAATGAGCATCAAATGTGTAAGAGTAACGAGATATAACTATTATAGAACGAGACAACACGTGGTGGAACAGATTTCCATTTTGCTTAATATTAATACAGTAAACGCTCGATTCTTATCCAACAGTCGTGTTTTTCACGGGCAACTATTGTGCCCGGACATGCTTTTTGAGCGAGACTTCAATAGAGAGCCGAACATAGAGAAGGACAGAATGAAATACGGTTCGCGTGACTGTCCGCGTCTCTTTCTTTCCGATGCGCTGTCCATCCTTGCGACTGAAACTTTCATCGTCGATGAAACCACTAAATACAATTGAAACTATAGCGTGTTTGGTCTTGTTTTAATCAGAAAAATGCCAGAAACAAGCCAGTGAAAGTCTCATAAAAAAATAATGAAAATTAAGAAGTTTGAACATTCGATTGAAGGTGTCAATTTAGTGGTGTTCACACCGATATATCCGAGTCTACATCAATCGTCGAGTGGGTAGACACTGGACAGGGATCGTACTAACAATTTGTTAATATCTTTGTCTTCAATAAATACATATATATATATTATCTTAAAACTCAATCCCGTGTGATTGACCTCTGACAGCACCGTTGGTTGGAGACTCTGTTCATTACACCACGATTGTTCAAACTTTATGCAGAAATTATCCAGCAGAGTCACGCTAATGATAGTCGAAGACGGAGGATGATTTTCTTTTCCGGGAGCGTTTTAGCAAAGTATCAGAGGGACTGTCACGGATGATGATTGTTTGTACGTATGCGTGACCGCAAACCGAGCCGGTGATACAGAAAAATGGGACAGCAGAGTCGGAGGCCATTGTTCGGCCCGCCCGGCCATTGAAAAGAGGAAAAATCGCGTTGCGCTTGGAGAGAGAGAGAGAGAGAGGAAGAGGTGAAGTTCAGAGTGTCACCGATTGTGGCGGAGACGCGGCGCAGGAAAAAATAGAGGACGCAGGCTCGAAGGTGGAGACGAGCTGCGCCTCCAGGACAATGCCACGGGGGCGACGCTGCCTTTGTGTGTAAAACGATCGAGGTTTCGCGCTGCTCCGCCTCTTTTTATCTTCCGCGACGGTACGGCGACGCAATCAGGAACAGGCGACGAGTCGCGTCAGGTTCAAGGTTCCTCGCTGCATCTCTAAGCAGATGGCAGAGCGACCGTGCGAGTCGATGCGAAATACAACGACTCAACAACCAAATTTGATGAAACCAAATTTATTTCGTAAAGCAACACAACAGAGATTTCCAGATTTATGATATTTATTAGTAAATTTTTTGTTGGATTATACACCGTAATGCACGGAACACTCGGAGGAGGAAAGGTCTTTTTGACCTGCCATTTATTGCTTTTCCAGCGTCGCCATTTTTCCGGGCTAAAGGGCCCAAAGAAGGAAGGCAAGTTCGTCAGTCCGTCTAAGCTAGCCCTGCGAGCAAGTCGCAGCTCGCACACATCTTATCTTTCCTTTTAATTGTTGTTAATAAAGTAACATATTGTGTTATGTGCTAATAACTTTAATTCACAATCTGACTACAGTTTTTTCTCTGTGCGTAGGAGTTTAAATAAATTGCTTAAACATCAAGTTCTGTTTAATCTCCCAACCTCGTCATCCCAACATTTTTATTGAAATTTATTTTATAGGAAAATTTAATATTATTGAGGAATAGTAGTAGGCATTCTATGCATGAAAAAAAGGATCCTCCGATCAATCTTGCATTTTTGTCCATTCAAGAATGAACGAGGCGGTAGACAACGCGCCATACAAATTCGTGAAGGATGGATCAGATTAGGGGATGAAGCGGCTGGCAGGTGAACGATCATTGGATCAGCATTGTTTATCTTGTACACTTTTGTGCAGGCGAACAGGTAACGCCATTGAATCCCATTGCGAGCACCGAATCCGTGCCGAACAATGGCCGAGGAAACGCAACGATCGAAAGGAATCCTATCAAAATGCATTTCCTCTTTGCAGCTTATCTCCGTATAGCCGAGATAAAGAATAGAGCCGAGGTAGAAACAGGAGAAAGAGACCGGAGATGAATCGCCGGTGAAGTGAGTCAGCAAGAAATAGAGATAGCACCGGTACAGAGAAAATGTTTGACGGGCTTCCATTATTTCGAGCGTTTTAACCCTTGGAGAGGGGCTGGCCTAAGTGGCAGCTTATCGACCCCCATCAGTCATAAAGTCCAACACGATTTCGTCCAAATATCTTTTGCCCGAAACATTCGGGAAAAAATTATTTCTAAATTTAACTCTGAACGATTGGAAAAACGCACCGGAAATTAAAAATATACTGCCGGTGAGTCATCTTTCGCCAGGAATATTTTCAAAAATTATTTCTTGCCAAGGTCTTGAAGATTGACGCTGAAGGCTTGTTTCTCGTTTGTAAAAATTATGGAGGTAGCAGATTTAATTTACAGAGTCTCGATGGGATCATTGAAAATTAAAATATTACGCTTGGACCACTTAAAAAAATATCATTTCCTGCAGCTAACGTTTTCAAGATCAACATGGAGACTGGATTTCGTAAGAATTCTGAAGAAGGCAAATATAATTTACAAAGATAAGGCTTCTCGGAAGGAGCATCGCAAATGAAAAGAGTCTAGCTGTTGCATCACATTTCGCCAGGAAACGTCTCGGAAAAATTGCGTCTCGCTGCGCCGACGTTCTCGAGATAGATATTGGAGACTCGTCTTTCGTTTGCGCCGGCCATAAAGATTACAAATTTAATTCATAAAGCCTGAAGTCTCTAGGAAAGAGTATCGGAAATACATGGGTATGTACGCAGATAAGTTCCAGATAGCCGAGGTCTCTCCCGGCTAAGCCGTAATAGCCGTTCCATATTGTCCGAGAGGGAGGAAACGCCTGGGGACGTATCTTCCGCGTTTTATCACCGGAAATAAGGGGAGAAGTTTCGCGAGACGCGTCCCGAACGGGTTACCCTCCCGGAATCGCATTTTTCATGGCGAGACCGTATCTTCTTGCTAGCATGAGTAAAATAAGGCGTGTACGTGTCGGCTAAGAGGAAAAGACACGCATTTGCGGGAAGATGCACGCGTACGGATGCACTTTTCGCGACGCAATTCGCGTCAGACGTCGCGCGTCGCGAGGGGACGCGGCGTTATCCGGAGCTTTTCTTGGCTTTAACGGGACCATTTTTCGTCTCAAACCCCATCCGAGACCGCAAACTAGGTTTCTTTGGCATCTAGACATTTTATGATGGACGTGCTTTCAGTCACTTCCAAGCAGTCGACGTTATATTATCGCACTGACGCGAGTTAGCAGTAATTATTATTAGACTGCGGATAATTTAATAAATTTAACAAGATGAACCGGAGCACAGATTAATGTTGTTTTTTTTTAAAGTATTAAGATTGAATACATTGACGTGTAACGTCTTTAAAATCACACCGAAACATACGGGTGTACCAGAACAGAAATTTGAACCGCAAGGAAATGGGTTATATCGATGGAGTCAGCTGCAATTCAACCTTTCGGTACACGAAAGCGCGGTGATTCGTGTATTTGTGTATAGAGTGCGGTGATTCGCGTGTTTGTGTATAGAGTTTGTAGAGATCGATCGATTTAAGTAAGAATAAGTGTATTATCCCTTTGCACTCGGAGCTATATTAACTTAACAACGAAAGATTTGTCCATATAATATTTCCATTCTATGTATACAATATTTTTTCTCATTTTTTGCATATGAAACTGATATAATATCTTACGTAAAATGTAAATGTCTAGTAGTTTATTAAATACGAACAAAAATAATAATGTGAACAATATTTCTAAGAATGGCATTGCAATTTTCAGTGGTGGCTCAGAGTCGCCATCCGAGGGCTAAGGGTTAAAGGACAAGACGTTTCACGTTAAACCAACGGCCGTGCGACCCGACATGGCCACGCCCGATTTTTTACTCGATTTTGGTCCCATGGTAGCGACTTTCTTGCAGAAGCGAGTGCGTCAAAGGGCCAGAAGACCTTATAATCACCGAAGGGCTCACAGAAGAGGCACGGGGGGTAGTTCGATGACGAAATTCAACCGTTGGCGACAGTCAACTATATCGATCCTCGCCCTCCATCGACCGGATACTCCACTCTACGTTCGGGCCGTGACGTTCGCCAACGATTTGCGTAAATGTCGCTGCGTCTGACAGACGGCAGGACAAAATGACCGGGCTTTTTTCCCCCTCCTCGTCCCTTAGCCGAGGGAATTATTTCCCCTCTCCCTCGATGAGAGACGTGTCCCTCCTTATTCCGTACCCCCACACTTTTGCCGGCGTTTATCTTCAGCCCTGTCCCTCCGGCGACAAAAGAACCGTGTTCCGCGAAAGGTAACGCGACGCTCGGAGACGTCGCCGTTTGTTTTCCAAGGGAAGTTGAAACTGAGGCGTATAACAGAATTCCAATAACGAGCGCCTTCGGAAAATGTCGCCTCGGTTTCATTATTCGACTAGGAACACCGTTAAATACATATAATACGATCCTCGAGAAGGGACCATTGTCCGCTTATAGTTTAATAGAACCTCTTTAATGTAACAAGAATAATAGCTTGGAACACGGTCCTCGAGGTTGTAAATATTTGTCCCCATTCAAATACTCCATCGAGAACCTAAAAATCCTCCAAAGATGAATCGATACGACCTCCTTTGCCTCGAATAAATTTCCATATAGAAAATCCTGGTTTTCAGTCCTTGAGAACCCAACCAGGGAAACAAATGAATGCAACAGAATTCGCATGCGGCGCGCGGCGGTATCTACTAAATGCGCCGATCTTTGCTCCGTTGTCAAGAATAACTTAATGATACCATTCGTTTTTTAACTGAATTATTTCTGTGAATTCCATTACGACTTCTCGTTTCGGTATCTGGGGTAACGAAGTTGCTGATGATTTAGCCAACAATGCTACCACTTTTTGTTCCTTAGGTATTTCGAGAATTCCTTTTACCGATCTGTACGAACTGTTCACGAAAAAAGCTTTGGTAATTATGCAGATGATTGACGACCTCGCCGATTTCGATGACCTTGAAATATGTTGTCAAAGTTAAAAATTCATAGAATTTCATTCTGAGTGAAAAAAATACTCGAAAAGAACATTATGCTGGATACCTTGCCGAATTTTTATTTCGCCGACAACATGATTTCGATCACCGAATAACTGCATTTCTTGATATTATGGCAGATGTATTTCCAATAATTATTAATAAAGCAGTGTATTACTAAATACATAGTGTAATTTATTTTTAAGTATATCTCGGAAACTAAGGCCGAGCGGCGGTAACTTGTATAGGGAAAAGTTGTTCAGTATAGTGACCTTGACAACACATTTCAAGGTCATCAATCATCTACATAATTACCAAAGCTTTTCACAATAATTCCACGATTATAAAAAACCAAGGCTTGTACAAAGGTAAATTCTATTTCCTTCATATCTTTAGGGATAACCGACATCCTTGGTTCAAACATAAAAAACCATCCCGCCTCTTTATTGTCACATTAAACAGTAGCAAAGCTGATCGCTATCATCACGCTGGCTCTCTCGCTCGTATCGGTATTATTGACAACCCTAGGTGTAGATGTGGTTTCGAGTGTGAAACTCTAAATCACGTCCTTTGCCAGTGTAATCTCTACGATACTCAACGATCATTGCTATTGCAAAATCTCTTCAAGTTAAGATTTCAGCTGCTTTTGGACGTTTCTATGTTTCTGGCTGGCCCCAATGACGTAGCCAGCCTTCATATAATGTCATTTAAAAAAAAAACTGTAAAAAAAAAATCTGCGCGTTTAAAAAGCAAGTCGGGAAAAAGAAGCGATATACCCTCATTTTTGTTTATATAGAGTTGTAATAAATCTCTTATGAGATTTTCTCAATAAAAAACTCCATTATGAATAACCAGAGACTCGTCAGGCAGGCCATGCCCAATTTTTTCAGCGCCCTCTCGCCAACGGTAAGCAGTGGTTCGCGCGTAGCGAACGATTGATTTGCCGAGTTTTATTGCGCGTTATGGAATATTATCTTGGCTCGCAAATCACGGGCTCGGCCGATCGCGTGCCTTTGATCGACAGGCCGCGCACCCACGCCCTTCGGGAACCCGTCGGAACGAGCACTCTCTCCTCTCCCCAGGGACGTGCATGTGCACGGTTGTTTCGTAGTAAAACGGTTGAACCTCGTTAGAAAGCGCGACGCGATCGATATTCGTCCGCGGAAAACCGTTTCGCGAACGCGCCGTCGAACCGGATACAAAGCGCCCAGCGTATTTTCCGCCGGTAATAATCGAGACCGGGGATCGATTGTTCGGGGACGGGACACACGTCGCGTCGATCTGCGCCTCGGTAAATAAACGGGGCCGACGTCGCGCACGCAAAACCCCGGGACCAGCGAGATTGAGTTTCAGCACGGTTGACGGTCCTTTCTTCCTTCCTTCTTCCAACGTCGACGTTTAGGAAACGAACCTGTCCGACGTCGTTACCCGACGTTAGATCAATGACGGCCTCGTCGAAACTTTCAGCCTCGGCGAACTAACTATGTACAGTATTTTATCGATACATGTACCAAATGTCTGGCACATAATTGTCCCTGAACTACCCCCACTCCTGTGGGGTATACCCCGTCAGGTATATCGGTGTGAGACCAGGAGACCACTACTAATCCAATAACAAAACTTGTTTATTTTCTTATTATTTTTTTATGGAACTTTCGCCAACATATTCTTGATATTTTTCTAATGAAATTCATACCAAAAATAATATAATTCCGATGATATTTACGTGTGTAATGGACGATGGAAGTTTCGTGCGCAAGGAAGGACAGCGTATGGGAAAGAAAGAGCCGCGGATAGTCGCAGTCGCCGGCACAGTTCTAACTGTAATCCCAATAAAAAACTTTTTTATTATTACTTATTTTTGTATGAGACTTTCACCAATATATTTGTGGCATTTTTCTTATTAAAATGATACCGAACACGATATAATTCGGACCATATAAAGGTATATGGACATTTACAAGTCAGGTCTCATAAATTCATTAAATATCATCGGAATTATATCGTATTTGAGATCATTTTCATTAGAAAAATTCCAGGAATATGTTGGCGAAAGTTCCATAAAAAATAATAAAAAATAGTTTTGTTATTGTATTAGTAGTGGTCTCACACCGATATACCCTTCGCTGTACGTTTTCACGTTCGGCAAAAGTCAAAGAATAGTATCCCTGGCCGGACTCGTGGTTGGGACAATTATATCGATAAAATACTGTACTGCGAGGAAACGATAGGAGTGTGACGCAGCTACCGTGACGACTGATTGGCCGGGTCGCTTCTACGAATGAAAACAATTCTTCCGATGTAATTGGAGAATTCGAGAAATGTATATGTAGATACCGCAAAAATGTCAAGTACATACATATTACGCTATGACGCGTGTGTTGGGGATTAACGAACGAACGAAAAATTGCGAATGGGAATCGATAGATCGATGAGAGGGATTATCTCGTCTGCGGTTGTTAGCGCGCAGCGGCCGTTTGCGCGGTAAATCTGCGGTGGAATCTCCCAATCGCGTAAAATATGCGTCGGAAAATATATCCGAAGTCCCGTGAAGCCCGATTGTCCGTGAGTGACGCGAATTCGCGGTGCGACGCCAATGCCGTCCCGAGCACCACGGGTCATCAAAAATTTAGGTCGCCATGGAAGCAGACCATGAATTTCACTCTGATTGGCAGCCGCGCGCCGTCGTTTCCTCTCAAAATGTTCTACAATGCATCGGACGCGAAAGGAAAGCCGTGGCGAGTAGCTAGCGCGCACGAATTCGCGTCTTTCGATCGTGAAATTAAAAGGGATCACCGGCATTTGACGTATCCATTATTTTCATCGATTTTCACGGTGCTACACTGTTCCGAACTTCGCTCGAATATTTCAGGGATTCTTTTCGTTGTCTTCAAAAATTTGATTAATTGTAAATTAATTGTTAAAGTAAAACATTTCTGGGAAAAAGCTCAGGATCCAAGAATTGTTGCGGTGTTGTATCTGCTGATACTATGTATCGAAAAATAACGATCGACATGAGACGCGAGTGGATAGGACGTAGATTGTACGTCGTCCCTAAGTCCAGTTCGACGGAAGAGTCGGTATAGGAAGGACATACCTGGTACAATTTCTAATCACTGTTTTATAATAAAGTTTAAGTTTTAGAAGGGACTTATTTCACTAGGTTGTCTTTTGATTAGAAAGAAACTCCACTCCTAACTCCACACCGAAATAATATATTGTAAAAATAAATACCTTTTTCATGAATATAAGATTAAGTATTGCTTAAGAGGCTTGCAATTTTACAGAGTAACAACGCAGATCCGCAAAATTAAATTTTTATTATTCAAAATTACCGAACACAATGAAACATCTTTATTTTTCAACGAAAATCTAAAATCTCTGTGAGACCCCAACTAACTAACGCCAGGTTAATGAAACCGGTCGCTCGACAGTGGTTTGGGGTACAGTGTTAAAAGCTCTGATCGAGTGACGTAACGTGCCAATAGACGTTCGTAGAGAAGACTGTTGAATTTGTAGAAAGAGCGATCGTGTTCCGCGACGGTTCCCTGAACAGGAATCCGTGTCGTGTAACGATACCAGCGATTCGCAATGACCTGAATCGCAGACGGGAGTCGAACACGGTCTGACACCGGTGAAACAGTTCGTAGGGATTGCGTAGATTCCGTTCTAGGACGATGTTTCGCGTGGGAGGACAAGAGAGAAAGAGAGACGCCGTTGTAAACCGATACCGCGCGGAAGCTCCGATTAACGAGCAGCCATTTACAGGCCTACATCGGCGAAGACGCGGATACCGTTACAGAAATCCGGAGCTGGTATTCTTCCACGGGGCGAACACGCTTTGTCTAGCTCGATCACAGCTGAAACACCTCACTATATTTTCCTCACCGGTTTCCCGACCGGGTCGCGTCTCGCAAATGGCAACAAACGACCCCGCAAGCTAGCCACGCTAACCAGCCATCATTTTCGCTTTGAAGTTTCAAAATTGAAACGATACGGGCACCGTTCTAACAAAATTCCTACGATACCTTTTAACCCCTTGCACTGTAATACCGAGTCGGACTCGTGACGAAGATTTCGAAGATAGTCTACTAAATATTCATGCTACTAATTTCCTTTAAACTTTAAATTGCAATAAAATTATATTTTCTTGTTGTTGAAACCATTGGAAGACTGCATAGGTATAAATTACATACAAACTTCCTTTTTTCTATGAAATTAGAAACGACAAATAAATTCTAATCACTGCAACCGTAAAATGAATCGTAGTGCAAGGGGTTAAACAGTCATATGGACATCGTTCGTACGACATTCGTTCAAGGTACAACTAGTACACATCAGACATGCTTTTAGCATAAATCTGTAAGGACTTCCGAAACTTTCGAAATAATGCCGTTTAAAGTTTTAATCACTTTGTATAGAACATCGGTTAAATTGCATTATTTTTTCGAGCTTTTCGAATTTGTTTCCCTGACTTTTTTTCCTGGCAAATACGTAAATCCTATACTCTGAAGCTCAATTAATGCATAAACTCTGTGGCGTTGTTTACACTATCATATTAGTAATGAAGTATACAGGGTGGTCCGTTTAAATAAGGCCACCTAAATATCACTTCAGGTTTTTTTTTTTTATTGTACAGTTGTATCCTCCAATAAGAGGTTATTCTGCAGTCTGTATTACATATATAATACTACAATCATAACCTTATGCTACTGTATATTTCGATGCAAAAAAAAATTTGCTACTTTAATTTTCGAAGATCAAGGTCATTTTAAGGTCATGTTATTATACATATCTGAATGTATTTTTCCATCAGTTACACGATCCATTAAAAAAAAAGGTGGTTATGTATCAAAAAACATCGATGACCTTTATAACTACGAAAAAAATATTCGTGCCAGATATTTGGTCCATTGACACCATGCACATTACGTAGCAAATATTTTTTACATCACAATAAGAGATATTTAGGTGACCTTATTTAAACGGACCACCCTGTATACGGTATAAAGTGTAGTTAATAAAATAACGTATCCACGTATAAAGACATTTCCAACAAAGGACATGAAAAGGAGAACTAGAAGAAAAGAATCGGAACAGGATCGCGTGTCCCTAAGCATTCCCGTTGATCCATCATCCGTCAGAATCAATTCCCTTCGGATGGAAGATGCAGGATGGTCGCAAAGTTGCAGGAGAGTGTAATATTGTCGGAGGGCAGGGTGCACGTCGGATCGGTGAGAAAAATCTCGCGGGAAGAGTTAGCCGGGCAATATGGGGGTCGATGCGCTCTGCTGGGTTGCTCGTTGACAAATGGACGCGGCATGGTACGGCAGGATATGGTGTGGTATGGTATGGTATGGTATGGCAAGACGAGGAGAGCCGAGGGAGGCGAACGAGTCCGTGAGCGACGCTCGCTCGGCTGGACAGGGTGACAGGGTGCAAGCTGACTCGTAACTTTTCGAGACAGTTACGCAAATTGCTCTCCCGACGCGACGCGACGGTGTGCCTATGCCGTCAGGGGGACAGAGACAGAGGATGTCCGAAGGCCGAGCACGGCGATTTATGGAAATTGGAGAATCCTACACGCGAGTGCACCCCCGCTTCGTCGACGCTCTCGCCGACGCGACGTCAGTTTTGACGGGACGCGATGACGAGCGGCCGTCACGTCGCGTCGCGTCGCGTCGCGACTCCAAATTGAATACACCGGTCGACGGTCCCCACTACAACGCACCCATTCACCAAACTATTCCGCTCTGACTAAACGGAAGCCCGACAGGTGCTGTGCGGCTCTGTGAGCCAATTTCTGCTGGGAGAAGCCCGACGCGGCTCGTGTCCATGTATGCAGTATGGAACGCGACGAACACCGGAAGCGGCGCTAAATGATTGCAATTTTCGGAGAAGCGCTGTTCATTCAGCGGATCTAATCCCCGAGTCGGGGATCCTGTTTTATCTCGAGTTTGTTTGCTGCTTGCTTTTGTCGCGTTCCGTTGGATCCAATAAGATGTTACTGTTGCGCGCCATGTTTCTCAGACGTTCAAACGGGGGTTCCGGATGGGGGGAAAAAAGCGAAAAAGATAATCGCATGAAATGATGGGGGCCGCGGGGGAACGGGGAGCGGGAGGGGACAGGAGGATGCGACCGAATTAATCCGGCGAATTTTCGCTTAATGGGGTGCGCGAGCCAGTTAAGAAAGTTGTCGCTGGCTAATTAGCGGAGAGCGGACCGTGAAGGGGGAGGGAAGGGAGGGGGGGGAGGAGGATTACGACGACGCACAATTATGAGAAAAAGGTTGGAGGAAGCGGTTGATAAAAGGTGATACGAAAATCGCGTCGTCACGGTTCGGTTCGCGCGCGGCCATGGAAACAACGCGGTGGAATACCGTTGCGCGGGCTTTTAGAACCATAACGGAACTCATTGTTTCCGAGCCGGCAGCCATCGAGCACGAAAACTTCGGAGGAAATTCCGTGGACTGGAAGACGCAACATGCTCGATCTAGAAACGATTCCGGAGACGCAGAACCACCGTTTTTTTTTTTCTATTATAATAACAAATGGCAAGCCCGATTGGTGCCGGCTACAAAAGAAGAGGACATGGTCGTTAGGCGCGAATACTGTGCGTAAAAGGACGCTCCAGTTGCGTCGCCACTTTGAAAACGGATCGCGCTGCGTTAATTGGGGCCTGGATGCCTTGAGTAATTAACACTCGGTCGCGCAAGCCGGGTTCATTTGGATTCTACGTTTCAGCGGCTACGTCTGGCTGTGCTCGTCTTCTGACGGGGCTCGCTTAGGCGTTGCTTGTTGTTGCTATTATTCGCCCGCGCTCCGTAATGCGGATGATATCGTTGGAAAAGGGCGTTCATGCTGCGAAAGTCCGGGTACGGTGACAAGCTGTTATCCTTATTATTATTATACGCCTTTGCAGTATTGTGCAAGTTAGACGACTTGGAAAATGAAGAAGGTAAAGGAGGTTAAAGAAATGGGAGAGAAGGCGTGGCCTCTCCCGAATAGGCGTGGTCTACCTCGAGTAGGCGTGGCTACACCGCAGAACATTCTACGGCCAGAAACGTGTTCATTCATCGATTCCTAATCCGTAGACACTTTCAGCATCCAGATCCATACGTAGATCTATAGCAAATGAGATTTTTCCGCAACACTAAGGGAAATTCTGTTACGCGCGAACGTTCCCAGAGGTAATCCATTAGCCAAGCATTCGGCACCAAACTCGCCGAACAGTATTTCACCGTAGCGAGTTGCTGGGCATGGCCACGCTAACGCGAAAACTCAAACGGCGAAAAAAAAGGGAGCTTCCGTTCGCGTTCTGCGGTGCATTTCCATCAACTTCCGGGTGGTCGGAAGCGAGAGGTGCACAATGGCGATATTCGGGCCGCGTTCGGAACACACCGGGAACAATGTCGGGGGAGGATCTTCTCGCGGAATTCAATGGAACTCAACAGGTTTTTATCCGCAACTGCTTGAACGCGGCTTATGAATTCACGGGCCGATAAATCCGCCGGTTATTGTTGCCGGTGCCGGGCCCGACTACCTCGACACGCGTGTTCCCGTCTATTTACTCGCCGAGCAGATGCGTGTGCCAGTCTCTCGGTGCGTTTCTATATGTACACGGTTCTGTGCAACGACGCGCGCGTGTGCGTGCGCGAACGCGGTTATCTGCGAGCGGGCGAACAGGACAATAGGCAGATAAAGCCGCGACTAAAAGCAAGCCCATCGCGGCCATCCATCCCCTACGGTGAAATGTTTGTTGGTCGCCGGGGTGGGCGTCGCGACTGAAAAGCCTCGAATAAACCACCGACGCCGCAACCACCGCCCTTCGCGACCGACTTTCCACAAATCAGGCCCGAGATGCTCCCCGGAGACCGTCTACCCCCGTTCTTCGCTATTTCCACAGACTCCGATCCAATAAACACAATGATTAACCCCTCGACACTCGCACCCGTGTCGCACGCCAATACACTGGGTTGAAAACACCATGGAATCTCTTTTTTTTTTACTTTTTTTTTTAAACTGAAGAGCACATTTTATACGCGACAAGCTTTTACCAATGGCGATCCGAATGACGTCAATTTTCACTTGATCGAATGGGGACGTGCTTGAAAATTGATACGAGGTCCAAATGCCGAGTTTCCGATATTTAACGTGCGATCGAGTAAATTTGTTTTATTGGACGCGCGTCGCGATAAATGTATTATTTCTATGTGTAGCTAGACGTGTTCAATGTCTAGAAAAATTTTATACTAAGAAAACGTCGGGAGTAGCTGGAGCAGCTAGCTTAGAAATCCCGGGTCAAACTGGACCCAGGTCTTGATATCTTATAAATAAATGCCCAGGGACGGATTTAGTGCGGTTTAGTTGGTATGCCCGGCCTTCTGCCGGGAGAGCCCAACGTAACCCTCCCCTCCACTCAGGCGAGGACGGGGGGGTTTCCATAAGGATTTCGCGCACTTAAAAAAAAAAATAAAAAGGTCCTCGTATCTGCAGGTTAATATATTCTACGTTCTCCAAGCATTCTCGCGTCAGAAAGGGTCAACAGCCATCAACTAGTAAATAACAAGTGTTTAGACAAGCCCCGAGAGCAACATTGTGCCCTGGTGTTTCTGGGAAATTTCGGCGTGCACCTGGCAGGTCGATTTCCACGGTTTGACTCGGTCGCATCTGTCCCTCGAACGGTATAGTTTCCCACGCGTCGAAACCAGCCCCACCGTCCTCCATCCTCTCGAAGTCGCGGCAATCAAGCCGCGAAATATACGTCGCGCGGTGGCTGAATCGCAGTTTCGGATCGGAAAGAGGTCGGGGGAATCGGCGGAGCCTAGCTGGAAAGACTTGGTAATTACCCGGTTAATTATCTCGGTGGTAATTGCGCCCCATTGAAGTCGCGGCTCGCCGGGAAAAGCGGGGGAAGCGGTGGTTTTGCCTGGTTTTCACGGCGGAACCAGGACTTTCTCGATCGTTTACAGAACGGGGGCTGGAAACAAGCGGTTCCCTGGGGATCGGGAATTCATTAAACGGTCGGGCCAATTGTCGGGGCTGTTCCCGTCGCGTCGGCAACGTTCAACTTTCCGGACGGCTTGGGACGGATGTTCCGAATAGTTCTCCGTCGACGAAAGACGGACCGCTCCTTCGAGCATCTTCCGAGGCGTTGGGAAACACGCCGAGCGCCGGAAGAACCTGTGTGTGTGTGTGTGTGTATGTGAGACGTATAGAGAGAGAGAGGAAGAGAGTTGGTCTTCTCTCGAACCACGGTTTAATCCCTTTTAAAGCGTCCAGGAGTTAAACCGGCTGGCCCGAAAGTCGAATCCACGAGGGAAACGAGTGCTCCGCCTCCGAAGATTCGATAAGGAGCCGGCTGAGGTGGCTTAACTCGCCGAGGATATTCAATTCCGGATACCCCGCCGCGAGGATAATTGTTATCCTGTTTCCGGACGCGACAAGTAGTCGCCCGGGATCCTTATGCAAATTCCAATGGCCCTAGATTGTCTTAGAAAATTTGGAATGCTGATTCTGCGAGCATGTTGATTTGCCTTTCGGTCATTCGGACGTCGCAGGGAATTATTCGTCCGATTGTACGAGGAAATGGTTGCTCGGTTCTATTGTCCATTTAGGTTTATATATGTACATTCAGAAAATACTAAAGAAAATTGCTAACAAACCGCGTATATCGAAATTAGAAACTCGGCTTTATCTTGTTCTAATTGTAAGATGTAGCAAGGGAAGCTAAAGAGTTACAATTAATCAGTTGGCTAATCTTTTACGGCTTTTAGTCCCGACAAGTTCCGATGAGATTCACTTCGCTCAAATGTATTGCAAGAAATCTGATCGATGTCTTTGGAGAAAATAACATATATCTAAAACTGCTATGATAATGATTATACTCTAGCCTTTCTACTACTACATATTTATCAAACTTTTAGAACTGCAATTTTCTAAGGTGTTCCCATCATGCTGTACAAGACTCGCTATATGGCAATTACTGAAACGAGGGACCCGACGATAGAACGAAACGAGAAATAAGAGCAAAACGGTCCGACAGAAGGAAAAACAGTCTCGGGAAGAAAATTACCGAGTGTTTTCTTAGCCCCGTGCAATATAATATCGAGTCACTCTCGCGACGAAGATTCTGGACAGAATCCGCAGAACTAGAAAGAAATAGCAATATCAATGTTATTATTCGTTCGTTTTAAAATACAATCCTATTCCCCTGTCTTCACTATTGAAATAATAAATTTCCTTTTCTACTAGAAAAATTATCCAGGACAAATTCTACCGACTGTATCTGGCGAAGAAAAGTTCGTGTAAGGGGTTTACGGTCTCGGTTCTCTGTTTCGTGACTTTTCCGGGAGCGAGGAGATAGAAGACGTTAATCGAATAGAACTGTCGACGTTCAACAGTTTCGCGGCGGTCCGAAATTAGCAGGGGGTGGTTTCTAAGAAATCCTTCTCGCTTCTCGTGGCTGGCCGGAGCACTTGTTGCCTCGAATCTCAATGCGCTTTCGGAGGCAGGATGAAACACGGAGCAACGGCGGCGGCGGCGGCGGTGGCGGCGGCGGCTGGCTTCTCGCTCGGATCGAAGCGTAATTGCTCGACGGGACCGCTCGAACCGGTTCCAGGAACGGAAAACCTTAAGCGATTTACTGGTTAGGGAAAAGGGGCGCGCGCGTTTAACGACGAGAGGCAGTTCGATTCCAGATTCGAGAACGATACCCCGGCGTCCGTATTCCCCCGTTCCATTAAACTTCCCCGATACAATGTACCGAAGGGGTGTAACTTCGGAAACTTATTACGTGTTTTCGACGAGATCGTAAGTCCCGCGTCACAGTAACTCCGGTAGAAACTTCTCGCGCGAGCCAATCGAAAAAACCGTCCGCGGATTACTCGCGCCCTGGGCAATCATCATGAGTTTAATGTTTAACCCTCGTTGGGCAACCTGGGTCGTTTATGTCCGCTATATTAGGAATGCAGTTAAGAATACGAAGGGCTACAATGATGTAACAACGTACGTCACGTGTAGCTCCTAGGGTTTTTGTAGAAATAGGCATGCAAGAAGGACCACAATTTCCCCAGGGTCATAGAGAATGTATGTATAAAGCGTAAAAGGCTCTTACCATAATGTCGAAGGTCTTCGGAGTAGTTGGGAATTCTAAGATGTTCTTCAAGTATTTCAAAAGTCCTTGGGAATACACAAAGGGCCGCGCAACTAGAAGCGAAGGGCAAACGGTTTGACAATACTCGGATTCTTAGGAATATAAAGGGCCATATTTTCCGAGAGTAAAAAATGGGAATGCATAAAGACCATCGCAACTTTCAAGGAACACAGAGAATGCACAAAGGGCGGGCAATATCAAAGGTCTTGAGCATCTAAGAAACGCCGTATTCCAGGAGAAATCTCGAGCATGCAAAGGGCCAAGATTGCAATGGAATACACCGACGAATTTATAACAAAACAGTTCCAGAAACAGTAGTCTAGTGTGTAGATACAGTATATTTTTCCACGTACTTGAAACGGAGGAATCGAGAGAGAGTACATTGCCTATGCAACGTAATAAGGGTTTAGGCATACACTATTAAAAAAAAGCCCCGCGATTCATGCAGATATTTCGAAGAAAAGCGGAAAATCTGGATAATCGCTCCGGGGAAAAAAGGTGGGTAATGGACGTGTTAAGAGAATGAAGGCTCTTGGAAGAAGAGCGTATCCGGGGTCCTGGGAATTTTTAGTGTGCTCTAAATGCTCCTGGGGAATATCAAGTAATTACTAAATGGCTGTCTGTCCGCCACGGAGTAGCGAAGATCATAATCAACGAGACGCGCGGCAAAGATGGGAACCGTTCCGAGGTACCCAGACAGAAAAGATTGCGGAAAAACTGCCGGTAAACGCGTCGGGGACGCTTTCTAGAGCGGCCTCGCGTTTCTATGTTTGGCTAGAGCCGCGAACAATGCTCGGAGAGATCGTCTGGACAGCTCGCGATCTCTAAACCATCGGGGTCAATCGCGAGTACAGCGCGTATATCGCAAGTATACCAACCCTTTGAAATTTGCATAGTCTGGACTGTCGAGAATTACGCCATCATAATGCTTCTCACATTTATTAGATATATTCATGGTCGTTATATTAATAGACCCTTGAATCTTGGATTATTTCGATAGTAATTAAGATACCGAGCCTCTCTGTTACATACAAGTATAGAATGATTAACCTTCTAAATGATGAAAGTATTGAAATATTGATTAGTTGGTATACCTATTTTTGATAAGGCACTGCAGCATCCACCTTTGATCGCCGCCAGTTTCGATAACTTTCGGTGGCTGGTCTTGGACTTTTGGTTGGAAGCGGGCCGTGTTAGGGGGGCCCATAAAACGCGATCGTATCTGTCAAGAGAGCCGGGAAAGATTAGGAAAATTCCTCGGGAATATGGTGTACGTAGGTGCGGAGAGGAACGTGGGAATCGGGTACGATTCCACGCCGTTAGACGTCGGAATCTAAATAACGGCTGGACGCCTCACGACGTCGCCACCCCGGTCACCCTCCTAACCTTGATTCCCCGAAGACTGTACGTTCCTATTCGAGGCTCGTAGCTCATCTATTAAAGGTCTCCTCCCGGCCGCGCTATCGCGGGGCGGCCTTTATTATCGCGTGAGCTAAAAGGCTTTCCTGATCGATCCCGAAACGCCTGGGAATCGTAAAAACCTTGGAATTAAATGTCAGCCGCCGACGGAACGGGCCGCGGCGAATTTAGTCGCGGAATCTCGGTCGCCCCCGTTGCTAACCCCGTTCTTTGTCCGGTCCGTCATCCGAGCGCGTAAACTACCCCCTCAGCGTCATAACGCGATTATACGGGAATTTTTCGAGCACTTACCGAGAGAGAGAGAGAGAAAAAGAGAGAGAGAGAGAGAGCGCCAAATAGAAATTATTCGGACGCTATTAATTTTCGTCGAGAAATGTCAGGGGTGAGAAAAACCACCCCTCTTTGGAAGCGATTTAAAGATCGTTAGGTTGGTCGCTGGATTTTTCGAGTATTGTTCTTTACCCACGGTCATAAACGGTGAAGAATACTACCCCCAACAGCTACGATGATTACTATTGTATTCTTCAAAAGCAGAATACAGCAGTTTATCATTGTTAATAATGCTTTTTATTATCAGGGGTGAGAAGAAATACTACCCCTATCAGAAAGTGATCGATAAAACGAATTGAAGAACAGTCTCGACTACAACTAAACAGGATTGTGGATGAAAGGAATATATAGACCGCATTCCGACACATGAAAGAAATATTAACCGAACGATGAATGTAAAGTTGCGAAAGCAACAGGACGATGTATTATTTACAATAATTCTTAGCGCTTCGTACGCAACGATGGGCGATAAAAATAGTAGATTATCGTTCGGCACTCCGTCCGCGAAAACAACGCGATTCGTTTTTACATTAATATTTCACTTGCACTTGTTCCTGGGTCCGATACGCGAATAATTTTTCCAACGAGCTCTCTCGGCGATATCAATCGGGTAATTTTTTCCGAGGGGGTAGAGGAAAAAAGCCCATCGTTGGCTCGCCGGAGCAAAAAACAGAAGGAGAAAGCTCTCTCGCGGTGGCGAATGGCCATGACCGAACCGGGCGAGCCGGGTCGGGTCGGGCCGGGTCGGACCGGGCCGCGCGTAATTGTTTACCGTAAACCAACCCCTCGCGGAGGCTTTCCTCGACGCTTTTCACGTCGTCCAATTACATCGTGGCGCTCTCTCCCGTCCCTATAATTCGAGGCTCTCGCGAACCGCTCGCGAGACCACGGACGAGTAACAAGTGTTTGTGAGCAGTAGAGCCACCGTCTAAACACGAAAGGGGTGGTTTCCGCTGAAAACTTTCGGGGAAACTGACGCGACGCCTCCAGGGATTCGCGTAAACACATACGGTGACCCTAGCCGAAAGTTCGCGAAACAACGCAGAAACGACTCGAAAAAGCAAACTCCGCATCGTCCACGGGCGTTAACGCTTTGCGCACCGAAGCGAGAGTCTCGCGTGGATCAGTAAGATCGGTGAGTTCTTACATTTTTAGTTTGCGGTTTTACTTATGTATATCTCGAGGCTTTAACTGAACCCGCTCTAAATTTCCATGAATCACTAAATTTTTATTCGGGCTGTTCTTTTACTTTCATATGAAATGTTCGAACTGTCAATGCTATTCTAGTTTCTATTAATCCTTATTACGTCGAATACCGCGTATAGGCAAATCTCACTTTTTTATTTTCACCATTGTATTAGTTCTATACTTGATATAAAAATGTTTAGTGCAAGTTGAAATACTTCTCGACCGTTGAGGATTAATATAAAAATTTGTATATGTGTAGTTCTATACGATAGTCACTTCTTAGATTACGATCTAGATATATTGTCAAAATACTGTCTGCGGTTGTAAAGAAGGCAGCTAGAAGGGATAAGGATCTGATAGGTATTAACGCATAAGTTTGCTATTGGTCGAAGAGGGACAATGTCAAAGAATGAAATAGTGAACAGGTAGGGTCTCCACTTGTCGTCCGCATGCCTTCTGTTCAGCCACCGACAGTGCCTACCTGAAATATCAAGGCTTCAAACGTGCGATGATATTTCAACTGTCTACACGGTACTAAATAAAATGACACGAGGATAAAACAACCTGTCTATTCGAAGACGGATTGTCGTGTAAATTGGCACTTTTGGTATGGCAGGTGTAACGTGCAGTAGATTTGTGTCAATCAATCGGTGGATTCTCGGGCGGTAATAAAAACGTCAAATGTGACGGATTCAAAGCACGCATTGTGTCCTAGCTCTGACTTTTAAATCATCGAAACAACTTCAAGTTCAATGTCCATACTTATCTCTAAACTCGAGCTATCAACGTCATCCTCGAGATACGACACCCTCAACTACTATAAACTCGATGTAATTAATATAAATTAGACTCGGTCGTCAAAATTAGCGCGTTTTCAAGAGCCTCGTCCCCCAGACTCGATGCGAAAGATTCCCAAGCGGAATCGTGTGTGGTGAAGATTGCGATTGGGAGCTAATTAGGGTAGTCTTACTGTGAACCATTGCAGAGCGCAGTTGCCTCGGATCCCGTGGATCGCCTCGCGGATGATCATCGGAGCCGGCGGAACAGCTGTCGCACGAGGAAGTTCGTGCGAATAGGAGAGATCGCGACGACGGAGAAACGAGAGAGGAGAGAACAAGCGACGGAGAGACAGATCCCCTGGCAGACGGTGCCGCGCTCGTCGACGAACTGGTGCGTGGGTTCTCGAAGCGGCGCGGCGCGGCGCGCTCTCCGGCTCGGCTGCGATCGGATCCGCTCGCGTCCTCTCGACCCAGCTCGAGAACAGAGCCGAGCCGAGCCGAGCCAAGCTCGAGAGCTCCGTGCTCGACAAGTACCGGGCAGCGACTACTTTCCACGGGGATGCGTCCCATGTCCTGCGTCGACCCGGAGAGCCGAATTAAGTAGATTAGGATCGCCATTCGGGTCTGCTCGGCCACCCACGAGATCCATATTATGATCGATACTCTAGGACCCAACCCTTGATCCTTTGTACCGGCACGATCCCCGCGTAATTCGGTTTACGCGGCGATTCGCGCGACCACCGGGCTCTCATCACCGCGACAGCATGATCGACAATGAGTCTGGGGTGGCATTATACTGCGTGTCATTATACAGCGTCAAAAAATTGCTTCAAAGTCCTCTCCTAAAATTTAACGTAGAATTATTGTATATCCATAAAATGAAAGAAATCATATAGAATGTAAGTTTGGAATTAAAATAGCTCCGTGTGCAAGAGGTTTGTTAATTCAATATTCGTTTGGCCGTTTCACTTCGTTAATCCTGTTGCTTCGCAACCCGAGCTAGTTTCGTTGTTCCATAAAAGTCATTCAATTTTCAGATGCCACATACTCTCCACACCTATTTCCCCGAGTCTGCCATCCGAAAGCCGCGTTAAGCACATCCCGTAAAAATCTATGAACCTGATGATCATTAAAGAGAGAGCCCGCTACAATTTTTACGGGCTCGAAATGATTGAAGTTTTTTTTACGAGCGAACTGTTTCGTGGCGATCGAAGAGAGTGAAAATCCGCCGAGGCTCGACTCGGGATATTTACCGGAACCAGGAATAACTTCTCATTGAACTTTTCTAGATCGAAGTACCGCTTTTTGTGCTCGCATACCGAGCGCGCTAAATGCGATGACCTATAAAATGCAAGGACGCGGAAATAGTAATGCCTAGGCATAATTTACGAATACTGGAATTGAAGTATGTTCCTCGTGTCGATGATAATAACGTTCCAACATCGTGCGGAATGTTAAATGCCATCGAATTTCAACAAAAACCAGCGTACTAAAACCGTGGTATCATGAATGTTATCCTTATGAATACTGGTTCGGAGTGATGCATTAATTCGCAGTTCTTGCTTCCTGTTGGCTTGTTAGCGATATTAAGTCAGCAGATATGGTCGCATTTGAATCAGTCGACTCCGATACTCTTCTTTATACGATCGAAATTATGAAGAGAGAGAGAGAGAGAGAGAGAGAGAGAGAGAGAGAGAGAGAGAGAGAGAGCGCTAATAAGAAAAAGAAAGAAGAAGAAGGACGAAGGAAATATATGCGGCAGCCTAATAATATCCTGGATGAATAATTCCGAAAGCTCTCCTATTCGACTCGCGGCATTCCAGGAAGAATATCCTTGCCCATTTCTTACAGGTTGCCGGGGATTAACGAGGCTTTACGAGATTTTTATGCTCTGGCCGGCGTTTTCTTGCGGCTAATCGGAGGAAGCGTTGCCCGACTGGTTCGCTCGATTATCAGGGACCGAGCGAAAGTTTCTTCCCCTCGTAAAATACCGACGACGCCCGGTAAAAACACCGCCTAAGAAAGTGATCGCGATACCACGGAGAAAAACGTCCGGCTCTATTCCGTTAACTAGCTCTTTATTACTTAAGAAAATACGTGGGGGAGGAGGAATTTAAAGGAAAACGCCTCGACATAATCTACGACCTCGGTAGACTGTCCGACAATTCTCAGACGACATCAGCAATGATATTGTACAGTAAGAAAGTATTATACAATAAAAATGGGTGGGTGTAATTTCGAACAGTGTAAAGATTAAAAAGTTTAAGAACACGATTTCTTACAACTCGATAGAACCATTGGACAAATTCCTAAGTGGTGTTTTCCAGTCTTGCAATTAATGCGATCAATTTTGCATAATGATCCGAAGTCTATTAATCACCCATTATATATGAGTCACTTTGACGCGTAACTTGAGCAACGAGGATTAGGATGACAAATTTTGGGCTAATTTCGTGATTGATCGGTATGGAAGACACGAGGCAGGTATCTAATGTGTCTATCTTAGACGTTAAATGAAGTTGAAGCAGCCCCACTGGGAAAACCGCGTCGAAAGAGACAGAATTTGGCGATTAATCCGCGCACGCCACGGTTAATTAGACTTATAGCCTTCGTTGGATCGGCGTGGCGTAATCCTGTGTGTCGTCTGATACGTTTCTAAGGAAGTTCCGTCGCCTTAACGTCGAAAGACGACCTTGCGTCCGCCTTGACACCGATGCCAACGGAAGCGCCGCCATGCTAATAAGCGTGTCAGGTTCGTCGTTTGTCGACCATGCGTCACAGGACCGTGTCCTGATAGATCTCTGATAATCAGATGCGACTTCAATCGCGCCGGCTAGACATATTGTCCTGCATAATCATCCAACGATGCATCCGACCGTTATACCCGCTCACGCGTCTCGAATAGTCTCCGTGCGTGCCGGCTAAGGCTGTTTCCTGAACTATTATTAATGTAAGATTGCATCACAATCATTGACTCGACACGTTTGTTAAAACTCAAGGATCCTTACGTGAAAAAAGAATATTTCGCAACTTCTAATATTGCGAGTTCTCTGCGAGTAATCTGCGAGTTGTAATATTTTTAATTTACGATTATTGAAATCGTAAAGATGCATCATCCATGAGGTTCGACAAATTTATTTCTGCAACAGAAATAAAAGTACATAACCGAAATATTGAAGAATATTCTTATTGTGCATAAAGACCCTTAGTCCAACGATCAGCACTGATGAGGCAACGGTGAACTCGATAGCGTGCTTAAGGTTTGAACGAGGAGCACGAAAATTGAAAGTACGTCGCAGAATAAAGGTAGGCAAAGCCGGAGCCCCTGAAATTCGCTGCAAAGCGTACGCGTATCTCATTTCCGATCCCTATTTCAGCCGGGCCAGCTGTTCGACGAGCTCCCGCGATCGTGGGTAGGATCTTGCCCGGTTAATTTCATATACGAAAATTGGCCACCGCCCTTAATCTCGTTCAGGAAACGACGACGTTCGAGGGAAGTGGTTCGCGAGGGAGCTGGCCGTGGCCATCCACCGTGACAAAGGGCCCAGCAGAAGCTCTTCCATCTTCGAGGCTTCGAAACGATACGTCGCGTTGCGACGCGTCGCGAACCCGGCAACAGTTAATTTAATCGGTGTTGAACGCACAGTCGCAAGCTCGTGGGAGAAGAGGCTGACGCCGGCTACAGTGGTTCGTTAACTGCACGAGAGGCAATTCTTCGCATTGTCGCGTTCGGCCGATTACGAAACTCTCCCGCGCCAACACATGATAGTCTCTGTGTCTAGAACTCTGTCGTGGAGTTTCAACGACGCCTTCGAGGCCGACGCTCGCGTTAGTCCTCTCCAATTACGGGGCTTCCGGTTTTATCGCAACCGACTTCCCCCTCGGACCCAACCCGGACTCGCAGGCTCGCAGAATCGTACCTGAACAGGAAGACGCGTGTCCTTCCAACCTGGAGACACGTACGAGCTGTTTTAATTTGCCAGGTGCCGATCCTTTTGCAAACTAGTGGGATTTGCACTGCGTTCATAATCTTTGCACATACGTTTCTCGATCCTCCATGCCGATTCTTTTGCAAACTAGTGAAACTTGCTGTGCGTTCCTAATCCTTGCACGTACACCGATCCTCCAAATTAATTCGTTCTAGTTTGACTAGAAAGCATTTGTTTAAATCTAGTTCGTAGCCAAGAGAGCGCTCTTCCCATACATGTAACAGAATTTTCAATTATTACAGATATATGCGATGATGTCTTAAAATGGATAGCGTATTAATCTTCTCCGAGTAAACTTCGTCAATCATTATCTCGCAGGCTATTCGACTCTATAATTGATTAAATAAATCAACGTCTTCTACGATTCTATTCAGTCGTGCAGCAAGCTTCCGATTCGTAATTGTATTTCACCGCGCTATCGCTGCTAATAGATAATTAACCCCTGACCTTATGATACCGAGGCGCATACATGGTAACGATATCGAGCTGAATTGAATTAGCTGCGCGTACTTTTCGCTTCGTTTTTAACGCAGTATCATTTTCCTGTTTGTTAAATCAAACCCATTTTCTGTAAACTCACACCGATGTTTCTATTGTTAAGCAAAACCTATTCTTTCCCGTGAACGTTTAGGCTCGCAGCTTCCTAACGACAAATTTGTCGTTTCTCAATGCAGTTCAAGGAATTGATAAAATAAATTAATTATAATCTGCAAAGATGTTTCGCAACGCGACGAAGAATTGTGCCCATGTTTCATCCGAGCCCCTTTCCATGCCGACGCACCATATCAACAGAGAGCTCGTTTATCGAAACGCGCGCAAAGCTCCATAATCCACAGAATATTCGGTGCAGCTTATTGCCGACCGTTTATTGTCGAATGCTTCCCGAAAATCGATTCAAAAGCCGAAAAGTAATAATTTGTTCGTCGTCCGGATTGCGCACGCACACAACAGAATAATGAAAACACGCGGAATCGCGTAAAGAGCAC
This sequence comes from Lasioglossum lativentre, assembly GCA_916610255.1. Lineage (NCBI taxonomy): Eukaryota > Metazoa > Arthropoda > Insecta > Hymenoptera > Halictidae > Lasioglossum > Lasioglossum lativentre. Next base: position 8,635,993 of record OU744363.1, on the reverse strand, counting down.
GCGAGAGAGAGAAAGAGGACTGACAAACGAATTTCACAGCGAAACGAGCACAATTTTCAGTGCTGATAAGTTCCGGCGACGGACGCGAACCAGCATTTTTAAAAGCGTTCTGATGAACTCGCTTGGTCCACGCAACTCTCTCTATTTCTCTCTTTCTGTTCGATTTGCACTCTGTTGGTCAATTTGTTTATTTGATTACCGAACGGTGCACGCACGAATCAATTTCCTCGCGAAACTCGGGCAACGCTGTTTCCAGCTGGAGAATTTCCGCGAATTTTCTTTCGCCTGACCCAGTTCCGGCGGCGGATAAGCACGGGCTACGCTCTGGCCGGCTTGTCCAGATAATGAATCGCGCGCAAATGTCAACCCGGCTGACATTGCAGCTCACCGTCAACGTAGCAAGCTATTTGCATAGAGGTGTTCCCCGTGCGTGGACGGTCGAGAATCCCGGTATCGCGGGCGATATCTCGGAATTCGGAAAGAAGATAAATGGATGGCTCCGGAAATACGTACCTCCGACTATTTATTTAGTTTGTTAGTCCACCCTGAGGTTATTCGACCATTTTCTTCAAAATTTGCACAGGAACATTATGTAGAACATGATTCAGTCTTTGAATTTCACTGTATACTTATCAGTCGACTGCGGGTTTTATGCATGCTGGTAAAACATCAATAATCGTGAAAGAGAAAACCGGTCATTTGACCGTGGGTACGTTTGGTGTCAATGAAGAAAATTTGTACTTTACACGAAGATTCGCAGTCTAATTGCAGTTCTCGGGAGATCGGGCCGCGATCCAGATCTAGCGGAGCCTTGAATTGAAGGTGCACGCTTATTCCGCTCTCCTCGACGCGTGTACGCGTGTGCATGCGTGCTCGTCCAGCCCCGATTGACGTGGGAAGATGGAAGCGCGTAATTGCGCGAGCCCGAACGATTCGGGTTTCTTTCCCGCGGCGAATTCCGCCGGTTGGAAACGCGATCGTTTCGTTTCGTTTCGTTTCGAAAGCGAGACGGGCCGTGTCGGGCCGTCGATTCGGTGGTCCGTGAACGCGATACAGAAGCGTGCAAGTTCTTGCCAGCAAATTAGGTTGTGCCTCGAAGTTCTCGCGAGCCGATTAACGAAAGTTCCCGCGAGCGAGTAGTAGCGGCCATGTTCCGTTTTCCGTTTTCGCGTGGAAACTCGTCGGAAAAACTGCAAATTTAATTACGCTCGAAATGGGACGCCGCGCCGCTCAACGTTTCCATCGGCGTCTGTTCCCCGCCACGGGAAAATCTCGATTTCCCACGGTTCAAACCGTGACATCACGTGAATCGTAGTAGTCTGCTCCTATTCGATCCACGGTCATTAATACATTGCATGCAGTTAGAGGAAATTAGCGTGCTGGAAACGACGCTAACCGCCGATCAGCCGCCGCCGTTGAGATAGAATTTTTATTCTATTTTGATTCGGCCGGCAAGGGAAACGGATTCCTGATACGTTTGCAGTCCGTTTTTACAGATTCAGCGCCTGGAAATTGATACGGACGCATTAAAGCAATTAGAAGGAACGTATCAAACAGTCGTAAATCGGAATTTATCCAATAACGTTGGAAAAGAGAGCTAGAAAAATTAGAGATCACATGAGAGATTATTCGCTGGAAAGAAGATGATCTTGTTGATAATTAGACTGTAGACTTCATCCATTTATATATATATATACATATATGTATATATACATATATGTATATATACATATATGTATACAGTATCATGTAAAACAGAAAAAACATTTAAAGACTTCTTAAATGCTATTGTATTATTTTCATCTAATTTCAATTGTTAGGAAAAGAAATAAATAGCAGGGTATCTTGTGTGTCTTGCAATTAATGCAGACAATTTGTATCCGACTATTTATTTAGTTTGTATACCCCCTCTGGCGCTATTCGACCATTTTCTGCATACTTAACCTCTCAAGCCGTTTCGACGTTATTTACACGGTACGTCAACATAACCTCATTGCCTGTCAAATTGTGAAATTAACATTCGAAATTTGAATTCAATCGGTTAAACAATTGTCATTTACAAAAAACACCGCAACACAAATCACCAAATTACCCAAATTAATTACCACCTGAGCCAATAGTTAATTCGTGCGATATTACCGGTTCGAGAGGTTAATTTCTCTGCATACTTGTCAGTAGACTGTGGATCTTTACACCATCCATATTTATTACTCAGAGGAAATAAGGTTACAATTCATCATTCAACCTACCTACCATAACTTTCTAACCAACTACTATATCCAGCTGTTAAAGTATCCGTTACAATATATCTAAAGTGAAATTGCAGCATTCGCAACGTTTTGCCCATTTGCTCGAAGACGAAAGTGCTAAGAATCGAGAAACTCGCGTCATCCGTGTGTGTAAGTACTTACAATGTACGACGTACATACGCGCGAATGTGTTAATTCGCAGAAACGCAGCCGCGGGGCTAGTTACCGATAGCCATAAACGCAATGATCGCGGGAAGTCATTTCCAGGATCGTTTCACTGGGTAATCCGATAGCAACGATACTGCAGGTTGTCCTCGCGTCGGAACGAGAGCATTACCGGCGTCGAAACAAACTCGAAATATCGCCGGCCGGTTAATGCGGTCCGTGCGCGGTTCGCTTATTAACCAGACCGCCGTTACTTTCGACAGAAATGGCTCCTTACGTAACGCAGCTAAGTAAACGAGCACTTGGTTGCCGACTCGGCCGAGTGCTTCTAAAATCGCGGAACACGAAACGCGAAACACGAGCAAAGGCAGAACCTCGATGAAAACCGACGGAAAAGGAAAACAATGGAAAACAAACTTCGAACCGGTTGACGCGCATCCACCGTCCACGATAATCATTCTCGACAGGATCTGGCTCATCTAGCCGCACACTTCCATTAACCCATTTGCATCGTAAGGAAGAAACGTAATTATTCTCATTACCAATTTTTTCTTTTTTTTGTTATATTCAACCGATGGGATACAGTCCCAGAGACTGGATGAAATGCATTTTACATCGCCGGTTACTCGAGTTTATAAATAAAACTTTGATGAAATTCTTTATTTTTAGAATACAGGTGTACTTGCCTTGAATGCCACTGTAACACTGTACAGAGTGTTCCAAAAATATTGAACTTCGTTGAAAAAGATGATTCCTCGGGTCATTCGAAGTATTTTGAAGTAACTTTTGCCTTTGCGAAAATGTTCTCCGCGGCTATGTTCAGGAGTTGCTGACGGAAAACACGGACCAATCAGAGCGCGGCTACAGCAGAGTGTGGCGTTGGCGTTGGTCGAGCCGGGATCAGTTCGCAGTAGCCGCGCTCTGATTGGTCCGTGTTTCTCGTTAATAACTTTTGAACGAAGCCGCGGAGAAAATTCTCGCAAAGCTAAAAGTTACTTCATATCACCGCAGGAATCGCTTCTTTCAAGAAAATACAATTGACGTGTGTGTATTATGGTTAACAGACTGCGAATGTAATATCGAACAGTATGGAGGTTAAGAATAACCCGAAACTTGCCTTTTTGCACGCGCGAAGCTCGACAGTATAAATAGCGCCAGGAATTAAAGATTAAGAGCGCAGATAGTGCGGAATAAACTAGAATGAGGGAAGAAAGAAAACAAAGGTGAGGTTCAGCTGGTAACGAGCTTACGCTCGCACGCGACATCGCAACGGAATGTAGAGTTCAGGTTGGTAGATTCGTTGAAGGTCTGCGCGATATGAACTCGCTTTGAGGAACGGAGGGCTAAGAGTCAAAGAACGAATTACATCTATGTACATATATAGTTTTGGCCGCTTCGGGAGCAATTTCCGAGGGAAGAGGGACTCCGCTCGGCAGAAAGCCATTCTCCGTGACACGAGGACTTTGCTGGTGCAACTTTCGCAGCGGGCAAAAACGCGGGACGCTCTCGAGTGATCGGCAATTAACCAGCGGGGGCTCTTTCGATCGCGTTGAACCGGCCGGGCCGCGCGATCGAGTGTTCCCTTTAACGCCCCCGAGTCGCTAAATGGTTTCATTAGGGGAATTTCTAGGCCGCGAGCTGGCAAAACTCGCCATGGCGGCGGCGAGATGCCACTGGGGAAGATAGCGGAGAGCGTCCACGAACCACACGTAATTCCGAAATCTGCGCCGCGCCGCGCCGGAGCGAACCAAGCGAGTCGGTTAATTAAACCGGCTGAAATCATTAAGATAATTGCGCCGGGTACGGACACGCCGCTATTCCCGCGCTGCATCGCACCAGCGTTTCCACAGGATCTATCTCGGAGATTGATCGCCACCGACCAGAGCCGCGATATTCGGCGTACGCTTCATTATCGCGTGACAAATTAAACTTCCCCACAGTTCCTACGAAAATTATTTAGATGTTAGAATGTCAAGAGACACACGCGAAAAACGGGACACCGCTCGTACGTACTCTTGTTCTACCGTGCATGTTCTACACGTTCTACGCGGTACGTTGCCCCCGTCTCCTCGTATATTACAGGCGCGGAAACGAATTCTGTACAAGGGAGCACGTAGCGAATTTTGTTCTGAATTATTAGTTTCGGAGATAGCGCCGTCGAGTTTCATTTTTCAGGTGAAATTACGGGCTTTTTGTACAGGGGATACGGCGTAAATAAATAACCGCGGTGAGACGAGGATGAACATTTTCGGATGGAATTCTTAATTAACCACTCTTGGAACAGGTTCCCTCGAAGGAATCAAATTTTGGTCTTCCGTGAACAATATTTTAGATTCAGAGCACGTGTAAATAGATACATGAATTTATTAAGGACAGAATCTACATTTTAATCATCGACGATTAGAGTGGATTTTGAACCGTAACAGGTTCAATAAGATAAAAACTCAGGCTCGGTCAAGTTCAACCTTTGAGGTTATGTACAAAATGAATGTCGCTTCAAAGATGTAACAATAAAATTTTAAATATATTATTGTCATCTGTGAATGAGGCCGCGAACTTTTCAAATTACCCATGTATTGTCATAGAGTCTTCTTTCTATGGAACTATTTCTAAAGCACGTACTACAAGCCTTGCAGTACATCCAAATTAGTGATGGGCACTATCGACTAAATTCAACTATCGACTATTTACTATTTAGTCGCAATATACTATCAACTATTTAGTCCATAGTTTTCAGTCGACTGAATTACTTTACTGTTACTGGTTTATTCTTCTCTTTATATACTGTACATAAAGATGGCGTTGTAGAGCCTGAGCTCTATTTGCCCAATACAAACCGGTCTGTATATACTAGCGTTAATCTAAATTCTTACATATAATAGATTTAATACATATGTAATATTCAATATTCAGCATTAATAAATTGCATATTAACAGAAACACTTACAAACTATATGATATGACTAATGTTCTGGAATAAGTTGTAACATTTGTACTAGTCGACTGAAAATAGTAACAGCTACTATGTATCGACATAGTCGATAGTTATTGGTCGATAGTGCCCATCACTAATCCAAATGCAAATTCGACGACGCGGTGTGCAAACGTAATGCCGATCCGCGAAATAATTTTCAAGCCATCCGATTAGGAGCGAGGACCTCTCGCTTATTAAACATCTGGAACGCGACGACCGTATTTTATTCGCGTCGCGACGCTCGCGCTCGAGGGAATCGACGGTTGTCTCGTTTCTCTTCGGCGCACACGTCGAATGCTCGTTACTCGCGGCAGGTGTTATGTTTGTATTTTATCTATGGAGGAAGCGCATTCGAGTCCGGAGTCTCGTGACGCGAAACAACGATTGCGGCGAATGTTACTCGCCTTCCTCGACGAAAAGAACGGATGGAACAAGAGGAGAACGACTCGATGAAGAGGAGCCTGTACGGGTTCGTTTAACCGTGAAAATTAAACGAGCGGTAGGATGATATTGTGGTGGTCCTCGGTGACACTTCCTTCGGGAACAGTGGACTCGCTGTATGTCTGCGACTTTACGATCCCGTGACGACGGGAACGACGAAGAAAGTGACTCGCGGAAAAAGTTTCAGAATGGCTACATCTCGTGACGATGGCTCGTCAAGCTGCAGCGCGCTGGTACGAAACCGAGCTTGGCCTTTCCTGCTTTACGGTAATGTTTCTACTCCTGTTTTTTCACTCTAATATAATTCTGCTTTCCGGCTAATTTATCTATTTTGTTCATTTTGACTATTTTCCTTTGTGCAGGTATGGATTATTGTTACTATTAACTGTACTCAACTGTGAAATCTGTGCCACTGGCATAAATGTTTCACCCAGAAACGTTCACCATAATCAAATAGCCAGGTACGCAAAAAAGCACAGTATATTTAAACGTAAAATAGGAGTCACAGTAAAAGACGAAAAACCACATTCGGTGGTCCCGCAAGACCACAAGATCATTTTATAAATATTCTGCTTCGCGGCGAAAGAGGATTAACATTTCGTTTGACGATCGTAAAGTCCGCTTTGAACATTTTTCATGCGCGCGCGCGATGCCTTTCTCTTCGTAGAAATTAGTAGCGCCGCGGCGCGGAATTTAAATGACCTTTACGTATCTCCGCGGCTTAATTATCTTGTCCTCTGTAACCAAACGAGCTAAAAAATTCCTCTCTTTCTATAGGACTGTGAAAACCACCGGCACAGTCTACCGTACCACGGGTGTGCCTCATTGTAAAAAATTAGGAACGAGTTGTAAGAAGAGCAGGAGCGAGAAAAATGAAAACAGTGTTTACGTTTGGGAACTAGCGTAACGTTTGCCATCGAAGAGATTCCTCGGCTCTCTCGGGGATCAAAAATTCAATTACCGTGGCAGCGGAGCGCATACGTCGCGCCATTGTCTCCGACTTGATCTGTTCCGTGATGGTCTTCGCGAGCCGAATGCCTGATTCTTGAGCGGGCCGACAATACCGCGGCACAATGGGGACGCGGATATTCCCTCGACCTATATTCCGGGCCGGCCGTTTGATATTTAAATACACGCCGCGCCGTGCCGCGCCGGCTGGATGGAGGAAAAAAAATTCGTACCCCCGTAACCCTGGGGCCCTTTATTTCAGCTCCTTGAATCGCAGCCCGATTTCCCGGCGTCTTTTCGCCGAACAAAGCCCGGCCCCGGACGCCCACTCGAGCGGTTTTCAATGGAAACGGATCGTGGCCGCGATCGATTCGATTCGCCGTCTTCGAAATACCCGCGAAACCCTGCGAAAATAAACGCCGCTTGATTCTAGGCGACCGGTGTCGTGGATCATCGGCTCCGGGACTCAGCATTGTGCCAGCTAACTTCTTCGAGCCTTCTGTCCGCGGTAAGTCGCATCAGAACATATGTATATGTAGTATGGTTGTAGACTATGCGAGCGAATTGGTTTCTCATTTTTGTTTCGTAAAATACTAAGAAATTTTATACGTCGAATTTTAAGGGATTGTTGTAAAGAGGAAGTCTCTTAAAAATTGTACAGTGTTTTTAGAGACGTTTTAACTTGCAGCAGTTTCGAGAAAAAATGTAGGAACGTTCTGCTGGCCGGAGTATCGAAACAATTGAACTTCAGCCATTCAGCCGTCGCTGCTCGCCAAGTTTCAAGTTTCTAACGGGTTACGTTAAAATCGCTGACACAGATTTCACTGACAATTCACCGGACTTGATCGACAACAACTGTGACCCACAAAGATTTTAATCGACGACTGTTTAGGTTTGGTCTAGTTTCTATTTCTTTCTGTGTACATACGAGGCATTCACAGATCAAGTACGATACACTATTGTCGAAGCATTTCATCGACAAAAATAAAATAAAACGTATATTATTTTATTACTATCTTTGTCAATTTTTCAGAAGCTCAGACCAACTCGTAATCGATCTCGATCGTTGTCCATCGAAACCGTTGTCGATCACGGCCGGCATCGGCGAACTCCTGTTGGTGGAACCTGTGTACCATCGATTTTAACGTAACCCGTTCCTAACGACCGTTTTGCTCGCGATGTTCGGATCGAATGGGTGACCCTACCGGTAGCCTCTTTTGCAAACCGGCGCCAAGGGAAAGAGTTAATCATCGTTTCGTCGGGGAAACGAGCGTGACGAGGGTTGCGAGAACGGCGGCAGCTACCGGCCACGGGGACTGACTCATAATTCAGCGTTTATTGAACAATGGGCCGCGGTTACTATAGGAACGTGACCACGAAACGACAACAACGGCACGCAATCGCTGCCACGATAGCCCGGAGCTGTGGCCATCGACGCCTGGCTCCGTCGAGCTGGTCAATTTGTATACACCGGGTCGAGTTGTCGCGAGGAGAATGCTTCGAGATCGACCGGGAAAACCCCGTTAGGTTCGCCGGAAAAGTCGAATTCCGTACAGCAAAATGCAAAAATGAATTTCTGTTCGACTATCGCTCCTTGTATTATGACCTTCACGCCTTGCATTGACCTCAAGTGCAACTCTTGCTCCTTCTGTGCAAATGAGGCGAGGCATGGTCCAAGTAGGCGTGGCCTCGCTGCTCTTGGAACAATTTCTGTCCCCATACGTATTTTAATGTTTGCTTCGATCGAAAGCACTCAGATTAATTGTGCAAATTTGGCGAGGGCATTAAAATGTTATTTGTGAACGCGACAATGACATTATCCGATTAAAAGGAATCCAGGGAGGCGGAAATTTATTCAGCATTCCCGTGGGATAAGAATTCTCCGATAATCCATTTGGCGAACAAGGAAATGAGCTCCAGTTCCAGCATAGAGGAGCTCAATTTTCTAGCTTCCCGATTTATGGATCGGCCTGTATTCCTGTGTAGAGCCAGACCCCGCGTCAGCTCCTATCACTTACGGGCCAGATGCGCCCCTTTGTATCGGCGATAGCCCGAGACATACACGTGCAGCACCGGCGACAGCCTGCAGGCTATGTTCTCCAATATGTTGTGGGACGTCGATAGTGACCGACTCGATTTTTCGTGACCCGACGCCGGAAGAAAGAACCAAGGAAGCCGACGCGACGTCGCGCGTCGGATAGACGACGGCGCCTCTCTTGTAACCTCTGACGGTGGCCTGATCGAATACGTGTCGGAAATCGAGTTCGAAGCGCGGGGATTAAAGCGGATAACGAGATTTTCCGTGTTTGTACAGAACAGCGCGGGGCCGTTCTGTTTTCAGTGAAAACAAGCGTGTTCGTTTCTCGCGCGGGACCTCGTGGATTATTTAAATTAGCCGGACCGATCGCGGGACATCCACCGGCGTTAACGTTGCCAATTATTTTCTCGTTCCGATTGGTCCTGTTCAGTTGCCAGCAATCGATGCATCATCTTTTCTATGTATAGCGGATGCGCGCCGCGCGTCGATTACCCGAAACTTCCGGCAAAAGCGGATTATGCTCGCGGTCGAAATTCTGACGGGACCCGGGATTTCCCGCGGCGAACAACTTCTATTAATTACAGAAGTTTCGACGATCGGGCATCCGATACACACCGGAGCGGTATCGCGCGTGCAACCTCGTCGCGAACCGCACTCTCCGGTATCGCGATCGATCGCGGTACGATTGTACGCGGTCGGATAAACGATCAACATCTGCGGCTCACTGTTCTGCTCGGATCCAGACGAAAGTGAAATTCGTGTCTTTGTACCGCTACCAGAATTTGTCTCGTTGCTCGTCTTCATTGTTGAAATATTTTTTAGGTACAGTAAATGCTTGATTCTTTTCCGGGATCATGGGTACGATTCCTGTCCAGTGCCTACCCACTCCACTGCCTGTCAACACCGCGCCGCTACGCAGGCCGGCGACGATTGATATAGGCTCGGGTATATCGGTATGAACACCACTACATTGACACCATGAATCGAATGTTCAAACTTCTTAATTTTCATTATTTTTTTATGGGACTTTCACTGGCTTGTTTTTGGAATTTTTCTGATTAAAACAAGACCAAACACGATATAGTTTCGATTGTATTTAGTATAAAGCATTTTTAATCGGCATTACATTGTGAGAACACGCGGGCCTTTAAACTGTGCCGGCGAGGGCGACACGCTTCGGTCACGCGATCCGCATTTCATTCTGTCCTTCTCTATGTTCGGCTCTCTATTGAAGTCTCGCTCGGCGCGGTCGGCGCGATATCTAGTCATAAATCGAAAAGCATGTCCGGACACGATAGTTGTCCGTGAAAAACACTGCTGTTGGACAAGAATCGAGCGTTTACTGTATGTACCATCCTTGCGATATATTTAAAGGTAATAAGTGTATATATCGTTACAGCAGAGAATCTCAGAGGGTTTCGAAGCATTTCCAGTTATCGCGCAGAGAGAACAAGGGATCGAAGAGAATGGAAATTGAAAGCGGAGTGGATCGAGGGGACGAGGAAAGCGAACCATGCGCAATATCGATCGTGGAAAGACGGAACTCGAAGGTGGTCTGAAAAGTGTACGTGCCACCTCGCGACCCGACGCGAACGTTATTATTGGCACTCCGGCGACATAATCGATCCCAGTCGGTCGCGAGTTGCAAACCGCTTCGCGAGAGAAAAATGTACACGGGACACGACACAGCAATGCAGCGTTGTACGGCTAGGCTCGGCTCGGCTCGGCTCGGCTTGGCTTGGCTCGGCTCGGCTTGGCTCGGCTCGGCACGCGGTCTCGTTTCACCGCGAAACTCGTGTAATCCGTTCTTCGTGGCACGCGAGCCCGCGTAATATGCACGTGAACACGGCGATCTGCGACCGCTGAAAACCATGACCCCGATTCCCACTGACGAGCTAATAACAACGTTCCTCGCGTTCCACCAACTTTTCGTTTACCTCTCGATCGGGCCCGTTCGATTACATCGGCGCACAGTTTCGAACTGCCCGCTTGAAAATCGATACCCTCGATTCTGTATCGCTTGTTTCGGTAATACGATTTTTACTGATTCTTTGTTCTTGCCTCTGATTAGTACACTGTCGATTTTATGCATTGGTAGCAACAATTTAACTTTATTTAACAATTTACTTAGCTCTTGTCCTCTAACATATTATGTATAAAATGTTAATAGCTTCTTTAATAAGAGTGTTCAAGTGTCCTGTGCTGCGTCGCGCTCTTTCCGAGGAACCGTTCACAGAGAGACAGAGTGAGAGGGAGAGTAGTTGGTGTTATTCGTTGGGATCCGCGATTACACAGCCTGCGCCGAAATTTACCAGCGACAACACGTTCATTGTACTCGGGGACAATGGCTGGGGGACCTTTTAGGGCGGCGCGGCGTGCAGCGCCCGGTAAATCCGTGCAACAGCTGGAATCGTCGCAAACGACGCAGAAGCGGCCCGAGCCGGAAGTGAGGATCGTTACACGAGGCGGTCAGGCCTGTGCAGAAATTTCGCATGGCTCCCGAATCAGCAAGGTCCCGTGTCCTCCGATTCACCACACTATCCCCTCGATCGATACTAGCGAGAAACGCCTATGTAACCGCGTTGAATAGCGTAATAACCTGTGTCACCTGCTGGGGCAAGAATGCTTCCTCTCCGGGACAAACAAGGTGGGACAAATGAGCCATTGGACACTTTTCCTAACCCTTCAGCTATGGCAGACTTTGATACCGCACGTCACAGAAATGGGAATTCGCAATATTGAAATTCCATCGTAACGTACGCTGCGGAGGGCAACATTTTTAAGAAGCTATGTTGAAATTGTTAAACCACGAAATCTTATTATTTCAATGCGAACTTCTATGGAAAATAAAAATTGTTTCGATCAATTGCAATAAAATAGGTCTGGGTCCTATATCCAACAGTGTATCAGAAGCAAAACTTGCCGAACGGTAATGAAAGGGTTAATCGATACATACGACGATAAATTGACCCTGAAACTAGTCATTAGATCCAATTCCGAGAGTACATATTTTCTAACACACTTTCCCTGGATCAATCGCCCGTAGCAATAAGGTAGCAGTAGCGTTGCAACCTTATTTGTGAAAATGATAGCGTTTTCCCATCAACTTTCATTGAATCAATTGGCCGTGGCATCGAGATGATAGGACTTCGGCCATTTTCCAATCAACTTTCACTATATCAATTGTCCGTGGCTCCAAGACAAAAGAACTTCAACTACTGTACTCCTGTTCTAAAAAATAATGGTCTCTAGATTACTTGCTAAGAAACTTTCCAAGAAACTTTCACTGTATCAATTGTCCATGGCATATCAAGATAGGACTTGAAATATTTTTGCCTTATTATTATATACTCTCTACGTGTATAACAGTAAATAGTAGATATCTATTTAATTAATACACTCTGAGGATCAACGCGAGATATAAACTTCGCAGTCTAGGAAGTTGATTTTGTTTGTTTCGGTTGTTCGTGGCATCAAGATAGGACCGTAAAATATTTTAGCCTCATTATATAGACTCTCTAGCAGTAAATTATAGATATCTATTTAATTAATACACTGTGAGGATCAACGGCAGATATAAACTCCGCTTGTCGAGGAAGTGGACTTGGTTTACAGTATTAATCACGCTCTTATCTTTACACCTCCACGCGTTGTTCTCGCACAATGGTATCCGTGTAGACTTACTCTGTCTAGTATAACATTATCGTGACCCATATATCGGAGACTGTAGGCGTGTTAATACAATTTACCTAAGCATAATGCTTATTCGGGCCTGTTCAATTCGAATCGATTGAAGCCTGTAACCAATCGGGTCTGAATCTTCGAGTGAGAATGTTGATGATAAAAGGAACAATAAAAACAGTAATCCTCGCTTGATAGACCCAAGTTCCTCATGGAGCTTCTTATCGTACTAGGTAAGTGTTCTGGGAATTGCTAGCTGTTATCTACCTTTAGGTTTGTTGTTTTCTGTCGCCCAAATGGAACAGGTTACTTGGAGCAATTTTCTGGATAACTAAACATCTAACAATTCTTTTAACACTCCTTTTAAGACTGTCTCTCATCAAGCAATGTAGCCAGGGGTTCGATAACACGATTTCGCAGTGAAACGTTTATGTGCAATTTTTCTTTTGCATGACGATGAATCTGAGCGAATGAACGGCCCGAGAAAAATGGCGCCCATTCGAGTCTCGTGGGCGAGAGAGTTTCATAAGCTGGAAACGGTCGGACACCGCAAACCGAAACGGAAATCCAGCCGGCTAGGTCCGTAACAGAATCTCTCTGGCAAAAGCAGCAGACTGTAATCCTTATTCGAACGCAGCCCGCGAGACCGTGAGTTGAATAAGAGAGCCAGACGAACAGAAAGAGGCGAGCAAAGGGCCGAGCCTAGCATAAACATGGTTTTCGTTTGCTGCGACAGGTTCGCGCTTCGTTTTTCCTCCCTCGGGACTCGGGGAACGACGCAACGGGGGGAACACTGTTACGTCACTGGAAAGAACCTGCCAGACAGGGGGCAACTGGATAGTCTCCGAAAAACTATCTCTTTCTTTCCCCGGGACAGGAAGCAGAAGGAAGGTCGGGCTTCGAAGCAGGTACGCTGGAATGCCTTTCGGCAGTTGCACCCCCGGAATTTCTTCCCACGGCCACTAAACTCGAAATCCGCCTGCGTTCTGAAGTGGCCGACGATGCACGATTACGCGTTGCCCTAACAGACCCCTCTTCCTCTCTCGCTCCATCTCTCTTTGAGCCTTCTTCCCTTTGACGCGAGCTGCGTCAAAGTCGGATTCCGGGGACAGCCGAGGTGTTTCTCTCGAAACAAACGCTCGAAACTAGCGGTTCTTAGCCATGCACTGGCATAGTGCACTCTCTCTACAGCCTCGGGGAAGTTTTCTATGCACTGAACTTCGCCGGTGAGTCGCAAAATTGTCACGAACGTGATGCTTTGTTCGCTTGTTTCGCGGAAATTAAATTTTCAGGTGTCTTGCACCAGATACACAAATCTACACCGGTTTTTCTTTTTAGGGAATTTATAGAATCACGAAAATTACAGAGGTGCAGATAGTTTGTTAACTTCTGTTAACGCGTTACCGTATAGTAACAGACGTACAGTACTTAAATAACAGAAAATCACCTGTGTTTACGAACAATTAATTTGAGAATTGTGGGGAGGACAATCTTTTACGAGTGTCCCTGAAGACCACGATTACGAAGTTGCCCAGCCCCGTAAATCCTGCCACACCTGGCCGACTTTAAAAGCAATCGAAAGTATGGCTACTCGCTTACCAGCACCATTTTTTTCAATCTCCTGCGGACGTCGCAGCCAGGAATTTTCTGAGCTGGAAGAGACCCGACAACGTGATAAATTCGCCCAGGTACAAAGAAGCGGATATCTATTTGTCTTCGGGAGCGCAGCTCGCTGAGTTTCGACGTCCATTGCTCGCAGGAAAAACCGCCATTTTATCAGACACGCGTCGTGTTTAGGGTGCGGTGAAATTTTAGTCTCCGGCTACTTTGCTTATTTTATTTTCCTTCTGGCTTTTTCACCCTCGCACGATCCTCGGAAATTGATGGATAGACGGATAAGTTAATTCTTCGGCTCACATTTTATTTCGATCAATTAACCCTTAGCACTCGGATTGCGACTCTGAGGCACCACTGAAAATTGCTATGCCATTCTTAAAAATATTGTTCACAGTATTATTTTTGTTCGTATTTAATAAACTACTAGACATTTACATATTACATGAGATATTGTATCAGTTTCATATGCAAAAAATGAAAACAAAATTCCATAGAATGTAAATATTTTAGAATGGAAAAATCTTTCGTTTTTTAGTTAAAATAGCTCCGAGTGCAAAGGGTTAATACGAAAATTAATTCGAAAATTTTTGTGGGATCTAAAACGTGAAACGAGGAATCCAGAAATATGTATCTCGAATGGTTTTCCCGAAAAAAGCCTGTTGAATCTTTCAATTATTTATGGCGCCGAATCCAACGGCACACGTAGGTGACATAATTCTTTCTACACATGTAAAAATGAACATACATGGCGACACATCGAGTGAGCGACATTTTGTTCAGATTTATGGGATGCAACTAGGTTAACAAGGTACCCGCTGCGATAAACTTCAACTTTTCACCGTCTGGTTTATTAAATAAGTTTCTTTATTCTCGTAGAATTTTCTCGACGGACAACGCGTTCAGCCATTCGCATAATAAGCGAGATAATTATTTCGTATAAACAGACTGCGGATTTTTAACTTGCTGAAATGATTAAATTAGGAATGCAAGGTGTATTCTGGCCACTGCCTCTTGCAATCTATGCAGACAATTTTTATTTTGCATAAAGATCTGCGCGATCCACTTACAAAGTATACGCTCGTTGACGTACTTCAGAGATTTTTGAGAGCCGGTGTGAAAAATTAATAACCGACCCGAAAAGCCGGTGCTTCGCATGTGGTCGTTTCTACTCTTCCGTTTTCATAAATTCATTGGTCGGAGGACCCCCCTACGGCGATAATGTCAAGAAATATTCTCAGCTGAAAAATCTGCAGATTTCCTCGAACGACATCGGGATTTCTTATAAGAGCGAAAATTGAATCGAAAAGATCCACTTGGCAGGAGATTCGAATTTTCAGATTCGTTATTTTTACCGCAAACAAATTTCCAAAGCAGCAGTATTCGAGGAAAAATGTTTCGCGAGGTCTGGGATTTCGTGGAATGATCGAAGAGATTTCGACGTTGTTATTTCTAGGCGAGCATCGATATTCGAACGGCAGAGGCAAGCCAGAAGGGTAATTGCAAGGATAATATTTTTGCTGTTCGTTTTTCGCTCGAGTTTCCTCGTTTCCGCGGCAGCTGAACAACGCGAGAGAAATGCCCCTGGCAAAGAAACGTCTCTGTTACGACGTTCCACGACGAACTTTTTTTTATCAGCTCGTTTATTTCTAGCCGGTTAACCGACGCGTTTCTTTACCCTCGCCCCGTCTCGTCCTTTTGTCCTGGCTTCGATTAGTTTCCGGGCTTGAGTAGGGTCAGGGTTGCCCAGCACGCGTTTGGAATACATTTTGGCCTGGCCCACGGGCAGGAAATCCTTCCGCCACTGTGCACTCATTTCCGGAATCGCTCCGGGAAAGCCGCACTCCACGCCGTCGATTTTCACGCCAACAATTGCTCGTTTTTCCTGCGAAACTTTCCCTCGGAAAAATGTTTAACGTCGTCGCCGCGCCGCGCCGTCTAGCTTTCGGTGCGGCTGCTCTTTAAATTTTCATTAAAACCACTAAGAGACAGAGATTATAAGTTAATAAGTCTTTGTAATTTTTTTTTAAATAACATTAAGCGAAGTGTTGCGAGTTAAATATATAACGGTTCGTGCGAATTTTATTTCAGTATTTTTCGTAGAATTTATTCTACAATCCCTATCCTAATTCTCGAGAGAGAGAGATTTTATTCAGAAAAATATTTTCGAATAATCGAGCAGTCAAAGTGTCCGCTCTGTAATTCTCCGTTGAAATTTCAAGTGAATTTTATTGCAGTATGTGCGACTGAATTTATTTAATAAATCTCGACCGACGGCTGGTCAGAGCGATTATACTAAAATATCTTGCCGGAGTTAGGATCAATTTGTGTACGCATTCGGCGACAAACTCGATGCGACGTTTGTTGCAGTTTCGTTCGAGAATTCATCGACTGTATTCGCTCGCTTTATCGAACAAATATCGCAGCTTCATGATTCGAGCGAGTGTGGTACATAAAATCAGAAACGTGTTATTCTGTGTAGAATTAAAAAGCGGACCGGTGGTATTTCGCGTCGCATCACTGATCCTCGCGTCAGTACGGCATTGTTTTCAGTGAAAATGTAATTTCCGAGATGGATGGATGACAATCAACGATTATCCCGGTGCTACGAATAATATTCCGATGGAACGAATTTTTAGGAAAACTGACAGAACCGTACGATATTATTGTTTAATACAATTAAACCCGTATTTGACAATCTGCCTCTCTCGCTCCGTTTAATTTCGGCTCGCGTGTCTCGTCAACGCCCGGTAGACGCAAAAAGAAAAAATATTTAATTGAACCAACCGATTTCGTTGTTCCTTTCGTTCGCCGTGAATTGATAATATTTAACCGGCTTGCGCATACTGTGCACGAGCGATGTACGTGCACTCCGCAATCTCCTATCTGTAAATCAACGCGGTTTTCGTCCATTATCGATCTTTCCCTTTTGTATACCTACTTTCCGGTTCTCTTTATGTTTGCGCACATAATTTCATTGTAACGGGCTGACCAAAAAGGTTTTACTGTATTTTCCCAAGGTTCTTTACCCACGTACGAAGAATAGCAAGTTTCTCTCACAATGTGGCAGCAAGTTATCGAACAAGTGAAACGCTATTCTCGGAAATTATAATTTTCTCTGTCGGACATTTTAAATTACCAGCTACATTTATATCGACTTTCTCGAACAAAATACCTTCCCGTGGTACAAGAAAATAGGAGTTCTCCGCTAGGCGGTTCGAATATTTGCTCCGGGTCTATTCCAACCACAAATGGAACCGCCTAATAAAAACCGCCTCGTCCCGATTTAATTCGGAACTCGAAGGGGAATAAGAAATAGGTCTGGTGCTCCGGGTAGACCGTATTCTGGTCTATAGTCGATATTAATAGTATCAGGTTCGACATCGGGAAGAGAGAGAGAGAGGATCGAATTGACGAGGGTCAGGGCCGGTCTGGGTGCGGTATACTGACCGCGCTATACTGTTCGTAAACCACAGTATCGCCACCCCCGAACAACGCCCCGGGAACAGTGCTCCCTAGAGCGGGTATAGCATCTTGGTCTGTTTGCGAGGAAACCCAGCCGGACGTATCGAACGTTATCGGACACCCAGCCCGACGAGATACCATCTGATTTCTGACCGTGCCTATTGCACTTAACCTACCACCCCTTCGCCGAGCTGGCCGGATTCCCTGATAGCGGTCACTCGAGAGGGCAGCTTGCGGACTAATGGAAGACGGTTCTGTATTCTAGTTTACACTTTGAGCACCGAAGTCCATCTCCACCTAGATGGAATTATATTGTCCAGGCTTAAAAATTCATCCCTGTCATCTCGCAGTCAAAAATTTTCAAATACGTAAAATTAGACGTACTGCTTAAATTATGAGAGTGATCATTTCACCCGCAAATTTATTCCCTTTGAATAGGCGTGTTCACCCAATTTTCCCCCATCAGTTTTATAAGCCTGTATAAATTTCGGCGAAACGACGGGCCAAGATGGCGACAGCAACGGGTCATGGTTCTAAGAGGGCCTCGCCGGGGCGTCGTATATTGCTTAAATAAATTCCAACTAAGAGGGTAATAATAAAGGTGGAGGTTCACGGAGGCGGGTCGAAGTGTCGCATCCTTCGATTACAATTTGGCGCTCGCTCGACGCGTTAACCAATAACCGTGTCGAAGGGTAACGGCTGCGAAAGGATCCAGCCGGAGCCACAGGTTCATTACAAACACTGCCGTTACGGGATCCGTTTTTATCGCGGCCGGTGCGAGCGCTCTTTACTCGCTAAATAGACGGCGCACCGTGTTTCACCGCAAGTCCCTGGAAAATACGGCGCGGCGTTATTACGTGTTCACCCTTTAATGGGAAATTGAATCACTTTCGAGCCTCCGCGTTGTGTACCGGTCCAGCCGGCGCGGTTAAGCGTTCGACAATTTTCAAATAAAAATCACCTCGCTGTAGGTATCAAGATTATTTAAGGATGTTCTGCAGGTACAATGGGGGAGACAAAAGTACAAGAAATTCGAAATCCATCAATATATTGGCAATGAAAGCAATTCATGAATATATTTTCCATTAAAAAAATAGATTAATCTAAAAAGCTTTCGTTTAATTAGTGAATTTCATGTTATATTTATTTTTTCATCAAATTGTCTTCATATTATAAAAAATTGTAAGTGACTTTTGCGAATAATTGTACCCTCTGATTTGAACTTTTGATATTCAATATATATAATTACGCAATAAAAAGTTAAAAATAAATATTTAAATAAATTAAAAATACTTCAGAAAGCAATATTCATGGTTATTATTGAAATGTCAACACGATAAATTTGACCTTTTGAACATAATTAATCACATCATTTTTACTATATATAAAGAAAAACTGGAGTTTCTAGTTGCGTTTTTTCAAGGTTTAAATAGGGTTTGAAGTGGAACAAACTTTGGTAATTGCATTAATTTAGTAAGAATTGTATCTTGTGAAATTTTCAAAAATTTTGTTGCGTTTTTATATACCTCCAGAACATCCTTAACGTCGCGCCTCGGTTCCGGAGAGAAACAACGTTTCTCGAATTTCTTTTTTTCCCGAACCACCCTGATTTCATTAGTCTGCCCGGTTACCCACTTTCCGTGCACTCTTTATACTGCAAAGGATTCATTTTCTTATTACTCCGGACCCCTTCTGTACCCAGGGAAACCAACATCGACGGGGCCGGGTCAAAGAGACTGCAGCTAAACAGAGGTTTGTTTCTTCTGTTGGGAACTTGTGCAACTTGGAAATTGAATAATATTCTTAAATTGCGAAGGAGTGTTCTTTGTGCTGTTTCGAAATGCGCGAGCAGCGCTGTCGAGGATCGGTTAAATTTCGTCGGTGTTCATCGGCGGACATATCGCAGCGGATCGATAGCGGGACGTCGAAAAAATAAGCGGAAATGGCCGCAACGCGTGGAAGTCGACAGTTCCCAATTTTCAATTAGCATTCCCGTTTTATGGGGTCCAGTGACTGTACAGTGTTGCATGTCGCGCGACGAGATGCGACACGACGCGATGGATCCACTACCGGTTTCGGTGTGCTCTATTCATGTTTCGGATCAATAGCCACCGACAAGAAATTTTAATTGGTCCGATGAACAATCAGGGGAAACAGAGTTTTCGAATATGTGACACGGCGTAAAAGCCTCGGGCATCTGTGAAAAGTGTCGTTGTTCCTTTAACAGTTAGCCTTGGGAACGTTACTCAAAAGATAGGAATTCTACGTGCGATTATTTCACAATTTTTAGAAATCTATGGCTCACGGTTGAGGATTTTTTAATAGATCCTTTAACAGAAACATTGCTGATTATTGCGCAAAGGAAAATGTTTAGGCTTCCATTTGGTACAGCACGATTCCTGAAAAGTTTTCTGTACGAATTGCAGGAAATCCTAATAAAAAGTTCTTTTCTACTCGATTGATCTGAATGAATACAAATTCCTTTAATTACGGTAATTAGATTTTAATAACAATATTGTCATAAATGCATAAAGTCCGCAGTTTAATTATCACCAAGCCATTCAGCTGGCTATCACGGTTGAAGTAGCCGGCGACCGCGTGAGATTTGTGAAAAGCAGCCATGCTCCCAAGTCGGCCGACACCGGACAAGTTCGGACAAGTTCGGACAAGTTCTGACAAGTTCTCCTGGTCGACGAAGAACTCGGTAAACGCGCTGACCGAGCTTTTTATCCGGATTTGCTCGGTAAAGGGCGAATAATTGCCGTTCCGCTTCTATCTCGCCGCACCTCCCATGCGTTTCCGCGTTTCCATAAAACTCCCCTGCTAATATCGTCAACCAACGTTGCACGGTAAAACGAAAAGCATTCGGGTTGCTCCCCTATCTTCCCGAAACGGAATATACTCGATATAAATCCTAGCGGTAATCCATTTGCCGGGTAATTCGACCTCTCGGCTTGCTGCTCGTCCTCGCTTTAACAGCTTTCCCTATCCGCCGCGGATATCAGGCAGGGTTTCGAACCTATTGCGCCGCGCTGATTTTATTTCTCCGCTTGTTTCGATCCGCTTCTTCGTCACGGGCAACTGGATCTCTATCTCTGCGGTCGACTCGCGTCCCTTATTCGTCTTTCCATTATTTCTTTTAAACCTCGTTCAATTACGCCCTTTCTGGGTATTTTGGTTGTGTGCCAAAGGGTCACAGCGTTTTCGCTCATTTGCCAAATTCAGTCTCGCTGGAAAATCGCTAGAAAGAAAAAGTTCGGTATTATTACAGTACTATTTCCGTAACTGTCGCAAATATCTCTACCGTAACTGTCGCAACTGAATCCCCACCACTAGGGAGATCCGCCTTGGAACCAGTCAAACGGTAAACACTACTCTATCTTGTAGTCTATTGATAACTTGTATAATGTAATTAATGGATCTGTAGTAAAATGGGTAAAAAATTTGAATGTACAGTTACAATCAATCAATTAGAACGGTCATGCATGAATATGTTTCATCTTAGCAATTGATACCCAATTCACATTATAAAGATCCTAATAAAATATACTGTGGTGCAACACATCAGAATGAAGATTCATTTTCACACCTGGCCAAAGAACAGTGTCACTCACATGTTACCAACGAGGCAGTCGACGTGTTGAGGCAATTTATTTTAAATGAGAAACGTTTGCCATCAATCAACCGCTTGATTGCTTAATCGTTTCAGCCCGTGAACGGCTCAATTAATAGTCTAAGTGTTTTCGAACACATTTTTCAGCAATGAAGTTTAATCGATTCTTTTGATTATTATTTCGACAGGAACGATTAAGGTGCAATCTGATGCAGCACAATTATCGAGAAGCTTTCTAATACACTTCCGATAGGTAGGTTAATGAATGAATAAATGATTATTATGATAATTCACGGTTTGATCGCAGGTGCAGTGAAATCAAGATTGATATATGCGGTTGTTTAATATTGTATCCGCTTAAATAGACGGCAAATCCGGCGGATAATACACCTCGCGAATGTATAATTGCTGTTAGTAATTTATTAAACGGGTCATGCCCATTAGGAACGCGTGTAAAAAATAATAGTACGGGAATGCATGAATATCGACGAAAATGAAAATAATCAGGCCACTATAAAGACAAGAAAAAATTCCATTTAGGATAAACCAAAAATTTTAAATAAAGAGAAATATACTAGGAAGTTGCAAGCATACTGCAAACATGTATTCCTAGTATTTTCGGTTCACGAAATGTAATAAACGAACGAAATACAAAAAAGCAATAAAACCGGCGCGTACTTCCC
Organism: Lasioglossum lativentre; assembly: GCA_916610255.1. Classification (NCBI taxonomy): domain Eukaryota; kingdom Metazoa; phylum Arthropoda; class Insecta; order Hymenoptera; family Halictidae; genus Lasioglossum; species Lasioglossum lativentre. The sequence goes on along the minus strand of OU744363.1, from coordinate 8,614,122 downwards.
TTGTTTAAAAACAAACGCCCGAAACGTCAGCTTTGCATAAATGCCCAGAGATCTTTATACATTTATTGCACACTGCCCGACTGAAAAAGTTATTTCAAATATCAATTTAAAACAAACCAACAATTCCGGATGAAAATCTACATACACTATCAAGTCAAAAACAGACTGTGGACGTTTCTACATTTATAGTATTTTTGTTTCATAAAACCCACTTGAATAAACATTTCAATAAATCTCAAAAATGGCCGTCCGAAACGACGAATCTGCATACGAGGCCGCGGTCTGGTTAAAAATAGATCAGTATGCATTTATTGCTCCCAGAAAAGCGTAACCGATATGCCGGCTAACAAATAAATTCCTCGACGATCTCTATCGTCCGAAATATGAATACGAGCAAAAATATTGCCTCTAACGCGAAAAATATTTATGTTGTTAACAACTGTGGAAGTGATTCGCATTCGTCACATTTTAGAGAGCGGTCTAATGAAATAAAAAAAAAAAATGATTTATATAATAAATTAGACAGCAGATTTTATGCATTTATTATGCAATTATAAATAATGACACAGCCTTATAGCACTCGAGAGATTGAATAACGATTCGCGAAGACTGACTTGAATGGCCTAAGTAGTTCATTCAATGGACAGATCAGCCTACTGAAACACTTTCATGATTAGTGGGACATTTATTCTCGGCTATCGATTTCCACGGACTCGAAAGGATCTATCGACGATCCGATTTTCCCCGGCGGGTTTCCGTCTCCGCGGAGCCAGACGAAAATTCGCGTTGCATTTAGGATAGCTGAGCATGGCGCAGAAGAGGAGGATCGGCCGGACGGTAACTTCTGATTAAAGTGAGTGCAGCCCGTCAACGAGAGAGAGTATCGCAAATAGAAGAACCGTGGTGCAACGATACAAGACCTAGCCTGTCTGACCCGCAGCTTGCATCGTTGCACCGACGGAAGAGAGATGCGGAGGAAAAAAAAAAAAGAGAACCGCGAGAATATTGCGCCGCGCGGAAATCATTTCTGCAGCCCGAAAAACGCCCCTCAAAGGCGCCGGTAATTGCACGGTAATCCCAAAGAAGCAACGGAGGCGTCTGCTGCATTGTTTACGGTGCAACAGCGCGACAAAGAATGCGATCGATGCTGCACAGAGGAACGACAGTTTTCTACGTTTCGCAGTGTTCGACCACCGACACTGTCATAGAAACTCCATTTCCGTCGTGAGCACCCTCTTTTTCGCGATCTTTGTGGAAAGTTTGGATTCCGGCAAAAAGTTATTATCGGACCGCGCGGACTTTTATGCATTTATGAATAATAGACCCGCAACTTTGTGGAAGGAAACGTAGGAATTAACGAACTTTGATAACGCTCTTCCAGCCTGTTTTCGCGATAGGGGCGTTTTTAGGCTGCCAAGTAAATTCCCTTTTCATTCCGGATTTTAGAAAATAATCCGCGAAGATGAGAATTTGCATGAAGATATCCGGCGAGCTTTATTATTCGCGTTTTTCTGCAAGCTCCCATTTTTGCGACGCGTTTTCACGAGAGTTGAGGAGAAAATGTCTTCTGTCGACCGGGAGAATTTTTTGTAGAAAGCATAGATATTAATGTTTGTTAATACAGAATGAGAAACGGTTTTGTGGTATAGAAGAATAAAACGTTCGATCATCTGCAAACATTGAACACATTACGGTGGCAATCTGTATCGTCATCTTAATCGTTCGAAACATTAAAGGATCGTTTCGGTGCTTCGTCACGCTACTTAAATTGTTTCACGACTTTCACGCGGCGATGAGAAGTGCATTAATATTTGTAGAAAGTACGAGACGGTGAATCGTTTCGTTATTTTCTTGAACCATCGTCTTCCATTGTATTTCCTTAAATTCCACACTATTGTTCTTTCAATAATGCATTTAACGTTGCACCGGTGGCTTTTATCGATTCTTTTCTGCCAGGCGTGATTTTTCGAGTATACTGGCATCTCTTCTTCGTGTTCATCAGCTCGTGTTCCCCCAGAGAGAATCGGGGCGCTTTAATAAGCTGCGAGGTGTATCGTTCCGTCCCTGTTAAATAATTTCGAGGAACGTTAAAGAGCCGAGGCCCTAGGTGGCTCGTTTGCCGGGACCAGCCTGAAAATTAAGACTCGTTACGGATCTACCCGGAACACGTCCGTCGACGAGCAGAAACGAGGTCGTCTTCCTGCGGCCGGACAGCTTCCGGTCTCCACGTTCTCGTCCCCGGCACTCCATCGATCGAACTCGCGGAATTGATACCGAGAAAAAGTCGATCAACGGCTTCGAGGGTTGCGAGGATCGATTCGGGACGTGTTTGCCTCGACTACCGATGGGAAATATCGATAGCCGCCGCGCGCCGCCGCCATTGATGGTCCGATAGCTAAAGCACCATTGATAGTTGTCGGGAGTCATCGATGTAGATAGCGTGCAATATATTTGACTAACTGCACACTATCATTCTGTGCCAGGAATCGAACGCATTTGCAATTATGGAGAATCGTATACATTATATATAGATTTAATCACCGAGCATTTCTGTTTAGAAATTATGCTATTTTTAAGGAATTTTTGGTTTTCAATTTCGATGTAGAATTAGCAATAATTTCCTGGTAATTAGTTCGAATTTCAAAGGGAAATTATTGGAACTAAATTCAAATTGCGGAACCTAGAATTTTCTATAACAGCCAATGAACATCGATGAATAAACTATCGCCACGACTCTCGGTCGACTATCACGGTCGGAATAGCAGGCAAACGCGAGAAAAAAAGATTACGTAGCCGCCCGCAGAGCGACAAAAGGACGCGTTGAAAAGCGCACCCTCTCTCCGAGAATTTAAAGTTTTAGCCCCGGGTCGCGCGCGACACCGAGTTTGATAAAATCCCCGTTTCTCGTCCGCGCGACGCGCATATTCCTGTCAGTTTTTTACCCCCCTTCTAATTTAACTTGCAAATTCAACCCCTCCCGCGTCGACAGGCTTAAGCGATATCAGCGAGCGCAATTTTAAACACGTGTTCGCGGCGATGGGACAAGCTTGGATCAAGAATCCGCCCCGGAGGACGTCCCTCGGAACTTCAAACCCTTCGCTCAACCTTTTTGCAATTTCCAACCCGGTTCTCAATTGTTCCGCACGTTGATACACGTCCGCGCTGATATTAACGCCGTTGACTGCCGAACAATCGACCCTCCAAAAAAAAAGACACAAAATCAAAGTAGTTTAATCATTGTTCAAGCAAGTTGTATTACGAACAAAATTAATTTTTAACGATGAAACTACCGAGCCCGTCAAAATGACGGATTCAGATCTTCTACAATTCGCGAGGTTATAGAAATATTTTCTAATATTCTTCTATATTCAACTACCACCCTAAAAAGCCAATTTTTTTTATTGAATGCTTAAATGGAACTCCCCACAGGGGGTTATCTATTTTAATTTACGATTATTGAGACTGTAAAAATGCACCCATGAGGAATTATTCAAAAAATTTCTTTCTTTTGGTATACAGGGTGTTCGACTACGGGTGGGAGAAAATTTAAGGGGTGGTACTCCATGACAATATAAGTCGAAAATGAAGAATAAAAAAATTTCGATTCCGGCTTCGTTATTTAGTTATTAACCCGTAAAAATTGCTGTACCATTATTCAAAATATTGTTTACATTATTAAATATGTTGGTATCTAATCAATTACTAAACATGTAAGTATTGTATGAGGTATTATATCAATTTCATATCCATCGAATTTAAAAAATCAGAGGGAATATCTAGGTCGGAAGAAATGTTTAACGTTCGAATTAAAATAGCTCCGAGCGCAAAGGGTTAACAATTAAAAATCCACCTAAAATGTGACAACCCATAACTGAATAACGAAGTGGAAATCGCAATTTTTTTATTCTTCACCACTTAAATTTTCTCCCACCTGTAGTCGAACACCCTGTATATGTATTATTTAAAAAATGGCTGAAAATTAGCCAAAATTACTTTTATGAAGTAATAGAAAATAGTCAGTTTTAATGGTCCGTGAACTTAGTGTTGGATTATCATTTGGTTAACGGCGAATAATGACGGCTAGAGATGGAATATGCGGGAACATTCTTTCGAGCTGCACATTATATTCGAGATTTATGAAAAGCGGGGGAGGGGAGCCACTCGGAAAACGCTTGTTAAAATCTCCAGCTCGCTCGGATCGAGTTTTGTGCGCGGGTATCCGGATTTCGCGAGGCTATGGGAAGAGAGAGAGAGAGAGGGGGTTTGCGAGGGCCGCCGAGCGAAAAATCAGCGATTTTTCCAGCATTCCTCCCCCCCACCACGGATCGTCGTTAGGCGTCCCTCAGGCAGAGAGCTGAATCTGTATCTGCTTTTCCGCCTTGGACGGGGCGAATCAATTTTCCGTCGGACGATCTCGTCGGCTGCGTACGGACCGAAGAAAGGAGAATGAATATCGACGAGCGGATAGCGCGGAAATTGCGCTGCCGGGATGAAAAAAAAGAAGAACGACGACGACGACGACGCCGACGACGACGAGGACGAGGACGAGGAGGACGATGCTACGGGAATGGCGCGACAGTGACGAGGCACGTTCGTCGGGCTAAAACTATCGTCGAATGATGCGGCCGCTCTACCGTGACGAATTTCCCGCGGATTATTCGAACGTGCACGCCGGCACGGAATAATGCACTTCCTTTCGATCGACTCGGGCCACGTCTGCACCCGAGATTCCGCTTCACGACTTTTTAATCCCTCGTTACGCGCGACGATCGATTCCGCCCGGAACGAGTCCCGAGAAATTAACAGAAAATCGACGAAATGTTACATCGTACCTGTTGTCGGGCTGACGGTACTGATAGAAAGGGGATAATTCTACAGAAAGAAGGGTGTAAGTTGAAAAAACCTAACAAAATTGTTCGATGACTTTATTTTAGAGAAAACCTGTTTTGATTGTTTTCATTATTGTGTGTGTTTAATTAAATATTAAACACGTAGGTTAACTTTTCGATGTGCGACGCCCTCACCGACTTTGATAATTTTTGGATATGTCATGGAAATCAACATTTTGAACAACTTTTTCCTTTGCTTATTCGTGTCGGTCGGCTTTAGTTTCCGAGATATTAGCGAAAGGCTGCCGCGCCGGTACCATTACGCTGAATACAGGGTGTCCTAAAATTCCTTCAATTCCCTGGGCGATTCCTGAGGTCATTTCAGGCGACATTTTCCATTTCCAAAAAGTCCGCCGCGGCTTTCTTTAGGAATTATTAACGAAAAACACGGACCAATCAGAGCGCGACATAGACGCGTGTTGGCAAAGTTGGTCCGGCGCGCCATCGCCAGATTTTCGTTAATAACTTCTAAACAAAGCCGCGGCGGACAGTTTGGAAAAGGAAAATTCAAATCACCTCAGGAACCGCCCATTCCAGGGAGTTGAAGTAATTTTGGGACACCCTGTATATTGTCTGTGCTCGCATGCTCGGAAGTATGTACGAGTCAATACAGTCCGACCGCTACACCTAACCCAGACTTCTTTTTGTCTGAGAGGAGGAGAATGCCTTTACGCACACCCGGCCATGTTGAATAAATTCTGTGAATGAACTCATTTTTACAAAATACCGTCGAGGAAAATATACGCGTCTAACAAGCCGATTTTCAGCAACTGGCGTTGGTGGAATTCAAAGCATCACCCGTTAAAAAAATAATTGCCGATCGCTGTGAATTCTTCAAAGAAACTGTAGACAAGCGGTCGCATTGTACTGACGCATACGTTCTCCTGAGCATGCATGCACAGACAATATTCAATGTGATGGTACCGGCAGTTTCTCGCTAATATCTCGAAAACTAAAGCCGATCGCAACTAATATAAAAAGGAAAAAATTGTTCCTGTGTTCTATGACATATCCAAAAATCATTAAACTCGGTGAGGGCGTCACGCATCGAAAGGTTTACCAACATTTAATATGACGTTTATATTTACATATAGAATTAAAAAACCATGTCGAATGCAAATATTATAGGTCGGAAGGAATATTTGATTTTGGAATTACAATAGCCCCGCGTTCAAAGGGTTAATTATAGATAGTAACCAATAATGGATGGAAGTGTATTGTACTCGTAATTAGACCTCGTTTGATCAATTGATTAACCTGTATCATAGTCAGTACAGTACCACGTCCGTGAAGGGTGAATATACACACAATAAGTAGAATCGGTTGGTCATAACCAGACACGCCAGCCAATTCCTACTCAATAGCACGCTCGCTGAATGAGTAGATTGCAAATCTTTATAGAAAATAAAAATGTTCTGCATTAATTTTTTTGAGAAAATTTTTTAAAGAAAATGTTTTTACCGTTTTGCATTTGATCTACACATTTTTGCTATAAATACAGAAAATCGGTACTCCTTCGAAATTTTGACGACAGGAATTGTTCCATCTATATTCCAATTTTTCAGGAACCAGGTGAAGCATTTTTATTTTGCATAAAGCTCCGCTGTCTAACCATAATTAATCGACAGGCGATATAGCCAATTGATCAATGATTAACACTAACTGTAAGCATGATTGCAAACTGAAAGCGTGAAAAATTGAGGAGACTCGTGGGATTCTGTAATAGCAACGTGTTTTCCTTGAATGTCGAAGACGAATAAAGACCTCTTCCAGACGAACGGATTACGGTGCACGATGGGATAGGGATAGCATCCTACAGATGCGCCATATACAGACGACTCGCAACTGGCTACAGGTGCAGTCCGTTCTATGCGGAGGACGTTTGCGGTCATCTAACAGTACGAGGAAATCAGTGAGACAGTTATAGTCGGGAAAGGACTTCAAGGATCGAGTCGAACTGTAGTCGGACAGCTCCTCAAGGAGGAATTAACGCGTTGAAGTTCGTGGTTTGGCTGCCGGTAATCTCGAGCAGTTCCGGGATACCGATACACCGCTCGAGATCCTTGTTAATCCGAGCCCCCCAAACTATTGAGTCATAAGTAATTGCGACTGTGATCCTTCCTGAGGATCCTTTGCATATCCTCCGTTTAATAGTGCGTTTGGATCAAAGGACCGTAATTATACATATTCAGACTTCGCGCACAATACGTACGGTAACGAGATGTGCTCGCCGAGACTGTGCATGTTGTCGCCTAATTTCAAGCGAGCATTGCCGAATGCTTACAAGAATTTTATCGAGAGACTACTTTTTAGTTGGGTTTAAAAGTATTTCCACAATGAAATAGTTCATTTACGAAGGACGAATAATAATTCCATTTATGAGAGGTGCGGCGCTGGAAGTGTTAAATCGACGTTGTTTTGTAACATTTTTCGAAGAGTAGGCACTAAAAGAACGGCAATCGGCCACGGTTCGAGACCAGACACATTCTCCCTCCGCCATTCCCGTTTCTTACAGTCCGTGGATCGTTCTTGATCGTTATTTATCGGCCCGGCCGCGTCGTGCTCTTTCGTTGGATATCGATGCAGCGCGAACGGATCGAAGTGCAATTACCCAATAAACGTACCGTAGGATTTCCTCCGGACGGATCGAGTTATTTATCGCGCGAACTCGAGCCACGATAAACAGTCTCTCCGCGAAGAGAGCATCGCGAGAGATCGAGACGGTCGGAGCGTTGTATTTCAACCGGGTCTAACCCGGACCTTAAACACGGACGCGCGAGAGAGCCCCGTTTCCTCTCCGCAGCCCTTTTTCATCCCGAGGGAGAAGAAACGAAAGAATCGGGAACAACGGACGCGGCTTACCTGCGAAATCCCCGCGTTCCCGTTAGCCTGCGAGCTGTATTTCACCGGCGCGAGGATTAAGACGGACGTGCGACAAGACCGGGGCGGTTCGATTGCCAACAGGAAGTTACGTTTTATCGATAACGCGATCCTCGCGGTGCACCGGCTGCCACTGCAATGCCATACCCCCTTCTGCAAACTTTCCTCTCTTTCTCTCAGAGCTTTTGTAATATTATGATCTCGAGGATTGAGTCATTCTAATTTCTATTGGATTATTGGGCATGAAAACTATAGACTCTATTGAAAATATAAAATAGAATTTATTTAATTTTATATGTACGCGCAGAGAGGCACGTCTTTACATTTCGACAAATAGGACGCGAATGAGGATCGTCCTGGAATAAACGGACGACGATCTAAGCAACAATTGAGAGTTGAGGGTCCCATAACGTGTACAGCATAGATACGATTTGTCTTTCGAAAGTTCTCGACAGACAAAAGCAACAGAATATTCTACTAAATAATAGTAGATCGATTTTTGCCAATTTGTTTCTTAAATAAATTACAACAACTTCTTGCCAAAATCCGATGCATGTATCAATACTCAAAGAATCTTTCACTTTCTTTGTGAAATTCGGATAACTTAAAACCTAAGTTAATTTTTTTCATAGTTGGTAACCTTGACAATGATGGATAACGAGATTTTGCATAAGCTTCGTTTTCCTCTCCATTGCCTTTCGATTCTTGATCCGATAACAATTTGCAGGAGCCTGATTATGTAAAAGTTAGTGATGTTTAACCACCTCATAGAAAAGTTTTTACGATACTTTTGAATGTAAAGCAGCAAATTTTCGAGAATCTGGAGTTGCAAGAACAAAGAAGCAAGCTAAAGAAGATGTTGTATAAGATTAGGAACTAAGTTTAACGTGAACAAATGATAGAGATTCTTTAAATTATTTTTCTATTGTCCTTTGAAACATAAATTGGAGATTTTGTATTTTAATATTGTTAATCAAGTTTGCTCATGACTTTTTCCGTTCTACTCAAAATACGAAAAGCGATAGAAACGTTGCTCCAATTCAATGACCAGGTTGTTTCTTTCATGGTTGTACCATCGTCGACGCTTCCTGTGTCGTCGACGTCGTAAAACAAAGTCGTATCCAGTTACCGTTGCACATACGCTGTCTTGTTGGGTGACCGATTCTCGTATGGTGTGCAGGGTGTGGCGAGATTCGTTGCGTCGACCACTCGCATCGAACTGGAATCCACCACCTTTCACTGCCCTCTCTCGTCAAATAAATATGTGCCATTATTAATAACACAATATTCGTAACAAATCAACCCCATAGTAGAATCTGTAGCAGTCCCTCAAAACCACCGAGAATACGCTCATTGAAATCATTTCACATTTAATCCTCTAATCACCCATACACTTCCACGCAATCTTCATATTCATCCAAGATTTCTTTAACCCCTTGTTCTACAATAACGTGTCAGACTCGTGATGAGGATTCTGAACAGAGTCTAATAAATATGTACACGGTGTATAAAAATTATATGTCACGAATACCATGGAGGGATTGTATACCTCCGGATCGGTGGAGATTTGTTAAAAACATGGACCGCAAAATTGACCTTGACCCTTTCTTTCAAGGTCAAAAAATTTTTCATCGTATAGTATTCATTGCAAGTAACAAAAATCTCAAAGGAACAATGGGTCTCAAGTCAACCATTCTCCTAAAAAACGACTTTGAAGTTACGTAAACTAATTTGTTCCATATGTCTACAGGGTGTTCCAAAATGGTAAAACCGTGGAGGGAATGATTCTACATGAGAAAATAAATAGAAAATATGGAATCAATTTTTTTTTATTTGATGCCTCGTTTTCCAGAAATTAGAGTTTGAAAATTCAGCGAACATGCGTGCTCTTGAATAGGAATTGTCTGACGCGTATGTTCATGACCTACTAATTCTACTTCTTAAAAACATTAGACACGCGAACTTGACGGATTTTTAAAGCCAATTTTCTAGAAAACGAGGCGTCAAATGAAAAAAATTTGTTTTATACTTTCAATTTATTTTCTCATGTAGAATCATTCCCTCCACGGTTTTACCATTTTGGGACACCCTGTAGACATGTGGAAGAAATTAGTTTACGGAACTTCAAAGTCGTTTTTTAAGAGCATGGTTGACTGGAGACCCATTGTTCCTGTGACATTTTTGCTGCTTGCGATGAATACTATACGATGCGATAAAAAGTTTATGACCTTGAAAGAAAGGGTCAAGGTCAATTTTGCGGTCCATTTTTTTAACAAATCTCCACCGATCCGGAGGTATACAATCCCTCCATGGTATTCGTGACATATAATTTTTATACACCCTGTACACATGTTATAATTCTATTTTGGTATTGTTAATGTACAGTTATTGGAGAGCATGTATAGCCATAAAATAGATATAAATTTTCTCTTTTTTTAGGAAATTGCGAACTACAAAAATGTTCTAATCACTGAAACCGTAAAATAAATCATAAGGCGAGTGGTTAATTAATGCTGGTACAGTCAGTCGGAAGAGCATCTCGGTGCAAGATCCAGCGGAATCATCTTCGAAAAATGATCTCGAATCGATAGAACATTGTCGGGAGTCGTTTCGACTGCCCGACTTCGCAAAAACGTAGCCGAGCGAAATGTTTCTCGAAGCAACGGCCAGGAAAGCGACGCAGCAAGCGCGAAACGTGTAATTGGCCCGTGAATCGGAACGAAGTCGGTGGTGGTAGAAGAAGCCAGTGTTAGTCCCTCTCGCAAAACGACCGACACGGGTGCGCAACCACCGACGCGAGTTCTCTAGCCGAAAGAAAACGTCGGTCGATCGGTTCGCAATTATTGGCGGACAGAACGTAGCAGGATATTGGAGGAGCCGGAGACTTTTTCTCCGGTGCGGTGGTTCGCGGAGAACTATGCTGCCGCGGAGTCTTCTCGATCCTGGAAGAGCACGACCAATTCCTCGACTGTTTACTTCCAGTTCTTGACTGGCTCAATTCGGTCGTTCGTTCCTGGTCTGCTCTTCTACCCCTTCCACCCACCCCTACCCCCCTCCCTCAACGTTTCTTCCACAATCCTGTTTGAGTTCGCTTTTAATGAAAAGCCCGTGACGCGGGCTGCAGCTCGTTTTGAACGGTCGCGAAAAAAGTGTTCGTTCTAGAAAAACGCTAGCCGAGTTAGGTTCATGCTGCGAGAAACGATCAGGGCGACGATGATCGCGGAAATATAGTGTGTTGTTTTATGTTCGTTCGCACCGCGTTGAGACGTCGTCGACCGGAGTGACGTCACTGAGGGTCGTAAATCCTCGAATCAGCTGTCTCCTGTCAATGCGATTATAACCGATTTCCTACGACTTAATTGGGTGGTAACAAATTTACGATTGAACAAATAAATTTATTCAACACTTATTTTACACTTTGAAAAAATGACGAAGTTGTACGAAAATAAACTGCGCTGCACATTTTATGGTGGAAATGTTTCTATTAATGTAGCGAGCGACGATTATTTTTTCCGAGAAATTAATCAGCGAATCAGATCGTACAATAATTGCTACTCCACAGCGAACAGTCCGAAGAAAGACACTTTTGTGAGCAGCGTTTATAATGGCTCTCGCAATTTCAGCGCGAACGTAGTCTAGCTCGACGAGATTGCACCGTCCACGTGAAATCGAGCGCGATTCCTTTCGCGAATAACGCGGCCGGCATCCTCTAATTCGAGAGCGTATCGATCTCTATCAGCGTGGCGTCGAGCGGAGCCGAATTATTCCGACCAGCGAAACACCGACCCTTTCGCGCCGTTCTCAACCTGCCAGGATAAACGGCCGATACGTCATAATCTGTCGAAGGGCTTACGACCTCGATCGTGCCAATATCCTCTCGGTAAAATGTTCGATAAAATGTGTTAATAAGAGCAGCCGTTCGCCGTCGTCGTTTTTGCCCACGTGTTAATTCTTTTCGTACACGAAGCCATCGTTCCGACCATCAATCTCTCTCTCTCTCTCTCTCTCTCTCTCTCTCTCTCTCTCTCTCTCTCTCTCTCTCTCTCTCTCTCTCTCTCTCTCTCTCTCTCTCTCTCTCTCTGTCTGTCTCTCTCTCTCTCTCTTGCTCTCCGCTGCTCGGACGCGATGGATTTTATCGAAATAGAAAAAAACATTAGCTCGTTGGCTCAACTTTCCGCGAATAGCTAGATTTACTGTTAACAGCCAGAACCAAAGAGACTGGATCCACCATCGGCGGATAGATTGCGGATGTTTTATTTCAGAATTATTGAAATTATCAAGACTTTCATCTCGTGCTATTTTTAGCAGCCCGGTTTGCGGTTAAGTTTCAGCGAGACAGTCACTGCCTGCGAGGAATCGTTGAGGTGGTCGCTAATCTAGTGTATAATTACCAAGAAGACGTTCGACCGTCGCGAAATGACGGAAAGTGCCCAGGGGTTCTATCCTGGATGTTAAATGCAACTTTAAAGTCTCTTTTATGCATCCGCCCACGCACGGCTAATTTATATCTCATTACGCCCTCCTCGATAGCGTGCAAGCTGTGCGCACAATATTTTTTCCGCATTGTAGCAACGAAAGTCTTCGAGGCAGACAGACGTACTCTGTGCGAGCAGAGTCAAAGACGGAATAGAGTAATTAATTTGTTAGGAGGTCCTTCGACAGGAAGGCAAGCTTTACAATTTTTCATAGTTTTGCAAGCAACAATCTTCGAGGTGGACAATTAACTGGACCGAGCAAGGAACAGAATGGCGTAACTAATTTATGTATCATTATGGCTCTTAGATATCATGCATTATGCACATTAGAGTGGACTTAAGTTATAAAATAAGTTGGAGTTAAGTTAGTTGAAGAAAAATTTCTATTGAGATACAATGCACGACGCCCCCCAGAATTGTTCCTTTAGGTGAGAACAAAATTTGTGCAAAGTTTAAGATCGATCGGATAAAAGGATCACGTGGCGCATTACAATTGAAAATTTTGAAAATGTTGAAATTCACCTTAACTATGAAGTATGACATATCGTTGGATTTGTCTTTTTTTTCTAAATAGGAATATTCGAAAATTGTAAAGGATTACCGCCAGCAATATACTGATGTAAAGAAAGCTACTTTAGCGAAAAATTTGTAAGTATTAAATATAAGTTCATTAAAATATAAGAAATAGATCGAATAGAAATAGACTTCATTACAAAACTGCAACTGCTAATATGTTATTTTACTTATACAGGAGAATACATATGTCTTACCATTAATTAAAATTTGCTACATTTTAATGTAGGTATTTCAATATCTCTGTTATTTGTGGTTATACGAAACAATGGCAGAGGAGAAAATTGCACTGCTCAATAAGGTAAATGTAATGGTAAAAAAACATTTTTTGGAAATAAAATTTTCGAAATTTCAGGATTATCGTTATTTTTATTTAAAGAAGGTCACATAATTTTTCCATATTCCTATTTAGAAAAAAAAAGACAAACCGAACGATATGTCATACTCCACAGTTAAGGTGAATTTCAAAATTTTCAATTTAAATGCACCACTCGATCCTTTTATCCGATCGATCTCAAACTTTGCACAAATGTTTTTCTCGCCTGAAGGAACAATTTTGGGGTGCGTCGTAAAAAAAATTCGTTGGCCAAAAAATAAAAAGTCCACCCTAGTGTACATTTTTCCGTACTATCGAAACGTCTTCAGCGGGGACCAATTAACTTTGCATGGGAGCAAAGAACAGAATGAAGCGACTAATTTGTATCGCGTTTTGGTCTGTTCGAAGCCGTGCATGCTTTTCGTAGATCAGTTTTTCGTGTCATTGAAAGCAAGAGGGTCTCCGGAGTCGGACAATTAACTCCGCGTGGCCAGGGTAACGATCAGAACGTATAGTAACCGAATAATTAGCTCGAGCAGGCGAGCGAGGCCGGTCGAAAATGTGGCCAGGCTATCTCGCCGTCCGATCCCTTCGATCCATTCTCTTTCTAGCCAAGGTTCGCGAGTCGTTGAACTCGACCACGACCCCGCGCAACGATTCGACTCGCCGACGCGCTGTTCGCGGCATTCCTTTCCCGAGGAAAGTAATTCCGTGAGAAAATCGAGATGCCCGGTGGACAGTCGACCATACACGGCACGTACGTGCACAGTCGACGACGACCGTGGTATGTATCGACTTTTCCCATTTTTTTTCTCTCTCTCTCTACTGACAAGATTCGCCGGGGTTCTAGGCCCATTGAAAAGGCGATCCGTTATTCCGGGAATGGGTATCCGCAAACCGTATCATAGTCCGCGGCGTGGACCGCGAATGGACCTCCGGGACGTTAATCCACGTTAAAGGATTACACGGAGAGGCCAGCGGGAACGGGATCGCGGCTCTCTCGCTCCTGTAACTTCGATAATGGAAGGTCGTTCGGGCCGCGAATGGGATCCCTATATAGATCCGCGCGAGGAGCAACAATAGGACCTTCCGTGAACGTTGTCGCGCTAAGACCGCCTGATTAACCCTTTGCACTAATTATTATTGTACGGTTACGGTGATTCGAATTTCTTTAGTTCATCGTTTCCTAAAATAAGCAACAAGATTATCGTATCTCGTTTGTTCGCCAATGGGTCTGTTAGATATAGATAACTGTAAAGATATACATACAGTCTGACTCCCACTAATATTCGGACACTCTTAAAAAGATGATAACTTTTTTAATATTCGACCATGCAACTTGCATTTGTTTTTTTTTTGAGAAGTTAGAACAGTCGGTTTTGTTCAATCGTGAAAATAATTTTTGAAACAATTGCAATTGGTCGGAATTGCAGAGAAAATACTAAAAGTTATGTTTTACAACTTTTTTTATGTGGGCTCATATTGAAAATGTAGAAAACACGTTTCGTAGATCTGTATCAATTAAACATATTCTGAAAATTTCATTAAAATCGGTCAACGTTGCAATGAGCTACAAACGTTTAAAGATGGTAGAAATTGCAATTTTTCACAATTTTCGGCCTCTAACTGCAATACCTAAATCTAAGGATTCATATAGGTTGTCCCACGTAACAGTTTTCACGATGTTTTAAATACTTGCAAATCATCTGACAAAAAATATTTTCAACAAAAGTTGATCAGTTTTCGATTGGATATATATTGGAATAAAAAAAAAGTTCGAAAAACATTTTTTTTATAGTATTGTCAAGGTCACCTTCATTTTTTTAAATGGCACTTTGTATTTTTGATTTAACAATATTACAGCCGGTGTCAAGACGAATTCAACGTATACCATGACCTTCGGATGACCTTCAAGTGCCATTTAAAAAAATGAAGGTGGCCTTGACAATAATAAAAAAGAAACTTTAAGAATATAGCGACATCTGCTATACTATGTACATTGTAAACACTGACATGCGTATCGACTGTTGTACATCGTCCTAGTCAGACGTACAACGACTTTATAAGAGTAAACACGTGTCCAAGCAATACTGCTACGTAATAATTATAACATCCACTGCCTAACAAACTCATACTAATAACAAGGTCTGCAGGGTGTCTCAAAAATACTTCCTTGAAAAGAATTCCAAAAGTCGTCTGAAGTAACGAAAATGAAGTAGGGAAGGGGATATTGAGCACCTCTTATTAATAGATCGCCGCGACGAGGAACTATTTACAATCTCTCAACGACACCGAGAAAAATAGATTCTCCAATTTCGTGAGAATGTCAATTAAATCGTTCGACGAGCTTTTACGTGCCGCGAAGCCATTAATAACTCGAGTACGAATATCAGATCTACTATCCATTCCGAAGAAATATGTACTACGTTCCACTATAATTAGACCGCGGATCTATATGGAAAATATGTAGTTCTGTATCTATTCCGAGAAACGGGAGTCACTTTTACTGTCACGTTATCTTCAACCTATTAAACATTCTCGTTTCTTGCAATTCAGGTAGAAACTATTTATTTTGCAATAAAGAACCGCTGTCTACTTATTAATTATACATTAAATACCGTATGGAACAGTAAGACAAGCATCGTTTAACACCGACTCGTAACTCACCAGCCTCGTTATTCCAAAACTACCTTTCACCGAGGCAAACGTTTTACAGAAACGCTTTCCTCATTGAGGGAATTAATAACACTTCGCTAGCACATACGACCGACCAATTATAATGGTGCTCTCATCGTCGGAACGATCGGCAGATAACCGTGTATTTACGCGCGTTATGTTCCCGTCAAGATGATCCGCTCTCGGCATCATTCTGACCGGCCATCGTCAACGGGGATCCAATTTATCGGTCGTTACCGGCAAAAAGTCGATACCGAATTCCCTCTCAATCGGCTCGGCAAGATTGCCGTCGGTTTTCCGGGATATCGAGGCACTTGCTCGAATTGTTTCGAGCCGAAGAACCAGTCCGTTAATCTCTCGCGTCCGCTTTGTCGCGCGAATTAAAGCAGCAGCTGGATAACGAATAAGCAGAATGAACGAGAGAGAGAGAGAGAGAAAGAGCTTGGTCCAATTAAAAGCGCAGCGATCGGCAGGAATATTTAATTCCGTTTTCGACGGCGAAATCGGGAAACGATGACAATTTCCGACGGATCGCGGCCGTGTCCGTAGCGTCGTTTGATTGTCGTTATTGTACGCGGATCTGTTAATGGCGCGGTGATTATCGGCGCTCGCAATTAACGCGACACTTGGCGCGTCGTTCCCCATGAAATCGATTCGCCTCGACGCGACGCGTCTCTTGCTCCGTCGACCAGGCGAACCCTCGATTCTGCGGTCGACCCGCGGAACGATACGACTAGACGCGCTGTCACCCGGGATCGAATGACCCGCAGCTATCCGCGAAACCCGCCACCGAATGCTCGATCCAGATCCTGATCCCGGTTCCAGCACCGGTGTCGAATTGCCGCGGCAGATTCGATGACAGCGACAACGATCGGCCGAATTAGCGCGATGGCAACTTTCCTCGAGGACGATGGGAAAGGTACTGTCTCCGATTTTGTTGCGGAGAACGTGGTTGGTTCGTTGGCTGGTAACACGAGAACGATCATGGTTGAGGTCTTTTTGGATACGTCGGGCTTGTTAATCTGGGTCTGACATCCGCTGGACACAGCTCTGGATTTGTCAACGCATTTAGGTTCGGCATCTTCTTCTACACGTAATTATCGCGTCCCTGAACCTGTCACTCGTTAAGGGGGAGGACCCCCTCTAGAATACCCTAGACATCTCTGCGAAACATGGATCAAACATGGATCAATATTTTTCGCTGGACAAGGGCTCATTCGATAGAGGAAGGTTCAATAAAAGGGGCTCAGCCCCTTCGTTATAGGAAATTATGCATATATTTTGTAACGTAAGTGTTAGAAGTATGCCAAAATTGATGATGTTCAGCCATGTAATCCAAGACATTTTTATGCCATTGGATGAGTTTTCTGGATGCTATCGTGGTCTGAGCCCTCTTTATTAAACCTTCCTCTTTCGAATGAGCCCTTGTCCAGCGAAAAATATTTTCAATAGATTTCTAGGGTATTTTAGGGTATTCTAGGGACCCTCTAGAGGAGAGGTCCTACTCCCTTAAGTAGACGCGGTTTACTCGATTAAAAATGTTAAAACACATCCTCACGGTTTAGTGTCCCCTACAAATTTGTTAAATTATTTGAGACTTTTGATTTTCTCTCTGATTTACCTCGATTTGGCGCTCATCTCCCTTCGAGGAGCAGATTTTCAGGAATCAGGACCAAGCCCGATGGTCCAAATTGAGTGGACACTGTTCACCCGAGTAAACACGTTAAATAAGACGTTCAGCCTTGTAATCCAAGCCATTTTTATGCCATTGGTTAAGTTTCCCTTAATTGAACCTTCCTCTTTCGAATGAGTCCTTGTCCAACGAAAAATATGTTCATATAAGGACCAAATCCTGTACAGCGCAAACCCACGTTTCGGCCAGATTTCTAGGGTATTCTAGAGTCCTACCCCTTAATCCTGAATCATAGCTTGACCCTTCTAATAAACAAGTATACGTTCTTGGAAAACATCCGAATTTTAGATTAAGCATATTTTTAATTGTTCACCTGACCAATTGGAAAGTCTCAAGTTGAAAAGTTTTTAAGAACAATTAGCAGCTACATGTGAAATGTTGCTACTTTTAGACGGGATTGTTAAATAAATGTGGCATGCCAGATAGGGGATAGTGTTCGAGCCAGCATCACGGCTGTTAACTTGCTAACGTCAATATAGCGTTTCAATCGGAACTCTAATCGGTTCGCCGACCCGCAGACGGTGGACAAACAGCGAGTCGATGGAAATTGCTTCAGTACTTTCGGCAACGACGTCGAGGCTGCGGCTGATTTCGCGATTACGCGCGTTTCCGGGAGCAAATTACTTGGGTCGTGGACCTCGAGATCGTCGACCCTTTCCACTATGGGGGACACTAAACCGTGCGAATGCGATTTAACGTTTTTAATCGGGTGAACTGTGTCCACTCAATTCGGACACCATCGGGCTTGGTCCCGACTACTGACAATCTGCACCTCGAAGGGAGGCGAACGCTAAATCGAGGTAAATCAGAGAGACAATCAAAAGTCTCAAATAATTTAACAAATTTGTAGGGGATACTAAACCGTGAGGATGTGGTTCAACATTTTTAATCGAGTAAACCGCGTCTACTTAATGGGGTAGAACCTCCTCTAGAGTGTCCCTAGAATACACTAAAATACCCTAGAAATCTATTGAAAATATTTTTCGCTGGACAAGGGCTCATTCGAAAGAGGAACGTTCAATAAAGAGTGCTCAGACCACAATAGCATCCAGAAAACTCACTCAATGGCATAAAAATGGCTCGGATTACATGGCTGAACATCATCAATTTTGACTTACTTCTAACAATTATATTACAAAATATATGCATAATTTCATATAACAAAGGGGAACAAAGGGGCTGAGCCCCCTTCATTGAACCTTCCTCTATCGGATGAGCATTTGTCCAGCGAAAAGTATGCTCATATAAGGACGAAAACTCTTCAGATTTCTAGGGTATTCTAGGGACCCTCTAGAGAGGGTCTCCTACCCCCTTCACTGGGGCATCAGCCTCGGCCCTGACAATGGTCAGCTAGAAAAGAGACGCATACTAAATCGAGGTAAATCAGAGTAGAATATGAAAGTACGATAAATAATAACTAGTCCAGAGTATCGACGATCGCGACGTTCGAAAAATAAGGTCCTGTGGATATATGGAGCCCACCCATGGACCGTGTCAGAATCCACATCGGTTCGTGCAAGCTATTCCAACCACCTGGCGCGAGGAATCAGCCGAGATGCTCGGGGCAATCGAACGTGCACGGAACAGGGAACCAAATTGGCCAAAAATTAAGGTCCCGATTAACCGACCCGGGTCGAAGGGAGGTCTACCATTTTGGTGGAAGACCGAACTACATCGTGTCCGATTCCTGACAAAGTAATTCCTTTGAAAGTGGTCCGATACCTCTGGCAATTTCTTTTCACCGCGATATCGTTCTTTAACTCTCGTCGTTTTTGCATATCTATCGATATTTAACGAGAAACAATTAAACCGATAAGAGGGGAATAAATGCACTCGAGACATTCGAGAACGTTACGAGGAACTGGGATTTCCATCGGTCCTCTCGATTCGCGTCACTCGAACGTCGAATGCACAAGTCGGTTGCATTCGTTCGTGCATTGTGAGTATCGGACACGTGCCAGCAGGTTGGCAAACAGCAGAATTCGGAGCTCCTCGATATTCCTTGCGTCAGCGTTTGCTGGAGAGACGTCTCAATATCTGTCTGAAGAATATCGGGAGACCTGGGGGTTGGAAGTGTAATGGCTATATACGAATAGCAAAAATATGAGATTATTATAAAGCTTGCTTTCGGTGCTATTTTCGTTTAACTTCTATTCCTCAACACTAAACGTACCACGGTCAAATGACCGGTTTTCTATTTCATAATTACTGAAATTATAAAAACGCTTTCATAGGAATTAAATTGACTTCTTCGATTAAGCACAAAATCTAATAAAAACCGTACAAAGTTTAAGTAAATTCAATGTTCTCACTATAAGGTGTTTCACTTTTATATGTTTTGTGCTTGGTAGGTTTAGTGTTAAAATTCACGTGGACAATTTTTATTTTGCCTAGAGATAGTTGAGATTATTGCAGTAAAATGAGGATCAGAACGCTCTTCGACTGCACCCACACACGACTACTCCACATAAGGACATCATTGCTCAAAGTCGCTATGGTACCCTAAAGGGTACTAAACTGGGGATAAGACCTAAAGACGTCTCCCTTCGACGATTTCCCCGAAGAGCCTCTCGAGTCGTAGTGAACGGCGGTATCGAAATAATCTAAGCTATTCTAAACACGACATGCCGCGTTGCAAGGGGTGGAAACGGTTCTCGAGAGGCAGGTAGCGTCTCGCGAATCCCGCGGAGGCATTCAGGGGGCGTAAAACCGCTCGAAGTTCGGTCGCGAGTGGTCCTCCCACGTCGTCGAGACACCGAAAAGCTAACCACAATGCGAAATAGGTCATTCCATCCCCTAAGACCCTCTCGAGCAGGCCTCGTGACTCGAGTGACGGAGGCTGGAAGAGTTTCTAGGTCCGAGACCCTCGACACGTGATCCCCCATTCTTCCCTCCATCTCTGCCCTCTCTGCTCTCCCTTCGATCCCCGTTCATCCTCCCTAGCCATTTCCTTTTGTGTTTCTCGGCCTCCGCGACAGGTAGCTCTCTTTATCCGGCCCGGGTCGACAGGTAGCTAAGAACGCATAAGAACCAAAAGAAGAAGAAGAAGAAGCCAACAGCAACGTACGAAGAACAGAGCAAAGGCAGAAGCAGAGCGGATCTCTGCATTCCCCGACGAGAACGCGACAAGCAGAGATTCGAGGAGACAAGGTGGAGGCCTTTCCTACATGACGAAGGACTCGGGAGGAAAAGGGTCGCCGCGACAAGCGAGATGAAGAGAACGAGTGGCCCGAGGATTCTCCGAGGGGGACGCGTTACGTCTAATTCTTGCTTATCCACCGCGTTCCAGCAGAGGTTCCCTTTGAACCGCGGACCAGGCCACGGGCTCGCCTGGCCCGCAGCAGCCAAGGCGATGAGAACGCTGTCATCCAGTTCGTTAACGATCCGACGAGGTCGATGACGTCGGACGATGGAAGTAGCCGCGAACAGATCCCTCTAGTCTCAACCTTTTACCATTTTTTCAGACTGACCTACGTGCTCTAAACGTTCCCGCTTCTGTTCGTCGCTTTGATCTTGTTCTTAAATGTAACTGATTCTGTCGAAGTAAAACATTTAGGCTTTTTACTTTATTTTGTGGAAAACCCCACATCCTAGGAATATTAGGAAATACCTGACTCTCCTTCAATTTTGTAGCATGCCGTCCTCCCTTCAGGTATGAAGGTACTCATTACACACAATGGCAATCACTTTGAATACCTTCTGTAAATGCAAGTTTATTTCGCTTTTATTTTGTCATAAATGACCTTTGCTGACCTTCAAAGACCTTAATGTTGCGCCTCGTTGGATTCGTCTCAATAGCCGCTATCAGAAAACAGGTACCAAAACATAGGGTTCCATTTTAAAAAACAAAGGTGACCTTCGCATCTCTGTAGCGACTCCACCTAGGAGAAAAGATTAACGCCATATTACAGCCCCTGTTGTCCCACGCATCTTATGTTTCGAAAACTTTTCTACTACTATCATACTTTCGGAGTTATTGTAGACTATAGTTACCGCTTCACCCTGTATACATAATTATTTTCACATAACCTCTCAACAGATTCTTCATCTCATTATTTGCTTGCTAACTGGCACGTTCTGATTCTGTTCGTCGAATCGAACTTCCAATTTAAGATTATCATATCTTTAAGGGACATGGGATTACGAGCGTGTGAAATTCGTAACTCAGCTTCATCATCGGTAAGGAAGCACCGTCGCGTCGCGTCGCGGCGTGGCGAATCGGCTCATCGGGTAATTCGCAGCCTATAAAAGGCGAAAGCCGAGTCTCCGGATCAATCTATCGGAAATCTGGCCGTATATAGATGCAGAAATGCGTCGCGCGCCTCGCAACTCGGTCTGAGAGGCCTCGCGACTACCCGCCGACTGATCTGTAATTCAAGCGAGCCGGGAATTTGCACGTCAAAGTCGCCTTATGAGTGGCCGACTGAGTCTCTGCCGGGCCTAATATGCATGCATACTCGCGGCATTGCGCACACTTTCCCGGGACCTCTGGATTATCATAGTCTAGGCGTCGACATCGTCTGGCGACCTCTGGCCAGGTATATCCCCTCTGTCTACGAACGAGCTGCAACGCTCTGGGGCAAACTCTCCTGTAACGCGGTACTCTTACAACGTGGTTTCCATATATTGAGCAAAAATTACGACGGTCCTCCTATTGTTCGATTGTTGGTAACGATGCGACAGCCAGAAAGCAAAAATAAATTTAGTTACGTGTGAGAATCACTGGCTTTTGACAATAAACCAGATGTCAGCGGACCCATAGGCCTGTTAGTGTTTCGTATACCTAACTACTTGGGTATAAGACAGAATGCAGCCTTGGTCTTTTATCTCAAGTGGACAACACACTTTTCCACGTTGCCCTCTTTGTTTTCCCTTCATTTTTGTTTTGTGTTAGTTTATTTAAGATCGCATCAACATCCCAGGTTATTAGCGACCGCGTTACATTGCATTACATTACATTAAGTTACATTGTGTGCGATTATGGGTACATTTATATTTTACTCCTCAGATTCATGTGTACGACAACGCGTATGACATCGTTAATTTTATTCTCATTAATCAGTGCCTCACCGAGACTTCCTGGGATGTTAAATCTACTTTCTTCATTTCTTGTATAGTCTTCAACGCGATACGACGTCCTTCCTAGTTTATAACAGAATACGCTGTTTGCAGTTTATTCAACCACCAATTTCCAATACCTGTAACTAGTGATGGGCCTTGAGCATGTTCAAGCGGTATCGATTCCTTGTGACAAAGAATGATGGTATCGCAAGCATGTATGATTCTCTGGGTATCAAAAATTATCGATCCCTAATGATAATTACTCGGAAGCCTCGATCCTTTATAAGTACATCTTGGATGGGTTTGTTATCGATACAATCACAATCCTGTGGAGTCGAGTCGACTGAATGACAAGTACTGTTCGTACGCCACAAGAAGTCTCCTGGCAGGAATTCGACAACAAATCCTCTGATTGGGTAATTCCATACGAACGTTCGGTTCTAGCCGAATTATTGGCTAAAGCGTGTGACGTCAAAGATAACCATTGGCTGCGAGCGAGGACCCCCTCTGCCCCTCAGCCGTCTCGAGGGACTTCTTGTGGCGTACGGACAGTATATAATGAAATGTTATGTTTACTAATATCAAGCGTGAGAAAGGAAGATAGAATGAAAATATTATGTTGGTACGTTCAAAAAGGTGAAGATGTGAATTGCGAATGTAAAACGATACTAATTTCATCCAAGACGTGATACCAATACTACTTGGTATCATTTCGGCACGTATTCGTATCACAGATCGACTACAACTTCCTTATCTTTTGATACATATCGAAACACCCAAACAAGTACTGTTGAGTGCTGACAAGAAGGTCCCGGGGGAGGGGGGGGGCACAGAGGTAAGAGGGGTCTCCAGCTAGCTCCGCCCATCCCCACCTCTGACGCTCCGGTAGTCGCCGCGTGATAACGCCGTTTCGACTGCTTACGTCACACGACGCATAATAGTAGGATTTCCGTATTTACTCGAGTAGTGTGTGTGACTACTTCGGCCAATAGAACGCTCTAGCCGAAATTGCGTGTGAGCCTAGCCGCGCCCCTTCCAAGCCAACCAATCGGGTGTGCATTCCTGGCTACGTCACCGCATTCCTGCCAGGGATCTTCTTGTCAGCACTCAACAGTACACTTAACTATCGAATTGTTTGAAGATCACGAGAAAGACTTGTATCACGCCCATCACTACCTACAACGTGGTACTTTTACGAGTTTCTTCTACCGCGGTGCGAATTGATCGCGTTATGGGAGGGTTGACCTGCTCTATTCTGTTCCGCACTGTTCTGTTCTGCTCGTCTACCTAGATCGGTGAAAGAAGCCATTAGCCGCACGCAGCAGACGGCGCACCGCGCGCAGCTCGTTCTTTTGCTCTGTTTTACTTTCTAACTCTTCGAGCCGTGTCTGCGCTCGGGCCTCGAGGAAGGGAACGTGTCGAGGCGAGCTGCACGAAAGTCGTGACGGCATTCGTGCGCTCTTCCCTGGCCCCTTATAACTCGCAACTCGCAACCTACAACGCTTCGCTTTTCAACCCGGAGGAATCATCATCGCGTTCGACGAGTCATTGATCCTGCGCCGCTTTTCATCAGACGCCCTCCGATTTGCTCTCGAAAGTTTCCTATCGTTGCCTTTTCGGATTAGGAGAATTTATGAGCATCTTATCGGGGCCACTTCAAGCTCGAGCTTTGAGGTCACCGTTTTGTAATTTCGTTCCAGCCGCTCGAGATGGACCTGTTCGATGATTGCTGATTGCCGTCTAGTGGCGGTCTGGGCTTATATTAACGCTTTGAGTGCGAGCACCTTCAAATGTGTCGTAAAAGTAACTTATTTAGCGAAATAAAAAATGGAAGAAATGTGTGGTATACATTCATTGTTGATTATTTGTACAGGGTGAGCCTGGAACAGGCCACCCGAATGACTTGGCTGCTATTGGTGTTAGGAAGAAATGCATCGGATGAAACTTGCTTGGTTTCGGGGGGATATTAATCTGATCTTAGTAGCTTTTTTGTAGGTGGACGCGTAAAGGACATATAAAGGTCAACTTCATTTTTTTAAATGGAATGTTTTATTACGTACTATCGGGTAGAGCCTTTTATGACGCGTACAATGACCTATGGTCAAGGTCATTCGTGGTCTGGGTTAAGCCAATTCTGATGGAAAATAATTTACTTCCGCCCCTGAAACTAAGCAAGTTCCATCTGATGCATTTTCCCTAACATCAATAGCAGTCGAGTTATTCGGGTGGCCTGTTTCTGGCGCCTCATCCTGTATAAGAGTCTCCTACTCTTGCTCTCATTTTCCAATGTCGCTTTGTTAGAATTTGTGAGAATTTGTGAGAATAAACGATCTCCGAGGAACAGCGTAATCCTCGTGGCTACGATTTTACGTTCCCGAAGGGTCGGCTGGCGTATAGAAGACGAGCACACAATAGAACGAAGGTGAGCAAACTCGGCGGGAAAAATCGCGAAATCGATGGGTAAAACGTATTCGGGACTCACTTTCTTGTAGATCCATTTGATGCTGCGGCTGAATTTCGCCATCGGCGAGTCGTCGACGAGGAAGTACTTGACGGGCGCCTCCTCCTCGAGATCTCTCGGGGCGGACTCGTCCCCGCGGCTCTCCGACGGATCGCTATTGTTGTCGATCGCGGGTTCCGAGTACTCGGCGATCGTCGACAGCCTCTTCGCGCGACCGTCGCTCCTCGACCGCTTCTCCATCCTCTTCTCTCATGGAAGATCTCGTTCGAATCGAAGTCGTTTCGGCGCGAGTGCCGCGAGTCCTAGCCAAGGAATAGCTGATCGAGCACGGGACGCGAAGTATCGAGGTCTCGCGAATTCGTCGAGCTCGATTCGACTCGATTCGCGGACGAGGTCGCACCGTTTTCCTCCGCTCCAGTGCATTCCCTGAATAATTCCGCGCGAATCGGCCCCGGGAATCGCGATTAATAATATTTAATGCTCCGAGTGCGATTCATTTACTGTCGGAAACGTCCGTGCATGAAATTCAACTTCTCCGGGTGTTATGGAGTTGTGGTTGGTTGAGAGACATACACTCTTATTATGGTCTTCTTACTGCAATAATTGATTTTTATTCGACTGCGGATTTTATGCATTTACGACAACAGTGAACAGATGAAATATGAAAAGGAAATACATCAGGAGGACCTACAGTTTATTTCAATGGCTCAATTAAAAAAAAAAAATTTTTTTTAAATACATCAGGAGGATTTCAGGACACCCTTATTCCCAACCTGATAATCCTATTTAATAAGCGAATCTAAAATAAATTCCATCGGTGGAACTTTTGAGGTTGCCGAATTGCAGGAAATACATCAGGATGACCTACAGTTTATTTCAGTGGCTCGATTAAAAAAAAAAATACATCAGGAGGATTTCAGGACACCCTTATCCCCAACCAGTTAATCCTATTTAATAAGCGAATCTAAAATAAATTCCATCGGTGGAAGTTTTGAGGTTGCCGAATTGCAGGAAATACATCAGGAGGACCTACAGTTAATTTCAGTGGCTCGATTAAAAAAAAAAAAATACATCAGGAGAATTTCAGGACACCCTTATTCCCAACCTGTTAATCCTATTTAATAAGCGAATCTAAAATAAATGCCATCGGTGCAACTTGTGAGGTTGCCGAATTGCTAGGCGTTAAGTCTGAATTCTTTTCGCGGCAACCGGGTAAGAACTCGGGTGAATTTGCAAGTTTATTTTCCCGGTAGCTGGAATTTCGTAGAGAAGAAGCGAAGTTACGGTTTAACTTTAGTTGATTTAAATGCTCGAGGCGAGCGAAAGAGAACCGGGAGTTGGCGGCCACGCACGTTCCAGCGGCTTGATCCCCTAATCGTCCCGCGCTCTCTTGATCCAGCGATTTCCTGGACGAACGTGCGCCACGCGGATCGCTCGCAGGATCAAGACCCGGTCTGATTTACCGACCGAATTGCGCACCGCGCCGTGGAAACTGCTCGGGAGGATTAAGGCCGGAAAGGGTGGTCGACCGGGCCCGGAAACACGCGTTTGCACTTAGGCCTCTGTCCCCTAATCGACGCTCGCGGAACCCTTTCCGACCGGTGAGCATCGATCACCAGAGCGCCTCGATGGGCTCCTTCGACGCGTCTCTCGACTATACCGGATCCCGCTGCGAGGCTAATTACGCGGCTAATCGAGCCTCGACTCGCTCGGTTTCACACCGGAATCGCAGAAAAACGGTACCGGTTCTCTGCTCGACGCTTTAGCTGATGACAAAGATACCGTTTCTACGGTCTGACCACGTTTTTCACAGGTTCGAGGTATGTTTAAGGTTACGAGAGAAGAATGGAGTCCGTCAAAAGCGGTAATGGACGAGCTTCTTTTAACACCGAACCTATTAACCACGAAGAGTATTTCTAGAAATAGCAGAAATTAGTTCATTCCAATTCTCCACGATTTTTATTCAATTGTGTAATTCAATGAAGAAAGTTCCATCGATGCACATTTAGGGTGGACCTTATTTTTTGACCAACGAATTTTTTTCACGACGCCCCCAGAATTGTTCCTTTAAAAAAATTTGTGCAAAGTTTGAGATCGATCGGATAAAAGGATCGCGTGGCAGATTTAAATTGAAAATTTAGAAATTCACCTTAAATTTTAATTGATAATAGGGCATATGTATTATCCTGTATATGTAAAATAACATATTAGCAGTTGTAGTTTTGTAATGAAGTCTATTTCTATTCGATCTATTTCTTATATTCTGAAGAACTTCCATGTACCATATTCCTAATCAGAAAAAAAAGACAAATCCAACGATGCGTCATACTCCATAGTGAAGGTGAATTTCACAATTTTCAATTTTAATGCGCCACGCGATCCTTTTTCTCATCTAAAGGAACAATTCTGGGGGGGGGGGGCGTCGTGCAATGTATCTCGATAAAAATTTTTCACCAAGTATAGCCTAAGTCCACCCTAGTGCGCATACGGGAAGGTAGAAGATTATTTACTCTTGTTTGACAGCTACTAAGTAAACTCTGCAAGACATACAGGAGGTTTAACGTCTAGAATCGTACAAGATCCATGAATCTCTGGGATCCTCGAGGTGTTCGCGAAGGTGTCGGAGCCTCGGGTTTAATTGGGTGTCTCCGGGCACAGCTTACACGCCGTCGGATTATGAATGAAGCGTCGCGTTACGAGCCGAAAATAGTCTCCGGATCGGACGTTTTCTCGTGGCCCGAATTAGCCGATTTTAATTCGTAATAACCGGGATACGAGTCTCCTCTCGGCGCGGGTCCATCGTTCTGTGAACCAGTGTTGAGCATCGATCCAGTAAATAATTGTTCGTTATTCTGTTATTCATTCTACGAGTTCTGCGCTCTCTCCGTTACTTGTTTATGGGAACTTGAATTTCGTTATTTGTCATTTCTTATTCGCGGTTACGTCTTGTTGCGGTCGACAATAAAGTGATGTCATTCGCGTTGCTTATTCCATTATGCAGCTATGGCTTCTCTGTGAGTAAACCGCGTTTAGCTGGAGGAACTGTGCATTGTTAACTCGTTGACTGCCATATAAAAAGCCAATTTAATTTGAATCATATTATGATTATATTTTCTGTTCATGTATTAATAAATTTGTAAGCCAACCTTGATATTTTGTTCTCCTCCCTGAGGCTATCTATTGATATTGATGTTAACGTAAGAATTTATTTATAGACAACCAACGTGTTAATGGTACTGTGCACTACGAAAGCTTGAAGTCAGGTCCAACCATAATGCTTTAAAGAAAAATTTATTATTATCAGTGGACTCGATCGAGTACGTGTCGCGAACCAGCTCGATGTATCAGTTACTCGCGAACTCGAATAAACTAGCATTCTCTGTGCCGAAAAGCAACAGCATCGGATCTGTTCAGTATTTCGGGGCAATTATTGCCCGACACTGGACAGAACAACGGCCGCTTGATCTTGGACCAAAGAGGCTATTGTTCGCTTTGTGCCCCGCCGCCAGATGGTCCGAGAGAGATTTTCAAGCGATCGGGGAGGAGAGTGGGTCGGTGGCCGCGACGGCCCGGCCGGCCTCGTTAATTCGACGCGAGACTCGGGGAATCATTAATTACAGGAGAACCGCGGGGACGGTTCTGCACGGTATTCACGGGATTCCTCGAACTTGTAGGATCACAGGGACAGAAGCGATCAGCGGCTAATAGCCGGCGAGTTGGTGCGCGCCCTTCGTGGTCCAGCTTCGCGAACAGACGGCCCTTTCACGAGAGCCCGAGCGGGAAACTGGCGTCGCCGGCTCCACCCACTGACCAACAACCGCCGTGGCACATCGTCGAACCGTCGTTAAATCTCGCCGGAGCATGACGCGAGCAAGGACGACAAGTAGGTCGGGTCGAGTGCGTCAGAAGACCCATCTCGGCCCGACCACGATATCATGGTTCTGCGTCGCGAAACGCCGCTTCGTAGAAACCCTAACAGGGAGAGGAGAGCTCCAGAGCCATACGTTTACGCGAAACACCGTTACCGGACTGGTTAGACGCGAGGAATCTCGATCGAGACCCGGCGTCGATTTTTATCGCGTCGCTCCTCTAATTACCCGCGGGCAACGATAATTGGCCGGGAACACGCGAGATCGAGGCTTTGTCGGCCACACGACGCTCCAGATCGCTGCACAACGATATTTCCTAATTGTTCGACGGGGATGGTGGACACTAATGATGATCGGGGATGATTGATACAGTTTCTGTGTAGCTTGCCACCTTTGGAAATGGCACTGTTCACCGTTCGTAATATTAACTGTTAGTGTATTTCCTCCCCAAGGTGGTTCGACATAAGCGCAGATTCAAGTTGAGCTAGTCTCCCCAATAAATATTGCAGATGTAAGAATAACTTCTTCAAGAAGCGGACTCGGTATATCAAGACTTAAGGGGGTCCCTAGAATATCCTAGAAATGTGGACGAAACATGGGTTTGCGCGGTACGGATTTTCATCCTTATATGAGCATATTTTTCGGATCAATTGAAGGACAAGGGATCATTCCAAAGAGAAAGGTTCAATGAAGAGGGATCAGCCTACGATAGCATCCGGAAAACTCATCCAATGGTATAAAAAGGGCTTCTAACACTTATGTTACAAAATATTAGGGGGACCGAAAAGTAATGTCACTTTTATACATTTTTAAACAGAGAAGTTTTTAACAAGTTTTTATTTTTAATCAATGATGTAACCTGCCTCGTTATCAACAACCTTTTGCCATCTAGTGTGCAAATTTTCAATGCCGGATCGATAAAAATCAATTGGTTTTTGAGCAAAATATCTGGAGATGGCATTTTTGACATCATCCAAATTTTCAAATTTATTGTCAGAAAATTTTGTAGCGATCGGAATAAATGGAAATGCGATGGCGCAATATCGGGCGAGTATGGTGGGTGAGGCAATACCTCCACCCCAATTCATTAATTTTTTTTCCAGGGCATGTGGTGAATCGGTTAGCTTTGTTTTCTTCGGACAGATTATGCGGGACCCAAAACACCTGCTCCGCTTACTTTCCCAATTTGCTGCTAATGTTCTTGGATGGTCGATCAAGGTTGGTTAAGAGTGTTTGACAGCTCCTCGATTGTCTGACACGGATTTGCTTCCACTTCCGCCCTTAACATGTCGTTGTCTGAAGTTGTTCGTCTTCCTGATCGATACGAGTCGAAAAGATCAAAATTACCGGATTTGAACTTAGAAAACCACCTTTGGCATTTACGAACGTCTAATGCATTTGAATAAACATCGCAAATGTTTTTGGTAGCAACTGTTGCGTTACTACCCTTGTGAAACTCAAAAAGCATACAATGCCGGATATGTACCTCTTCTGGTATTTGGCCCGCCGTTTCACCATAAATTGCAAAACAAAATTTTTAATTTAATTATTTACGAGTAAACAAGTCACTTTAACCTTAAAATGTCTTTGGCACGACTTTGAAGTACACATGAAGAATATCGACATGCGCAGAAACGACATTACTTTCCGGTCCCCCTATATAATATATGCATAATTTCATATAACAAAGGACCTGAGCCCCCTTCATTGAACCTTCCTCTTTCGAATGAGTGCTGTCCAGCGAAAAATATGTTCATATAAGGACGAAAATCCGTACCCCCTAGTAGGGGTCCTACCCCCGTAAGCCATCGAATATACACTGAAGATTCGCGGTCCGAATCCCGTCGACCAACCCCTCGCACCTATCCGTTAATTAACGCGCCGACGGGGACGAGGAGACGTCGAACACCGGAACTCGTTTATAAAATATCTCTTTGAGCGGGGTCGCTCGTCCAGCCTACCGTGCTCGAATCGATTTCACCCCCGATCGACTGCCGGCACGAACCAAGCAATCACGCGAGCCAGAAACTACAGGCGTGTCTCTGGATTTCCACTCGAAACTAGCATCCTCCTGTCTCCGCGCCGTTTTACGATTCCCGGTCGTCACCAAGGTCACCGCGCGTTAGTCCGCAATCTGATTCGGTGACACTTCGAGAACGGATGACCTCTATAGATGTCCAAAGTGTCGAAGATCGCGAATCACACTTGTTGCAAAAGATCCCGATCCATGGCGATCGATCGATTTTCACTTGGACCGCGAACGATTCTCACCGGAAGTGGAGGCTCGGAAGGAGGACGATCCTTCGGGAGAAAGCCACCGGGGCAACACCGTCGAGAAACTGGAGCGCCGAACAAGAGATCGGTAGACGGACGACCGGCGGAATCGGCCCGCAATTGCAACTGCAGCTGCACTCGCGACTCGACTCCACTCGACTCGACGCGATACGACTCTCTCTCGCGACACGACAGAGTGTTTTGACTAGGTGGTCGAGGATTCGCGCTCTCGCGCCTCTTCCACCGACTTCGTCGGCTTTATATTTAGACGTACACGCGACACGCTTCGCTCCCTAGGGTGCGTTCGCGCTAACAAGCCCGCCGCGACTGCTATCGCCGCGCTCCACCCACGTTGCAACGCGTTGCAACGCGTTGCCCGGCTTCAACAGCTAATCCTTACAACTCTATCCCATCCGTCCTCTTCTTCCTCCTTTTCCTCCTTCCCTACCGCTGCTCGATCCTTCCTTTGATCCGTTTCTAAGAGTCCCGAGCCCGCTGTCACGATCCCACGTGACGTGGGCGCTGCGTAAGCCGATCCGCGATTAACGCGATTCACGTCGATTCCATCCGAGAATCGCCTTGGAAGATCTGTTATTAACACGTCGTCCGCAGAGCCCTTTTACCTACATTTCTCATTCACCTTCTTTCCTGTGGTGCTGGTATATTTTCCTCAATCTCATTATAAAATTACGTTTTGAACACATTTATAATACACTAAAGTTTTCTCGAGAAAATTCAATAAATCCTGATGCTTTCGCTTTCCACCGAAACTGTACCTTCACCCCGGAAAACAATGACTATCCTTCACTCGTGCAAGTTTCAACGATTTAAAATAAAATAGACACGCGGTAGCCCCGGAAAAGTAAGTCGAGTAGAAAATCTATTAGATCGCAAGTTAAAATTATATTTTGAACAAATTTTTAATACACTACAGTTTTCTTGAGAAAATTCAATAAATCCTGATGCTTTCGCTTTCCACCGAAACTGTACCTTCATCCCGGAAAACAATGACTATCCTTTACTCGTGCAAGTTTCAACGATTTAAAATAAAATAGACACGCGGCAGCCCCGGAAAAGTAAGTCGTGTACAAAGACTATTAGATCGCAAGTTCTCGGAACCGAATCGGTGTCACAGAAGCGGGTTGTCAGCAAGTTGCACAGAACAATGGACAATTTCTAAGGATTCATGAACTAAAAGAACATTCTACATACTCTTCCGAACCCGTCTAAGAGAAAGACATACCTACACACAAGATTTCTAACATCTTCTCTTTTCAAACAAGATCGTCTAAGTCTGTTTCGAGACGCGACATTTTAACCCATTTCAAATCCGTCCCACCATGCAGCTCCGAGTGGTCGGTTATTTATATTAGCCCCATTTATAATTGCCGTGCGGGGACGCGTGGCGGGGAGTTTTCAAAAATATTTCACTCTCGTTTTTCCCCGAAGCCGCGATTGCATCATCGTGGCCTCTCGTCTGCGCTCGAAACCGCTCGCCCTGTTTAGCCGTTCGTCGCTCCTCCTCGGATTTAACTCTTCGTTGCTCAGGTGAGAAATATCATCGTTACTCGCGTAAGTTTCCATACACCTCAAATTTCCGGAAAAATTTAACATTCTCGCATATACGCTTAATATATAAACGCGTTCTTCTTACATTTATAAAATAATGTAAAACGACCACTTTTAGGGCTCCCTGAACCTGGTGTTAACCCGGCGTTGGTAAGGTGGGAAAATGTATCGAAAGTGGTAAAAGGTGGGGTCTCACAGACCCACCGAAACAATATATAGTATAGAAATAAATAACTTTTTCATGAATATAAGATTAGGTATTGCTTAAGAGGCTTGTAATTTTACGGAGTAAAAACGCGGATCCACAACATTAAATTTTTATTATTCAAAAATACCGAACACAATGAAACATCTTTCTAAACTTTCTAAAAACGGTGCGAAAATGAAAAGCTCCGTGCGACGTCGCATTTCATACACGAAATTCTTTAAACTTGTACGTTCGATTTTCCCCATTTGTGTCTGCTCCGAGAACGTCTAGATTAAAAAATAAAACGACTGTCTCATATTCCAATCCTCTATCTCGCGGGGTTTACCACAGAGCCCCGCCCGAGGACTAAAACGTGTTTTCTTCGGCCCGTGTTTGCAGGTTGTCGCAGGATCCACGGGGCTGGTAAAAGGGCTTTCACGCTCGAGGAAATCGAACGAAATGAAATTATGTCTGGGGCACGTCGATCGACGGTGTCGTCCCCGATACGAAGCGCACACCTACCGGCTCTCGCCGATAATACAAATATCCGTCTACGTTACGGATTGAGCCGAGCGGACTCGCGGCGCGGGCGCGAGCGTGTACGCGCGTACCGTAGATATTGTACGCGTAAGCGTACGGCGGCTACGGGTCGCAGCTACGTTAAGTAGATTACAGGGAACACATATGCGAATGAATATGTATGAGAACCGCCCGGTGATCCGTGTCACGTACCCGGTGGGCGGGTGCGAGCCTCGTATCGCACGCACGTGGCCCACCACGCACTCGCTCACGTATATACGCAACGCGACGCAACGCGACGCAACACAACGCACGCATACGAGAAAGCCACCGATACCCGCGTGGGAGGAGAATAGAACCGGGTAACCGCGGACCCGCTACACGCGCAACGCTTCGGTTAACCGTGCCACTGCGCTGCTGCCTGGCTAGAAAAGCTCTGACAACGAATGGAAGCCCGGCTCATACGCTAAGAGCATCGTTCTATCAACCGCTGCCTCGAAAATCATCCCCATCAATCTATTAGCGGGGCAAAAATGACGCTTCTTAGTTTCCGTTCCTGCCAAAATTAAACTGTCCCGAGTTGCTGGAAATGGTGGATCGTAGATCGTGGGGTCACCTATTAATCTGCGTTTGTGGTCTTGCAACTAGTTATAGAATATTCCTTCATATTTAATGAACAACAGAGATAATTGTACAAAATTGAAAGTCGGGGGACTGTTCTGAAAATCGTTTTTCTCTATTTATTATCGCATTTTTTATATTACAGTTTTAATATTCGAGCACACAATGTAGCACGAAATTAGCATAATTAAGCAAAACTGGTGAAATTGCGTAATTCTAACAGTGGATGACTGCTCTAAAAATCGTTTTTCTCTATTTATTATCGCATTTTTGATATTACAGTTTTAATATTCGAGCACAATTCAGCGCAACTGTTAAAATTACATAATTGTAAAAGTGAGGGGCTAACTTCTAGGTCATTAAGTTGGGTCATCTTGTCGCAACCATGCAGGATCGAAGGGTCCCTATTTTTGAATTTAAAAATACAGAAATTAAGTTGAAATTGACATTAAGAATACAGACGCTGATTATAGAATAGATACTGATGGTGTACAACGTTTGCCACTTCCAAAAACTGTAAAGGAGTGGTTTACAGTCCTTAGGTATGAGGGGCTTTTGTGGAAAAGGAAAGCGCATCGTTCCACTAAGAAAAACCACTTTTGTCATAGAGTTATACATACGTGCAAAACTATTTTCTTCCACACTGTACACGCGGTATTGTAGCATTCCACTGCAATGATAAAGTCTAACACAGAGTTTCCCAAAGTTTTCTGCAACGGAACACTTCGCAAACCCTTAGCTTATTTTTTAGGTTGGGTAATTCCTACTAGTAAAAATTTAAAAAAAATTTTATTAAAACACATTATTTATTTAGTAATTATTCTAAAATATAAAACTATAATTATTATATTCAATATAAAGTAGAAAATCTTTAAATGTGTTGCAGTGTATAAAACTTTTCCAAATTGTCGCGGAACATCTATTCAGTGGAAATGGTGTTCCGCGGAACATAGTTTGGGAAACCCTGATCTAACCGATATCACATTAGAAACACCGACGTTGAAAAAATACCTTTTCATTGTCTCGGTACTGTCAAATTTTCACATTGGACCTTATTATACATATATATTCGCCTACAGGCGAACGCTTTAAGCTGGGATCAGAGAAGCTCGTACAACGAGGGTTAAAAAAAGAGATCGTTAGATTACTTTGTCCGAAAGCTTGAATACAGGGCTCAGGGAATATTCCTAGTGTCCTGGTAGAAGTAGAAATGTTGTCAAGAGGACGTCGCGATAATGCGTCCGCGAGGCGTCCACAGCGCGGACGTTCTTTCCCAGAAGGCGAGACGGAGCCGGTCGTCGAAGCTCGAAGTCCGGAGAACGAGTATGGCAATGCCGTGTACGGGATCGCCGGGTAACTTTGAAACAGCCGATATGTTATGGCGATCGCGATGCACGAGGACGGCGCGGCGCAGCGCGGCGCGGCGGCGGTTGTTGCGCGTCGGTACCCTGCCTATGCACGCTCGTTTCCTAGTACTTTATCTCGGCCGGGTATCGGCATACGGCGCGCATTATAGCACGTGTGGCTGCGCTCAAAACCAAATGCATCGACAGACACACACGTACGCACGGGACCTGTGCATGTATCCGCGCGAATATACGCCGCCGTCTATTTCTGTTTACTCGCGTTATCGTTGACAAGTAACTATCAGCCTCCAACTACATACTATGTACGTCCGGGGGAATTGGAGTGGCTTCCTAGGAGTCGCCTCCGGATCCACCGGAAACTTCCGGCGAAACTATCGCGCGTCTTCCTAACGCGGAACTGAATCTTCCGAAGTATGTATACCGTGGAATCGTGTATTGCGCGAGAGTTGTGCGATAATATTTTGTAAGCGCGTCATCTCTCTGGAGAGAGAATTTCTGAGACGGATCGCTATCGATTCGCTGGAACTGCCAGAGCAAATTGTCCACTCACATTTTCATTAACCACGGGAATCTCAAACGATTTTTCACGCGAAACGTCTGAAACGTACGGGTACCAGAACAGAAACGTAAC
This sequence comes from Lasioglossum lativentre, assembly GCA_916610255.1. Classification (NCBI taxonomy): domain Eukaryota; kingdom Metazoa; phylum Arthropoda; class Insecta; order Hymenoptera; family Halictidae; genus Lasioglossum; species Lasioglossum lativentre. Next base: position 8,578,061 of record OU744363.1, on the reverse strand, counting down.
GTTCGGACCGCAACAACATTTTAAGATCGTTGAAGTCAGCTTCAATTCCACCTTACAGTATACGAAAGCGCGGTGATTCGTGTGTTCGTGTAAAAAAGCGCGGTGGTGAATACACTTATTATTACTTAAATCGATCGAAATCTTAAAAGTCTATAGTACACCACTTACATGCGGTGATTCGTGTGTTTGTGTACAGGGTGTCCCAAAATTCCTTAAACTACTTGAAATGGGCCCTTCCTGAGGTCATTCGAAGCGACATTTTCCTTTTCCAAAATGCCCGCCGTGGCTTTGTTTAGCAGTTATTAACGAAAAACACTGACCAATCGTAGCGCGACCTAGACGCGTGTTAGCAATGATGGTGCGGCGCGCCAGCAGAGCCGAAATACGACGAAAGCCGTCCCAACCCATCGTGTTATGCATGTGTATTGAAAGAAAACTGTGCTCTGTATACTTACCTGTATCAGGACCTTAGACCATATATACTAATAGACCCGGCATAGGTATAGTATGTGTATAGGCAAACCGAGAATTCAGTATCAGAAAGATGATGGGACACTGTGACGTCACAAGATAATTTCTTTCCATGTACATATTGTGTACATGGCGCACCCGCTGACCCCCCTCTCCCCATGTAAGCCAAGCGTATATAGGCACTGTCGATGAGCATAGCTTGTACATCTTTTGAAAGTGTGACGTCACAGTGTCTTTCAGCTGATTTTATCTTTCGGACACGGAATCTACGCCGTGTCTATGTATATAGTCTAAGATTAGGACGAGTGAAACGTCACGACGCGACGTTCGTAAACAACGCTGACGAACCCGCGTATCCGACCGCGCATCCCAAATACGACGAAAGTCGTCCCGACCTGTCGCGTTATATCGAAAATTACTGTACGATTTATACCACTGTTTTTATGCCTACTACGTCACGATGTATGGATCAACAAGGACGGTTTATGCGTTTCTGCGACGACAAAAGTCCTCGTATCAAGGATTTACAGACCGAGACGACTGCTGGCGCGCAGGACCATCTTTGCCAACACGCGTCTAGGTCGCGCTCTGATTGGTCCGTGTTTTTCGTTAATAACTCCTAAACAAAGCCGCGGCTGACATTTTGGAAAAGGAAAATGTCGCTTCAAATCACCTCAGGAATCGCACATTTCAGGAAGTTGAAGGAATTTTGGGACACCCTGTATAGTTTGTAAATATCGATAGATTTAAGCAATAATAAGTGTATTAAACGACAAAAACGTTTCACGTTAAACGAACGGCCGTGCGCCCCGACACAGTCGCACCCGATTTTAACTCACATGGAAATTGATTCGATAAATATTTTTATCCAAGTATATATTGAAATAAAAATTGCACAAAATCAAAATAGAGCTTTCACAGTTTTTACAGAAGATCTCTATTTATCTTATTATTATTTATTATTACTATATTATCTCTTCTTTGTACAACTTGGGAAAACTATTGTAGCCAAATTACAAGCTCAAAATTGTAGAGCCCGAAAGGGAACGCGTTAACGATGCAAATAGTCTAAAAATGCAGCACGAACGGGGCCCAATAAACGAAGTCACGATTGACCGAAAGGAAAATCATCACGGGCCCCGGGTGAATCGGACCCTTTCTTCGAACCATTAGAGACTCCGGTCTGCTCACGAGCGATTATTAACGTGACCACAGATAGAAAATCGTTGGCGTGTTCTCTCTCTCTCTCTCTCTCTCTCTCTCTCTCTCTCTCACTCTTTATACCGTGGCTTTTTCAACCGATGGCCCCGGCTTCTGGACAACGTCATCGCGCCCTGAAAGGCACCGTAGCCTTTCGAGAGCACAAGGAACGCTTTCAGAGTGGAACGCGAACGATGAAGCGGCGCAGGGAGAGAGGGAGTCAATGACAGTTCAACTTCTCCCTTTGCGATGTTCCCGTTCAGCCCTTTTCTTTCTCTTTGCCCTCCGACTGTACCCCCACCAGCAGCCGAGACCCAAGCGGTATATGCACTTTGCACTTTACTCTGACGCAGGACATTTTCGGTGCACTATGTCGACTTCCTACTTCCTACCGTGTGCTCCTGTTGCTGTTTCATGACCCTGCTCGGTGCAGATACCATTCTACGTTGTCGTTTTGCCCGACCTCGAATTTCAGCTCTGCGACGACGGTGTAATATGTCATGCGATCGCTTGAGCAGCGAATAATAGTTTGATCGGAGTCGTCCTTCTCCAAAATGGAAATAGACGTTCTCGAGGAATACGTCGATTTATAAAATTCGACAAATATATGTAGAGATTAACCCGTTGCACTCGAATGGCGACAATGAAAATTGTCATATATTATTATTTATGACGAAACATCGCTATGTTTGTATCTAGGAAATGTCGAGAAATTTAAGGGCTACAAGTGGACTGTTGGTCATTATGCAAAATAAAAATGGTTGGCAAGTCCGTAATTCATTATGCGCGCAAGGGATATTTGAGAGTCCGTGAAATAAATTGTTCTTGAATTACCATTAAAATTAAAAATTACCAGACAATTCGCAAAGTTCGTTAAATTGTCTTTTTTAATGGCACTTCTGTACTTTTTAAATACAAATCAGAAATTGGCGCACCACGTAGGCTACACTTATACCGATGCACTTAAGAATGATGAAACGCACATGGGCAGACAGCGCACCGAAATTGCCAGGGCAAACAATAATCTCCTAGTTTGATTCCGACGTGAATCGCATGCGTGGAAGACGCGCGCGCGCGCTCGTCGTCAACGTGGAAACCGGGTTGCAGAGTAATCTTAACTCGGCCGGCTCCGAGATCGGCAAATAAAGCGAGTCACAGGGCAGAGAGGCTGCAACGCTGCAACCCTGCGACGACAACCGGAGCTACGCGGGAATATAGGGATCCGGATTATCGTCCGGAGAGGGATGCTTGAAAAGTGCCGTCCTCTCTTTAATTAAAAGAAGCCACTCTCCGGCCCGTGGCCCGGCCCTTTATCTCGCCCCGTTTCTACAGTAAATTCAGCCGCTATGCCCGATAAACGTACCGCAAGCTTTTCATCCGGGGTACAATTACAATCGCGTTACTCCAGTTCCCAGATGGAGGATCAACGCTGGAGCGACGGATATCTGACAACGAAATCTCCCGAACGGACTCTAGGTCCACGGTTGCGGGTGGTTGCAGAGTCGATGGAGTTCACTAATTGCGGCTAAATCGATCTGTTAAGCCTTCGGGGACAACGCGACGCGACGGTGAGTAGTTAGTTTGCTTCTGTATGGTCGACGTTACATATTGTTGCAATTGTTACAATAATCTATTGACGATCGAGACTTTTCGATATTTTCCCTGGCCACCTTCAACGAACAATGCATGCAATTAACCCCTTGCACTATAATACCGAGTTGGACTCGTGACGAAGATTTCGAAGAGAGTCTACTAAATATTCATGCTATTAATTTCCTTCAAACTTTAAATTGAAACAAAATTATATCTTTTGTTGTTGAAACCATTGGAAACTGCATACGTATAAATTACATACAAACTTCCTTTTTTCGAAGAAATTGGAAACTACAAATAAGTTCTAATCACTGCAACCGTAAAATAAGTGGTAGTGCACGGGGTTAACAACACGACCTTCTGTAATCAATGGACTGGGGATTTTATGGGTTTTTAGGAAAAACGAGTGGATGTAATTTCAAAACGATAAAAAGAATTTAAGAGTATCAATAAGTTTCTAGTAACTTGATAATGTCTGAAAAATTTCTAGTATCTTTATTTTGCATAAAGGTCCGCAGTCTAGTAATCAACGTTGACGTAATTAATTCTACGTAGAACTACTGTAGTTATTGCTGTAGGTTCAAACACTAATTTGCGGTAGATACAGGGTCGAGCCGGAATGAAATTAATTTCGAAATAAGCTTTCACATTTGAGAAGCTCGCGGTAGATGGTGTATGCGAGGCAGTAATCGCGTTGACGAATCTCGACTTTTTAGTAGCTGTTTAATTAAATGGATTGCCGGCCGGATTATCTTCGTCGCTCGCATTCGGCCGTACGCTCTCCGACGTGTGTTCCTTTTTCCGGGACTCGGAGATGCCGGGATTTAATTCGAGCATTATGCAGGCTGGACCGCGTAGATTGGATCAGCGAAATTTCTCGAGGATCCGCGGAACGACACACGCGGAATTCGGAAGCGACGTCTGGGATCTGGCGCGGCGTTCGCGGAGAATTCGCACCAAATTCCCCAGGTGGTTCGAGAAAGCCGATTAGAGAGAGCGATCGAGGAGGAGGCGAGAGGGAAGCGGGCGGGTCAAAGGTGCGGGAAAGTATGTAGGTTGACGCTGGCGCGGTACGTGCCGCCACGATACAGGCCTCTCGGTGTTGTTGGGGTCCTCGGTGCGCGCCTAATTGAACGACGATAACGCGTCTCGCGCGGTACGCGACGGTCCCCTTCCGCCTACCCTGTCGTTCGCCCGATATCATTCATCGCACGGACGCACAGTGGAATTGAATTACGAGCTCGTGGATAGATAATTATGATTCATGGGGGCGGTCGATGACGAGTGGCAGGCCGTGTGGCACCGCTTTCAGAGGCCGACTAGCATATTTCCTTCGCGTGGCTTTACCAGTCACGTTGCCGGGTAGAACGTGGTACATACCAGGGTGGCCAGATAGGAGAAATTGAGGGGAGTAGCGTTACCCTCTCTCTGCCATTACCGAATTAATCACGTGACGTCGTAACACGTGCACGACGGAAACGAAACGCGTCACGTGACCGGCCCGTGCGGGAGCGGGGGCAGTGAAGCCGCATCAAGACTTTTTTTCTTCCACTCTACCCTACTCCTACCACAGCGAGTATCCCCGACAACCTCTGCTACGGATCGACGCGCGACGCGTTTCGTCTCAATGTCGCATGACTAAATCCGGCAATGACAGAGAGAGGGTAACTGTATTCCCCTCTAGCATTAAGGGGGAACGGACGTCGCGTGACTTTCCCGAAAATACCCTAGAAATCTGGCCAAAACATGGGTTTTCGGGCATACGGTTTTCGTCTTTGTACGAGCAGATTTTGGGTAGGTGAGGGCTCAATCTAAAGGGGAAGGTTCAGCGCAGAGCGCTCTGCTCATGATATCAGTAAAAAACTCTTTTTGTGACAGAAAAATACATTGGATTCTGCGGGTGTTTTCTCGACTTTTTTCCCTACTTTGGACACTCATATTATTAGATATCAACATAATCTCGTTAAATCATAAGCAAAGCGCTCTGCGCTGAACCTTCCTCTATTAAATGAGCCTTTATACAGTTCAAAATTTGCTTGTATAAGGACGAAAACCGTATGCCCGCAAACCCAAGTTTCGGTCAGATTTCTAGGGTATTCTAGGGAATGTTTCGCGGCTACCGTTCCCCCTGAATATAAGTTGTTGAGGAATGGATACGTAGAAGGAGTACAGTAGAGTGGGAGACAAGTCTTGATCTGGAAGAACGTCCCCCCTGTCTCCTCTGTTACTCGCCATTTCTAAATAACGAAAGAACCACCCGGGAATACGTCCCGGCCTGAAGGAAAGACGCGTCGTGGAAATTTCATCGATGCGACGTCGGCGACGTTTCTCCCGGACGCGGTAGGGGGACGCCCGTCTGAAACTTTCTGACGTCGAATAAAAGGTACTTAGGAAGGATGCCTTGAAAGTGCCCCCAGCGAAAACCGACCGAACGAGACCGATCGAACGACTGCTGCGAAGCGACACGAGACACGTGGAGATGAAGCAGCCTCGACGATCGAACGAGGCATTTAAATCGTCGGACACTTCCTCGAAGAGGCACGCGGACAGTCCGAAAAAAAGAAGCGAATTGACCCTCTCCCCATGGCGGATACTTTTAACAGCATCGGTCTTCGGAGATACGAACCGATTCTTTCTGTGGAACTAAAACTTGTGCAGTCAGATTTTTCGTTGGGAGTTGAAGCAAACGAATTTTTATCTTTGGATTATTCTTTTTGTTCAACAATCATCTTAAAAGCGTTCTCCGAGTGAGAAGTTATGGATATGGATATGGTTAACCTATGATATTCTTCGGAGATACGCACCAATTCTCTCTGTGGAACTACTTGTGCAGTCAGATTTTTCGTTAGGAGTTGAAGCAAACGAATTTTTACCTTTAGATTATTCTTTTTCTTGAACAATAGTAACGCTATCTTAAAAGCGTTCTCCGAGGGAGAAGTTATGCATAGAATGGATATGGTTTACCTATAGATTGACCTATCAAGATGGCGGCGCGATCTACGGGGGGTGCACGATAAATACAGGTGCGTTCTCGAAAACTACCAGTCCGTCTCGAGGCTCCGGGCGGGATGGACCCTTCGGGAGCTCACTGAGTTCCCGGGCGTCCTGGGATCTTCGAGGGATTTCTCGAGGGGACCTTGACGGACCCCTTCCTCCCTATCTTGTCTAGGCCCTAGTCCCATTCCTGGAGGTTTCCGTGATACCTTTACTAGACCCTCCCCTCCCTAGACCTCTCCCCTCCATAGACCTCTCCCGTCCCGTAGTCCCTTATCTAGACTCTCCCCTCTCTCGATCCCTTCTCTAAAGCCTTCCTCCCTCTCTGTCGCGACTCCTTCCAGATCCCTATCCTCTCTCTTCTGGACGCTTCCTCTATCCCTAAAACTTGCCTGATCTCTCCTCGCGTTCCCTCTCAAAACCACTAATCCCAAAAAAAGATCTCTAAACAGCAGACAGCGTGCTTATCAGACCATAGCAGCGCGTGTCCCTCCATTGATCGAATTTCGCGGTTTACCGAGTCGAGGCACGAAGTCGCTGCGCGAACAGCAACGAGACCGCGAACGGAAGGAGGAGCGCGAAAGAAAAGCAACGTCGATCTCGCACTACCGTTAGCGAGGCCAGCGATGCGCGAGCTAGGCGAGCGTTCACGTGTGCTGGCTCGGTTATAGCAAACGTGTGTCCCGGGCCGTTTCTCCAACTACGCCACGAGAGAACCTCTCTCTCTCTCTCCTGCAACGTACGACTGCTTTCGCGGAACGTGCTCGAGTTCCGTCGAAAGAAAACCGCGCGCCGGTCGCCTAGAACGCGGTCCGGGACACAAACGCGACCGGTCGCGGTTTTCTCGCGCGCATCAATCGCCGGCCGGTTACGCGCTCGCTCGTAAATCCTTGTTCCCCTCAGGTCGCGTCCGGTCGTTTGTACGTCATAAACCCGTTTACGGCCTCTCTAATCAATGAGAATTTATAATGCCCGGAGAAAAACATTTCCCTCGGCTGTGTCGGCTCCGGCGAAAGTTCATCGGCTGTCGGGCCGAGGTTTTGCCGATGTCTATCGGCCGATGCATCGAACATACATCCCCCGAGCAAAGCTCCGCCGAACATACTCCGCTTCCAGCTCTGCCGTGATTGCCAACCGGAGGAACGACTTCCAACGACACGGTTCTCGTTCCCGATGAAAAATGAAAAACGCGCTACGTCTGCCGCTGCTGGCTCCGGCCTGGGAACCGACTAGTCACGCCGCGCCGGTGCCTTCAAACAACCCATTCAACCAAGAAATGCCTAACAGAAAACAATCTTGGAAAAGGTCCCCGCGAATCCTTGAATCATCCGAGCCGGGTGAATCGATCGAAGATGGCGCGGTCCCTTCGTCTAGCTTACTCTTGGTCACTCTTTAATCTCTTATGTTTCCGGAGGTGTGCTATAAACTCTAAATGATAAGTTTGCGACAAGTAGACTGCGGATTTTATACACTTATGACAAAAATTAGCAGCCTACTTAAACGGTAGAAATATTAAAAGAATCTGAGAGTATCAACACATTACGTTTGTCCTGTTAACAGTATCAACGCTAAACCTACCACGGTCAAATTACCGGTTTTCTGTTTCATAGGTATTGAAATTTTAAAAAGGTTTAATAGGAAATTACTGAATTGACTTGATCATTTAAGAACATATTATATAATGAAAACCGTACAACGTTTAAGTAAATTCAATCTTCTCACTGCTATAAGGTGTTTCACTTTTATATGTTTTGTGCTTGGTAGGTTTAGTGTTAAAATCCAATTTTGATTTGACTCCGGAACCTTGTAATTAATGGAGAACAGTTGTATTTTGCATAAAGATCCGCAGTCTAGTGATAAGTGTTCCAGCTTATTAAGATCGTTAAGAAATCTATATGGCTCTTGTAGGTTGGAATTAGTCTATTTATAATAGTACGGTTTACATAATTATCTACTAGATTGTGAACCATAATACATTAACACGTTCGTCGCCCAGCGTGAATCGGTCGAGTTCTCGCGGGGCCTAAATCCGATAGTCGGAGCGCAAGAACGTAAACAGAGCGACTACCTGGAATAGCGACGATGCAAATGTAAAAAAGACAACATATTGTCCCAATTGTCCGAAATCACCACAAATGTGTTTAAACTGTTTTAACTAATACCGTAATACCTAATATTTTTATTTTGTGTATTTCAAAATAAAATTTAGTTGGGGTATACTTATACATATATATCAGTTCTTAGTTTTCATTAACCACCTGTAACGCCAATTCTGAGTCAGTTGTTCTCAGTGCCTCTACTTCTATTTCTTCTGTTTTAACATCAATCTTAAGTATTCTGGTCTGAATATAAGCCTGTAATTAATTGTCCAACTTCAACTCAGTTCTGTATTATTTGTGGAAATTCGTAACAACACTCTTCTATGTTACCACAAACGGTATGATTTTCAATTAAAATTGTATAAAGATGCAGAGTAGTTCGCTTACAGATCTATTTTCTGTTTCTATTGTTCTTAAATTTCAAATTCTGTGATTCCAATGTATTATATTTCAGTGCTTGTTCCATTACATTTCTTTAAAATTCCGATTTAAAATCTGATTTTTCTTCAACAAGAAACTGTTCACCCATATTTGGGTGACGGGGTGACGAACGTGTTAATACAGCTTTTAGGTGCAACCTGCAATCTATGTATACCTCTTTGCTCTTAATGGATCGCCAACCATAAATCGTCACGGATCACCGGTGCAATTAAAAAGTCCATAGCCGCTTCTAATTGACTTTAGAGCCCCGTTAATTTGTGCAAGTAGAAGCCACCGTCGTACACCGTCCTTCTCTAAAAGGCACGGAACGTCCCGAGAAAGGTAGCGCAACCGATTCGCGCGCAAAACAGCGTAACTCGACCGAAACAACTGTTTTCTTCCGTGAACAGAAACCCGTCGAGGATCAAGCGGCTGGAATTTGTCCAAGGGCTGTTAATCTAGTTCTTCTAACTGGAACCGCGTAAAACGGTACCGGCATTGCGCTCCGCGCACGTACAGTCAGGTCGTCGTCGCAGAACTGCTCGTGTTTCCTATACGACTCCGTCGTCGTTTGTCAATGGCAAAACGAACCGTCGCGTCGAAGGAATATTCCGTCATATATACGCCGTCTTATACGTATAATGCATCGAACAGATACTAAAACCGTTTAGTACCGGCGTTTTACGCTCGATCTCCGAGCAATAATTCCATCCACCGCGATATCTTTCCCTGACGAATAAGCTCCTTCGAGGAGTCCGTAAATCTTCCGAGGTTTCATGAACTTGCTTGCGATCGTACGAGGGTCGAGCTATTACTTCGAGTATACTGTATATTACAAAAAGAATGCGATAAAATTTGGGTAGATACTAAAATCATGTAAAATGTTCAAGATGATTGTTCCGAATTTAAACTTATCTATTAACTAGCTTTCCCCCGCCACGCGTTGCTCATTGTCAGTATTTTTTAAAAGCATGTTTTTACCTGTCCTCCCTCCCTCTCTCTCTCTCTCTCTCTCTCGCTCTCCCTCTTCCTCTCCCACTCCCCATCCCCCCTCTTCCACTCTCCATCCCCCACACTCACACTCTTTCTCTCTTTCCCTCACTCCCTCGCTCTCTCAAATTGAATATAGAAGGCGAAAAAGTCATCTTTGATCACTAATGACGTCACAACTTTTGAACGAATGGACTTTTTCGAATGCGGTTTGCTCTAAAACCTTCCCGAAGAAACGCCGCGTCTAATGGTTCAAACCCCAGCTTTTTACGTTCAACCGTTCTCAATTGACGCCGTCACACACAGACAGACGGACATGATTTTATTATATATAGAGATAGAGATGTATCGATTCGTACATGATGTACCATCTAGGAAGGATCTAATTAATCTTATCTCTTCCTAGTTCGTCCGTTACGATTATGGCGCTCGGTTCCACGTTAACTGTTGCTACAAGTCCAATACGTCAAAGAGAGCACAACGCGTGATCTTGTGCCTGTATACTTTTCGTGATTGCAAAATTGCAAAATTGCGAAATCGAACTGTTTAACCGCCGAGAGTCTTAAAAATTCTTCGCGCAAACAATGATAGATTATATTAGAGGTAATGAATATGTTCCGAACGAGTCCGGAAATTTGTTCCCGGTGTTAGGTGTGCAGACGTTTCCGTTTGAGACTCTTCACCCTTCCGGAGATATGTGCCGGAACAGAGGGTCTATTAATTAGAACAAAGGGCTTAATCAAAATTGATAAGAACTAGGGCTCTTTTAACGATGCAGCGAGTTGCATAAATTTCAGAAATCCAAATCTAATCGGAAGTTGTAGTACGTGGCCCCTACTATCGTTCAGGCCGATTTTGGTCCTATACAAGGGACATGGATCCTTCTATTAACCCTTTGCACTCGGAGCTATTTTAACCTGAAAAACGAAAGATTTTTCCATTCTAGAATATTTCCATTCTATACAATTTTTTTTTCATTTTTTGCATATGAAACTGATATAATATCTCGTGTAATATGTAAATGTCTAGTAGTTTATTAAATACAAATAAAAATAATAATGTGAACAATAGTTTTAAGAATGGCATAGCAATTTTCAATGGTGCCTCCGAGTGCTAAGGGTTAATCGGGGTTTTTAAAGTGAACTTAACGCAGTACAAATCGTATCACGTCGCGATTCGGTTCGAGCAAGATCGGGTAATCGAAGCCCTTTTTTCAAGCAGTTTTACCAGACAGTGCCTATGACGTCAGTGATCGCCCCCACATTTCTCGGTGCGTTAAAACTGAGAGTATTAGATAGGCATATCGCGACAAACTACACGAACCAATTCTATTTCCCGGAGTTTAATCCAGAATGTATCATTCTATGTGGTATTCTACGACGATACACCTTCGCCGAGGTGTATCTAGTTAATTTCTATAAGTTACGAGTCAGCATTAAAAATCGAACAATCCTCACGCATAGCTTGCCTAACCCTCGGCTCGTAACACAGGTAACGAAAACTATACAGTTGAAGTACGAATGCTCTGTATGTATGTATGCGTGTATGTTAACAGCTAACCCTGTATATGGCTAGATTTATAAAAATCGGGAATGACGGAAGAATTGTAAATATTCCTCAATAATATTAAATGTTGTTATGAAATTAATGTTTGTACAATCGGCACAACTGTGATTATCCGTGTGCCCAATTTTGTTAATAAATCCGTTTACGGCTCTTCCTTGCAATATCTTCTGAAGGAGTCCGGAAATTCCATGTTCCCGGTAAAGGAATAATAGTCTGTCCGAGCGTGTTTTCGCGAATGACGGCGTATCCTGTTAGGATAAAGAGCCGAGTTACCCCGTAGCATGGCGTAAAACGTCCACCGTCTGGCCAGACGTCATTTGTCAGGATCGACGGCGAGGCATTGGGTCAAGCGTCGAATCGACACACGGTGGATACGCGTCGTCGCATAGTCATATATCATTTGCATCGTTCGCCGCGACGTGCCCTGTCATTGCGGATTCTCGCGCGTGTGCTATTTGCCCGACGCAAACAATACGAGGCTGCAGGATGAAGAATTTATATGGGGGTTAATTAAAGCCCTCATTGTCCAACCGGCTCCGCTGTAATTGCGTTATTTGACTCCCCCGCGGGCGCGCGCATCGCGCCGGCTCCCCCCGCCTCTCCTCGCTTCGCAGATTGTTTTAACGCACCGCTGTCTCCTTGTCCGACATCCGCACGGAATGCTGTAGATACACGGATCGGCACACTTTCCGCGAGGACTTCCCGGGAATCGCGAATCGACTAAGTACATGAAACTACTGACCATCTGCGGATAAGCACTTTTTAAAATACTAATATCGTTGTAAAGTCGAATAACGTATCCAGTTTTCATCAGCTGGAAGCACACCGTGCCAAAATTAGACTACTGTGCAACAGGAACGAGAGGAAAATTCATAAACTGGGTCAACAAAATTCATAGAACGAACGACAGGTTCGAGGTGACGAAATGGATTTCGTTATTCAGCTTTCATTAACATTAAACCTACCACGATTGGTAAATGACCAGTTTTATAGTTCACAGTTATTGAAATTATAATAACGTTTTCATAGGAAATTACTCAATTGACTTCTTCATTTAAGCACATTGAAAACCGTAAGTAAATTTAATTTTCTCACTGCTATAAGGTGTTTCAATTTTATATGTTTCGTGCTTGGTAGGTTTAGTGTTAAGATAAACGTTATTGGAATTATGAAGATCCATTTATGGAAAATAATGGAATTTGTCCAAGCATCTATTAATCTGTTGTATTGAAAATAACGGACATCTCAATAAATTTAGTGTTACCATTTTTATATGGCAATATTTACTAGATAGTTTTAACACTAAACCTACCACTGCCGGTCAAATGAACGCTTTTATATTTTTCATTTAACAATTATTGAAATTATGAAGTGACTTACATGGAAATTGATTCGCTAAATTTTTTTTTATCCAAGCACATATTGAAATAAAAATTGCGCAAAATCTAAATAAATAGAGCCTTGTCATTTTTCTAAGCCAAAACATTTTAATTGCTTTTAGTGCTCGTCAGGTTTAGTGTTAATGTTTGGTATGTTTAGTATTAAAGCGAACGGTTTGGAAGAAGGTTCATTAGAGCAAACGTTTTCGCAAGGACATATTTCTAGACTAATGTAATCCAACGCGGCCACGGTCCCGGCAAATTGATTTCGAGAATATCGTCCGATTAATTACTTGGCTGCGGTTGGGAATAGCATTCGACTGTATTAATCGCGACGGGACTCGCAGACACGGGTTCGTTCGGAACGCTGCGGCGGAGAAATCGGGATCCGAGTTGGTTCGACCTTGTTCGACGCGGAATTCCGCGTGCCGGAACGGTCCCAGAAACGGGGTTTCGGAGCAGAGCCGAGGGCTCTGGCGTTTACAGGGCCGTTAGCTGGTTGTACACCGCCGCAGCGAACGGCTCCTATAATTAATTTAGCGACGGTAATCGCTGGTCTATCGAGCGACGAATGCGCTCTGCCTTAAAACCGCGTCGAGTCGAGCACGCGTGCGCCCGGTTTTATCGCGTCGTGTGTTTCCTACGCGATCACCTATTTTCCGCGTTGACTCGCCGCTCGGATTAAAATCGACCAACCCCTGCACTCTCTCCTCTCTCCCCCCTCACTCTCTCTCTCTCTCTCTCACTCTCTCTTCGCTCTCTCGGCTCGTGAGCGTTTCGGTTCCGTGTACCGCGGATTATCGAGACTTCGCTTTAATAGAGAAAGGCTCGGGGTCCCGCTCATTGTTCTCCATCGAGGGAAAATTAATTGGAACGCGACGGCGGCTTGTACCCGGCTGGAAATTTGTCGAACGATTAAAACGAGGAGGGCGCGTCGAATTATCGTGCAGTCCGATCGGGATTTGCAACAATTGTCGCCGGCAAACAACCCGACCCCTCCACCACTGTACGAGCCTACAGTTCGGGACCGGACGTTTCCCGATCCCGTATTTATCTCCCGCCGGCTCTCTATTTATTTTTCGCGTTTGTCCCATCCGTCGTTACAGTCCCGATTAAACAAGTTACGCGGCGCGATCGATTCGATCGTTGCGCTCGCAAACTCACGAATCTTTCGTTCCATCATCTTGCGAATCCCTGACTTTCTCATCAGTGGCGAGGGAATACGGTTTTCACTACAAAGAAGCGTCTGAAATGGCTTCGTGGCCCTTTGTAATCGAGGGCCACGAAGCCACGCCCACTTAAGACACGCCCCTGTTCTGACGTCGTCAAGACTAGTAGTTGCGAGATTCATTTCCAAAACAATAACCCCCAGCTGCAATTAATATTACCAGGGTAACGTGAAAATCGAAACCTCCAAATGCAAGTACTTTCCACAACTATATCTCAATTTCCGGCATTGTGCCGTATTCCACAATATTTCGCAGTTCCCTATTCGAGCATCGTTGCGCTCGCAAACTCACGAATCTTTCGTTCCATCATCCGGACCATCTTGCGAATCCCTGACTTTCTCATCAGTGGCGAGAGAATACGGTTTTTACTACAAAGAAGCGTCTGAAATGGCTTCGTGGCCCTTTGAAATCCAGGGCCACGAAGTCACGCCCACTTAAGACACGCCCCTGTGAAGACAAATAGAACACGACGCGTAATCTTCTGACATCGTCAAGACTAGTAGGTACGAGATTCAAAACAATAACCCGCGGGTGCAATTAATGTTACCAGGGTAACGTGAAAATCGAAACCTCCAAATGCAAGTACTTTCCGCAACTATATCTCAATTTCCAGCATTGTGCCGTATTCCACAATATTCCGCAGTTCCCTATTCGAGCATCGAAGAAAGGGCTGGAAGGGTTTCTCGCGACGCGAACCGCTCTCGAGGAACGTTGGATCGGCTTGGTATCGGTTTCGCGTCGCGGAGGCTTGATTTCGTTATCAGGAATTATCGGCGCGCGTCGCGGAGCTCGCTAATTACCGGCGAATCAAGACCGAGTCGGCACGCGATCTGGTTTTAATTAAAATTAGAATAGAGAGCGCCCGGCCCGAGCAAGATCAATGCTGACTACCGCGTCAGACTCGAAGATGGAAGGGAAACTAACCGACGCGACGTGTGGTGCGGAGCCGTCTTCAAATAGCCTGATTCAACAATGCCGGGGCGCTTCTCTTCCGCCGATTAAATAGATCAGGGCCGTCCGAGTTACGATTGTTCGGGAAACTTTCGGGTGGCGCGGATTTCAGCTCGGGTCACTTCCGAGCGTTTCCTCCTCTTTCTGATGATCCTCTTCTTCTTCTTCATCATCTTCCCACGCTTAGCAAACCGTGATACCCCGAATCGCGAGGAATCACACATGGACGCTGTATTTGCTTACTAATCTTCTTGATAAAAATTAACTCTAATAATCTCACTAAGTTGAAAATAATGCATTCTCCAATTCTTTTTATACCTTGACAATGTTAGGTTGCACTAGTTTCTACTATAAACGCATAAATATTTTTCTGTTTTACCTCGGTGTCTCGATAACCATGTATTAAACATGTATTTCATTCTCTCACCGAAGTTATTAATTCTCTTCGCAAAGCTAATGAGTAGTTCTTCAATAATATAAATTACAATTTCGAAGTTTTTTGTTATGTATTCCTAAAAATGTTCACAGACGCAATTCTCGTAACCCCTGAAGATGATCTAAATTAAGATCGAAGCGTCGGAATTACTGTGTTAATTTGCAATATTGCTTTGAAAATTTATTAACAAATTGATCGAATCCTGCGCTGAAAGCACTAATATGTCTGTATTAACAACAAATACGATCGATATAAGGACACTATTATAAAATCCACAGTCGAGTGATAAAAAGATGAACATATTCTCTTGTTTCTGGATGTATCTTTGTACAAACCTCTATAGCTAATAATTTGTGGATTAAAAATGAGTATCCTTTAACCTCTTGGCCCCCGGAGCGGGCCGTTTCGCGCGGTGTAGGTCGCTTCGACGATTCCGGGAACTAAGGTCTCCCAAATCGAGGCGGAACCGAGGATCTTCCAGATTCTTTGTTGCTCGCCTAGGAATTTGAGCCGCGATTCGAGAGGAATACACGCTCGAAATCGCCCACACGACGCGACGAGACGATTCATAGTAAACCGGCGTCTGTGATTCCGAGCACGATCGGCAGGCCTCGAATCTGGGTGACACTCATCGAGCAAGTGTGTTGAACCCGAACCTCTATATCCCCTTCCATATTTCTCGGTTTACTTTTCACTGGAGCCCGCCAAGGTCGGCCAACCGGGGAACAGGTACTTGTACCTCGCTTTCATCGATTCCACGGTTCCCTATCTATCGTTTAACTGAATTATGTGTTTTTGTTTCGGCGATATCCACACGGTGGCCTCGATCGAGAGTCGACTCTTGCTCGGTCGAGTGTCTTTCGGTCGGTTTCACCGGTCCGGATCGACTTTTTCTCTCGATCCATGCGCCGATTCGCGAGATAATTGTTATGTATTTGCGGGTACCCTAGATCCGCGAGATTGCGTCGATCAATGTCCACAAGTGGCTACAAAATAATAAGGAAGAGTAGCCTAACTTGGTTGCTAGGAAACAACAAGGGTGTACTTCCGAAAGCGACAACCGTCCGATTTTTCTGAAATTTTTGCCAAAGCTTATCCTCGATTAGAGAAGAATGTCCCTAAAAGGATTTTTGGCGACAAAGCCTCGTTTGCCTCCCAGCCCCCTTCAAAGTTTTGACAGTTCTTACTAAATATTTTCGAAAATATTGATTTTAGAGAAAAAAGTTTCAAAGAAAAAATGAAGCTCATTAAAAGCTCTACAAAACAGGTTATATACATTTTTTACGTAAACCTATTATTTTGGCTGTTACGACCCAAAATAACTCGGCAGGGGTCAAATTAACTGCGTCAAACATTTTTTTAAATTTCTGTTTTATTAAATATGCGAAAAGTTTTTAATTTAAAGGTTACATATATTTATTTAACGTAAACAAAAGTTTGGGGGGTACTTCTGACGGGCTCTATGCTCCGGGTGGACTAAAAGTTTTAGGTTAGGTCTAGGTTAGGACGGTGTTAATGTGACCCCGGCCGAGTTATTTTGAGTCATAACAGCCAAAATAATAGGTTTACGTAAAAAATGTATATAACCTGTTTCGTACAGCTTTTTATAAGCTTCATGTTTTCTTTGAAACTTTTTTCTCTAAAATCAATATTTTCGAAAATATTTAGTAAGAACTGTCAAAACTTTTGCCCAAAAATCCTTCTAGGGACTTTCTTCTCTAATTAAGGATAAACTTTGGCAAAAATTTCAGCAAAATCGGAGGGTTGTCGCTTTCGGAAGTACACCCAACAACAATGCAGAGGAAGAGGAGAAAAGCCTCTTTCGGTGCCTGATTGTGATCGATAGCAATCCCCGGATCGTTAACAGCGCGAAAAGGCAGATCCGTGAAATCTTTCTCGGTTTTTCTGTGTCCTTCTGAGGCTCGTCGCTTTTCCCCGGCTCTCGCCGCGATGTATTAACCCGGTAGCCTACTTCCTGGCGCCAACAGCCTCGGGCCTTTCGAAAATACTTTGCGTAGCTACCCGCAGTTTCTCGCGGCAACTCGTAAGAAGCTTCTATATTCGTTTCTCAAAGCTCCGTGGAGTTGGCTGCCAGGCAAACTCGGCGGAGCAGCGTGTAGTAGGCGCAAAGACCGATGGGAAACAGGTCCGACGAAAATCTGCTTGATCTCCCCTTCCGAAAGGAGGGATTTCGGTGCCTGAAACGGCCTGGACTAAACTTGACCTTTAACGCGTTAATAGATGGACATTTTTTCAATTTCATTTTCACAGAAATTAGATTTTATTCGGAGATCACTTTATTCGATTAATCTCTGGTTTTAATCTCTATGTTCCTGCATATATATATATAAATTTTATAAGCCCCCGAGGCGCATGTTACAATTAATCTCTACATGTAGTATTGGTAGAAACGTACATTACACGGTACATTAACCATTTGCGCGGTACATCGCAATTTCATTCTTTTCAGCCACGACGTTAGTCGTGTGCAATTATACTATTGGATGATTGCAGAAGTTTCTGCCCGATTTGAAAATAAAGCACGAGCGATTACATTGTAACAGTGAACAGTTTTATTAATCAATTATGTCATGCACGATCGCCGACATTCTCTACAATTGTTTCCCGAACGTTTTACAAGCTGGTAGACGCCTTCGTCGTAGAAACGTGGTCTTTCTTCAAATGAGGCGAGGTCTGTAAAAATCGAGCATGAGCTTTTGCAATTATACAATCGTAACAGTAAGAAAATTTATTCAATCGGTTTTCAACGTGTGGGGACCGAGTCGCGTTTGACATAAGACTCGAATAAAATGCGATGTGAAACTCGATGTATAAGAGTCCAAAAAGGGTTAAAAAATAATGAAATCTTAACAGAATCTAAACACAACGCATGTGGCAATCGACTGTCATTTTTCACACGGCGCATAGGTGTCGTCGAACGGGGAAACTGTTAAGAGTCACGCATGAAATTTAGTATTCCCGTTTGGTGAAAGTCTCGCGCACCGTTACGAGCATCATCGGGTCTAATAATATCCCAATTAAAGGCAATATAACGCTCGGCATAGCCGGCATTGTCTAGCCATTGTAACCCGCCAGTAACAATAGAGTAACACTCACCACCTCGGCAACGTTGCCGGAGCCGTCCCTCATGCCATCTCTGTCGGTGCGTCCCCCTGCGAAAAAGAGAAGAAAAATCATTCACCGGGTTACATCATCGTCATCCATGGGGAAGGACCCGAGAAGCTTCCGCGAAGCGTCGTAAAACTGGCCACAGGAACGAGACGGAAAGGAGGGGAGTACATGGGGAACATAGCGGGGGGAGGGGGGCACGGACGCGTTTCACGGGCGTGTTTCAGTTCTGGTTGATCGCTAGGATCCAGGCCGATCGTTACACTCTAGTGGACAACGATAGACGGAAGTGCCGGGGGAGGCTAACTGGAATGGCGAACGACTGGTCTCGCGAGTATCATTCACCCGACCCCCACTTTTCCGAGGAATCCGTCGACTGTCCGTTACGTCGACCGATTTTCCTCGTGGATCCACGATGAACCGTTCTAATTAGTATAAACGCTTCACGAAGCGACGCTCGTCTGATCCAGATCGTCGAAAGGTGACCAATAATCCTGACGAAGGTAAACGCAGCTAAATTGTGTTCGCGAATACCAGAATTGATTTTTCATGCTTTCCGGTAGGTACTCGTAGAGCTGCAATTATTTCGTTAACACGTTCGCGACCTGCGGCATATAATGATACGTGCGACGATCACGATTTCGTAAGAATCGGACTTTGCTTGTTTCTACTTATTGTTGGAGTATGCACACTAGGATGGACCTTATTTTGCGACCAAAAAATTTTGGACAAACCCCCCCCATCAATATTTAGACACAAGAAGAACATTTAGTCATGATAAAAAGTCTTTCCCCTTATCCGATCAACTTCAACTTTTACAGGAATTATTTTCTTACCCAATAGCACAACTTGGGGGGGGGGGGGGGCGTGAAAAAAATCTCGTAAAAAAAATTTCACCAAGAATAGCTAAGGTCCACCCTAATACACACCGTAATGCACGGACCATGTAGAGGTGGAAAGGTCTTTTTGACTTGCGATTTATTGCTCTTCGAGCGTCGCCATTTTTCCGCACTAAAGGGCCTAAGAAGGAATGAGGCAAGTCAGTCAGTTCGAGCTAGTCTAATGAGCTAATTATAGCTCCCACACTTTTTCTTTCATGTTAATAGTTTAATAGTGTTATGTGGTAACAATACTAATTCACAACCTATCGACAGTTATTCCATTGTGCGGTGGAGTTTAAATAAACGCTTAAATATAAAGTTGTATTTAATCCCCTAACCTCGTCATCACTTACAGTGACTCCCATTAATATTCGGACGCTGTTAAAAAAACGATAAGTTTTTTGATATTGCACCACACGATTTCAACATTCTTGAGAAGTTAGAGCAATTCATTTACTACACGATGTGAAAAGAAATTTTTCCAAAAATTACAATTGCTACCAATTCTTTTCACTTTACGTAACAAAACCGATTGTTCTAACTTCTGAAAAAAATCCAAGTTGTATGGGTCGAATATTAAAAAAGTTATCGTCTTTTTAAGAGTGTCCGAATATTAGTGAGATTCACTGTATCGTATCAAGCGTTGACGAGCAGAATAAGAAGTAAATAAAAATATTTTCGGAAGCTCTACCGCTGGAGAATGCGGTACAAATTAGTGGCCAGGCACGATTCGAACAAATCGAGTACCTGGAACGATTTCCAGCGGTCAGATCGGCGGAATAATTGCCGTTGCGCCGGCCAGAGAACCGTTCCCGATCGGCCAGGCATATTTCCCGATGAATAATTCAGAGACATGGTGTCTCTCGGAGTAGTAAAAGTTTCGCAACCGAGAGGGTTGCGCAACCGTTGCGAGAAAACGCGTGAATGAACGTCTGGGTGCGCAACCAGCTTCGCGGAAAACACGTGATTGTTTCCTTCTCACGAGTCGCGTTTCCGATCGGAGATAAGCGAATTAATATTATCGAAAGCAACAAAGCAAAGCGCGTCAACGATGAAACGCGAGAGCGTAGAGAAACGATAGGCGAGCAGGGTCGACGACCAAGCGCGGAAACGCGCCACGGTTAAAATTCACCGTGACCGGCTGTTAATTAACGAAAAATTGAACCCCCGCGCTGGAAATTAGCTCCGAACACGCGGCGCGCGTCCATCGGACCGCGCAACGCTCGCGAAGATTTAATTAGGAGCCGCGGGATTCTTGTTCGAGACACGATCGATCGCAATTCCGACAAACAACGAAACTACTGGCCGAAGGTCTCTGACAACTACGGAATTTTTCCCTTCGAATGAAACTCGCCGAGAAATCCGGCTACGCGACTGGACCGATAATTGCGGAACTTTGACTTTGACGAAATTCTCCGGCATTCCGTTCCCTGTGTCCCGTGACTACGCCCGCCAAATTCGAACCGGACTTCTTTATTCTAAAACCTCGATCCTTCAACTACCGAAATTAACTAGGTGGAATGTCGAAGATCAATACGACAGGGCTCGCCAATTTATTCCATAACTTCCGCAGAAAATTTGACAGAAATGGCACAAGCTATTCTTTTTGTTCGATAACTTCGATCTTCAACTATCGAGTACTGAAATTAACTAGTTCGAATATGAAAGCAACAGGACCGGGTTTGTTCAATTTAATCGACAACTTCTTCATTTTCAACACAAATGGTGGAAGCTATTTTCGTTACTCCACCGAACGCTTACCATTACAAAATAAGTGATCCCAGTTATTCTGAACTGTTCGGAACTGCCAGCATTAGAATGTAAACAATCGCAGGTAAACATTCCGATCGCAGTGCAAACAAGTTGTAAGAACAATAGACTGTTGCGAGAACCACACTGCCTGCATTCGCAAGAAAGGGTATAGCCGGATAAGCATTAAAACAACGTTTTATGTCTAAAAAAACATTGTGTAAAATGTCAAATGTCTACCCCCAGCGATAGGGGCGATATTGGGGTAAATTCCCTCGCACTTAAATGCACTTTGCTCTAAAACGAGAAAAGACATCGACATGGGATAAACGGCAAACAAAAGATATAGATACACTCTATATTTCATATTTTTTCAGAATTTTTTGCTAATTATTTATAGTTGAAAATAATTAATTAATTTTTTGGGAATTTTTTTAACTATCTTCCTCTGGGTTGACACCTACCAAAAAATTCTAAAATATTGCTATGATGCTAGCCTATTTTGTATAAAAATGTCAGAAGTGTCCGTTTGGTAGAAAAGTGTCAAAAAAAATTAAGTATGCCGGCGAACGCTCGGTTTGATCAGTAACGACGCAGCGACCGAGTCCCCTGGCGGTGACTAGTGATGGGAACGAACGGGAAGTCGGCGCGTGTACGGAAAAGCTGATACATGTAAAAATGCGACTAAATCTTCTAATATATGATTACAGTTGGTAGTCTAAACAATTATATTTTAGGAAATAGCTTACATTGAAGAAGAAAAATACGTCTAAAGCTAGTTTGTTGCTGTCAAGTAACAGAAAGAAGAAGCTACTCACAAGTATGTTGTATGGTCACGGTGTTAGAGGTTCTGCTCGATGCTCCGGAGGGCTCGAGTTTTCGAACTTTCTTTTCTAATTTTTCTTTTTTTTATATGTATTTATAAACTAAACGATTTTCATTGTTTGCACTTCAATATTCTATAAAACAAACATAATTATTAATTTGTAATTATCATATAGATTAAAATGTTTTACATGTTTCTAATTTTGCGGAAATGATAATTACAAATTAATGATTACGTTTGTCTTATAGAATATTGAAGTGCAAACAATAAAAATCGTTTATAAATACGTGTAAAAAAAAGGAAAAACTAGAAAAGAAAGTTGAGTTGAGGAGGATTCGAACTCGAGCCCGGCTATACTCTTTCTCGCGAATAATGGCAAGTTTGGTCGAACGAGTGATTTAAATCGCCTGCGATTAACGCGGGTTCGTGTTCGATGGACAGCGGAATGATGGACTTGCGGGGAATTTCGACGAAAAATGGCAATCGGTGGTCCCTTTGTATAGGGCACCTACGAAATGCAGGCTGGTAATTTCGCAGGGGACATTGTTGGTACCCAAGATTCTTGCGGTATTTCGGTCGGAAAAGAGTTATTACCGGTCTGAAACGCTCGAGCAAAGTATGTTGTACAAGGGGTCGAACAAATGGCGGCCGTGGCGGGAGCGTCGCGAAATTAGCCACTTCCACAATATCCAGCGCAGAATGGAACTAATTATGGGGACCGGGGTTGTACACGCCGCCGCGCCGCGCCGCGCGGAAATTGCGCTTTCGTTCGGCAAGCATTTGTTTGTTCGCTGGTTTGTTTGTTTCGGCTGGTTCGAGCGGAAAAACGCGCAGCGTGTTCGCGTCGCGATCGCGAAACAAGCATTCCTGCGGCTCATAAAAGTGTACTTTATGACCGGTTCGTAAGAATCTCCCGTCGTCGTCGTCGTCGTCGTCGTCGTCGGCGGTGGGAGATGCGCTTTTTATATTTCTGGAACGGATGACATTCCTCGAAGACATAAACGCGACGACAGAGAACACCGAGAACCCGCACAATGCAGGAAACTCGGATATCGAGCGCCGTCGGCTCTCTTTCTACGTGTCTGTGTGCATCGTACACGTACGACTACGGAGAATATTAGCCGTTGTCAGGTGGTCGATCGATCGATCGCCGTGTATCGACAAACCGTCGCAAGAAAAGTCTTTTGTTCGGTGCTGCGAGAGTTCCGCGAACTCCGACGAACTCGTCAACGTCGAGCGGAATTAAAATGGATCGCGAGGTTCTACGAGGAACACGCAGATTACGCGGAAGCTGACCCTTCGCGATCGACAACTCGTTCCAGAGAGCTGCGTGGTTATTGAAAAATATTCTCCGTGGGAGACGAGGTACTAAAGCAGATGCAAAACGCAGAGATAGTACTACGAAAGCAACACAGAAATTTATGCAAAACATAAACACGATGAATGGATTCGAAAATCGCATGGCTCCTAGATGACCTCTGAAGGCAAAGGGTCAGGGAAAAAATGAGTTCAACGCTAAACATACCAAATGACCAGTTTTCTATTTCACAGTTATTGAAATTATAAATACGTTTCCATAGGAAATGACTGAATTGACTTCTTCATTTATGCACGTATTATGTATAATGAAAACCGTACAAAGTTTAACCCATAGCACTCGAGTGGCGACTCTGCGGCGCCATTAAAAATTACTGTACCACTGTTCAAAATATTGTTCACATTATTAAATATGTTGGTATCTAATCAATGACTAAACATCTAAGTATTCTATGAGGTATTACATCAATTTCATATCCATCAAATTTAAAAAATCAGAGGGAATATCTAGGTCGGAAGAAATGTTTAACTTTCAAATTAAAATGAGCTCCGAGTGCAAAGAGTTAAGTAAATTCAATCTTGTCACTCCTACAAGGTGTTTCACTTTTATATATTATATATTTTGTGCTTGATAGGTTTTGTTCGTTCGCACCGCGTCAAGACGTCGTCGACCGGAATGACGTCTCTGAGGGTCGTAAATCCTCAAATCAGCCCTTGCGATAACGCGATTCGAACCGAGTCCCTACGACCTGATCGTGTGGTAAGGATGTTAATTTTTGAATCAGCAACACTGTTTAACAAATAACTCTTTTTATTCAACAATTATTTACACTTTGAAGAAATGAATGGAAACGTATGAAAAATGAAAAACGAAATGAAGTGATTTAAATGTTCAAAGATGACGTTGTTGATTGAAAGACTGGAGATGAAGTGACGATGATGGTGAGCATGAGCAAAAATCAAAGTTCGGAAAGGGCGTGACTTCGCTATGAGCCATGCGGATTTGTCGATTGGCATTTTTCCGAAATTGGTGAGGGAAGCGGCCGTCTCAGCTAATTGGTTGAAGAAACATGCAATGGAAAGGGCAAGTAACAGGTTTAGTTATTGCAATTACAAAAACGCTTTCATAAGAAATTACTGAATTGACTTCTTCATTTGAGCACATATAATGAAAACCGTACAAAGTTTAAGTAAATTCAATCTTCTCAAAGGTGTTTCACTTTTATACGTTTTGTGCTTGGTACGTTTAGTGTCCAATTTTGATTTGACTGCAGAACCTTGTAATTGATGAAGAACATTTTTATTTTGCATAAAGATCCGCAGTCTAGTGATAAGTGTTCCAGCTTATTACGATCATTAAGAATCTACACGGCTCCTGTGGGTTGGAATTAGTCTATTTACAACAGTACGGTTTACATCATTATATTGTCTACCATAATACATTAATTTTTATATGTTTTGTGCTCGGTAGGTTTAGTGTTAAATTAAACGTTAGTGATATCGATTGAGGGTATGTATTTTGCATCGCCGACAGCGATGTCTAGACTGTGGATCGAATCACTTCTGTACATTCGAGGATCCCGGGGTCGTCTGCAAAGTCCGCCAAATGAAAATAGATCGTGAGTTTTCGCGGGCGATAGTCAAATTTCGCGGCGACATATCGATTCCGGCGGGTGCCCGGGCTCGATTTGAAAGTTAAATCGAGCACCGTCGGTGTCGCCGGCACCGATAGCGATTTTAATTGAAATTTCGTCGAACCCGCGAACGCGGAGAGCACGCGGAACGGAACGGAACAGTCGGAGAGGAGAGAGAGAGAGGGTGAGAGAGAGAGAGAGTGGATGAGAGACGAAGGCGAAGGAGGAAAGGAAAAAAGAGGAGAGAGGACCGTCGACGGAAGGACGCATGCGCGCGTCTCACGGAGAGCCAAGATCGAGTGTTTTAAAAACACGCGAGTGCCGACGAGTGGGATTTCAAGGTTAGGCGGGCCGAGACACCCGAGGCTAAACGGAGAACGAGCCGACAGCGTTTTGTGGCGTCGGGACGCGAAATTCGTCGGCGTCGCGCGAAAAAGTTGAATTCGCGCGACCCCGGTTTAGCGCGTCGGGTCGCATCGATCACGATCCTTTCCACGATTAAATGATAGAGTATCGGCGCGGCGGGAGCCTGAGAGATGACAATCTGCGATCGATAGCAAATAACACTTTATCTTCCGCAAAGCTATTAACGCACCAACGACGATTATTTCCTAATAATTTGAAAGTTAGCGATGATAATTTTCGGACACGGGACTACTTTCGTATTTCTGTACCTAAGCGCAAATTCTCAAGTTCCCAACTATGATCTCCGCCGTTTCACCAACTGTCAAAGAGGAATTCTCCTCGAAACGGCAAGTCTTCGGCTTCATCGTGCGCTTTTAATCGCTCGAGTGCCACGCGGCGCGATCGTGCTTCTACCGTTCAATGCTTAAAAGTGCCAACCCACCGGTCCGTAGAGTCGAACTCCATGAAAACTCTATATTCGGATTTTGTTGGTGTGTGTCTTTACCGTTGCCGTTTACTGAAATTTGTGCCCTCGTAAGCTTCCTAGCACGTTCGAAGCTTTAATTAGTGAATCAAAGAACCGCTATGGCAACCGTTTAACATTTCTTTCACGTGAAATCAAAGAACATTCTTTAAATTGAATTTTTGCAAAGGCTCGTAGGTCTCAAACTGTTAATGATCCATTTGTACTATCGACAAGCTGTACACGAGCCAGACAGAATCGAGGCTCCGATTTCTTCCGTTCGGAACGTATGCTCGAAAAGAACTTCATGTTCTATTAATAATTCAATCGTAGAAATGCTGATGAAAAATACAATTACTGTCGCTATGAAGAATTATCAAAGTGAAAAGTAGTTTACAAATTAGTAGATGTGGATTTTGAAAATGTAAAACAGGTAGCTGGGATATATTACACCTGTGCCAGGAGGTGTTGGACCAATGACTATTAATAATTCAATCGCAGCAATGCTGATGAAAAATACAATTACTGTCGCTATGAAGAATTATCAAAGTGAAAAGTAGTTTACAAATTAGTAGATGTGGATTTTGAAAATGTGAAACAGGTACCTGGGATATATTACACCTGTGCCAGGAGGTGTTGGACCAATGACTATTAATAATTGAATCATTTCTTCGTCTTTCATTGCTGTTTGTTTAATCTTCACTCTCCAACAGCGCAAACTAGGGATGTTCGATTCCGATTCGGTTCTTTATAAAATCTACACCTCGATTTTTTGAAACACCGAACATCCCTAGTGTGAAACTCTGAAGAGAAAACATTCGTTACATAAAATGCAATCGGTACATATATTCTTCTGTTGGGCTCGTCGATGGTATAATAAATGGACCTTAAATAGATCGGGTCCACGGAGCAGATCGCGCTCGATCGTGTCCGATGCATTCGTCGCCGGTATCGACGAGCGCAAACACGGCTTATCGGTCGAAGTCGATAAGCTCTTCCGAAAATAAAAGTCGGCTACGATAACGAACAAAAACCGGGTAGAATAGATTCGGGTGTCAGGGATCCGAGTCGAGTGAACCTGGCGTGTAGATAAAGCCGCGTGTCGCTCGGTAAATGGCAACGACCGTAAGCTGCCGACGAAGAGGGAACCGGCTCCATAGAGAGGGAAAAAATAGCAATAGCTGGGGAAAGACGGAAAAGATAGAGCGTCACCTTTTTTAGAAATCGGCAAAATTTTGGCGATTCTCGGGTCGCCCGTGTAATCCAGTTCTCGGCGATCGCGTGTGCGGCTCTCCTCTCCCTGGAACGGTGTCCTGGGCCGGCTATATCTCGTCTCGTTTGCACTTAATCGCGGTGTCGCAGTTCACTGGTTGCCCACTGCCCCCCTCTACGCGGGTTTCTTTCTCTTCTGCACGATCCCAACCAAACCTCGGCACACACCGGCACACCACGATCACGACCACACATCCACCGGAGAGAGAACCGCGTCCGAAGGCGCGCCTCCGAACAGAGATCAGAAAATCACCGCAACCGCCGCGCGGCTATATTCCTCCCGAGCGTTTGCCCCTTCCTCTTCCTCCCCTCTTCCAGATTCGCTTCTCTATTCTTAACACCGTGCGATTTCCAGCGAACACTCGAAAAAACAATCGAGGTCCCGCGGGCTCTCGTATATCAAACTTCCTCGACGTGTATCCTCCGAATCGGTCGATCTCCGCGTGTCACTTCCGAAACGATCTCATCGAAAGGGGGGTCGTCTTTCGCTGCTGCGAAAAAGAAACTACACGCGGCCCCGGCTCTCTGCTCTTTCCTCTCCGTTTTTCCCTCTCCTTCCAGCACGCTCCCGTTTCTTCCTCTCCCTCTCGTTTTACTCGGCCGCGTTCTACCTGTCAGCGGCTTGATAGCCGTTGTTGCAGCGTTGCCGGCTCGGCTGCGAGCTTTTCTCTCCTGCGAAACCCGTTCGAATTTTCCGCCAGCGAATCTTTCGCTCGGTTCTGCGGCATCAAACAGGAACAGCCAACGAAGCCGGTCCCCCCGTGCTTTCGTTGGCCGGGGGGTGGGGGTGGGGGGCTGCCTTGTGCACGCGCGTGCCCCTCGCGGAATACCTGGCCGCGAGAGAGTTCGAGGCCGAACAAAGTACCCGCGGAATTCCAGGTGTGCAGAGCGTCCGCAGGGTCGCTGCGATCTTCGGAGGCTCGGATCTACGGAGGAGCCTGGATCATCGGATACGGGGGGAGGGGGGTATCGATTCTCAGTGGCGGTTTCGCGACATCGCCCCCTGCCGGATGCGCGCGTGTGTGTCTTTCTCCTCTCTTTCTCCGGTGCGGCGCAACGGCGAACAGAAGCAGGCGGACGACTTTTTAAAAATGCCACGCACCGACCAATCACGAACACATGCGCTGGAGAGACGGAGGTAGAACCAGGGACAGAACGAGAGGGAGGATAAGCAAGAGGGGCCCCGCTTGTACACGATCTACGTGCACCGCAGGTATATAGGTGGACGTCGGGCTGCCAGCTATCCGGGGGGGTAGGGGGCAGAGCGAAACGCGCTTGCACACACACACACACACACTGTCTCACTCACACACACACACACGCGCGCGATCGCGGGGACGCGATCTCCTAAGCCGAGCGACGTCGATCTTTCAACGGATCCGCGGCGCGGGGACGGGATCCATGGATCGACGACCGCGACGCACCGGTTTCCACGCACGCCACTCAACTGCGACGCGCGAGAGAGATAAAGAGAGTAGCCGCGCCGTGCGAGGACAAGCTCTGTGCCAGTGCACAGTGCGGGCGGCGGTGGCTGTACGCGTCCCGGTCTACGAATCGCACAAACGAACAGACGGAACGACGACAACGACGACGACGACTCGTTTCTCGTGGAATGTCCGGGCGCGGGTTGCGTGGCCAGCCCCAGCCGTCCGTCCGTCCGTGCGGCAAAGGTAAGTTGAACTGAGCAGCAGCGCGCCTACGGTGAACGAGATTAAAGTTCCGTGCCGGCGGAACCGCGGCACCGGCCAATCAGCGGCCGGTTTTGCGCGGCTCGGCCAATCGACAAGCTCGCTCACCTGGCGAACGGTTAGCCCAGGTGCAGCCGCCAAGGCGCCATTGCCTGGCGTTGGCACGTTACCTGCTCGACTCGTCTGTCCCGGGTGGGGGGAACCCCTGCACACACCGAACACGGAGAGAGGAGGGGGCACCGACTCGCGCGCGAGACAGAGAAACTATGAGTTTACCAGCAGGAGGGAACAGGACGACAGAGGGAGACACTACGCTGACAGGGGAGAGAGCGAGACGGTAGAATTACGGTAAGCCTTTCGGGCCGTAAGCACAACGCCGCCGCCGCCGTCGCCGCCGACGCCGACGCGACGCCGCATGCTATGTGCCGACTTCGTTTTCACGATCGTTCGCGATCCACTTTCGCGGCGAACGTACCACCGATTCCTTCTATGTATCACGATTACTAGGAATTTTCTTTCCACGTGGAAGATGCATCCTGAAGATCCAACAGGCGCCGCATTGTTCCTCGATCGCCGCGTTTACCTCGCTGAACCGTGCATGTAACCGTGCCACCCGACGCGACGCGCACCGATCCTCAAGGTTTCGGTACAATCGCGACTCGCTACGGCTAGCTTTGCGACAAAGACGTCCTGCGGTCTGACTTTCTCTATTAACTCCAGGTGATGACTTTCGAATTAAGCAGGTGATGTCTCTCGGGTGAAATGCATCCGACAATAATCACTATGTTCGATTCGATCGAGAGTATGATATATTGCGTGTCAGGCGGAATTTGTGCTACTAGGTATCTGAGCTTGCACGCACAGACCGACGCACTTGGACAACTTGAGAGAAACATTCCAAACATTTTCCTCGACGTTGCTTTTACAGTACAGGCCTCGTCATCCGTAGGGTAGATGTACCAATCAATGCACATTAGAGTGGATTTAAGTTAGTTGAAGAAAAATTTCTATTGAGATACAATGCACGACGCCACCCCAGAATTGTTCCTTTAGGTGAGAAAAAAATTTGTGCAATGTTTAAGATCGATCGGATAAAAGAAAATGTTGAAATTCACCTTAACTATGAAGTGTGACATATCGTTGGATTTGTCTTTTTTTCTAAATATAGGAATATGGAAAAATTATATGACCTTTAAATAAAAATAACGATAATCCTGAAATTTCGAAAATTTTAAAGGATTACCGCCAGCAATATCCTGATGTCAAGAAAGCTACTTTCGCGAAAAATTTGTAAATATTAAATGTAAGTTCTTTAGAATATAAGAAATAGATCGAATAGAAATAGACTTCATTACAAAAGTGCAATTGCTAATATGTTATTTTACTTATACAGGATAATACATATATGTCCTACCATTAATTAAAATTTGCTACATTTTAATGTAGGTATATCAATATCTCTGTTATTTGTGGTTATACAAAACAATGGCAGAGGAGCAAATTGCACTGCTCAGTAAGGTAAAAGACATTTTTTGGAAATCAAATTTTCGAAATTTCAGGGTTATCGTTATTTTTATTTAAAGAAGGTCATATCATTTTTCCATATTCCCATTTAGAAAAAAAGACAAATCCAAAATGCGCCACGTGATCCTTTTATCCAATCGATTTCAAACTTTACACAAATTTTTTTCTCACCTGAAGAAACAGTTTTGGGGGGTGTTGTGAAAAAAATTCGTTGGCCAAAAAATAAGGTCTACCCTAATGCACATTCTATATAAAAACAAGCGAAACAAATTAATGATTAAATATCGATTTTTTCTGATTCCTTATTTCGGATTCGAACAATTTTCACACCACCCGTGGTTGATCATGTAAGTAAAATAACCTAAATATTATCAATAAGTGCAGTGCACGCGTCGAGCGTGGTTTGTGCAATACTTGCTATAAGGTCACTCATAAATATCCTTTGAAAATTTATTGCAATACATTACAAATATGTGTGTGAATGATATAACAATTGATTTGACATTTTATTGGATTTATTACGTTTTCCAACCACTTATAGAGAAATCGAAAATGGTAAAATTTTGGTAAAATTAACCTTTTCTATAACTATTTGTTGAACTACTCATTTTTTGTTAAAGCTGAGACATATGAAAGTACATATGAAAATGATGATAATCATCCGAATGCATATTAATATTGTTAAAATTTAACCAAGAAAGTTAACGAATTCCTTAAGTGTTCATTCATTGGTGCATCCACCCTACTAATAGCTACATCACAACTGTTCGTATAATAAAATAATTAGTCCGCTATTAATAAATAGTTAATAAATTACTAACTGTAATATAATTCACAGCGGTGAATTTGCCTCGTTTCTTTGAACTTCGAGCGGTTATCGGCCTCGCGTCTTGGATCGCTAGCATAGGGAAACGGTCTGCCCCCAGGTAAGGAACCTCTGCCTCTGTGTTTTCCGAGACGGTACAGGGGGTCGATTGTTACCGTTAACTTCTCTCGGCCACCGACGCGACGCGACGGGCGTTAACGATTATTTTCGCAATAAAGGGGATTATCCTCGGCCTAATCCGCCAGCGCGAGAAACAACAAATGTTTATGCTCGCGCGGTGTACAATGTACGGGGTGCAATAATCGTGATCATAAACGAGAAAGGTATTTTCGACTTCGACCTGTCCCATGGGCGTTCTTCTCTCTGCCGATCGCACGGGGTCCCGTACGCGTCGCTGGCCCGGCCCACCGATCGGTATCTCGAAATTAAATATGACTCGTGTTTAGAGTACCACGGTGCCCCGAATCGGACACTTATACGTTTCCGAGGCGCGTCGACCGAGAACGAGATCGAGGGGAAGCGGATCAGGGTAGAGGACCTCGGGGAAGAGAAAGAGGGAGACGGAAGGACCGTGGTTGAAAAGGTGGGGGTGGGGGCCGTGTGGGGCAGCCGGAACACCCACCTCGACTCGATGCCTACGTTCCAGACGATCGAAAAAAATCCATCGCGAGCGTCCCTCGAGAAAATAGAGTAATTTAGATAACAGCCCCGGCTATCCCCTCTCTCGAACGCTGCGCTAGGTGCCCACCTATATCACCGGAGGGGTTCCTGGGAACGTCAACGTGTCTCCGGGGGCACGGTGCACCGCTGCACAGGTGCAGTCGCCCGCTCTTTGCAATTCGATTCGTTTCGAACGCCGCGGAGGATGCCATTTAAAATCCTTTAAACTGTTCCGTGCTGTCACGCGACCCCCTCTTCATGCAAAATGAGAAATCGTTTCCTGTTTTAATTATTTCATTGGATTCCGGGTTTGGAAATCGAGTACAATAGTTTATAATAAAATCGAGAAGTGTTTTATTTACGTATGTACACGGTGGTAAGAGTTAACCCTTTGCGCTCGGAGCTATTTTAATTCAAAAACGAAAGATTTTTCCATTCTACAATATTTCCATTCGATATAATTTTTTTTTATTTTTCATATGAAACTGATACAATATCTCGTGTAATATGTAAATGTATAGTAGTTTATGAAATACTAACAAAAATAATAGTGTGTACAATATTTTTAAGAATGGCATAGCAGTTTTTAGTGGTGCCTCAGAGTCGCCATCCGAGTGCTAAGGGTTAAGGTACAACCACGTAACCTTCTGCCCTAGAGTATATGCAAGAAGAAGCTCTGAATCTGTTTCGACGGGCTGCTACGTATAATATGTTGTTTTGAGAGGAAAATATGGAAGGGTTTGTTAAGGGTCTGTTTGGTCCTGATGATTCAAGTTGTTTGGCTGACGTGTCTATAGCATGATTATATCGTGATGCGTTGGCGTTTAACAAGGGCCTAGTAACTTAACTAGTTATCGGGTATATAACAACTTTAATGGATGTTAAAAACACCGTTTTTTTTTTAAATTATGTATTTCTACAGGTAAGAGGTTTCAGGAAAAATAATGGTCAAGATTACATTAAAAGAAAATGTAGGGTAGAGCCTAGGGTTATCGGGTATACAACAATTTTAGCTGAAACTAATACTCTGACATCCTTAAATCTTTCTACGTATGTTCATTTTTTAAAATTGTACGTACTCATTTTTCGTGTAAATTCATAAAAGATACTTAACAAAACAGATATATTTAACCTTTCGTGGACCAACGTCGCCATTTAGACCTGCAGAAAAATTACTACGCGACAATAAATGGGAACCTTCGAGCCATCGAAAAATAAATCGAACGAACCTCTATACTACAAAAGTGTTAATAGATTATGTTCGAAGTATTCACCGCGTGTCTAGCTCGATATTATAAGGGGTTAATGGAGCAAGGGGGAGATAAACTGCCGGCGGACATAACAGGTGGGAGAGCAGTATGGTCTCTCTCCGGTGGCTGAATGGGGGCCGTACTACCCCGTTTGAACGTAGTATTTGCTCATTCATCGGTTCCTATTTTATTGTGGCGCCAGAGGTTTTCAGTTCGCGCGGGCAGCCCGCCACGTGGATTAGGGACATCGAAGATTTGTGAGAACGGTAGATACTCGATAGCCGGACGGGCTTTCCCTTTTCGTTCTACGTATCGCGTTCGAGCAGCCTCTCCTAGCCGTATACTGTTTCGACGACGCAATATCGCGACACGTTTCATAGACAGACAGACATCCAGACCGACACATGCCCGTCGAATTGGAGCGTGTAATCAAATACCCGTACAACTAGGGTTTCCGCTTGCTACGGCCTTCCTTCCCCTACTCCACCTTTAACGACGCGATTTTATCACGAGCAGACGTCTTTGAGTCGTCTACTCGTGGAAAATTGCATCCGCTGCTTTGTACCGTCGCTACATGTAGAATCAGTTTGTGTCTGGACACGAGAGAGTGCTCCTTTTCCCCCGTTACCGTCGCATTTATATATATGTATACCCGCGAGACGTTTTCGAGTTAATCGAAAATAGCATTCACCGCTTCGTAGCATTGCGCGGCATTTCTAAAATCGGTCTGGCTCTGAATGTGAGAAAATATTTATCCCTCCCCCCCCTCTAACGTCGAAATTTTATCTCCAGGTTGCGGCGCACAGTTGGGGCAGGAACCACGAAAATGTGGCAAAAACTAAAAAAAAAATGAAAATTCGAGAATGTGCGCTTATTGATCGTTATATCATAGTCGATAATATGCTTTAATAGATTCTGCAACAAAGAATGATACTGGAAGGCCAAGTTCATTTGTCAGTAGAGTTTAAATGAATTACTTGATGGATCAAAAAACGGGATTAGCGAATAAATATATTTCTACAAATATGTGATGCAATTTATAAATCAAAGTAACGTGATTTAATCTGTATATGTATAAGTAAAAAATTACATATATGAAAGTTAGGAAATATTGTAATATGTAGATACAGTAGAATTGTTTTTGTTCACCTAAGAGAATAGTAAACTATTCATATATTATTAAGGTTCCCAGTGCGATCCAAACAAATTTTTTTTTTAAATGTCTAGTTTTTATTTGAGTTCAATATTCCGAAAGAAAAGGTTGCAACTTTTTTGCACTTGTTGAGAAATTTATTTTTTTACGTGCGGTACCATCGAGATGTAACGTGTTTCCCAATGAAAATTAATATTTACTTATCAAAAAGTTCCGTGATGCACATATTTAGTATCAAAATAATAAATTACGTCATTTCAACATAATTTACATGCAATAATAATATTTTCCAGCTTTTCGGTGGAAGCACTCCATTATCACGATTTTTCAAGGGTTTCCGATAATTTGAGGAAAAAATGTTTCCAACCGAAGTTAAATAGTATTTAAACATCTACAAACTTCTGTATATAAAATTGCGAAAAAAACATTTTTTCGACAGAAAAACAATTTTAATTTTTTAAATATTAAAATGCATTTTTGATTTCATAATAAAGACGTACTATATTATGATTTTAAGCCCATAAATAACGCTAAAATAGTTTTTACCGACTTGTCGCGGCTCCTGCCCTACTGTATGGCGTCTCAGATTTGTTCATTATTAGAAAATTGTGTATAATGTTTCGTAGCGTCGCACAGTGTTTCTTGAATCAATTGTGTGACGTTTAAAGCGAGAAAACAGTGCCTATATCTGTGATTGTAAGAAAAAACGGCGCACGTCACAATTTCTTGAGTTTATGCATTAATCGAGTTTTGGACTGTAGGATTATTTACCAGAAAAAAAGTCATTAAAAAAAACTTGATATGCTAAAAAAAAACAATGCAATTTAACCGATGTCCTATACAAAGAATTAGCGATTAAAACTTTAAACGGCAATATCTCGAAAGTGAAAGTACACGACATGCTGCGTTCTTCCTTATAACCACAGATATGCCTGTGGAGAAATTAATTTTCACGGCAATCTGTTAAGTAAATTTAATTAATTTCTGTAAATAGACAAAGGCAATTTCCTCGCAGAAACAGCCGGATTACTTGGAATAAAAAATTGATGTGTAGGTACACGAACCTGATTCTGAGCAAAGTAATTGGGGGAACGGTATCCGAGTCGATACAACACCGAAACGCGATGGAACAGGGTTGTTCGGGGGTTGCGATTGCACGCGAACGGTGGTTTGTAGCGACTGGGGGGCACGCACTCTGCCGGATCCGCGTTTCATAATTATTCCGAGGTAAGCAATCGTGTCGGTGGATTCTCTTTCATCCCCTTGGTGCTGGTGGCCGGCTCGGTTCGCAATTCCACAGCGAAAACCGCGAAGCCGTACATCGGCTATCCATTCGGCAGAGAGGGAATCGTAACTCGAGACGGGCAGCTCGTCGAATTAATCGGCTTTCGAAAACTTGCGTGGCGCGATGCAGCGCGGATGCAACGCGAATGCAGCGCTGATGCAGTGTTACGCGTTCTCGATCGCTCGCCACGCGACCGAACGCAATTTGCGGCTGCACGTGTGCGTCGGTGTGCGTCGACTGTCGTAAATTACTTCGACAACTCCCGTGCACGCATGTGCGCCGTCGTCGTCATCGTCGTCCACGAAATTCCACCGATTTAAAAATATCTGTGTAACCATCTACTTTATTACTATGTATATTAGGGTGGACCTTATTTTTTGACCAATGAATTTTTTTCACGACGCCCCAAACTTTGCACAAATTTTTTTCTCACCTAAAGGAACAATTCTGGGGGGCGTCGTGCATTGTATCACGATAAAAATTTTCACCAAGTATAGGTTAAGTCCACCCTAATGTAGGTACATATATGGTATCGGATCATCTGGATACATTCAAACTTGTTGAAATAATTTCGCCGCGACGTTCTGCAATGTATTTAAATATTTAAAAAGGTTCGTACTTTCACATGTTGGAGAATTTTCTACGGACAGAGGAAAAGTTTCGTTTCTCTATAAACGAGTAGATTGAGTGTTTAATCTGTTACGCGGTTATCAAAGTTTTTAATCAGTTTTCCCCATCGTACGCATACTTTTTTCCATTGTTCGAGGACAATGGAGATCTGTGGCTTTTTAAGCATTCAAAAGATTGAGAATCTTTCCGTGGGACTAGTACATCCTAATCAACTGGTAACAAAAGGTACCTGGCATCGCTAAGTTCGAATTATATCTTCTCGAGACGAACGGGTCGTGTAATTTTTATTCTAAACAACATCTAACAAATTATTCTTGGTAGATTGTGGATTATTTCTACACTACGTAAATCATAAAATTCTGCGATAACAGATAATTGTTTATGAAATACGTAAGAGAATTGAAAATGTAATTAGCGCCACAAATCTTCTAGGTTTTCGTGTCATCAAATTGTTTTGATCTAACCCAATTTTTTCCCAAGATTCTCTACCAAAAATTTTTAGTAAAAGATTCATATACACGAGCATCGCTAAGTTCGAATTATATCTTCTCGAGACGAACGGGTCGTGTAATTTTTATTATAAACAGTATCTAACAAATTATTGTTGGTAGATTGCGGATTAATTCTAAACTCCGTAAATCTTAAAATTCTGCGATAACAGATACTTGTTTATGAAATACGTAAGAGATTTGAAAATGTAATTAGCACCACAAATCTTCTAAGTTTTCGTGTCATCAAATTGTTTTGATCTACGGTGGAAATATGCAAAATAAGTTACTCGTTTTTGAACGCCTGTGACTTAACACATACATCTTCAAAACTGTTTGAGTATTGACCGACGTTTATTTATAATTTGTATTGTATTATAAAAAGTATCACAATGTATTGAAATATTATGTATTGCAAAATAATCTCTACCTAGAGATTCAAATTGCATTGAAAAAAAAAATGTTTTCATCTAAACCAATTTTTCCCTAAGATTCTCTACCAAAAATTTTTAGTAAAAGATTCATATACGCGAGCATCGCTAAGCGGCATTTTAACGGAACGATTTTCCAAGGGCGCAGTTGGAAACAATTACGGATTAGGCGGCGTTTACTATTATTTCGCGGGGCTAAGGGCGCAGCGGGAGAGGCGAAGGGCAAGGGAAAGGGAAAGGGAGGCACCCAGGGAGATAGAAGTGTTTGCCAACGGGCGAAGGAGAGGCGTGGAAGGGCAGGGGGCTCGGCCGCGGCATTCAACGAACTGCTATTCTACGAGCTGGTTTGCATAAAATGCATTGTAATCCCGGCGCACAATGCAGAAGGCTCAAGTTTTACCTGCCGGCGTAATTAATGCCGGGCCCTCCGGACTGGCTCTGTTCGCGCGGACGGGCTCGATGATAATTCACGAAATGGAGGCGTCCGCGTCCCGCAAAGACACCGTCCCTGTCCGTCTGCTTGTCTCTGTGTCCCTCTGTGTCCTTTGTGCGATACACTCGAGCTGCTAGCTGCGAAAGCGCAATCGGAACTTTGTGTCAAACGGACTCGTTTTCGATGCTTCGACGACCATTCATTTCACCTGCGCCAACGGCAGAAATGCTGCTATCGGGAGCACGATATTAGTCATGGAAACAAATAGTTCTACGGACGTATCGTGACTAATTCGATCCTACACGATGTCGCGCAATGGATGCTATTTTCTATTGGCTGGTGTCGCCACGAAATCGAGGATGGTGGGGAGTGCGGAGCCTACTGGATAGCGATCATCCCTTCCTTCGTGGAAGCCTCTCTTCACGCGTCGCACAGTGGGATATTTGACCGATTTCAGCGGGCAAAAGTCGATTTTAAAAATTTTACATGAATTGTAAAATTTTTGTTGCTCGAGTTAGTTAAATGTCTGAGGAACAATCCCCCATCATTCGTTTTCCCATTCATCTATCCATAAAGCAGTGAAATTTGTCGGAAGTTTGATATTCTGTTACACGCTTCCATTTCTCAACGAATTCACCTATTAGTAATTGTTACCTTATTTACATAAATTAAATAGATTTTTCTTCTATCGAAGTTTTTTTAGCTAAGTATAAAGTATACTTTTAAGAGAATTTCACTTTTGTACTATATACATTTTTGTAGTTATTAATATTTAAAGATAACCAACGATATTCAGTCACTTTTTTAAGATTCTAAAACTTTAGTAATGATTGTGTTATACTTCGGGGTACGTCCCGTGTTTTATAGTTAATCTATGAAAAAATGGCCATCGAAAATCGCAGCATTTCTCACATACACCCGCATGTTCGCATCCGCTATATCTCCGTAAACTAAGTACTTACTAAGGAATTATTTCAAGGAATTTTTCAACTCATAAACAATTATTGTATACTGTAGAATACTGTAGATAGATCTTTGTCTCTATTTGTTTATTGCAATTTAGTTGAATCGGTCAGTTTACGCTGAAGAGGCGAAAAAATTAATTTCAGTGATGAAAAATAGATATATAAGAATAGAACTTTTAATAGGAAACCCTGTGTTTTTATTGATTTTCATCGGAACATGCGTCACAAAATTCTTTGCCTGAGAATACTTCCTCCTTATCTGATGTCGTTCCTTCTTCTTCGTATTCTTCTTCATCTTCTTCCTCATTATCATCATTATCATCATCATCTTCTTCTTCTGACGCTTGTTCTTCTTCCGTTGGTGGATGTTCAGAACCAATGTCTCGCTTAAAAAGGGGTTTGATTTTTTCTTTCTAATCTGTATCATACTGGATATCAGAGGATCGGAAGTAATTAAAAGTCTATTGTGTAACATAAACATCTCGCGAGTCCGTAATCTACACAGTTCCCTCGATGGGTCTCGTAGTATTACAGAGCCTCAGCATCACCAAAGAACAAGCGGGTGGAAAATGCATACTTTTCGGCATGATAATAAGTATTTTAAAAAGATAATTTAAATGTAAATGATTATATTTTTCGATCGTGTACATAAAATAGAAGATTGCGTAAAAATATTGATTATAATCCGTAGTACTTGATTGAAAAATAGCAACAAACTCTACAATCCGATACGCTCCTCTTTATGGACAGATTTTGCACTCGAAACATCCATTTTTGAAAAAACTGTATATAGTACAAAAAGTTGAAATCTCAAGCTTTAAAATGGTTGCTTTTTCATCAAATTTTGATAAATTTTGACGAAGTTACAGCAGTTTTAATATTGAGCGAATTTTGAAATAGCTGTGGCCGGCTGTACATATACACTTCGATAATAAAATTCTATATGAATTGTTTGAATTGTAATGTACTTCACTGGATTATTGGTCATTTTTTACATCACTAATCACAAAAACACAAATAATAAAGAGTATAATATTTAACAGAAAGTAAACTACATACTTACCTAAAAAAACATGTATAAAGGAAAAAGTTGGCACCATTTCTTTACGATACAGAAAAATCATTAATGAGTGAACAGTAATTCAGAGACTAGTTGAGAGAAACAGAAAACTCTTCAACTTCAATAAAATATTCATGAGTGAATAAAATAAAAGAAAAGGTATTGGAATATCAATTTTCTATATATTCAACTATCTCAAAAAGCAAAAATTTTATATTTTAGACAAAATTTTTGAATCGACTTTTGGGCAGCTTTTGCGACCAAATACTCCACGACGCGTCGTGCAATATCGAAAGGGGGTGTTGCATCGCCCAACCACGGGAAACCTGTGAAACGAATATAACTTAACTGGTTATTCCGGAAGAAATGGAAAACGCACTATTTCCGCAACGGAAGCCGATGGAATTCGGGACGATCGTAAAACGGCAAATGAGCTTCTAAGAAAGGTATTAGTTTAATAGGCGAGGACCTTGGCCGCGCGGTTTGGCCCCCGGGTTTGTCTTCCATAAATCAGTAGTGATTTAACGGTTTACAGGCGATTAGTGCGTATACCGACGCGACGTTCGTCTACGTTCATTTTTTTTTCAATTATTTATTTATAATGGTCGTGTCAACATCTAGGTCATTAACGACCACTAGAAATTAAACGTGTAATTACATATTCGAAATCTTAACCCTTAGCACTCGGATGGCGACTGAGGCACCACTGAAAATTGCTATGCCATTCTTAAAAATGTTGTTCACATTATTATTTTTGTTCGTATTTAATAAACTACTAGACATTAACATATTACATGAGACATTATATCAGTTTCATATGCAAAAAATGAAAAAAAAATGGTATAGAATGAAAATACTCTATAATGGAAAAATCTTTCGTTTTTGAGTTAAAATAGCTCCGAGTGCAAAGGGTTAATATCTAGGTATAGTTGTAAGTACGTTATGGGGAAGATCAGTTAGCTCCTCTACGTTCTCTGCGAATAATATCGTTCGTGTGTTCGAATGCCAAAATGAAAACAGACCCGATGTCTCTAGAGATTAAATCGCCGGCGTTGATTTAACACTTAGCCATTATTTCACCGGATTTTAATCATTTAATCCTCCCGAGTGCCGTTCCGCAGTCAACTCGGAATCGAATAAACTTTCGGTTTTAATTACATTTTTCGTAACGCGCGCCGTAATTTTGCGAAACCGCTTGTTTATGCGTTCCGATTCATTTAACGGCGTTTCACTCTAATTGAACGATTTGCAGACAGAGAGACAGAGAGAGAGAGAGAGAGAGAGAGAGAGAGAGAGAGAGAAGAATGGAAAAATAAAAGGACGATACGCGTGTAAACTGTGAGGTGATTGCGCGGGCAGATGAAATTGCAAAGCTCCCGCGGCCAAGTAAATTTTTCACTGTGCAGTTGAAGGCGGTATCCGACGGAATTTCCCAGATATCGAGAACAGAAGAGAGGCGAGCAAAGAAGAACGGTGCAACGTATAAACGCTGTTTATTATATCGGTAAAAATTCCCTCGGCTCGCAGAATATAAAGTAAAGATTCTACCTAGTTGGAAAAATTTCATGCGCCCCGTGTACGAAGCATTTCTTTCAGAGAGTAACGGAGGTAATAAATGGTAAATCAAATACTGCAGAGAGGTACTAATTCAACGATTACCTGGACGAATGGGACAGATTGTTAGGACCGGGTAAATTGCACCGACGCGACGATGAAAGTCCCTTGAAAGCAGCTGTCCCGTTTTCGGCGACGTTTATGGTCGCGACCGTTTGGCCCGGTAGACAATGTGTCTGCGAGCCAGGGCGCGGCCTAAATAATAGCGTAACACGTACGCAGCCAGGAATGAGTGACACGTAATTATTACAACAATCGCGCGTAACCCGATACCGTTCTCAAGACGATTGGCGCCGAGCATACGCCTACCACCTTCCTCCTCTTCCTCTCTCATACCGATTCGGAGAGCTCCGAACAAGGATAAACCTCCCAGCAGAGTCAACGACTTCGATGCCAGACGAGATATCGACGGTTTCAAAATCGACTCGACTATCTGCCAGTCTCGGCGATAAGTACATACGACTATTTTCTATTTCGGATTTTTACGTAGAATAAAAACTTCTTGCAGTCTAGTAATGTTTCGAAGTAAATTAAGATTGGAAATGGTAAATAATCCTAATGAAGCGACGACAAGATCAGGAACAATTCTCGATGCAGTGTTTGCAAGATATTTAGACAAAATTGAATGAAAAATATTTATATCACATTTTAGCTATCACAAGCCAATTGTTTCAATGATAGAATCATAGAGAATCATAGAAAAAATAGTGAACGATCAAAATTTGCGACGCAAAGAAGGACAGCGTATGGGAAAGAAAGAGACATCTGCCACGCGTGGTTCTCCGCGCGTATGTTTTTTAAATGTAATTTTGTAATTTATGTATATACCTCTTCGTTTACTTAGATATTTATTTTGTTCCACACACGGTAGGTTTTGAAAATCATAGATATGTAAATTATGCTATGGTCCAGTGTTCTTCTCTCTGTATTATAATTAATTATATCGACTTTAATTAATGTAAACGTAGTTGCACGTGCTGTCATAACATAACCATGTATTTCTAACCTTTTCGTTTGATCCTACTACCGAGCGGCGGTAAAATCCTATCGCTGCAGCATTTTCATAAATAATAATTTAATTGTCATAAATAATAATTTAAAAAGATAATAATTATTTTAAAAACCACGTTTTTAAAATGGACTAAAAAGTATAAAATAATTTGAAAATAAAATACTTGTAAGATTTAATACGAACCGTTTAAATTTTCGCGCCACTCTCGACTTCGGTAACGTCACTTCCGTAACATCAGAAAATTGTTATCCTCAGCAAAGAAGTTTCACTTTAAAAACTGTTTGCATCGATTACTAGAAATATCAGTCACTCAGAAGGCTCTGTCTTTAATTATTTTAGAAGGTTGTCCAATCCTTTTGATCTCCGCACTATTTTTAATTGCTCGCTTTTTTAATAAGTGCATAAAATCCGCAGTCCATCAGAAATGGAGGATCTTTTCGAGAAGTTAGAGGAATTAGTTTATTACATAAAAAAGAATAAAAACTTCCAATCGATCGCTTTCAATTCCCTTGATAAACTGAAATATTTTTGCAACATTCTCACGCCTCGTAAATTCTAATAAATAGACTGCGGATCTTTGTGAAAAATAAAAATGTTTTGCATTGATTGTGTGAAACAGGAGTAACATAAAAATTGATTTCATCCCGTAACGACTTAGTTACGTTAAAAACAACATTACAACATTCTTGAATTTTTAAAATCTTTTACTGTTTTATTCTTGAACCAACCAATTTCTTCATAAACGCATAAAGATCGGCAGTCTACTAATAAAATTCGGGTTACTCAATAGTGTGCAGTGAAAATTGATCAAGTCGGGTAATAAAATTGCGAAGCGGTAATGGAAGAAAAATTTGACGCGAGTTGCCAAACAGCTCGGAAAGCTTGATGGATCAGACCGGTGTGCGAATCATTGATTAGGCAAGTTTATAACGCAAAAGTGGCATGCACATTCTCGCCAAGAATCGGACTTATTGCTGGAGGTAATATTATGCGACCGTGTGCACTCACACTCGCACACGCGGAGCGTGTCGCCGCGGGGGATCTACAGTTCGAGAGCAGAATCGATCAATCGCCGTGAGCGACTCGAAGGCAGTTATCCCCTCCACATTGTTGCTGACTTGAGACAGGGCAGTCTTTTTATTTTAATTCAGTTTCAGCTCTTTTCCAGTTCCTGTGAACGTCCGATGGCAGCGAGTTGCGTGTAACAGCCGTGTACCGTTAATTTCGTTACACCTGTTTGCTTTGATGCTGGGATAATGCACGCATGCACGGTCACCGTTGGGGGTGGTTTGCTCGAGCTTTTCCTGGCTTCGCATAATTTCGCGAAATTATTTCGCTTAAGGGGCTCTGCGCACCCAACTACCACCACCACCCTTACCACTCACACATCGATAGATCCGCATATACGTATACGAAATGCAAGGGTTTACGGCAAAAGAAACTGACGCCTCAATATTGCAACTAGAAGTTCAGACCAGGTCGATTATGTTTCCTAAGAGTCCTGGCCAGGGTGGTTCAGAGCCCAAATTTCATATTTTTACGTTGTTGAAGAGTAATTTGTAATAATCGGCAGAATACTTTTTGTCACAAGTCAGCGCTGCCGATTATTGCAAATTACTCTTCAACAACGTAAAAATATGAAATTTGGGATCTGAACCACCCTGGCCGGGACTCATAGGAAACATAATCGACCGGGTCTGAACTTTTAATTGCAATATTGAGGCGTCAGTTTCTTTTGCCGTAAACCCTTGCATTTCGTATACGTATATGCGGATCTATCGATGTGTGAGTGGTAAGGGTGGTGGTGGTAGTTGGGTGCGCAATGAACGTTCCAACGATAGCCAATCGAGGAGCCGGGGCAAACATGGCATCGTGCGCATCCATGCACTCTGTGTATCGAAGTGATTGTTGCTGCACGTGGTTTATTATTATTAGTAATGCAATCCGTTTTCTTTCCGAGATCGAGCCTCGGGTGAATTGTATTAACTCGTTAAGTGTTCAGTGGTTTGCAATGCATTTTAATGGGTTTTTGCAGATAATATTGACACAGTTATTTAAAGCGAAGCGGTTAATTTGATAAATCGTGAAGAGCACATTTTATTCGTACATAACATTGTTTCAGCGAGCGATATTATAATTGAATTTATGCAAACGTTTTACATACCAGCTTCATATTGTTTCTATTTCTATGACGCGGGATGTATCTTTTAATATGTGATATTGTATTATAATATTATTGTTATGCATGCTATCTCTGACGCAGTTTCAATTAATTTTAACCAATTACTGTTTATTGAACGAATTTCTCTGTCATTGTTATTGTGTTC
Organism: Lasioglossum lativentre; assembly: GCA_916610255.1. NCBI lineage: Eukaryota > Metazoa > Arthropoda > Insecta > Hymenoptera > Halictidae > Lasioglossum > Lasioglossum lativentre. Next base: position 8,533,711 of record OU744363.1, on the reverse strand, counting down.
CGACAGATTATTGTTTGACGCTGTATACGTGTGTTAATAGTTCTACGAATGTATTGATGTTTGTTGTGTAATTAGTATAGTTGACATAATGCAGACTGTTGTTGCGCGACTATCTTGTTTCCACGTACTTTTAATACACCATTGTAATAGTGTGCTTACTGTTTCACGACACTTTGGCCATTTAACAGGAAATTTTCTGTCCTTTATTTATGGAAACTGAAATTAAATACAAGTCTGTTCACTCTGTTAATAATTTTAGTATATGAAGAATATTTGATTTCGTCGACTGTGTATATATTATTGAATTTTTCATTGTCATATTTACCATATCACGACATATCATTAGGCTCTACGTCACCATGATTCACCAGTTTTTCAAAATGACTTTTAATTTTACTTGCAGTGCTCGTTACCTTGTTGACTACTGAACACCAAGTACAGTTTGCATTTCTGTATAAAAATAATTAGACTGCATACTTTACACTGTATCTAATCAAACGCATGGTCACAATATAATTTTAGAAAAACAAACCTTGACCTTAACATATGTTGTCAAGGACAACATTCTGAACAACTTTTCTGTTGTATACATCTACCCGGCGCTCGGACTTAATTTTCGAGATAATTGCAAAAACTTTTGTTAAATTTTGGTTGCGAGTACACTTTATTCTCGTACAAGCTGTTAAAAGGAAAATATGTTCTATTTCCATGGTCAATCTCAGTACGATATGAAACAGCGTCCGAGTTAGTTAGATAATTTCGCGAATTCAATATATGCATTTGCACGAATTTATTAATTTGAGGTACAATTTTGAATTACTTAGAAACGTGATCTTGATAACATATGTCAATACAGTATATCGTTTTAACCTTCAATACTTAAACAACTGCTATATATGTATTATGAAAATTGCTTTTGTTTGTAACTTCTAATAAACAACGAGCGCCAGTTAAAACCTCTTGGGGGTTACTCAGAAAGGTGACCTTGACAACATATGTCAAGGTCAAGATCATCCCAAATGCCTCCCCTAAACCATTATTCAACTCTATTTACCAGAAAAATCCTGTTTAATGTGACTAAATACAATCCTGTTATTATTATAAAGAAATACGCATCTTCTCGTTTAGAGCTGTTTTAGAGCTAATAAACTCCTAGCGACTACCTATAAACTCTCGCAGAAAACATAACCGTCTGAAAGCTCCGAGGAAAAAAATCACGGAAACCGCTGCGCTGTGGAATCGCATAAACTTTACTGCGGCACCGACATCCTGGTGACCCAGATGCGGGTCACAGACGACATCATGACTATTACATCGTCTTTATTGCGCTATTGCCGGCATTACAAACACAGTGGCATTATAAACACGCCGCGTGTACGCATTGTTGCGCAAGGGCAGTCGGCGCAGTCAGCCAGGGGCTGTTTGAAAACCTGACCCAGGCTTGCTTGCTCTTCGTTACACCGTTTCCACAGAGATTTCGAAATCGCGTTTGGCCGCGTGCGGGTATACCTACTCGCGCTCATGCTCGCGCTCGCGCTCACGCTCGTTTGCCCCGAAACACACCGGCAACATTCGGGCACGCGGAATGGCGGATCCAGTTAGCGTTCCGAACTAATTCGGTCTCTCGCGCGAGTTTATTCGCCCCCTAGCTGCCGGCGTTCAACCCCGCTTGCACACTTGTTTGAGAATCGCTTTTCATTAGCGCCAACGATTCCGCCGATGCGACGAAGCCTGCAATATAATACAACAGGACGCGTCTCCCCGCGTCTCCCTGCACCCTGTAACGCAATCGCCGCACTCGCAGGTGAACATCCCCAATTATAGGACATGGTTCTTGTCCTAATATTTTCCTGCCCTTTTCGCCGGATAAAATCTTGCCTGCGTATAAACTGTTTAAATCAGGCCTCGGAATTATGTGCTCGCGACGGCCGGTTTTCGAAGGCAACGCCCCCTTGACCCGGCCGCGCGTCTCGCTCCCCGTGGCGGCCCTAGTTCTCGAGGCAGCTCAGGCGAAAACCATAGAGTGTTAGAATGTAAGTGTCGGCGATGCGAACAGCTACGTCCAAAATTTCTGTAGATCTTACCAATTTGCCAAGTACGTCTAAACACGTGCGCAAAAATCTATCCCACATATTAATACAATTTGGAGAATATAATAAATTATTGTCTGCAGCTGTTGTCCGAAATTATCGTGCACCATAGTAGAGTAGGTAGGTACAGCGGATGTCATTTGAACGACATTTTCCTTAACAAAACTGGCGCCCGCGGCTTTGTTTAGGAAAATGTCGCTTCGAATGACCCAAGGAACCTCCCATTTCAATTTGACGCAGTAGTTTTGGGACACCCTTAGACTCTGTGCTGCTCTGTGCTTACAGGAAAAAACACGTGCCACGTGCGTTATTAAGCGAAAGTATATTTTTTATTTTAAAAATGGTATTACATGTATTACACTTCCCCTGATACGCTTTTCGCCTGAGCCCCCACCAACTATGCGAGTAACTTCAACGCTTCGTACGGGCCGCGCAGTATATCTCTATAAGTCTATGATAGTACCTCGACGGTAATGTGGAAACCTATTGATACGGGTGTCTTCCTAATGCACCACGAATAGCTCGCATGGCACGCGCCTGAGGAGTTCCGAGCACCGTGGGCCGCTACGGGGAGCGAGACGCTCGGCCGGCAAAAGGGGGCGTAGCCTTCGAAAACCGGCCGTCGCGAGCACATAATTCCGAGGCCTGCTGTAACGCAATCGCCGCACTCGTAGGTGAACATCTCCAATTATAGGACATGGTTCTTGTCCTAATATTTCCGTGCCCTTTTCCACGGATAAAATCTTGCCTGCGTATAAACTGTTTAAATAAAGGGCTGGCGTCCAGGCGAGTTCCTCCTACACAGTGTTGCGTGAAATCGCAACAGGCTCCGTCGTTCCTGGTTCTTTCAGGAATAGCACAGGGATTAAAAAAATTTCGAAACACGCGAGGCAGACGCGACGCGACCGTCGCGGCGTGTCTTTCCAGGTCGTAATTCGCCCTCGCGGACTGCTAGTCGGGCTCGTAAAAGGGAGAGTGGCTTTCTTTTAACGGGATACCCGTTATATGGCTTCCAGATGCCTCCCTAACAATATAAGCGAGGCTCGCGAACACGGTGAAAAGCCGGCGTTTAACGACGACGAACGGATAGAGAGATAGAGACAATGAACTCTCCTTTTCGCTCTTTCGTTACGGCAACGTTACCGTGTCTCGCTCGGCCGCAAACATTCTCTTTATCGCGTAATGCGAGCTGCACGCCGCATGCAAAACGCAGCTGTTTATAACCCGCGTTATCGCGAGATACAATTAAAATGCCGGGTTTCCGAGCCGGAACAGAGTCCACGGAAAAGTGCATCTGCTTACCGTGCTAGGTCCTCGTCATCTCGCAGACAATGTAGATTGTGGACAGTGGTCCGTTAAACAATGTCGCGTCTCGTTAACGGACTATATTAATTAGAAGAAAAAAAAAGTCTCGCAATCAATTCCGCCGAGGAGAGATTTGAAAGTTCCATCCTCGGGAAGGGGGGACGCGAGCGAACATATAACCGCGGGAACACTGGTCGCTGCCAGAACTTCGCCCATTACTTTTCCACCCCCGGAGTTTCCTCGCACTCGATGATCGCGCGATATCGGTCTCATAAATCTCGAACAGGTGCCACCTGCGAAACAGTAATCGCGCCCATGCTCTGCGTGTCTCGATTAATTCGATCGAGAGGGGCTGTGACAAATTCCGTATCGTAAACAACCGACGAAATCTAAAGTTCTGGAAAATATTCAGCCTGAGGGCTTGTTAACCGCCTTCTCAACAGGAGGGTGAAAACTGGCTTCGAAATTTTGCGACTGTTTGCTTGAAATGCATATGAGAAACGCGGTGTTTATATTTATCGTATATGACGTTATGAAACCGAACAGAACGGTGCAGTTAAATATTTCCTTTAGAATCGATAACTCCGGAGGTGAATAAAATGTGGTTTATTGTTCCCAACCTCGACCGCCATTCTCTCCCACTGAATGCAAACAATAATCACTAAAAAAATATAATAGTGAATATTCAAGAGCGTTCTACGTTATGAATAAATGATAGATGGACTGTTCTTCTAAAATCAATAGTTTCCGAGGTGAATAAAATAGTATTCTTTAAAAGCATAACTTTATAACATATTATTTTAATATAGGATCACTGAAACGGTAGAAATAAATTCATGAAAATCCAAACTCCCTACCCTTTGGAGAAATTTAAGATTGAAATTTCTCAGGTTGCTCCAGGTTTAACACTAAACTTACCACTGCCGGTCAAATGACCGGTTTTATATTTTTCATTTTACAATTATATTGAAAATGTCAAGTTGCTTACATGGAAATTGATCCGATAAATTTCTTTATCCAAGCACATATTGTGTTAGAGGCACTGAGCACTTAAAAGTTATTTAACCCCTTGCACTACGATTCATTTTACGGTTGCAGTGATTAGAACTTATTTGTCGTTTCTAATTTCATAGAAAAAGAAGAAGTTTCTATGTAATTTATACCTATGCAGTCTCCAATGGTTTCAACAACAAGAAAATATAATTTTGTTTCAATTTAAAGTTTAAAGGAAACTAGTAGCACGAATATTTAGTAGACTATCTTGGAAATCTTCGTCACGAGTCCGACTCGATATTATAGTGCAAGGGATTAAGGCCCTCTTATACAGGACCACTTCGACGCACCGGTAGGGTGGAACCTGTACGATTGCTTAGGCATTTTCGATCATTCGAAAAGTGTTTTCAACACTATACTAACCACTGCCGGTCGATTGACCGGTTTTAAATTTTTCAATTTACAATTATTGAAACGACGAAGTCGCTCATACATGGAAAAAGTAGATACGATAAATTTCTTTATCCATGCACATATTGTAATAAAACTTGCACAAAATCTAAATAAATAGAGCCTTGTCATTTTTTGTAAGCTAAAACACTTTTATCGCTTTTAGCGCTCGGTAGGTTTAGTGTTAAGAGCCATTTTCAGCCCCTTAAAAAAAAACGTTGGATAATCGTGCAGGGAATATTTGAGGAGATTGATTAGAAAAAAATGGTATCGGAAATCGTTGAAGACGTTAGAGGGCGACTGCAGTGGACACTCGGGTATAGTTTTCTCGCGACGTCGTTAATCTCACTCAACCGGCGACAATGACAAATAGAGATCCCGTTTTGGCGACACCGAGTGCGTTTAGAAGACGTCGGGCGCCGTCACTTCTCCCTCGCGACTCGCCCTTCCGGATATTACTTTCTACAAAGTAGTCGAGAAATTAATAATACTCAAGCTTGGTTTTAGAGACCCCCTTGGCTTCCGACTTCGCTCGCTTCTCAACTTTCCACCGGTTTTATTATCTCTCGTTTATTTGCCGCGTTCGATACACTGTCTCTCTCTCTCTCTCTCTCTCTCTCTCTCCCATTCTTTCTTTCTCTTCGTCTCTTTCCCCGATCGAAAAGCATTCTTTTTACGATCGACGGGATTGGAATCGCATCGACGGGGAAAATCTCTGACCTCAGTGCGGAGGCAGCAACGCGGAAACAAAGCGAGCAAAGGGAAGCGAGACATCGATTTTCCGCGTGCAAAACGACGGGGCCAACGAATGGGACGAATATTGCTCGGAGACGCGAGAGCACGGGATCGTTCGATTCCGAAGGGGAATTAGCGTCGTTGCAGCTCCAATAAACTGCATTCTTCGCGCAGATACGACGCGAATTGCTCGAATATTAAATTCAACCGCATCCTTTGAAACAATCAAGAGAGAGAGAGAGAGAGAGAGAGAGTAGCGTGGGCGGCTATTCGAGTCGCCCTCCGATCGAAACGACTATAATTTTCCCATTACTGTCCCGTGCCACGCAAACATTATGTTAAGGGGGTCATCCCATATGTGGCAGATCCAAAAAATTGAAAAATTTTTTTTGCACATATTCCTTCTATAACATTCCTAGAATATGCAGGTAAAAGGATATTTCGATATTCGAAGTCGTTCGACTGTTATAAACGTAGAACGGAGCATCCGTTTGCCTCATTACGATTTAAATATTAGTAAATAACCAGTGAAATATCAATCGGCTGGACATTATAATTTGTGCTGGAAAAAAGTGCATTCGAATCGACGTGCACTTCGGAGCATCGAGCAAAGAGAATTTCTCAACACATAGCAGACTAATGGTGAGTTTACAATTTTCTTTGTGTAAATCGTACTTGAATCTTTTAAACGCGTTTTTCTCAAAACTATGTACAGTTCTCGCCGTACAAAAATATTTCAGATATTTGCTATAGTTTTTTTTTTAAGCTGAAAAAGACGAAAAAGAATGACGAAACTTGGAACTTAACGATTGAAACCGTGCCAAAAATTCAATTTTCGATATTTTTATATTATTTTGGTACCGGCGATAGCCGCAGGTCTACAAATTAAAATGCCGTTTGATGTTTTTATATCAGATGATCGAAACCTCTGGAATTATGGTCGCCATCAACCTACTTTTTTTACAGATGAATGTCTTCCGAACGGTGTAAAGTCGATCCAACTCGTTATTTTGGTTTGAAAAAATTCTGAGAGACTGTTAAAATGTCAGTGAATGTGAGGTAAAGATTTCGAGATTCTATGTTTTAAGGGCCCTACAAAAAATATTCCCAAAAAAGCAAGAAAAAGTAGCTCTCACATGGGATGAACCCCTTAACTCCTTGCACTACGATTCATTTTACGGTTGCAGTGATTAGAACTTATTTGTCGTTTCTAATATCTTAGAAAAAAAGAAGTTTGTATGTAATTTATACCTATGCAGTCTCCAATGGTTTCAACAACGAGAAAATATAACTTTGTTTCACTTTAAAGTTTAAAGGAAATTAGTAGCATGAATATTTAGTAGACTATCTTCGAAATCTTTGTCACGAGTCCGACTCGGTATTATAGTGCAAGGGGTTAAGAGACCCGAGCGAACCGGTAAGAGTAGCGTAATTTTCGGAAATTTTTTTTTCTCTGAAACTACCAAACCCCCGCGATTTTCTTCACCAAAGAAAACCCAGAATTCGTTTCACTCGTCTAGTAAATCCGACCTCTCGGAAATGTTCAAGTCGTCGCGTAAAATGTTCGAAAAGTTTGTTTTAAGTTAAGTTTTTTTTAAGGGGAGCGATCGATTATGAGTTATGAATTTGCATCGGAGTTTGCCGACTTCGAAAACGATCTCGCGAGGAAACCGGGAAAAATTCCCGGGGCGCCGGATGCAATTCCAAAAATTTCCATTCCGCGCGTCGCTTCGCGTCGCATCGGCCTGACCCGGCGAAACGGGAACGAGGAAAGAGAATGACGCGTGTAAAACTGCGCGTCCGGTATCGGCCGACGCGGCGCGACGCGACACGGCGACCCGGCCGATCTCCAATGGTTACCGATATCGACGCGACGGTCCTCGCTCTTTTTTTAACGCTCCCCCTCAGGCCACCCCAGATATCATTCCGCCGATGCACTTTTATTCCGTCCTGTAATTCCAACGAGAAAACATTCGAGCAGCGTTCAAGCATCGTCCGCCGATGATGGGAACGCTGGCATCGATCGCCGTTCACCCATCTTTCGATACTTCCTCGATATTCCTGTCTCGGGCCCCGTGGTATCGCGACACCGAAAATCCGCGGAATTTCCGCGTATCGCGTAAATCGCTATGCCGGGATAACTTTGCTCTTTGCGAGCGGATCGGTGCCGATTCCACCGTAGCCTTTGCCGATCTACGAGAACGCGTTCAAATATGATTGGAGTACCTCTTTTACAGATCCACGAAATTATTGAATTCTTTTATCCAAACACTAATCTAACTAAAGGGTATAACCGGATAAAATGGTCAAAAGTGCCCTTGAACCGAATTTTATGGCCAATAGGTCATTCGATAGAGCATCAAGAAAAAACATACTGTGCAAAGTTTCAACCCTATATCTCGTTCGGGAGGGTAGTTATAGGGTAAAATCGAAAAATCAGTTTTTGGCCTATTTTCCCTAGTTAATGATGTTCAGAAATTCTGAGAAAAATCTGACACATGTCGAGCACCCGAATACACACTCTGCAATTCGTTTCAGATTTTTAAATTGAAAATCCTGCTTGTAAAAAATCAAAAACCTCAAAAAAATCGAAATAATGCAGATTTCACATGGAAGTTTTAAAGTGACCACATTTTCCTTTTTACGGGTATCGATATATTGTTGTAATTATCGTTCATGAATTTTTTCATATTTTTCAGCTGTCTGATTTTTTCGACGTTTTTTCCGCGAAGACCTAAGGTAACCTTAATAATTGTTATGTTATATTTATTCTCTAAGTCTATTAGGCACTGATAAACCTTGAACATTTCACAGAAATAATTAAAAAATGAAGTTAACTTGATTAGTATTCTACCAATAAATCGACTGTATTGTGGTTATTGTATGCATAATTATCTAGTCTCTGTCATAGGATTTTTCCCCTACGATTCTTAGTTTTTTTTTTTTTACAAAATACGAACGAATTTTTGACTGAAAATCGCTATTGCAAGTTCAGACGCTCGCAATTTTGTCAAAAATAGATATTTTTGAAATCGGCTATGACAAAGACAAGATTGTACTATCTATTTTACAATCCTCTGTTTTTTTTTTATTACAGATATAATTTTTGACGAAATGCCACTGGTCACCGATTTTGGTGTTTTTCTTGCGGTACTATATTAACGACGTGACTACTACGGGAATTTTCAATATTTTTAAATTTTAAAAAATACCAAAACATTCTCGAAAGTGTATATTTTCAACCACACAAAGAACTGATCCGATAATTTCAATAGTTTCCCCACAAAAAATTCCCGAAAATCAGCATTTTTTCTCCTTTCTAGGTGTATATTCCCCCTTCAAAAACATTTTTTATGTCATCACGAATAAAGGAGATATTTAGGTGGCTATATTTAGATGGCCACATTTAGGTATACCACTCTATATACTAAAATCTAACTGTTTTAAATGACCAAAGATGTGTTAATGTTTTCGGCGCAAAGGTTCGATCTAGTAGAAAAAACAAAGCTATTTTGCTAGTTTGTTTAAACTTTCGACGTTTCAATACAGATGTGGATCTTTTTCAAGAAAGTGGAAAACTGCGTCTGAAAAATTTTTATAACGATATTATATCGATAACTTTAATAACATTAATAATGTTTTAAATGACTCTAGACCTGAACTGTCTAGAGCCTCTATAGCCTCCCGAACTCAACCGAGAAGTGACCTCCAAGTTCCAAACTACGGTATTTGTGCTATCCGTCGACCGTCTCAACAACCGGAATCGATATCAAACAGAAAAACACCAGTTTGCCGTAGCAGACTCTAGAATCCACGTATACTGTTAACGTCGCTACAAGCCGATTGCAAATTGGCTTGAGAAAACGGAGTACGCTGATGCAAATACCAGAGCGCTCTATTTCGTCCCGAACGAGAATCACGCTTGCTTCAGAGCGAATCAATCTAGCGCGATTGAAGCCGAACCGCGTACGATCGGGAACCTGCGAACCAGGAAGACGACCAGCCCTGGTGTGTAACGAACGATTGTGTTTCGAGAGAGCCGCGCGAGTCGCGATCGTAACGAGTCGGCCGATAAAACATCGCTTCGATTCACGGGCTTGGTCGGGCCGGGCCGGGCCGGGCCGGGCCGGGCCGGGCCGGAACGGAACGGAACGGGACCCGGGGACACAAGGTGTTTTCAACGAAATTTCCCGGAGGTTGTTTCGCGGTCGACGAGCTGAAAGCGGTCGCCGAGAATGGCCCCGGTGAGTGGTACACAAATTTCATTCGGCCGACACACAAGAATGCTTTCAGGAGGTCTGGCTTTGAGGCGAGCCACCGTGAAAGAAATCTCCACAGCCGCGGCGAGGCTTTTCATTCGCGGAATTTAATAAACTCCCCCATTCGAGACGGATTTCTTAATCCGCGCGTAGGTTTCCGCCAGTTTTTCCTCGACGCGGCGCGAATTCGTTCCCGGCAGTATTTCCAGGCGCGAGGGAACGCCAGCAAGTAGTTTTAATTGGCCCGAAAGAGCCGGTCGCTGAAGGCGGATTTCGACGTCGTTTAGATTTTTAATTGCCGATTGTGAACTGCTGGGGAACAAGCTCCCCGTACAGTTACTCGCAATCGCTGCTGGATCAACCAATAAGCACAGTAAGCACGTGCTTAGGAGAACGGGAGCACCACAGGTATTTTCGGAATTTTACAGTAATATTGTTAGCGCTAATTAATGTGATTAAAATGTTTCAGCTTATAAAAATGACAAGGCTCTATTTATTTAGATTTTGTGCAAGTTTTATTACAATATGTGCATGGATAAAGAAAGGCTCTAGCAGGATAAGAATGGTCCAGCGGTCCCGGCCTCAATTTTTATTGGTATTGTGTGGAAAACAATGGTTTTAGATTGAAAGATAATACCCCAAAATTTTAAGTAAATACCCTTAACTGTATCATTTTTTTTCTCGGTTGTTAATCAAGATACTCAGATGGAAGAAAAACGAAAATACGCGAACTTACTTTCTTCGTATCGTATATTTTTTTCACAATTGTGATCAAATTATTAAGGGTAGAAAAAAATCATTTAATTTTTTAGGGGTGGTGGTTGCAAGCAACCCTTCGAGTGACCACTTCCAAAAAATTCAAGAACAATGTTCTGTTACCTATCTAATATTTACCAAAGTTTCAAGATGATCGGGGAACATAGTTAAATATTGAAAAACAAATGAAATTACGCCATTATAATATAGCTTTATTTAATCTTCGTCACTTTTTTCTACAATAACAGGTACTTTATGAGTTACATAAAATATCTTCGTTAATATCTGTATAAGAGGGCCTTAAATAACTTTTAAGTGCTCAGGGCCTCTAAAGGTCTTGAATCGGCACTGCTCGCAATAATAAACTCTCAAAAAAAGTCATGTGATCCGATATTAAAAAAGTTATCTTTTCAAGGATGTCCCAATAAATATGATTTGCAAGTATCTAACCAGAAGTTAGGTTAGTTAGGAACCAGAAAATTCGGTTGACCAAGAGAGCTTGCGCAGCCATTTGTTCCGATTCTCCTGGGATTTCCGTGCGAGGGAAATTACAATGTATTTTCCTTTAGCTCTTTGCCACTAACCTGATATTACGTTTGTGCCGTGCGTGCTCTCTTCGCTCTTACTTCTACCATTCTTCCTGCTCCCTTAGCCTCGGGATAATCGGTAGCTGCATGCAGGTCCTGAAAGAGAGATGCTCCTGGCTCTTACAATGCAAGATTTCACCAAATTTTCTTCAGCCAGCTCTTTCTTACTAACATGACATTCACGTAACTGTTATGAGACTTCGTCGATCTTCCCTCATTCTTCTTGGTCTTCGCTTCGAGTTCACCCTTATGCCATTTCTCCCAGTTCTTAATATCCTTGATAAGAACGCTTCAGGAATTTGTTAACATTTTTGGTGAAATTTTAAAGGTTAATAATATTAATATGCATTCGGATGATTAAAATTAGATTCTTTAATGTTTAAACTTTCGTATGTAACATCGTAGAAATAGTTATAGAAAAAGGCTAATTTTACCAGTGATTTAACGATATTCGATATTTACGATTTCTCTATGAAGTGGTTGAAAAACGTAAGGAATCTAATAGACTTCTCATGTCAAACCAATTGTTATATTATTCGTACACATATTTGTAATATTCTGCGATAAATTTTAAAAGGATATTGCATTGCGCTTACAGATAATATTTAGGTTATTTTAGTTAAATGGGCAGCGTGAAAATTGTTCGAATCTGAAACAAGGAATCAGAAAAAATCGATATCTAATCATTAATTTCTTTAATTAATTTATTTCGCTATTTAGAATGTGCATTAGGGTGGACTTAAGCTATACTTGGTGAAAAATTTTTATCGAGATACAATGCACGACGCCCCCCAGAATTGTTCCTTTAGGTGAGAAAAAAATTTGTGCAAAGTTTGAGATCGATCGAATAAAAGGATCGCGTGGCGCATTTAAATTGAAAATTTTGGGCACATCGTTGGATTTGTCTTTTTTTGCTGAATAGGAATATGGCATATGGAAGTTCTTTAAAATATAAGAAATAGATCGAATAGAAATAGACTTCATTACAAAACTACAACTGCTAATATGTTATTTTACTTATACAGGATAATATACATATGTCCTATCATCAATCAAAATTTTCTACATTTTAATGTAGGTATTTAAATATCTCTGTTATTTGTGGTTATACGAAAATGTGCCAGAGGAGAAAATTGCACTGTTCTTTAAGGTCAATAGAATGGTAAAATAACATTTTTATTGGAAATCAAATTTTCGAAATTTCGAGGTCATCGTTATTTTTGTTCGAAGGTCATATAATTTTTCCATATTCCTATTCAGAAAAAAAAGACAAATCCAACGATGTGTCATACTCCATAGTTAAGATGAATTTCAAAATTCTCAATTTAAATGCGCCACGAGATCCTTTCATCCGATCGATCTCAAACTTTGCACAAATTTTTTTCTCACCTAAAGGAACAATTCTGGGGGGCGTCGTGAAAGAAATTCGTTGGTCAAAAAATAAGGTCCACCCTAATGTGCATTCATTGGTTTGTGTTTATTCACTGGTACATCAATCCTAGAAGACTATCGATACGGTCCATAAGCAGTCGGTGCATAAAATGGTCGTTCGATAGTCGACTAACAGCTCGAAATATTTTCCCTCGGGACCCAAGAAGGAAAGCCAGCCAGCACACGGATGATCGGGATTCGAGAGTCGGCTCACGTAGACGCCCATGGCAAATCAGTATCGTCTCCCGAATCGGGGACATCGGCTATCAGCGGCGTACCGTGCACCGTGCATCGTGCAACACGTGCTACCAAGCTGCAAGTGTGATTTGCGGTGCACCGTTGACTTACCGGCAAACAATGAAGCGCGGTCAGCCGCGACGAAACGTTCCTATGGGACGCGGCGTAACGTTAAAAGCGTATCATTACGTGAACGGGAAGCGACACTGACCCGGTTCTGTCTCTTCTGACTGAGCGAGATCCGCCAGAGGAGTACATATGCATCTTTCCGTGCATGTTTCTGCATCTTTCTGCATCTTTCTGCCGCGCCGCGTGTAAATTCACGAGCACGGCGCAAGTGGCCCGGAAGCAGCAGTGTTCACGCCTAGCATAGTTTCCACAAAGCGTGGAAACCGACCTCGGGGCTAGGAAACCACTTCTCGCGCCGTTGCTGTTTAAAAAGCACTTACAGTCATCGTCGCGACAGAAGAGACACTCTAGAATCTAGAATATTCTTCCGGATGTCCGAAAAAACCACGCGGAGAACCTATCGCGAACATAATCCTCCATCAAATATCTTTTTTCACCCGATCGACTAGTTTCCAGTTGTCGCTATTTTATTAGTCTGCTTCTCGAAGTTGAGAGAGGATGACCTTGATCATCCGCATCCTCTAGAATCAGTGGCGGAACTACAAATTTTCGGGCCCCCTTTTTCGATATTTTTATAGGATTGAGATTTTTTTTAATGCTTTTTAAGAACTGTAAAAATTCAATAAACCTGAAAAGTATGTTTTTTCTTGTCAGTGTACTTTTAATTTAATTTAAATTAGGGATATAATTTTTGGAAAATTACAAGATATTAATTGCAAAAATTTTGGCACCTCTCCGATGAGTATTGTAGTTCCGCCACTGTCTAACAGACAATATTTATTAGATATAAAATTATCTATTAACTTAACCCTTTGCACTCGGAGCTACATTAACTCGAAAATTAAACATTTCTTCCGACCTAGAATAATTCCATTCCATAATATTTTTTTTTATCTTACGGATATGAAATTGATATATGTAGAACCTCATACAATACTTAAATGTTCAGTAATTGATTAGATACCAACTTATTTAATAATGGAAACAATATTTTGAATAATGCCACAGCAATTTTTTCGGGGACTCTGAGTTGTCACTCGAGTGCTAAGGGTTAAATTTGTCTAAATGATAATTTCCTTTAATAGTTTGTTTTGTGTCTGTAAAAAATTCCCGGACAATTGAATGGGTGTCTGGAAGAAGGGCCTATATGTCAGGTTTTTACAATTTTATGGGAGAGCAATTTTTAACTGAAACCGTGAATTGCAATACTAAAAATCAGCTGAAAATGACACGGGCCCTTCTTCCATTGGGAAAAGACTGTTTGCTACGGTTTGTTTCATTAAATGTTCAAGCACAATTAAGTCTTCCATGAAAAAACGGTTTTTCTAAAAAAAACACGACATGGATCTTTCTTCGAGACACCCATTCAATTGTTTCAAACAGCTATTTATAATAATTAACGGAACGACTTGTTTGAGATCCCGAGTGCCTTAAGCAGTTCTTCCACTCCGCGAGGAATGAATTAACAATGAAAGGAACGAATTAACAAACAAGAGCAATTTAATTAAGCATGGCCCCAGGAGAGAAGTCTAAGAGTGCAAGGACTCGGTCGACCAACGAACGTTGACCGAGCGACAAGCTCCAGGTTTATCCAAGAACGAGTTCGAAGTTTATACGGGGTTGATTGGCCACTCGAAGAGTTAATCAACGATTGTTTATTCCCCCGTCCCGCTTTGCTCCCCCCCCCCCCCCCCCCTCTCTGACGCAAGACGACCGGTCGCAAAAGTCGAGAACCGTTTGACGGGGCAACGCGTCGAATTCGATTGCGGGTAGCAGCCGATTATCCGGGGAAGCCCGATAATTCACTGTTAATTGGATTTGACGGGGAAGGGGGGAGAAGATAAATCGAATCAGCGGACGGTTCCCGGTTATTTACCTGTGCGTCGAACAAACTCCCGCACGGACGCGTGAAAAGAGCGGTTCGAACTTCGGTCTTGTTCGCAACAATGCTACTCCCGCATCCGTGGAATACCGTTTTCCCTCTCTGGAACACGGTTTTCAGAGGCTCCGCGCCGCCCCGTTATTCTCCGGGAACTTTTGGATGACCAACCTCGGCTATCAAGGGCCCTCATTCTCCGAAATGAGTTATTTCACTCGGAGATAGTCCGGACCTTTTTCTCATTTGTACGGAGTGTTCGGCAACAGGTGGAAGAAAATTTAAGGAGACGTTCCTCGTGACAATAGAAAATTAACAGGTTCGCCAAATTACAACCACCCAAAAATCCAACAAAATCAGGAGATAATTTAATTAGAAATCGGAATTGGTAAGTTGAGATATTCCCCCCACCCTACATTTTCTTTTAGTGGAATTTTTACCATTATTTTTCCTGACACCTCTTACCTGTAATAATACGTAATTTTAAAAAACAGCGTTTTTAACATCCATCGAAGTTGTTGTTTAATTTAGACATTACAGTTAAACGTCAACGCATCGCGATAATCATGCCATAGACACGTCAGCCAAAACACTTGAATCATCATAAAACCAAACACACCCTTAGACTTTGTCTCTTCCACGTGATCCTTTCCACAGCGAATCTTTTCTCAAAAACTACATATACCGGGTATTTCGCCTAACTTGACCACCTTAAATATCTTTGCTGTTTTAAAAGATACGTTAAATGTCTGAAGGACAAGGTTGAATGATATAACGGGGCTGATACGATGCCAAAAAAAATTTTGTTTTTATGTCATTTTTTTAGAGATATCAAGGTCACCTTGACTTTTTTAAATGGAATGTACTATTGTTTATACCATACATCGATAGAGTATCAAATTCTGAGTATAATAGTGTTGACCTTCATATGTCCTGAACCTAATAGTTAACGAAATAATATCCAAAGAATATAGACAATTCTTTCGATAATAATCCCGTAAACTATTAGATTTAGGACATATGGAGGTCAATACATTTTTACTCGGAATTCGACACTCTATCGATTTATGATACAGAAAGCAGGTGTTACCATTTAAAAAATCAAGGTGACCTTGAAATCTCCACTATGCCTCCACCCACGCAGAAAATGTTTATGTCACAATATGCCACAATAAAATTCAGCGAACATGCGTGCTCTTGAATAGGAATTGTCTGACGCGTCTGTTCATGACTTACTAATTATACTTCTAAAAAACATTAGGCACGCGAACTGGACGGATTTTTAAAGCCAATTTTCTAGAAAACGAGGCGTCAAATGAAAAAAATTTGTTTTATACTGTCAATTCATTTTCTCATGTAGAATCATTTCCTCCACGGTTTTACCATTTTGGGACACCCTGTAGACATGTGGAAGAAATTAGTTTACGGAAATTCAAAGTCATTTTTTAAGAGAATGGTTGACTCGAGACCCATTGTTCCTTTGACATTTTTGTTGCTTGCGATGAATACTACACGATGCGATAAAAAGTTTTTCGACCTTGAAAGAAAGGGTCAAGGTCAATGTTGCGGTCCATTTGTTTAACAAATCTCCACCGATCCGGAGGTATATAATCCCTCCGTGGTATTCGTGACACATAATTTTTCTACACCGTGTACATGCGGTTAAGAACTTTAACCCCTTGCACTATAATACCGAGTCGGACTCGTGACGAAGATTTCGAAGATAGTCTGCTAAATATTCATGCTACTAATTTCCTTCAAACTTTAAATTGAAACAAAATTATATTTTCTTGTTGTTGAAGCCATTGGAGACTGCATAAGTATAAATTACATACAAACTTCTTTTTTTCCCAAGAAATTAGAAACGACAAATAAGTTCTAATCACTGCAACCGGTAAAATATATCGTAGCGCAAGGGGTTAAGGAATTAGCCAATGCCTCGACGAATGTCCATCGAATGGCAAACGTTACGTACATCCGCGATTCTGTCCAGTCTCACGGGACGTCGTAATAAGTCATTGTAGTCGGAAAGAAGAATGTGTCGTAATAAACGTAGCCATTATAAAACCGTCTCCGATTATCCGTGCCGTGCACGCGGCAGACGTTCCGTTACCGAACAATGGAAGGCTAAATTCGATCGTTCTCTCTGCGTCTCGTCGTCGGCCGAAAATCACGCCGGAAAGTTGTAATGAAACTCGCAGTTAGCGATAAGATCCCATTGTCCGGGGCGAAAAACACGGCGCATTTGTCTGTTGTTCGTTGTATACCCACGTTGTACGCGGAGGATCGCGAGAATGTCTCTCGTAGTCGTCGTCGTCGTCGTCGTCGTCGACCGGGGAAGAGAAGACCTTCCACCGGTTAGAATGGTCGGAAACGGTCTGGGACCCTTCCCACAAACGACGTGTAATTAAAGTAAGGAAAGACAACGATTGTTGCGCAACCCCGAAAGAGATTCATCTTTCCACGGCCACGGAAATGAACGGCGGCAAACGTTGTCGCTCGTCCGAAAACGGAATGCGAACATTCCCGGCGAACCCGCAGGAATATATTCGAGGAAAACGGCGTCCCGGGACGTGTTGCGAGTTATCGAGCAACGAAATGCAATCCTTCAGAGGCCTGCTAACCATCGCGAACGAGCACGGTGGCTGCGAAACGTGATAGCTCGGCGATATTGAATAGCTGATAACATTTGCTTCGAAATGAACATTTCATGCATATAAACAGCGCGAACATTACAGGGATTTCAAGATACATTGTTATTAGGTGTACGCAAAAGGTTCGGTCTTTGCAGTCCATGATAACCTGATTTTATGCATTTAAGGATGTTCTGGAGGTACAATGGGAGACAAAAGTATGTACAAGAAATTCGAAATCCATCAATATATTTGCAATGAAAGCCATTCGTGAGTATATTTTGCATTTAAAGAATAGATTAATTTAAAAAGCTTTCGTTTAATTAGTGAGTTTCATGTTGTATTTAGTTTTTAATCAAATTGTCTTCATATTATAAAAAATTGTAAGTGATTTTTGCGAATAATTGTACCCTCTGATTTGAACTTCAAGATAATAAATTTGTGATATTCAATATATACAATTACGCGTTCAGAAACCAATATTCATGATTATTATTTACATGACAACACGATGAATATGACGTTTTGTAACAGTTTATAATTTTTTGCTCTGTAACTGTTTAGCGAATCCTAATAAATTTTGAACATAATTAATTACATAATTTTTACTATTATATGGAAGAAGCAGGAAGATTAAAATGATTTACGAAAGCTAATCTGTTACTGGAAAATACCAATACCTTTTCCCATAAAGATCCGCAGTCTAGTTATAACATATTATTATTATTGTTTATATTGTAAGTTAGACACTTAGAATGTTATGTATTTATAACAAAAATGATGGGTGCAATTTAAAACAGCAGGAAGATTAAAATGATTTACGGAAGCTAATCTATTACTGTAAAATACCAATACCTTTTTCCATAAAGATCCGCAGCCTAGTTATACAACATATTATTATTATTTATATTGTCAGATAGACAGTTATATTATAACATAATCGTATACTGTATAATTTGTAATGTATATGCTATATAAACCTTATACAATATGTTAATTTTTAAAACTATGTAGAATTATTTGAAACATCCAATTGTCTGGTACAGTTTCGCGTTTTCCTCCAAGTCAATTACATTAGAGGGAACGGTATCGATTCTCCCGGATTCAATTTGGGACAAAGTACGTAAAAGCGCAGTTTTGTCCACGCAGATACCATCTCTTTGGGAAGAGATTTTTTTCCCCCGACTACATGTACCCACGTGTCCCCGTTTTTCGTGGGTCGCCATGCACACGCGAGAAAAACACAGATAAGGCTCGCGCGATAAGCATGGTCTCTGCAGAAGGTTGTCGTCGGTGTCTCTGGCGAACGTCACGGTTCTTTGTACAGGTACAACGATAAACATGCAACAGATCTCATTGCCTCGGTTTATGAGTCTTATCGCGAGCCCGACGATGGGAAGCCAGCTATTCCCTCGCATCTCTTTCGCTCCACCCTCCGTCTCGAAGCCGCATTCACTTCGAATTAAATGCATTTTCACCGGTGACGATATATTTCTTTTTTTTTTTAAGTGAAACTTCTTTTGTCAGGGTGTAAGCCTATTCGCGTCACGGAATTCGCGACACGAAAATGTGTAACGGAAATGGTGGGGATGGTGAGTAAGGCCAGCGCCTTACCAACACCATCTAGGTGGTGTTGTCGTTACTCGCTTTCGTGTCGCTGGTAGCTGTCCTATATACCCCCACTACTCACTGCTGAGGTTGGGGAGCAAGAAAGAGACATAGTTCATAGCATTTCCCATACGCTCTCCTTCTTTGCGTCGCAAATTTTGATCGTTCATTATTATTTCTATGATTTTCTATGATTCTTCCTGTATTAGTTCTTCCAGATATTGTTGTCGCTTCATTATATTTCTTTTTGTATTAATTGTTCCTGATGTTGTTATCGCTTCATTAGGATTATTTACCATTTCCAATCTTAATTTACTTCTAAACATTACTAGACTGCAACAAGTTTCACTTCTGCCGCGCGTGGTTTTTTTTTTTAAATTTAATTATTTAATGTTGCTTCAACGTCATTAGCAACATGGTACATTTACATTAGCAACATGGTACATTTCCTTACAATAACTTATACGTTTTTGTATCGTTAATATATTGGGCGAGACCGGCTTTTTCCGCACCGAGATGCAATCGTCCATGTGCAACTCTGTTTCTCGCGAAGCAAACAAAGGTCGCCGAGCACTCCGCGAAATAAAACTAGCAAGGAGTCGTTACGCTCGTTACGCGTAACTCGATTTGCGCGGGTCGCGATTAAATATTGTTCTTCTGTCCCGCCACCGGGACTGGTTGATGGCGTTGAGACTCGATGTTTACCCTGCGCAATATGCAGGGGAGCTTCTATTTTGTTAGGCCCCTCGGAGGATGCGAGGCCGCGGACAAATATAAAACAGTCGTCGCCCGCGCGGTGCGTGCGAAATTGCCGACAACCGGAAGACCGGAAGTGTCGGAAAATATTCTTGCGATAGTCTAGTCTACACGTTTCTGATCCAGATAAAACAAATATCGACTCGATCCGATTAGTAGTTTCCGAGATAAAAATTCAGAAGTGCGGACTGCTTTGAAAATTCTTGCAAGGAAGTGGGCAAAAATTGTCAAATTCAAAAGTCTGTATTTCATAAACAAATCGGAAATAGGCAAACTGATGACTTAAACCTCCTCTAATATCGCGTGTTTTACAGCCTACCGAATTTAATTGTTTCAGAAAATTCTCAACTTCCACAGGATAAAGCGATCGCATTGGCGTGGAATTGCAGTGTAATTACATTTTAGTATTAAAGTATTTAGAGTTCAGAGCGACCTGTACACGCATCACAGAATGAACCATCTTCTTTTGGATGGACTGCAGCGATTTCCATATGCACGGAACGGGCGCTTATGGGACCATTGTTTTAGTTCAATAATTAATAACAGCATTGGGGACAGCCGGGTGCTCAAGAAAGAAAGGAAAATCGACGGCGAACGGTCTCGGTATAGGTCAGTTACACAATGAGACAACGGGCCGGTTTAAAATTAGTCGGGAACTATTTAAAAAGTGAACCCCGAACGTGCCCGGGGGCCGTTGCCTGCGTCGCTGTATCGGGTGCATTTTATTCGTCTCGATAAATTATTCCCAATATTCTCGTTACGGCGCACGGTACCGCCGCTTAATGACGAAAATCGTAAAAGTTTAATATCGATCAGATGATACGGTCAAATTATGCTGTGATATCTAAACGATCATATTTATTTATTAACGCGGAATTGAAAAAGTTCTGTAGGGTATTAGACACAAATGCAGTTAGCAGGCATAGGTTGGGTTACTTAACAAATCTTTTGACTAAAAATTAAATAGTACCTATATCTTAAAAGTTTAATAACTGTTAACATTTAAGCCGAAATCGATCATTAAATCGTATCCATATTACCCAAGACAACTCAAAAAATCTTACAATTAAAATTATTACAATATTGAATGGATTGTATATTTTTTAAGACAGTACTAGATTTTAAGAAAGTACAGAGCGCAGAAAAATCATATATCATCACGGCCACCCAACATAAATCTACACCCTTGGATCGTTGGGCATTTCTGAAAATGCATACGTAATAATGAAAATTGTTGCTCAATTTTGTTATTACGTCAAAGGATCGTAGCGTATTTCCCGTCCATCGGAATTGCGTTCAATGCGTAGCTTTGTCAAGAGAACGACAAAAGTTATGGATTTTTGTCCAGCAAAAAGGATTGGCTTGTGGCGGGACAATTAGCGTCGCTTCCGGTAGCACGTCCCGTAACAGTGCGTTGCCGTGCCCCGGGTAATAGCTTCCGGTTAGTTCGATTCGCGTGTGTACACGGCTAAAAATCGATTTTAATTAAAATGCAATTTATTAGAGTGGCCCGTACAAGCTTCGGCGCTCGACACGCAATTATTTAAATTAGTGGTTCCAGTTATTTTTCGAATCAATATCGGCCGTGTGCGCCGCGACCCCGTGATTTCGCGGTCGTCTCGCCTAGTAACGAGCACTGGCAAATACTGATGATGAACACGTTTCTGCGTTAAACGTTATGAATGGCCCGCTCTGCCACGTGATTTCGTTAATCTCCCCAATATTCGCCGATCAAACTGTCCCGGACCTGTTCACAGGAATTTAGAATATCGCCCGCTAATCGTCCGAGTCTCATAATTTCTGCACTAGATTCTCTATTTCGAAATGCATTATTAAATTGTAAAATAGAACAGCGAGCATCGAGTAATATTTTAAGCTAATTGTTGTTTCTTAGTTTCTATATGCTGCGGACTTTACCTTAATCTGCTTTTATATCGAATAAATCAATTAGTTGTGCAAGCAATGGAAATTTCTTTTTCATACTTTCCCTCATTTTCGATAATCGCATCGTTATGATTTTCTTGTAGTTCACCTTCGAAAAATATTAAAAAACCTCGCATTGCCTATGGAACGGCTTAATATAAATATGTAAAATGGCGCAGCACTGTCCAACGTAAAAGGGAATAATTAAAATGTTTGGCTTCGTTGGCTATTAAACTTTTATATCTTGAAGTTACTTTGAAAGTACCAGCTTCATTAAAATTCTTCTGTGGACCAGACCCACGTGGGTTTTTATCTGTATTTTAATTTAATTTAATTTAATGTAGAACACCAATGTTTTTACTCCGTAATGATGCTGAAACATATTTGCTGGTGGTTTCATTTAAATAATCTAAAAACATCCTGAACAGAAACAGTATTAAAAATTGAAAATTATTAGAATTTAAATGGAAGGATTAATTGGCAAATCTGAATAAAAGAATATTAGGATTTTTCTGACAACTTCAATATAAATATATAAATAGAACAATATTAAGTATAGAATTTTTCTCGCAACTTCGCAGTAATTATAATTTGCTGTTAACAACTTCTACAAGTCAGAACATTTACGTTATTGTATGTCAGCATTCAAGCTCCTAAATAGAATTTTGTTTGAATGTAAACGAAGTGAATTCACGGTTTGTAAATTCTGTTTAAAATCTTAATTACGAGGCTGACTCGATGGTGCACAAGTGGTCTCTCGCGTTGAATGTAGTTCGCAAGTATGTAGTATGGCCTTTGGTAATAGAGGCCAGCACCGCACGAGCCCTGCGGGGAATGTTTTAATAATACATTTTTTAACTAAATAATAATATTTATCGTCACACATGTAACTCCGTTAAATTCAGTTAATTAACTATTAAGAGTTCGAATAATTTGAATATTCACAAATGCGATATTTGTGAGCGCTCAATAAATCTGTCATGTAACTTCCTTGAAGGTTTATTTAAATCTAATTTTACAAAAGAAATTCGTTGATTAGAAACGATGAAGAAATTAATGATTATACTAAAATACAAACATCGTTACAAGTTCCGCTACCGACGACACCGACGAAAGGGTGACCTTGACCTCCCAAAAATTTTGCTGTTTTCTTACGCTCTCTAGGATATATTGTGGCCGTAGTAAGAGACCCTTTGCAACCTCCCAGCAACCTCCTCGTGGTAAGTCCTAGGCAATCGGTATTTCCCTCTACATATTTTTAAGAACTTCACAGTATCTTATAAATAGTGGATAATATCGAACTAATAGCTGCACACTTAGAATTTGCGTTAATATTGTATACTAGAATGTAAGACATGCTAGATGTAAGAACAAATGTATTGAAAGATTTTCAATAAAGATCTTGTAAATTAATATCCATGATTACTTCAAACCTATCGTCGATAGTGGAACTTTTAGCGATGTTGGTATTTCAGATCACTATTAGTTCCACGTTATCCCCGGGCCCACTTGGGCCCACTTTTGGCGCCGCTGAATAGCACATGGGCTAACAGGGGCTGAAGAGATACTCGTTGGTGGTTTCGCGCTCTCTACCCAAATGGAACATTTGGTAGGTAAATGCACAGATAACATAATTATTAACAATTATGAAAGCACCAAATGATTCTTGCCGATTATTGCATAAGGTACCATGCAAGGTTTGGCAAGAATCATCTGCTCCGCAAAATGCTGAAACTGGTAGCAAATGTTACCAACAGACCTCTCACAATTTGTGTATATGTATAATACGAAATAGTATACAAGTAAATAATTAGCAAAACTTTTTAATAAAACTCGCAGGAACATTTTGGAACTGGAGCTATCATTACTTATTACCGAACCCAGCTTCTCTTTCATTCAGTACAAGATTTGAATTCAAATAAACCGCCATTTTTTTTTTTTTTTTTTTTCCTTTATTAAAGCAGTGATGACAGCGCCGCGGTGGTCGATTTAGGAACTAAACAAAGGCCTCCGTACAGCGCCAATTGATGTAGCGGCAAAACGCTCAAACTGGTAGCCAAATTTACCGACAGTGGGTATCCGTTAAATTTGGCTACCAGTTTTAGCATTTTGCCGCTACATCAATTGGCGCTGTACGGAGACCTTTGTTTAGTTCCAAAAACGACCACCGCTGCACTGTCATCACCATTAATATGTAGCGGTTTATCTAATACACAAAATGGAGAGCTCGTCCGGTGACCATTTTTAACAAACTTATTGTTAAGCCTTATTTTTCAATAGATTAGAACGAACATTAAAGATTAGCGGTATTTAAAGTTATATCAGGTTATATATTCTAAATGCCAATTCACGTAAAAATAAAAGAAGAAAAGCAACGCCCATTACGATAAAATATATTGTCACTTCAGCACGGTCACTTCAATTAAATAAAGATTATGCAATAATAATCTTTGGGAGTTACATTTTTAATTACTGTTTAATTGATTCCTTTATGCTCAACCTTCCTGGCACTTGAAATTTGTTAATTAATCACCTAGTAGAAATTTAACTAGAATTATAGAAAGTATTTCTTGAAAATACTAGGAATATTAATAGTAAATAAATAGGAAATGAATCATTTACTAATTTAATCCGTAAAATCTGAAAATAGCGGCATTCGAATGATTCTTACCGATTTTTCCTAAGACACAATGCACATTCCGGCAAGAATCATTTGCTCCGTTCAGTATAAGATTTGAATTCAAATAAACCGCTATTAATGGTGATGACAGCGCCGCGGTGGTCGATTTAGGAACTAAACAAAGGCCTCCGTACAGCGCCAATTGATGCAGCGGCAAAACGCTCAAACTGGTAGCCAAATTTAATGGATATCCACTGTCGGTAAATTTGGCTACCAGTTTGAGCGTTTTGCCGCTACATTAATTGGCGCTGTACGGAGGCCTTTGTTTAGTTCCTAAATCGACCACCGCGGCGCGATTCCTCTCTGACTGTGCACTGTGCAATGCACAGTGTGCATTGTGCCAGAGAGTAGATGAGAGTGCTCACGCTCGGGTTTTGGCCGTACCCATTATAGTGCTGCCCCCTAGTCTAGTTCTTAGCCTGTAAGAGAACCTGTTTCGACATAGCCTGTAACAGAACCTGTTTCGACTTCAGCTACTCGGTCCACCCGCCGAAACAGCGAGTTCGGAGGGGGGTGTCCCACTTGGACTCCGACCGATTGGACACGTCCCGATTGGACTGTCCCGATTGGACGCGTTGTCCTTTTCTACGGTCGGCACTGTCCCTTTGTACTTCCGGGGCGGTCGACGCAGTCATAAAAAAATAGTTTCCCTTCACGATCTCTAGCTCTGCTCCACCCTGCTCGGAACAGGTGATGGGAGATAGATCGCGACATTACTATATTGCAATGATGGGCATTTTTGTCCGTCGTGATGCCTCGTGTCTTCCAGTGCCTTCGTTTCACCACTCATACGTTCCTCCAGAGCCGACGAGGTTGGTGGGAGAAGCAGGCAAATCAGGGACCCCTACCGTGCCCACGAATACTGACCATTGACCACTTGACCATTGACCATTGTCCACTTGACAACTGGACCATTTGACCATTTGACCATTGACCACTTGACCACTTGACCATTGACCACTTGACCTCTTGACCACTTGACCATTGACCACTTGACCTCTTGACCATTGACCACTTGACCTCTTGACCACTTGACTATTGACCACTTGACCACTGACCACTTCACCATTGACCACTTGACCACTGACCACTTGACCACTTCACCACTTCACCACTTCACCATTGACCACTTGACCACTTGACCACTTGACCCCTTGACCACTTGACCATTGACCACTTGACCACTGACCACTTGACCACTTGACCACTTGACCATTGACCACTTGACCATTGACCACTTGACCACTGACCACTTGACCACTTCACCATTGACCACTTGACCACTTGACCCCTTGACCACTTGACCATTGACCACTTGACCACTGACCACTTGACCACTTGACCACTTGACCATTGACCACTTGACCATAGACCACTTGACCACTGACCACTTGACCACTGACCACTTGACCACTTGACCACTTGACCTCTTGACCACTTGACCACTTGACCACTTCACCACTTCACCACTTGACCACTTTACCACTTGACCACTGACCACTTGACCACTTGACCATTGACCACTTGACCATTTGACCATTTGACCACTTGACCACTTGACCACTGACCACTTGACCACTTGACCACTTGACCATTGACCACTTGACCACTGACCACTTGACCACTTGACCACTTGACCATTGACCACTGACCACTTGACCATTGACCACTTGACCTCTTGACCACTTGACCACTGACCACTTGACCATAGATCACTTGACCACTGACCACTTGACCACTTGACCACTTGACCACTTGACCACTTTACCACTTGACCACTTGACCTCTTGACCACTTGACCACTTGACCACTTGACCACTTGACCACTTGACCACTGACCACTGACCACTTGACCACTGACCACTTGACCACTTGACCATTTGACCATTTGACCACTTGACCACTTGACCACTTACCACTTGACCACTTGACCATTGACCACTTGACCACTGACCACTTGACCACTTGACCACTTGACCACTTGACCACTTGACCACTGACCACTTGACCACTTGACCACTTGACCATTGACCATTGACCACTTGACCACTTGACCCTTGACCACTTGACCACTTTACCACTTGACCACTGACCACTTGACCACTTGACCACTTGACCACTTGACCTCTTGACCACTTGACCATTGACCACTTGACCAATTGACCATAGACCACTTGACCACTGACCACTTGACCACTTGACCACTTGACCACTTGACCATTGACCATTGACCACTTGACCACTTGACCACTGGACCATTTGACCACTTGACCATGTGACCACTTGCACTTGACCACTTGACCATGTGACCACTTGCACTTGACCACTTGACCACTTCACTACTTGACCGAGGACTGACCAGTGACTGACCCGTAGTTATCCACCTGGCCCACTTTCAACAATGGTAGGTTAGACCTCTTTTTTTATTGTGTGAGGGTTATCCGGTTTATAGCACAGGGTGGGCCAAGGGTTTTACAATGCTGTTGTTGATTACCCTTGGCCCACCTTCAACTGAAATCTGTGTCCAGGCCAAAAATGATACCGGTTCAGTCCCAGGCAGAAGGCCAAACCGGTTCTGTTGGGGGTGTCCGACTTGGACTCCGACCGATTGGACACGTCCCGATTGGACTGTCCCGATTGGACTCGTTCCTTTTCGACTCCGTGCCGATTGGACGCCATGGCGGCTGTATTCATGACGTTTGGACGCCGTAAATTTTATAATCATTGCTTTTCGAAGTCTACATACGGTGATATTGTATTGTGAAATATATGGGAACCTATTAAATTTGGATCTGAATTTTAATTTTTATGTGTTTCTTGAGACTCGTGCCTTTTGGACGCCGTGCCGATTGGACGCCGCACAGTGGTCTGGAAAGGCCAAAAACGGCTGAAAAAGAATAAATGCATTAAAACTTAAATAATTAATTAATAATAAATAATAAATTTTACACTTAAATTGAATATAAAATAAACTTAAAATAAAATATAATTCAATTTAAATTAAACATAATAAAAAATAATTCCTTTCCATAAAAAATAACTTCTTAAGTTAAGAAATAATAATTTTATGTAATTTAAAATAAAATGAAATAAAAAGTATACGGTTATGTACAAGATTTGATGGAAATTTATTATATAGAGGTAACGTTTATTTACAGTTTAATTAAGCTTATTTTATTTATTGTTTAATTAAGAAACAAATAAGTTATTTGCCGTTGTCTTGACGACGCATAACGCACGACGAACCGTCGCATGTTCCAGAAAGCGGAGCGTTCTCTGACGAGGTTTCTCACCGACATTTCATGAGATAAAACCCAGAGCCGCTGGTTTCCGCATTTGAACTTTGCATTTATTGTTTACTTAGACATGAACAAACGTTTTTTTTCCATGAGCACGATGACGCACGTTGGCGCAAGATAGATATCGCCTTTCAAACTTCATTAACATTGCTCTCCGGGTCTTGGTACTCGAAGTAAGCCAGAAAAAAAATATTTTTTACAGGCGCATACGGTTTCTTCAAACATGAGCTTGAATTCATTCTGAAAACTAGGTATGCTTAGCATCGCCAAATTTAAGATGTTCTATAACCAAGTGAATTTGGTTTATGAACTGATTCACCCTTGAAACGATTTGATTTACTCCCCTACTAATAAAAAATATAAAAAATTTGATTTTTTAAGCCACTTGAAAACATGGAGTTTTAGCCGCTCTCAGCCCACTGCGCGGGCAGAACGAGGCATAGTGAGGCAGAGCGAGGCAGAGTGAGGCAGACCGAGGCAGAGTGAGGCAGAGCTAGGCATAGTGAGGCAGAGTGAGGCAGACCGAGGCAGACCGAGGCAGAGTGAGGCAGAGTGAGGCAGAGTGAGGCAGACCGAGGCAGACCGAGGCAGAGTGAGGCAGAGCGAGGCAGAGTGAGGCAGAGCGAGGCAGAGTTGTAGCAGAGTGAGGCAGAGCGAGGCAGAGCGAGGCAGAGCGAGGCAGAGTTGTAGCAGAGTGAGGCAGAGTGAGGCAGACCGAGGCAGAGTGAGGCAGAGCTAGGCAGACCGAGGCAGAGTGAGGCAGAGTGAGGCAGAGTGAGGCGGAGCGAGGCAGAGTGAGGCAGAGCGAGGCAGAGCGAGGCAGAGCGAGGCAGACCGAGGCAGAGTGAGGCAGAGCGAGGCAGAGTGAGGCAGACCGAGGCAGACCGAGGCAGAGCGAGGCAGAGTGAGGCAGACCGAGGCAGAGCGAGGCAGAGTGAGGCAGAGCGAGGCAGAGCGAGGCAGAGTGAGGCAGAGTGAGGCAGAGCGAGGCAGACCGAGGCAGAGCGAGGCAGAGCGAGGCAGACCGAGGCAGAGTGAGGCAGAGCGAGGCAGAGTGAGGCAGAGCGAGGCAGACCGAGGCAGAGTTGTAGCAGAGTGAGGCAGAGCGAGGCAGAGCGAGGCAGAATGAGGCAGAGTGAGGCAGAGTGAGGCAGAGCGAGGCAGAGTGAGGCAGAGCGAGGCAGACCGAGGCAGAGCGAGGCAGAGTGAGGCAGAGCGAGGCAGAGCGAGGCAGAGTGAGGCAGAGTGAGGCAGACCGAGGCAGAGCGAGGCAGACCGAGGCAGAGTGAGGCAGAGCGAGGCAGACCGAGGCAGAGCGAGGCAGACCGAGGCAGACCGAGGCAGAGTGAGGCAGAGCGAGGCAGAGTTGTAGCAGAGTGAGGCAGAGCGAGGCAGAGCGAGGCAGAGCGAGGCAGAGCGAGGCAGACCGAGGCAGAGCGAGGCAGAGCGAGGCAGAGCGAGGCAGAGCGAGGCAGAGTTGTAGCAGAGTGAGGCAGAGCGAGGCAGAGCGAGGCAGAGCGAGGCAGACCGAGGCAGAGTGAGGCAGAGCGAGGCAGACCGAGGCAGAGTGAGGCAGAGTGAGGCAGAGCGAGGCAGAGCGAGGCAGAGTGAGGCAGAGCGAGGCAGACAGAGGCAGAGTGAGGCAGAGCGAGGCAGACCGAGGCACACCGAGGCAGAGTTGTAGCAGAGTGAGGCAGAGCGAGGCAGAGCGAGGCAGAGTTGTAGCAGAGTGAGGCAGAGCGAGGCAGAGTGAGGCAGAGCGAGGCAGACCGAGGCAGAGCGAGGCAGAGTGAGGCAGAGCGAGGCAGAGTGAGGCAGACCGAGGCAGAGTGAGGCAGACCGAGGCAGAGTGAGGCAGAGTGAGGCAGAGTGAGGCAGAGCGAGGCAGACCGAGGCAGAGTGAGGCAGACCGAGGCAGAGTGAGGCAGAGTGAGGCAGAGTGAGGCAGAGCGAGGCAGAGCGAGGCAGAGCGAGGCAGAGCGAGGCAGAGCGAGGCAGAGCGAGGCAGAGTGAGGCAGAGCGAGGCAGACAGAGGCAGAGTGAGGCAGAGCGAGGCAGAGTTGTAGCAGAGTGA
Organism: Lasioglossum lativentre; assembly: GCA_916610255.1. Classification (NCBI taxonomy): domain Eukaryota; kingdom Metazoa; phylum Arthropoda; class Insecta; order Hymenoptera; family Halictidae; genus Lasioglossum; species Lasioglossum lativentre. The sequence goes on along the minus strand of OU744363.1, from coordinate 8,503,890 downwards.
GGCAGAGCGAGGCAGAGCGAGGCAGAGCGAGGCAGACCGAGGCAGAGTGAGGCAGAGCGAGGCAGACCGAGGCAGAGCGAGGCAGAGTGAGGCAGAGCGAGGCAGAGCGAGGCAGAGCGAGGCAGAGTGAGGCAGACCGAGGCAGAGCGAGGCAGAGTGAGGCAGAGCGAGGCAGAGTTGTAGCAGAGTGAGGCAGAGCGAGGCAGAGCGAGGCAGAGTAAGGCAGAGCGAGGCAGAGTTGTAGCAGAGTGAGGCAGAGCGAGGCAGAGTGAGGCAGAGCGAGGCAGACCGAGGCAGAGCGAGGCAGAGTGAGGCAGAGCGAGGCAGAGCGAGGCAGAGTGAGGCAGAGTGAGGCAGACCGAGGCAGAGCGAGGCAGAGTGAGGCAGAGTGAGGCAGACCGAGGCAGAGTGAGGCAGAGCGAGGCAGAGTTGTAGCAGAGTGAGGCAGAGCGAGGCAGAGCGAGGCAGAGCGAGGCAGACCGAGGCAGAGTGAGGCAGAGCGAGGCAGACCGAGGCAGAGCGAGGCAGAGTGAGGCAGAGCGAGGCAGAGCGAGGCAGAGCGAGGCAGAGTGAGGCAGAGCGAGGCAGAGTTGTAGCAGAGTGAGGCAGAGCGAGGCAGAGCGAGGCAGAGTAAGGCAGAGCGAGGCAGAGTTGTAGCAGAGTGAGGCAGAGCGAGGCAGAGTGAGGCAGAGCGAGGCAGACCGTGGCAGAGCGAGGCAGAGTGAGGCAGAGCGAGGCAGAGCGAGGCAGAGTGAGGCAGAGTTGTAGCAGAGTGAGGCAGACCGAGGCAGAGCGAGGCAGAGCGAGGCAGAGCGAGGCAGACCGAGGCAGAGTGAGGCAGAGCGAGGCAGAGTGAGGCAGAGCGAGGCAGACCGAGGCAGAGTGAGGCAGAGTGAGGCAGACCGAGGCAGAGTGAGGCAGAGTGAGGCAGAGTGAGGCAGAGCGAGGCAGACCGAGGCAGAGCGAGGCAGAGCGAGGCAGAGCGAGGCAGAGCGAGGCAGAGCGAGGCAGAGCGAGGCAGAGTGAGGCAGACCGAGGCAGAGTGAGGCAGAGCGAGGCAGAGTTGTAGCAGAGTGAGGCAGAGCGAGGCAGAGCGAGGCAGAGTAAGGCAGAGCGAGGCAGAGTTGTAGCAGAGTGAGGCAGAGCGAGGCAGAGTGAGGCAGAGCGAGGCAGACCGAGGCAGAGCGAGGCAGAGTGAGGCAGAGCGAGGCAGAGCGAGGCAGAGTGAGGCAGAGTGAGGCAGACCGAGGCAGAGTGAGGCAGACCGAGGCAGAGTGAGGCAGAGTGAGGCAGAGTGAGGCAGAGCGAGGCAGAGTGAGGCAGAGCGAGGCAGAGTTGTAGCAGAGTGAGGCAGAGCGAGGCAGAGCGAGGCAGAGTGAGGCAGAGCGAGGCAGAGTTGTAGCAGAGTGAGGCAGAGCGAGGCAGAGCGAGGTAGAGTTGTAGCAGAGTGAGGCAGAGCGAGGCAGAGCGAGGCAGAGTTGTAGCAGAGTGAGGCAGAGCGAGGCAGAGCGAGGTAGAGTTGTAGCAGAGTGAGGCAGAGCGAGGCAGAGTGAGGCAGAGCGAGGCAGACCGAGGCAGAGCGAGGCAGAGTGAGGCAGACCGAGGCAGAGTGAGGCAGAGTGAGGCAGAGCGAGGCAGAGCGAGGCAGACCGAGGCAGACCGAGGCAGAGTTGTAGCAGAGTGAGGCAGAGTGAGGCAGACCGAGGCACACCGAGGCAGAGTTGTAGCAGAGTGAGGCAGAGCGAGGCAGAGCGAGGCAGAATGAGGCAGAGTGAGGCAGAGTGAGGCAGAGCGAGGCAGACCGAGGCAGAGCGAGGCAGAGCGACGCAGACCGAGGCAGAGTGAGGCAGAGTGAGGCAGAGCGAGGCAGACCGAGGCAGAGTGAGGCAGAGCGAGGCAGAGTGAGGCAGAGTGAGGCAGAGTGAGGCAGAGCGAGGCAGAGTGAGGCAGAGCGAGGCAGAGTTGTAGCAGAGTGAGGCAGAGCGAGGCAGAGCGAGGTAGAGTTGTAGCAGAGTGAGGCAGAGCGAGGCAGAGCGAGGCAGAGTTGTAGCAGAGTGAGGCAGAGCGAGGCAGAGCGAGGTAGAGTTGTAGCAGAGTGAGGCAGAGCGAGGCAGAGTGAGGCAGAGCGAGGCAGACCGAGGCAGAGCGAGGCAGAGCGACGCAGACCGAGGCAGAGTGAGGCAGAGTGAGGCAGAGCGAGGCAGAATGAGGCAGAGTGAGGCTGAGTGAGGCAGAGCGAGGCAGACCGAGGCAGAGCGAGGCAGAGCGACGCAGACCGAGGCAGAGTGAGGCAGAGTGAGGCAGAGCGAGGCAGACCGAGGCAGAGTGAGGCAGAGCGAGGCAGACCGAGGCAGAGCGAGGCAGAGTGAGACAGAGCGAGGCAGAGCGAGGCAGAGTGAGGCAGAGTGAGGCAGACCGAGGCAGAGCGAGGCAGAGCGAGGCAGAGTGAGGCAGAGCGAGGCAGAGTGAGGCAGAGTGAGGCAGACCGAGGCACACCGAGGCAGACCGAGGCAGAGCGAGGCAGAGTGAGGCAGAGCGAGGCAGAGTTGTAGCAGAGTGAGGCAGAGCGAGGCAGAGCGAGGCAGAGCGAGGCAGAATGAGGCAGAGTGAGGCAGAGTGAGGCAGAGCGAGGCAGAGTGAGGCAGAGCGAGGCAGACCGAGGCAGAGCGAGGCAGAGTGAGGCAGAGCGAGGCAGAGTGAGGCAGACCGAGGCAGAGTGAGGCAGACCGAGGCAGAGTGAGGCAGAGTGAGGCAGAGTGAGGCAGAGCGAGGCAGACCGAGGCAGAGTGAGGCAGACCGAGGCAGAGTGAGGCAGAGTGAGGCAGAGTGAGGCAGAGCGAGGCAGAGCGAGGCAGAGCGAGGCAGAGCGAGGCAGAGCGAGGCAGACCGAGGCAGACCGAGGCAGAGTTGTAGCAGAGTGAGGCAGAGCGAGGCAGAGTGAGGCAGAGCGAGGCAGACCGAGGCAGAGCGAGGCAGAGTGAGGCAGAGCGAGGCAGAGCGAGGCAGAGTGAGGCAGAGTGAGGCAGACCGAGGCAGAGCGAGGCAGAGCGAGGCAGAGCGAGGCAGAATGAGGCAGAGTGAGGCAGAGTGAGGCAGAGCGAGGCAGAGTGAGGCAGAGCGAGGCAGACCGAGGCAGAGCGAGGCAGAGTGAGGCAGAGCGAGGCAGAGTGAGGCAGAGCGAGGCAGAGTGAGGCAGACCGAGGCAGAGTGAGGCAGAGTGAGGCAGAGTGAGGCAGAGCGAGGCAGACCGAGGCAGAGTGAGGCAGACCGAGGCAGAGTGAGGCAGAGTGAGGCAGAGTGAGGCAGAGCGAGGCAGAGCGAGGCAGAGCGAGGCAGTGTGAGGCAGAGTGAGGCAGACCGAGGCACACCGAGGCAGAGTTGTAGCAGAGTGAGGCAGAGCGAGGCAGAGCGAGGCAGAATGAGGCAGAGTGAGGCAGAGTGAGGCAGAGCGAGGCAGAGTGAGGCAGAGCGAGGCAGACCGAGGCAGAGCGAGGCAGAGTGAGGCAGAGCGAGGCAGAGCGAGGCAGAGTGAGGCAGAGTGAGGCAGACCGAGGCAGAGTGAGGCAGAGCGAGGCAGAGCGAGGCAGAGTGAGGCAGAGCGAGGCAGAGTGAGGCAGAGCGAGGCAGACCGAGGCAGAGCGAGGCAGAGTGAGGCAGAGCGAGGCAGAGCGAGGCAGAGTGAGGCAGAGTGAGGCAGACCGAGGCAGAGCGAGGCAGAGCGAGGCAGAGCGAGGCAGAATGAGGCAGAGTGAGGCAGAGTGAGGCAGAGCGAGGCAGAGTGAGGCAGAGCGAGGCAGACCGAGGCAGAGCGAGGCAGAGTGAGGCAGAGCGAGGCAGAGTGAGGCAGACCGAGGCAGAGTGAGGCAGAGTGAGGCAGAGTGAGGCAGAGCGAGGCAGACCGAGGCAGAGTGAGGCAGACCGAGGCAGAGTGAGGCAGAGTGAGGCAGAGTGAGGCAGACCGAGGCAGAGTGAGGCAGAGTGAGGCAGAGTGAGGCAGAGCGAGGCAGAGCGAGGCAGAGCGAGGCAGTGTGAGGCAGAGTGAGGCAGACCGAGGCACACCGAGGCAGAGTTGTAGCAGAGTGAGGCAGAGCGAGGCAGAGCGAGGCAGAATGAGGCAGAGTGAGGCAGAGCGAGGCAGAGTGAGGCAGAGCGAGGCAGACCGAGGCAGAGCGAGGCAGAGTGAGGCAGAGCGAGGCAGAGCGAGGCAGAGTGAGGCAGAGTGAGGCAGACCGAGGCAGAGTGAGGCAGAGCGAGGCAGAGCGAGGCAGAATGAGGCAGAGTGAGGCAGAGTGAGGCAGAGTGAGGCAGAGCGAGGCAGACCGAGGCAGAGTGAGGCAGAGCGAGGCAGAGTGAGGCAGACCAAGGCAGACCGAGGCAGAGCGAGGCAGAGCGAGGCAGACCGAGGCAGAGTGAGGCAGAGCGAGGCAGAGCGAGGCAGAGTGAGGCAGACCGAGACAGAGCGAGGCAGAGCGAGGCAGAGCGAGGCAGAGCGAGGCAGAGCGAGGCAGAGTGAGGCAGACCGAGGCAGAGCGAGGCAGAGTGAGGCAGACCGAGGCGCCGTGGCGGTTGGATTCATGACGTTTGGACGCCGTAAATTTTATAATCATTGCTTTTTTTCAAGTCTACATATGTTGATATTGTATTGTGAAATATATGTCGAAAAGGAACGCGTCCAATCGGGACGTGTCCAATCGGTCGGATTCCAAACGGGCATCACTCTATGAAACCTGTATTTCTTCGAATTATTCCGGGTTTTATTTTTTACAATTAGAGTTTGCAACTGAAATATCGGAAAAAATGAAAATACTTCTATCATTATATAATAATATAAATAATATAAATATAATATAATAATAATATTTGGTATATTAGATTTAACAGATAAAACAATTAAACTGTACGTTCTGATCCAGGCCAAAGTCGAAACACTAGTCGAAACAGGTTCTGTTTCAGGCTAAGTCGAAACAGGTTCTGATACAGGCTATGTCGAAACAGGTTCTCTTACAGGCTAAGTCGAAACAGGTTCTGATACAGGCTATGTCGAAACAGGTTCTCTTACAGGCTAAGTCGAATCATGGTTCTGTTACAGGCTAAGTCGAAACAGGTTCTGTTCCTGGCTAAGTCGAAACGAAACGAAAAGTGGCACCGCCAAAACCCGAGCGTGAGCACTCTCATCTACTCTCTGATTGTGCATTGTGCAGTTGTACATTGTGCATGCAATGCATTTTTCTGTCCACGGTTCTGAATTACCAACTGTGTAGAAAATTACCGACTCTATCGAAATGGTACGGTCAGCTAGTGAACTACATAATTTTACGGCGTTGTCAGCTGCAATATTGCCGTATTTGTATTTGTACAAAATGATGCTTGCATCGAAAGCATTTGAGCGATTCACGTACGCATTCAACGAACGTGCGCTATTATGGCGATCGGGATTAATAAAATGGCGACGATCTAGATTCCGGCGATATTACAATATAAAAATCATAATTTGTATATTTTTAGAAAATGATGCAAGAACTATAAATATATATATAGACATTAACGAATTTGATTTGATTTTTAGAATAGTAACATTTAATAAATCAATTTTTAATGGAAATATTTATTTGTCATTGTATGTTGTATACATGCAGAAAATATATGTATATGTGTACTGATTGTAAAAATTACAGAAGAAACATCGCAATAAATAATAATTTTATGTTTACATGGAAATATTTCACTGTATAGTTAATAATTCTATAGTCTCAGAATACATTTCAACAACTTCAAGGTTACATCAAAATATTATATCTTTATTATTAATATAAATGGTATACAATATGTTACAAGTATATATACATATACATATATGTATGTTAGTGGATGTGTATATATATATACATATATATATAATATAATATATATGTTCGTGTAAATTATATTTTTAAAGCTAGGTACATAGATGTTTGTGCAGTAAAATTCGAAACACTTTCCCTTGATATTTTTTCAATAATTCCATGTATTCGGACATTGGCCACGAAGCCTCGCTATAATTATATACCGTAACCACACTTAGAAAATGTAGGAGGTATAAGTGTAAATGTCAGAAAACAGTTAGAATACCGAAACGAATCGAAAATATATTATTGGTCATTGATTAATATCTATGTTCAAATCTCTTCAAGGCACATTTGAAATATAATCAGTATACTCATTTCCATATTACAGAGGAATTTACTAACATTAGTTGCTCCTATCATTTTACTAACAGTATCTGGAGTTAGACTTCAGTGAACGTAAAAAGGTGAGAAAGAAAAGGAGAGAGAAAAATCAATAGAAAAATATAAAATATTAAAAACTCCTTTAGCCAAAATCACAGACGAGTCCCTTACTTTCTCAAACAGAGCACAGAATCGCAATTTCACGGTCTTAATACTAAAATAATAGTTAGTCGATATAAATATTATAAATATACATTTATATATATATATATGTATATATATATATATGTAGTCTTATCAAATTACATACGTACATATACACATGCTTTTTGATACACAAAAACATTTACTAACAATAAAATTTACATTTTTTTATACTTTCTCGTAAATTACATCATCACGTATGTATATATGTACGCACGTACAACGTAAAAATAGTGGTCTTGCACATGTGTATAAATATATATACATATATTTATACATGTATATTTTTGATTATATCCTTTTTTGATATTCAGATCATGAAGGATATCTTTCATAATACTGCACCTATTTCTATGTACATAAAATGTTTACAGAACATAATTAAATATAGATTAAACTTATGCCGATGATAATAACAAAAATAGTAACAAGTGACTTTGCAATTATTACGTGTTATCATTACTACACATAGATATGATAAAATGCCCTGCTCAACGGCTTTATTTAAGATTCATGGCTCTATTAGTGTTACCTTTCAATCATGTTTATATTATTTTATAATTAGAAAAATTAGTTTACAAGATCCGACTCTTGCCTTTCCAACATCATCTTATATAATACACACTGACTAACATTCTTTTAGTATATATGTACTTTTCTCTCTTCGTTCATTGATAATTTTTTCTAGTCAGGTCCTACGTCAAGAAAATATTCGTCTGTTTTTTATTAAAAATTTCACAAATTTTCCAATGAACATTAATACATACGGGCATTTTTTCTTTAAATTATATATAATGGCTATCATTCATCTGCACTGCAGGTGTTCATTAACAAGTATAGAAACGTGTGACGCAATATTTTAATAATTACACGCAACGCAAAGTGAAAACTAGAATCTTCCTTCAGTATGTAATAGTAACAACATTATTCGTTAACAAACTATACAAAAAAAGGGAAACTGTCTGTCAGTGACCTTATTCGCGGAATATTTATATAACATAAAAGAATCATCTTTATATGTTTTGTTGCGAAATAATCTTGTAGCGGTCACGATATTAATATTTATATAAACAGCGTTTAACGATATGAATATTAACAGTAATAATGTGGTACAGTTTCGATCACTTAGAAACGTTATTATGTTTCAACAGCAATCAAAAGCAATTATTTCAATAATTATTCTAATAAAAAATTATATTAAAGAAATAACCGAATATAGTTTTGGCTTTGCACAGTGCAAGTTTGTATCGCGAACAACCGCTAAACATCGAAAAATATATCTTATGAATTAATTTTGGTAAGTTTTGTTCTGTAGGCGGCAACTGTTGCGAGACATGCCAGTGCTTCCAAATCCGGCGATGTACACCACGCTATTAATATTTATATAGATAATTAAAATTTTTTGAGAATACACACTTAAAAACTATTATTAGAAGTATTATATATAAGATACAAATGTTATGAAAATTAAGCAAATAATAAATTTTGAACTCATCAAATTCAAATTATTTGGTTTGTACAACTCTAAGTGAACGACAATGAAAATAATACTCAACGAAGATAAAGTATAGAGTATCATATGTATATTTCTTACAGTGTGTTATGTTAAGTAGAATGAAATGTGTAGAAGTAAATAAATAAAACACTATGGCTTATCTATACTTACGTTTATTAGATTCATCTGCTTCATTTTGTGTGGAATCACTTGTAGCGGCTGTATTACGCGTAATGCTCTGTTTCCGTGCTTTCCTCTTTTGACTTCCAACAAGGAGTGCTTTATCAGATTCTTCTGTACTTTCACGATCTGTTTGATTATTTGAAACATTTGCTTGACCACTAGCGTTACAATTGTTTTGATTTTTCTTGTTATTTGAAGTTGACGTTAATTTCTGTACTATTTTTTTCTTTTTCGTACGTTGTTGTTTCTTCTTTTCCTGAAATTCTTCTAAACTTAAGGATGGTAACGCTTCAATTTTCTTTTCTAAATTAAAATCCCTACACAAGAAAATATCACATAAAAATAATATATATATTCACCACAAATATATTTTCATTACAGAATATTTTTGCAAAACTATTATATTGAACTTACTCAGCTCGAAATCTTTTACGTGTGCTCCATGGTCCAAAATCTAATTCTCCTTCCGCACCTTCTGTTTCTGTTTCTTCTGGTTTTGAAGCTTCAATATTTCCTTCAGCACTTTAAATGTAATTCATGTTATTTTTTTTCACATAATCTTATTCTTTGTTAGTTATATTTAATTATAAATCCATTTATACGAGAAAAAGAAAATATTGAATATAAGCAAAGAAATCTATTTACCTTTCTACAAGATGTTCCAATTCTCCACGAGAACTATTTCCACCTTCACTACTTAAAGAATCAGTTTTTTCACTGACATTTGATGAAATGGAATTTCTTCGTTCGTTTGAATGTCCATCAGTGCTAAGAGAAGAATTAGGTAAGATCGTTTGTATTAATAAGAATGAATTAGTATTTTACTCTGAACAGAAAATTGAAATATTTACCTACGATTTCCAGGATGACGTTTTCGTTTAGGTTGTTGCCCTGATGCACCAATATTCTTCATTTGCTCTGCAAGGAACTTTTGATAGCGTAAGCCTTTGCATGTCCGTTCACTTCTAAAATTAGTTTCTTCTGAAGGCATATTTGTAGTTATAAAATTATTTATTTCTATTTTCTCATCTTCTATATCCTAAAATTTAATATTAATATGGTTATGTACATAGTAATCTTAAATAAATGTGTCAACTATTTCAATCATAAAAATATAAGGAAAGCAAAGATTCTTACGTATTGTTGCTCATTGTTGTTTGATTCAGATTTTCTTTTTTTCTGTACATCAAAAAGATCAGCTTTGCATTCTCTCTTAAGATCAGGGGAAAAAGATGCATCTATATATTTCTTTTTAGGGGGTTTCGGAACTTCATTATCATCATCGATCACAGAACCATTGATAGTTGCTTGCTCATCAATTATTTGCATTTTCTGAGGTGTGAACAGCGAACTGAGGCCACCAATTTGGGATTCATCTGCTAGTTTACCTGGTTGAATTGATTGTCCATCTCGCTTGTCAGCTTTTGAATAATCGGAAGACTCATTCTCGGACTTGATTTCTATAGGTTGCTCATTAGAACTTGTTTCTGTTTTCTTATTTGTAGGCCTAGTATTCAAAGTACGTAGAGGAGGTGCTGGTAATTTGTACCATTTGAAATCAGGATTTGCATTCAAGAATGCATCTTTGTACTGAAAGATAATTAAACTAGAATTATTTTTTTTCATTCTAACTATAATTGATACGAATACAGAAAATTTAAAAAATACATTGAAATTTCATTATACATATAAATTATTTACCTCCTGTGCTAAATTTGTATATGAACGTTTTTGATCTGGATGAAGAGTGGCCCACCATTCACCAAGAACTCTTGTAACTGCTCGATTTTCTAAATGTGGGAAACCAGACCGCACAGAACCACGATGTCGTTTACAAAAAATAAGAAATGCATTCATAGGTCTCCTTGCATGGTGGGCTGGTTCTCTTAACTCCCGTGGTTCCTAATTATTAAATAAATTGTATTAAATAATCGAACAAACATGTACAAAAAAAACTTATAAATTCAGATATGATAATAAAAAAAAGAATTTTTTGAAGTCCTAAAATATTTCCTATCATAACTCTAAAACTCATATATATATACAAATATAACGTCAGCTGATTTGTAATACATTGTATTATTTATGAAAAATTAATCACAATTAAATAGTAAGATGTAAAATATGTATTTTTAATGTTCAGGTCACAACATTATGTATACATATAGTCATGCTATAGCACTTGTGAAGCCTTAAAATCGTATACCTTGACAGTTTCTAAGGTCACATATGCTTACATAGATATTCAATATGTAATGATAATCCATAAAAACCTATTACCTGTATCAGACAAAATTTAAATTATTACTGCATTGTACTATTGTTATCAATAAGTATACCTGTACCTTTCCTGGAAATTACACTAGAATCTTCCATCAACGTTTTTTCAGTCATATGTTTATAACAAAGCATTTATCAATTGTAACTACCATAATATTTATAGTAAAGAATATTATGCGTTTCTTCTAGCCTTACTTCTTCAAATACATCGAAAAAAATGATGTAAATAGTTCACTATTATGTAAACGTAAAACATTATTTTTATAAAAAAAAAGTGATATGCAATTATATCTTTGCTAATGGTTTATTGTTACGCGCACAATGAAATGATATAAGTTTCTTAAAATATCTCTTGGCCTAACTGTCATTCTATTCACCTCCATGCTTAATTAAATGTTATTCAAGTAATCGCGAAATGTAAACGTGAATCAACGCATGAACATGACGGCGATCGCCATACATACGTAATTCACATACATCGTACATAAGGACAAAATAAAACAAAAATATTAGTTTTGGTCGAGGACAGCCTTTTCGTTATTCATTCTTATCATTCAATATTTTTACCTTCCTGATAAGTCAACTTTATTGCGAAATATGACGTATAGAAAATGCACTAATTTATATTTTGTGCAGTATTATGAAATCGAATGTAAATTGCAGAATCATCTATAAATTGTCAGGGAGATAAAGGTATTTAATTGGATTGCGTCGTTCGTGAGTATGCACGAATGATTTTTATAAAAAAAAAAGGAATAAACTGTTTCTCGATGAGTCTCTGATGAAAATCATGTCTATTTGTGGTGCAACGAGAAGAACGATTTACAAACGTTCGTTTCAGTCAAATTCAATGTCAAAAGAATCTTGAATTCGAAGTATTCTCTAAATACATATATCTATAGTGATTCGATCGACAACGATTTGATACCAATTAAAAATTAGTAGAAACGACTAGTCGATCTTGTCGAAAGAAAAAAAGGCACACAGAGATATATATCTGTCGTCATTGAAGGCATATGTTAATTTTCGTATTGTGTCTAATTACTTCGAGCGCACAAAGTCCAAATTATTTCAACTATACGCTACATCGTTTTATACATGTCAACTAATTTCAGTAGAATAATCGTCGATCTAGAAATCCTACTTGAAAAATGGTGGAGGAAGCATTATCAAAATTGTTAGGGTACATCGCCTGTCATACGTCGCAGCTTTCGTTTAATGCTATTGTACATTGACTGGCTAGATCGCGCGATCCCTCGCAAATTTTCTACTAACTTTTAATAATTGTGACAAAAATTATCAAACGTTTTGTCCGAACCGAACGAAAACGGAAATTGTGCATCGCATATTTTTCGCTGGATTTCATGACACCTTCCCGAACGTCTACTGACAGCTGCTTGTGCAAATGTAAATACTGCACACAGCAATCTATATGTCTTTCTATGCATCGATGATCTGGCAAATATTTGAATGAAGTAGAACGTCTCTTTAAATAATTCCTGTTCGCGCAAGACTCGAGCAATTTTTTGCAAGGTGCATACTTTAATCCCCCTTGCTGTCAAATATTTATCAAGGCAGAACGAAAGTCAGGACGACGTTGTTTCTTTTAGTATGACACTAGTCCCAAGATATCGTACGAATCTCATTTTCTGACTCGAAACAGTCACGAATGGACTGCACGTTCAACTGTTTTGAACCCAAAACTTGTCCTTCGATGATGTCATGAATCCAACATTCGATGGAACATATTGTAAAGTCGTTCGATATTCGAGAAAAATACAATGTATTTCTCCCTACTCACCTTGCGTTGTTGCTCGTTGGCAGCCATTTCTGATTTCACTTGACAATTCACTCAGCGGCGCATAATAAAGATAAAGCTTCGGCACTGACTGCCCTCTCTTTTCCTCTATGTTTCGCTTTCTTTCTCTAGCTCTTTTCTGTGCACGAATTAACCTCTCCTTCTTGCGTACTATTTCTATCTTTCTCTGGCACCGATGCGTTCATCCACGATTGCTTCGTGCAACCCACGTGAAAGAAAATTTTCGCATAACTCCGTGTAATCTTTTTATTTCTTACCGTTTGATCACTAACTTTGAGAGAACTTCAGGATACGTTGCATTTAAGTCACTCGAACGACATTATTCGAACTATTTTCTGTTTGCAACTAAACATTCCCCGTGTAAACGTCACGAATCTACAAACGTCACTATCAAACCAGTCACGCGCCTGTTTTCACTCCGAGGAGATTAACTTGTGACATCCAATGTATATCGTGTTTCATCGATTTCTCAGTAATTTTAGATCTTTTTCATGGGCATTGAATTCTTTCTTCATCTTATACGAATTCATGTATGTAATAGAAAAGCAATATATAATTGTTGTGTGCATTTTCAGTATTGTGCGCAATTTGTTCAAAAAAATATAAGATTCGCGCGCATAACAATACTATATACAGCGTCAGCAATCTTACCGTGCAAAAGTTACTGAAAGACATTTCATACCTTCATTGCTTCATACCATGGATTCATATAAATGAATATATTCAGATATATTATTCTTCAACATTCTTCAAATTCATCGAAAGAATTCATTAAAATTGGAATAACGTTTATTAATAAAAATTGGATACGTAAAGCATAATGGGTAATGTAGAACAGTGATTCTTGTCATTGTGTACAATTTCGATAGCAGTTTTAAATTTATTTACTAGATAATAGTGGTAGGAGTGAACCAGAGTGAGTGAACCGAGTCTGTAACACTAAAAAGTGTTGAGGATGCAGTTGCCAATAAAATGCAGTGGATAAGCACCATAAAATAACTAAAAGGAACTGAATAAGCGTGTAGCAGAGAGTCTCTGCCAGAGAATATATCTCTGTTCATGCCCGGTGTTTCGATGCCATAACTTTGACTCAACTATAGTGCTGCACCGAGCGGACCAGAACCAAATTTATTCCTCGTTAGCATAGACGAGAACCCACTAACTTACAGGGTATTCGATATTAGCACCGACGATATTATCTCGTCGGTGCTGTCAGTCTTAGGTGGAAACTGAAACCACCGACGAGTAATAGTATCTCGTCGGTGCTGAAACTGGTAGAACTTGTAGCGATGTTGGTATTTCAGATCAGTGTTAATTCCACGTGTGCCCACTTTTGGCGCCTCTGAATAACACAGGGGCTAGGCTGGCAGTCTTCTGACTCTACGGATTTTCTACCATTGCCAGGTTTGGCTGGATTGCAGTGATTTATATGGAGAAAAAAGAAAAATGATCACAGAAAATGCCAAATGTTGCTAAGGTGCTTATTGTTCCTATTATAACTATATATAAAAAGCATATATTTTTATATATAAACAATGATCACTTTGTAATATAAAATTATTAAAATCATTACAGGTCAAGAATAAAGCACCTGCTGAAATACAAATTACAGCTAAGCAGCTTCTAAGGGAGGTGAAAGAGAGGGATCGAGATTTTACCTCCGGTAAAAACACCTGAAGATTATGTATGTTTAAATTTTAGATCTATATATGAGCAAGCGTTAGATGTTGATCATAGAAATATTACATTATTGTTAAAGTATACACACATGGAAATGCGAAACCATCAAGTAAATCGTACTAAATAGAAATTTATGGGACCGTACTGTTACCATATTGCCCAGAACTAATCAATTTTGGTATAAATATACATACATGGAAGAGATGTTAGAAAATATTGCAGGTAAAATTTTATTGTATTTCATACTGTAAAATGGCATAGTAACAAGACATTTATTAAAAACATGATTTATTTAGGAGAACGTCAAGTATTCGAAAGATGAATGGAGTGGGAGCCTGATGAGCAAGCTTGGCAAACCTACATTAAATTTGAATTGAGGTACAAGGAAATACAAAGAGCTATTTAGATAAATTTATGAACGATTTGTGATGGTTCATCCTGATGGTAAACATTGGATAAAGTATGCACAGTTTGAGGAATCTCATAGATTTATAAATGGAGCACGCAATGTATATGAGAGAGCTATTAATTTTTTGGTGGCAAAATATTAGATGAAAAATTGTTTATTGCGTTTGTAAAGTTTGAAGAAGACCAAAGAGAAGTAAATATATATAAAATAAAATGATTCTATCCCAAGTTAAAATAAACTATTGTATATTGTATTCTAACCATATTTTTTTACAGCATGATCGAGCCAGAGTAATTTACAAATACGCATTAGATCATATTCCAAAAGAAAAGGCACAAGAAATTTATAAAGCAAGGTACTTTTTCTTTTATCATAACAAAATTTTAAAAGTAAGTTTCAAGACATGTATGACTGTATGAATTCGCTATTGATAGGCATCAAGGACGTAATAGTAAGCAAAAGAAAATATCAATATGAGCAAGAAGTAAAAGAAAATTCTTCTAATTATGATGCTTGGTTTGACTATTTGAGATTAGTGGAATCTGAAGGAAATGTAGATGTTATTAGAGAAACTTATGAACGTGCTACAGCTAACGTGCCTCCATCTAAACCAACTAAAATAACATTTTTATGTGGTTTAACACTTTGTATATTCTATATTAGTACGGATAATATTACACACTAAAACAGTTTTGGAGAAGATACATTTACCTTTGGATAAATTATGCTCTTTTTGAGGAACTATACTAAAGATATGGAAAGATGCCGACAGATTTATAGGTAATTGATTTTTTTCTGAAAATTATGACCAAGTGATTTACATATTTGTGATTTTTTAGGGCATGCTTGGAATTGATTCCCCATAAACATTTCACATTTTCTAAAATTTGGCTGCTTTATGCATACTTCGAAATAAGACAAAAAATTTACCAGCAGCTAGGAGAACATTGGTACAGATTTACCTAAATATAATAATCTTTCATTGTACGCAATTAATCTAGCTTGTAAAGTATAAATGATTTTATCTAGAATTGTTTTAGGGTATGGCGTTAGATATTTGTCCTAGGGATAAATTGTAGAGTGGGTACATTGACCAGGAAATTCAATTGAGAGAATTTGATAGATGTAGAACTTTGTATCAAAAGTTCCTCGAATTTGGTCCAGCAAACTGCACTACATGGATGAAGGTACGTAAAACAGAACTATCTAGTATTTAATGTAATTTCTAAAATCATAAATTGTGTTTTAAATTTTATTTCAACAGTTTGCGGCATTGGAAACACTATTAGGTGATGTAGAGCGCGCACGAGCTATTTATGAATTAGCTATATCACAACCAAGGTAAAATGTTTAAAAATAACTAACCAGTGTTTCAGGTAAAGCTTTTGTTATACTTATGTATTTTTGTTTCTAATATGTAGATTGGACAAGCCAGAACTTTTATGGAAATCTTATATTGACTACGAAATAGCACAGGATGATACGGAAACTGCGAGACAATTATTTGAAAGATTACTAGAACGTACGCTTATTGTAAAAGTAATAACAGTTCCATATGGGCGCTCAATTTTTAATTGCATAATTGCGATATTTATCTTCTTTTCATTATGAAATGCATATAGGTCTGGATTGCATATGTCAAATTTGAATCTGCAAATTCGACAACAGAAGATGGTGTAGATAACGTTGTTTTGGCAAGAAGAATTTTTGAACGCGGAAATGACGCTCTTAGATCAAGCGGAGATAAAGAAAGCAGAGCACTACTATTAGAAGTTTCGAGAGATTTTGAAAATGGGAAAGGAGACAATGAAACTCGAACTAAAATTATGGAAAAAATGCCTTGAAGAATTAAACGTAGATGACGTATTGTGGGAGAAGACGGGGTAAATGAATTTTGTATCTTCGTAGTATACTTTTTAAATAAAAAATTGACGTCCTTTTCCATATTTAGAATGACAATGGTTGGGAAAAAATATTCGATTTTATTGTCCCAGAAGATGAGTCGCAAAGACCTGATCTTAAATTTCTTGCATCTGCCAAGGCCTGGATGAAGCAAAAATAACTCAGTGAAAAAGATAAAACTAATTCAGGCATCAGTATCTCCCAATTAGATAACAACAGTTAGAACCTAATTGTATTTTTTACTGTAAAAATTATATAATAGTGCTGTAAATAAATTTAATATTTTCCTTTTCTATTAATAAATAAACTCGCCTTGAACTTTAAAAAAAATTTATATTTAGAAAATTTTACAGTATAACCAGTATTTATGACACCATATTTGTTTTGTTATACATAATATTTGTACTTGGAACTTTTACATACCAATAAGGAAACAAATCGTATGTAATGAATTTTAAACGAAAATCAGTAAAGTAAAATATAAATGTTACAATGCAACCTTAATATGTTAATTCTCGAAGTTTTTTTCCATCACTGCAAACACTGCATAAGTGAAAAGTATATTTGTTTTTTGGCAGTTCGCGCTACATGTATTTTGTCACTACGATGAATACATTTATTAAAACGATTCAGCGTGAACATTGAACAAATTAATTTCTTTCAACAACTGTATAAGGAAGTAAAAAAATAAGTGCAAAATATACAAAAGAAATAAATATTTTTTATTGCAAAACGGAGATCTGATACAACAACTGAAACAGCTGTCTTTGAATATATGAATAGATCATGTTCTATTGTAAAAAAAAAGGTGTATTATTTCTTCAAACAATACCACTTTGTACTTGATAGAATATAGTGAACTGGGATATCAATTTCATAGTTATCCGTTCTCTTAATTTACCTGCTGTTTTTATATTTTATTTCATTGTTTTTGTAGAACTCTTCTTTTTTTCGTCACTTTCAAAACCAGAATCTAGATCATCGCTTAGACACTTTTTTAATGAGTAGCTTTTAGAAATTTGTTGCGCATCTGTTTGTTCTACTAACAATTTTCTAACACATCCTGTTAACTGTTCAAAAAAGTTTGGATAGCCTACATATCCAGGAAATACGTTTACATCTATAATTGCGTATCTTCCAGTGTGATTTTCAATAACAACATCAACACCGATCAAAAGGAGTCCAAAGAGTTCTGTAACTTTTTTTACAATTTTCTCTAACATTTCCTGTTTTGGTTTTACTGTTAATGGAATGTTTTCTTCTGATAAGATTGACCATTTGGATTGAGAACCACTCTTAAATATATTAAGCGAGTTGAAAAATATAGTATCTAAAGAAGTACAGTCCTCTTCGTAGAAATTCTTGAAACTGGGTCTCTCGTCTACATGAAAATGTTCATGGACTATGTATATTTTGTAAACAATTGCATTGTGGTTGATAAACTCTTGTGCCACGCAAGGTGGTTGACAATTGTTCAAACCTTCCTCATTGAAAATTACCATCATCTGAAAATTGAAGTTGAAATTGAAATTGAAATTGATATGCATTCAGCATTACATGTGTCGTTTTTGATAAAGAATAATATGCTCACTTTATGCGCATCGCTAGAACCCTGAGCGATAAGTGTTTTGCAGATTACTGGGAACTTAATATTTGCCTTTTTTAACAGTGATATATTTTCAACAGTATCTTTGCTTTTAATTTCTACGAACTTTGGAGTAAATACATCTAAAAAATAAAAGCACAAAATTAATTGGGTTCACAATTTAGTATTCAATTAATGAACTTCTTGACAACTAGTTAAGAAACATATTGTTCAATTTACCATTAAATTGTACATGTTCTTGTATGAGTTCATAGTATTTATAACGATTTATTAAAATCTTAATATTGTCCAAAGGATCAATAACTATTATTTTAGGGTGTCGACAGAAATATTCTTCAATTTTTGAAATAAGAGCTTTGGCCTGCAACAAAAATAAATGGTTATACAAGTTCCAATTAGAAATTCAAAGAATTTTATCATACATTTTGATCACCAT
This sequence comes from Lasioglossum lativentre, assembly GCA_916610255.1. Classification (NCBI taxonomy): domain Eukaryota; kingdom Metazoa; phylum Arthropoda; class Insecta; order Hymenoptera; family Halictidae; genus Lasioglossum; species Lasioglossum lativentre. Next base: position 8,485,670 of record OU744363.1, on the reverse strand, counting down.
TTTCTGCATGCGCTAGTTTATGTGTCAATTTATGTATAAAAACATGAAATGGTCCCTGAGATTCAAGATCAGAATTTATGTCAATCTGAAAGCAATACATTAGTTCAAGAATATATTGTTAGTTGTAATGCAAATATTTTGTCTTGACGAAGCTGACGAGTTGTGTATGAAGTTACAATCATTTGATAGTAATACAATACAGATAAAATTTATTTACCATTTTTAATTGAAACCCTTCGGCTTCACATAGATTGTAAAAATGATTCCAATTGAACTTCTGTCGCTTTTTCTCGGATATCCAATAACCGATGACATATTTCTCGCACATTTTCTTTTCCATTTACTGTTCCGTTACGACGAATAAAGTATTTATCCATTAAAGAGGATACGATACATTATTTTAACAGTCACCTTACGTGAACTATATTAATTCAGTTTTCTACAAGACTCTTCCTTTAATAAGTGATCTCATATTTTCGTCGAATTGTGAGGTTATGTTTGTGACATTTAAAAAAAAATCATCTGTCACGGTACTATTACGTTCTTCCACACTCTTAACTATTTCACGTTCCCTATTTATAGAATGTTCATTCTTCTACATTTAAACTCGAAGCACAAACACTAAATATTCGTACGATTTTCGTCCATATACATCCGAGAAACGATCATAGGTTAGCAAGATAACAGTGATGGCCACAATCTATAGAGTTATTATTTTTCTTCAATCATACATACTTTCATCGTTTGCCGGCATACGATACAAACACTTTAATAACAAATTCTTTTACAATGTATCGGTGTATTTATTAATCATCTTCTCCTGTTTATGTGGAAGCACGAGTAATCTGGAATACGTCACCGTCATTGCATCTCCAAGTGCAATACATACGTATTTAGACAGGCGTAATAGGTAAGTAATTGCAGCATACTCGTCTACGCACTTTTCGTCAAAGCAGCAACTTTAAATTTCCCCCATACTCTGTACCAACGACTAAAAATATAAAAATGTACTAAGCATATGAACACAGTATCTATATAATTTACAATTATTTTCGATAGACAAAAATTAAATAGAAATTTCTAACAATTTTATCGTATCTTCATTAAGTTTTTACTTTGTTACGTTTAACAAATCTGATCTGTAAATACGTATTTTTGGAATTCCAAGTCTGTTATTTTAAATTCAACGTTTTCTAACAATGTTATAATTAAAAGAATCACTGCTGAAGAACTTATGCATGTATACTTACTTTTGAGGACTCGCTCCACAAAGTCAACGTCTCTTTTGTGACGAAAACTGTAATGATATTGTCTTGTTCGTCGGTATTTAACATTTTAATTTCACCCAAAGAACAGGAACCGGAACTCGGCCCGAACAATTCGCCCTCAGAGCGGGAAGTGTCCAAAGATATTGTTTCAATCTGATATCATGAAACGTGTTTACCATAAAGAATTTTTTACATGTAACCCATTATGAAAAAAATATCTTACCTTCGTTGAGACTGTTGCAGGCATATCTTCGGATGTCCTAAAATAAATAAACCCGGCAAATTATGGAATGAATATATAAGAAAGAAATATCAATCATAGTTTGATATAAAATTACATTAACATATGATTAAATCTAAAATACTGCTTTTCATTCGATTGTACTTAGATTCGTAAAGTTTAAACAGTATTATTTTGAATACTTCCTTTGAACATTTTTTAATTTGATTTCTAATGCTACATGTAGTAAACTTAATGTACTCTCAAGTATTAATTGTTGTATTTAACGCATTAATTTACTGGTTTAATTAATAAAGCAACCTGGTATGAATAAATATAAAGATAACGAAAAGAGAATCATTTCTGCACCTAATATCCTGCTGGACCAGAGTCGAATAATTCGTGGCGTCTGTGGAATGTAAGAGTTGTTCACGCATCTCGTCGTACAAGTGTGACAGAATCTTTTCTTTTTGAATCATGTGACAGTGTGAACGTTTTTCGTTATTTACTTCCGTAAATTGATCGCTATCCTTTATCTCGCCGGTTGACTCCTGCATGTTTAATACTTTCGGTTCGTTTCTCGAAGAGGAATCAAGAGATACGCAACCGCGCAAAGAATCGGAGGATAATGTCCTTCGAACATTGTCATTATATTCTACTGAATTTTTCGATTTAGCCTGGTCCAAACACGACTCGATTTCCTCAATTTCAACTATGGGATTCGGTTTACTCGAAGAATTATGATCGTTCGAAGAATCGTTTGGCCTCGTACTTCCGATTCCTTCACTTTTCGCTGATGAATTATTCATTGATGAATTATAAATATTTTCATCAGTCTTCACTGTTCTCTTATCGACAATGCTTGAAACGTTTCTCGAGGAAGCTAAACTTCCATTATTACTTCCTTTCTGCTCCAAATATTCGCAGTTTTTTACATCATTATTTTTCCCATTTCTGTTCGAAGTACCACTACTTCTCGTGCTTAAAAGTTCTCTCAACGATTCAACATTCGAATTAATTTTTCTCGGCTCGGCGCTCGAGATTTCTTGCTTCAAACATGATGCTGTTTGTTCAGAGTTTGAAGATCGACTCAAGGGCTTATCGATGAAGTCACTGTTAATATTTTCACAAGTGGATTTACCGTCAGCATTTTTCTCGGTAATCTTTTCATCGATTTTAATGATTTCCGTTGCATCAGATTGGAATCCCGTTCCCAAGCATTCTTTCTCGGATTCGTTATCAGTTTTCAAGCGCGCGGTTTCTATCTCGTGAATGTTCGATTCAACATTGTTCGCGGACACATTCTCCGTTATCTGTAACTCGAGATTCTGCGGAGAATTAGTCACACCGTTGTGAAAATGCTGCAGCAAGTTTTTCACCAATATTGGTATCATTTTGTCGACATTGAGCGAATTTTTTAATATTTCTTCGAAGCCCACTTTTGTTTCCGTTTGTTTCCCTTCGATGTCTCGCACGAACGCCATATTTGATCGGGGACTCGAAACTTTAACAACGTTATTATCCACGACTCTTGAAATCGTTTCTATTTTATTTTCATTAACGCTCTGCTCGTCCGTGCTCGAACACGAGGGGTTTACTGAGGAAGTGAAACTCGAGCTCTCATCTCTCGTCCGAAAAACGGTGACTTCTCGTGGACGAGACACTTTGAAAAAATTTGCACATGTTTCTTCGACATGCCTTAAAATTTTGTTGCTGTCACTTTCTGTTAATTTCGTTTCCACATTCGATAATATGTTTGAATCGGCGCCCGACCGTTTTGTAACTCTCGTTTCAACTCGTAACGGTGTTTTATCCGAGTTTCTCGGGAGGACACATTTATTTTCTGAATTGTTATCCAGCTTATCGCATTGCGTCGAGTTCGATTGCATAGATTTCGTGCTTTTAACTCGAGATTGGTGTGCTTCATTTATATGTTTGTTTTTTTCAGCTATGCGATCTCTAATCAAATCTTTGCCATTTGAGCCTGCGTTTCGTTTAGTTCGTACGTTATTACAAGAATTTTTCTTTGGCATCTCGACCGTTTTTCGGTTCAGTCGGGTCGATTTTGGAGACTCGTTGCTCTCCGAGATTTCGTCATGTTGCAAAAATTCTTCGAGTTCTGGCCGCGATAAATATATGTCGATTGTTCTTATCGATCGCGAAGCATCATCGATTGTTTTATTATAAGCAAGCAGTACATCGTCTAATTCGTTGATGGACGGATAATACAACTCATCGTCGTCATCATTTTCATGACCGGAACCTTCGCCGGAAGTATCTATTCTCGAGGATCCAAAAAGACTAGAATTTTCTACACTTTGTTCATTCTGATCACAATATTTGCGATGAAGACTTGCAAAACGTTGATCAATGATTTTACTATGTTTGTATTCACGATTCTCTACATCGCGATCTTTCTTTTTCTTCTTATCATGTACTGACAAAAGGTCCTGGCGCATTTCAATTTCTCTCAAATTCAAAGCATCTTCGAATCGATTAAAATTTTCAATCAAAATACTTTCTTCATCAGATTCGACAGATATTGATACTTTTGCATTTCGTTTTAAAATTGTACCCTTTTCTTTGCCATTTTTTTCTCCGGATGACGATATTTCAATGTTTTCTTGAACCACTTCGTTGAAACGCACTATCTTCTGGTCACTTTTGGCATTGGAAGTAGTTTCTCTTGTTCTATCATCTGTCTGTTGTTGAAATGCCTCAATTTCCACTTGGATTTCCCGATCTTGCGATTTTCCGTGGTCGAGACTATCAGCGACATCCTCTGGTGCTACCGATTTTTTATTTTCTTTACTCTCCCCGCTAATCCCTGCTGTTTCCTTCTCGTCCTGCTTCTCCTCGCCAGATGGTACCAAAATTCCCGCCGATGTTCCTCTCGAAACTGAACTGTGCGAGGACTCGGGGCTACTTTCAATTTCGTTCGTAGCTATTCCATTCTTCTTTCTCTGGGTTTCGCTAGATCTTTTGTTGCTCGTGACGTCTTTTGGTTCTTCGAATATTTTCACAAACTTCTCTTTGCGAACCTGACTTTTAGTTCCACGATCGTGAGAAACTATGTAAGTTCCAACGTTGACGTTCTCTTGGATGAAAGATGGATCGGGCGCTATATGAATGCTCTCCAAATTCTGAGCAGTCAAATGCCTGTCGATGTTCACCGGTGGACACGTTTGAACGGAAAAATTGATCATCTTCGCGTTTCTTTCGTTGTTTGGTATTTCATGGGGATCATCGGCCCTCCCTTTGTTTTGTGTATCCATGGTCGAAATTCCTAGATCCTGGATTCTAAACGGGCCGGTCCACGGGAATTCCTTGTAGCGTTCTTCGAATGTTTTGAATTTCGGTGCGGAGAAATCGATGATTCTCTTCGGTTTATCTGGAACCCTTCTTTCGTATGACATCCCTTCGTTCTTCGGACCCCTGTCATTTACACCGTTCGCCTCTTGAAATTTGTTAGCTACGCGTTCACGGATATATAATACTTGATCATTTTCGTCGTCTAAGGATATTTCATTCGAATACCTGCAAAGAATTGAACGTTATTCCTAGCTTGTTAAGTATCAGATAATGCAGTGTATGAAATGTTTGGTAATTGGATTATAGGTATTGGAAATTGGAACAAGAACTCACGCGTTCTCAGGCGTTGGCAAACCACTGCAATCAGCGGTCATTTTAATTGCTTTGATTTGGATCTGCGCATCTTTCACCATTCTCTGTACGTCTTCGAGTGCTGCCGATGTTTCCGGACTGAGAACCGGTGAAACCGGAAGTATCGCGGTGGATCTTTTAGTATCCAGCTGTAACAAAAAGGTTACAAATTCTCAGCGACAATCTTTATGTCCTTAAAAAATTATTCGCAGAATTAGAATTACAATGGACGTTTGTTTATCTGTATTTTGACCGCATTATGTTTCACAGATTTTTATTTATTCAAAATACATAAAATTTTCCAAATTATTGAGAATTAATGAATATTTTCTGAAAAATTATTTAATTATAAATTACCTGGTCATCGTTAACGGGAGTCGCAGGTGTGAATGGAACTTTTCTCGCGCTCCTAATCGCATTCGTCTTGGAAGTGGAAGTTTTCGATGTCACAAGTTTAACACGACTCCTGTCGGATTGAGTTTCATTTTTTGGATGCTGCGTCGGCTCACGAATTTTGCAATAACAATCGCACGTGGACTGAGAATGCATTTTCGATTGACAAGGCGCGGATGAAGGAATCACGAGTTCCTTTCGTAAGTCCAAGTAATCTAAACGGTCGTGGTAATTCCTGAAACATAAATTACAATTATTTATTACCAGATTAAAGATAACTTTTCGGCGTTCAGTAACCCTTTAATCATGTAATAAAACGCATTTTTTTCTGTTTTTTTTTCTAAGAGATGAAAATTGATGCGAGCATTCGTTGTCTAATTATATTATAGACAGATGTGGCGATAAAATGAAAAAGGAAAATTGAAAATGAAAGGGCGGAGACACGCGTACTGGTGAAGACAAGTTCACGAACCAATGACAATAGAGTTATGAGTTTCTTTCGAGGCGGGGTGGTTGCCCTCGGGTTTCCACCACCTCTTTCACGAGTAGAAAATCAACCCATCCCGTGCATTACGTTGTCAGCCATTCCACGTTCTATCATGGATACACCAAGGAAAATCTTTGCTATACATGTATAGTAAATATCGATCCTTAAAGGGAGCCGCTACTTTCTTCCTGTTCATCTATCTATTACATTCAAAAAATTACATAATCTTGATCTCAGCTACCATCCAGCACTTTCTGCTAGATGAAAAGGTGAAGAATCTTTTCATCGACTAATAAACCAATAATAACAGTATACGTATATAGGTATAAGTATTGTCTCCATTTTACTCCGGTTTTTCGCCAGTTAAGGAAACAAGTACCAAAATTAAGAAGAAAGAAAATTTTTATCGAATAAGAATTGGGCAAAGGTATAACAGGGTCATTTTATTTAATTCGGTAATCGGGTAACTTTCACCCTTATTTAAAATACAATTATTCAATTCAATATTTCATAGATTTCTGTATGAAATTCTTACATGGAATGTCGGCTATCGATGAAGCGTTGTGCATTTATCTATATCTTAATGGTCGTTGGCGTTAGGTGAATGTATCAAAGTTTATTAAAGATTAGTTTTTATGCAGAATTACCGTATATACTTTGTTGATTAAATTCTACACTCGAGTACTCTAATTCTCGAGTAGCATTTCGCACGTATAGTTTCGCATTTTTCTGATAAAGAGTTCACAGAGTTCAGGTTACTATCTACTACGGTACAAGATGGCGGAAGGGACTCCCACTATGTAAATTGTAGCGCGAAAATCGTGCACGATGACGTCGACGTGTCTTCAACGGGCTTCCTGCTTTAATGTCCCCGAGCTCCGTGATCAATAACAATACGTCAAAGGTACGTAATCCGTGGCGTCTTTTAAAGAGGATGGATCAGCGTACGTTCCATCGGTGTACCAATATATCACACACGGTGAGTCACCATTAAACACTTCAATCGGAACGCACTATATCAATCCGATTTTACCAAACCTTCCTCAAGTTTGCCAGATTTTTTAAGAATTCGCAAACTCTTGAATTGTCAAATATTTTGGAATCGTGCAATATAAACAGAAATTTAATGTTCAGATTTCTTTTTTAACTGTAAATCGAATTACTAATATTGAAAAATGTTTAGTTCGGAAGTATCATGCAGTGCATTCTTTCTGGAAGCACATAATACACGCGATGATACTCTTTCTCCAAAAGGTGTAAATGTTAAATTATCTGCAAAAAAAACTAGATGTGTTTAACAGGTCGTTAAACTAATGATTATTGCGATGGATCTTGACTTATAAGTTCCACAGTGCCACAAATCGTTAAGGCGACGTTCTCTTTAAGAGCCCTTAATGATCCTTTAACATTCTCTCCTCTCTTAATTACTCACTCCTCATTGAATGATAATAACAACAACCCTTTTAACGCACAAATTCCCTCTAACAAATAACGTAAAAGACATGGTTGTGATAGGTCAATGCTCAAAGAATGCGTTGCTACGAGACATACACCGAAATCATATATTCTCTTAATCAAACATTTAGATGCAATAACGAAATGCCGAGGTCACGGAGCAACATTAGTGAGCAACGTGTAAAGATTTCGAAAGGAAATTTAGAAGTAGATAGCCGCAAGTAAAAGTGGACTCCTGAGTCGCAGTCGTTTAAAAATTTAACAGCGAAACGTCGAACACTAATTAAGCGACTAAAGAAAGTCCAATAGCGAAAACGTGACAGGCGGAAAAATTCAGCTGCGATTCAAGCGAATGGTCGCGCCTCGCGTAGAATATTTCCGCGATGATTTCTTGGGAAATGACCCCCGCTGATGCCAGAATACGGCGATATCGGGCAGCCAGCATGCACGCACGTGCCATCGGAATCCTCGTCTCCTCGGATTAAGCACGTTTCCCCGTATACGGTGTCCATCCTCTTTAAAGCTCCGTTGCGCAGACAGCGGAGCGTGGTTGGCATTCGAGCCGTCTGGGAGAGACAGATCAATATGCCGGTTTTCCCGTTTTCCTCCTCGCCCCTTTCGGTTCCCTTTCGGCCCCCCCCCCCCCCACCGACGCCCCCGCCCGGACCGCCGAGCCGTACCTCTTTCTCTCTCTTTGGCCCACCTATCACACAACAGCTGAACATTGGCATTGATTTTCAAAGTTCAGGAAGTCTTCTGGAGTCGGGTGTTGTGACCAGACTACGTGTCGCGTGCACTTGCACACACACCCCGGCAGGCACGCACCGATGGATGAAAACGTAATTGTCTGGATGAACTCGCCGCGAAAAGTTAAGCAACAAAGTAACCATGCGGGGATGACGTAATGAATTTTCTTTTATCGCAGGAAATCGACGGATTTCAATTTAAGAAAAATGCAAGATATGCTTTTGCGTTCTACGAGCACGGAAGTATGCAAAATCAAATGTTTGTTGCGTGTAAATACGGGCAACCAATAATGTAACGGGGAAATTGTTTCGTTTCTCTTGGTGTGTGCGTGTGTGTGTGTGGCTGCATTTAGTTATTTCTAGACTCTCATCGCATTCTGAAATGATACATTTTTTTTGGTAATTCTTTGCTTAAATCAGAAAATTGTGATTCGACACACCCAGGCGGTCTAAAAGTTACATTAATTTACTGTACAATCGTAAACAACGTTTTCCTCGCTTCGTCTGATAATGCTTTGCAATTAATTTAGCTGCTGAATCAACTAGCTAAAATGCTTATGAAATCGTAGTATATTTTTTTAAAAAAGACACGACGAAGTGTTAACATAATAATTGCTGCATCTAAAAAATGTATGATCGTTATTTTCCTCATTGTACCTACATTGGGTAAGATTAAAATCAAGGATAACAATTGCAACCTTTATTCTGACGACACATGTTATGAATTGTTATGGATTTCTCACGTGCATTGGGTATGCTAGAAGATTCATCGGTTTCAGGAAAGCTAGAATGCCGGAAGTTCTCTCGGTGTCATTGACATTGTCCTTCGGGTCTGGTATTGATCGGTGAATTTAGCGGGAAGTTGAAAATTTAGGACAGACGACGGTGACGTACTATACATATACACCCCTGAGGATCGTATCTACGGCTATTTGGTAAACTAATTGAATAAATGATGTGCATGTACAATGGAATTTAACGTATACTGAAAAATAGATTTTGCTTTGTACGAAACGATTTTCAATTCCACTTTTATCTTTAACTACAGTTATTTATCTGTTTGTTTAGCAGTGGAAATTTCATTTTCTACTTATCAATGACGAATTCATAGATTACTGAGAATATACTAACTCACGCAGTATGCGTCCTCTGTGTTAACTTTGCAGGCAGCAATAGTTCTCGTGACAGCACGGTCGAACAAAGTGGTGCACGTAAAATGATAAAGCACAAACCATTAAATTCCTCGTAGTATAAAATAAATAACAAACGAACTCACGACTTAAAAGTTCCAGGAAATAAATGCGTGGAACTTTTAATAGTCTAACGAAATTTGAACTAAATGCAGAGAAAAACAAATCTGACTAAATCTCGTGATTGTAAAAATCAAATTAAAAAGTATAACATATATTTTCGTGGCTGCACTGGAAACCTGTGAAACCAGAAGCACTTACGACATTTCAAATGATGTACCTGAAAACACGGAAGAATATCGGAACGGGGGTAGAAAAACGCACAATTGTTACACATCAACACATATATTTTTGCTTTTGCATGTTGCATACATACGATAAACAGTACAGTGTTACGCGTTCCTCGAGGTATGGTATACTAGAAAATTTCATTATCCACTACTACAATTGCTATTCGACGTTATTTTGTCTCGTACTTCCGCTTTTCTTTCGTGTGTAGTCTGCGTGGCTATATGAGAGTCTATACAAAAAAGAAAGAAAGACAGAAAGAAAGAAACAACAAACAAACGGAACGAACGACATGAGTGATGCGTGTTTGTAAAACGACTGGCTTCGCAAACAGATCCTGTCTCGTTCGGTACAATGTTTATTGTGCGCTCCAAGCGCTTCATCCGAAAGAACGTGTGTGTCGTATTGATAGTTCATCGAAAATGGCTTGGTCGTCGACAATGAAATCGAATGCAAGCTACAGAATGCAACGGGGGTCGAGGGAGGCGGCGGCGGTTGCCAGAGGCCCGGGGGTTCGTTCTCAAACCGGATGTCGTGACTCTTTCCTCCCGTGGCATTCTCCCCGATTTCGCCATCTGGCCGACCGACTCGACGCGACGCACAGTGTTCGGTCGCTTATGGGAGGCGGCAGAAAATGTCTGAACTAATCCGTTTTCGACCTAAAACCCTCCCAATGCTTTTTCTAAAGAGGAAGTGAAGATACGTCGATTAAGTAAAAAAAGAAAATACAATATCGCAAAAATTGAAGTGAGCTCCACTTTTTTTTATTAAACAAAAACCTTTCTGATAATTTCTTTTATCGTAATTTATTATCGTATAATTTACTGACGATAGTTGCTGAGCGCCTCGCGAGTTTCGATTCGGGCAAAGTTGAGCAAATTGCTATTTAAAGTACAAAGTATTCGAGATGTAATTTGCAAAAAATCAGAGACGTACTCTTTTTTTTTTTTTTTAAAGAGGCCTTATAAGACCTGAACATAACTTGTCAAGAAATCAAATTAATCGTATAAATATTTAGCAAATAGCACGTATGTTTCAGAAAATGTATCGAGTTTTATATTCGATTCTAAGCGTTCTGTTTTAACAATAAATTCATACATTTAGTAAAAATTATGAGTACTATTATTACAAGCTATATTATATTATGTACCGATGTTTTACGAGAAAAATTTCTTTCGATTTTATATTTCGAAGATTGGACGTTTTAGCATTGTCTCGAACACTGTGCGACGATCCAAAAATTTGTTCGGTAGTTTATTCGCTGCCGCTGATCGAAAAAGAGCATACACGCTGCCTTGGAGGGGAAACGGTGTATATCAACGCGCGTACGTGTCCAGAACCAATTCTCTCGTCATCCGCAAAACATCGTCCAAAAATAGTTTCGGGAAATTGAGCAAGCGTCAAAACGCGATCCGATCTCGCGAGCAACGCGCATACGGCGAATACACGGAACGGATGTATGAACGAAACTGGGTAACGATCGGCACTCAGACGACGAATTCGACGACCAAATATATATCGGAACGTGAACGCCAACGGGCAGAAGGGACCAAGTTCCCTGTCCACCCCGTTGGAATCGGGAACCGTGTCTCGAAAAGTACAAAAACCAGAGAAAAAAGACAATAGCGATACGGTTCCACGGATCCAGTGTGTGACAAACAAAGAGGTCGTATCTGCGTGAGAAAGTCTCGACTTATTAAAGTTGCTTTGTTTCCTCTCTTCTTTGACATCGTCTTTTATCTACGAAATATGATTTTTTTTTTCTTGCACAGGGGCGATTAATCCCTAAACGAGTGCCGTAATCAACTTTGACATCGAAGGTAGGAACTACCTGCCTCGGACTAAAAAATATCACGTACAGCCTCTGTAAAGTATTGCTACGATCAATTGTGCTCCGTTTTCATCATCGGTCTCTCCTCTCTGTTCTCCATTCTCACCGCCTTCTCTGTCGTCGCATTTTCACGGTTTTTCTCGCATTCGCGCACTCTCTCAGTCTCTCTCTCCCATGTTTCTCAAACAATTGTCCACGATATTTCGATACATAAGTGTTGCTTACGCTACGCAGATAGCCTCTACGAGTGTTGTTTCTCCGCGAAACAACGTTAAAAATCAAACAGCGCCGCGGTTCACGATCAAACCGATCCCAAGTTCCGCGACAAAATGGCGGCGGATCAAACATTCGGCGGCGCGCTAACATCGCGACCGCTTTTTAAAGAGGTCTACACAGCTAGCACGTGATCGTCTCGCGAACATTTCCCTTCTTTTTTTTCCTCTCTTTCGTTTCAATCGCCGCTTCTCTCCATCATTGTGCCGATCCGTTTTGTACAAATATATATTTATTTACAAAAAAAGAACCGCAAGCGTGCGAGACCATCCTCGCCTCCCGTGTTTGCAACGAGAGGGGGCTCCTCGAACGCGAGCGAGAACGTGTCGTCTGCATTTTTCATATTCTTCTTTCCCCTTCTCTTCGTCAATTCATCCTTTTTTATTTCTTCTTCGTTTTAACGTTTTTTTTTCATTTTAGACATAGCGAGTGTATGGTTCCTATTTGACGGGCGTACTTTTTTTTCATCGGCAAAATGAAAAACCAAAAGGCCCTCACACTTAAAGTCTAGCGATTAACTAAAGGCGAAAGTGGACGTTACAACGATTGGATATATCAATCCGCTTATTTTTTCTTTATTTAGTTTTCTTGTTTTCCTCCTTTAAGCATGACTGGATAAGAAACGATGCTCGCCCTGCCTCCCTAACCCCGATGTTTCCTCGAATACCGGACGAGTCTCGCGAGAATGCGTTACGAAAAACGGCGTGTACAAAGAATTCTCGAGAGGAAACGATCGAAAATGAAACAGACAGTGATATATGCGTTCGTGCGTCTTGCGCGACGCCAGAAGAAAAATGTCGAATCGATGCGAATAAACGATCTAGACGTACGGTTCCCTTTTTCGAGTCTCAAATTGTTCGATTAAAAACGAGAGGAACGAAAATAAAAACAAAACAGTAAGAGAAAAAAAATAATTTAAGTCGATAGAGAACACGCAAAAACGAAAGTAAGTTTCTTTTGTACATTTAAAAATGGTTACTCCTTTAGTCATAAGTTTTATTAATAATGTGGTATGTACACATATACACAATGTACAGAAAAAACCCGTACGCTGGGTCTAAATATGTCCGCCATGTTTCCTTTCTTTGTATGATACAACACGAGGGTAACAGTAGAAAGAGTATACAAATAAAAGATTAGAAAAGGACTGAACCGTCGGAATCTCACCGTTCGGTTCAAACCACCGAAGGGACGCGCGTTCGGCTTTCGTTAATCCGCGATATCCACGCAATACAACGTGGGTAAAAATAAAGTACAATACACAACCGTACAATTCTTACAGTATCGTGTCACGTATTATACGTGTGTAAGCGTTTGTATGTTGCGAGTGAGGGTGTGTATATGTGTGTAAATGTTTATGTATACATATGTATTATGTATTGCAGTTGCTCAGTGTTCCGCAGTCTCCATTGGTGGTACATTGTACTCGAAAAAGGAAAAAGAAAAAGACGCGAGAGCGCTCGCGATACAACAAACAATAAAGGCTGCTACCGAGCCTAAGTACAAACCCAAACCGGACACAAATCTTTCTCTCTCACACACTCTCTCTCTCTCTCTCTCTTTCTTCGTAACGTTCCTTTACATTATTCGTACAGAACCGACCACAAAAAATAACGTGTTTCTTCGTTTGAATCCTTGCGCGTTAACCGTTCTATGATAATCATCCCGTATATACAACGCCTGCGTGTATCTGTGTGTATGTGATGTGTGTCTCTGTATATGCAAGACCGACGCCAGAATGCAAAAATTGCCAAAGACTTCTTCTCATGGCCATTCAAAAAACGATTGATCGAAAAACATGATCCGATCCCGAAACATTATCGTTGCCTCCGTGAACGGACCAACCACCCAGCGATCGTGCAATCTCAACGACGATCGCTGGAAACGAAAATCGTCCACTTTCCCCGACAACGTCAAACAACGCTCGTGAAAATCCAATTTAACACCGACAACGTCTTTGGCTCGAGTCGAGACACGTTGACCGACATACCGGCCAACATACGGTCATCACCATTACCAAAATGTAGAATTTCAGTGGACCTTCACGGTTCCACCATGATATTTTACCCTCCTGACGAGGGTGCAAAATTTGAGCCCCGATTAAACATTTTACGAGAATCCCTTAAGTTTCTCTCTCCTTCTTCACCTTCAGGCCGGAGCCTGTGGTGTCGTCGCCCAAGATGGTGGCGATCTCGCCTTGCATGAATGCCCATGGCACTTGGCTGTTCGCCAGTGGACACTTTTCTCCGCTCGGGCAGTAAACCTGAAACGAACGGAATCGGAGCCGGTGAAATTAAGAGTTGTTAAAAAAAGAAGCCGGTTTAACGGTTGATTCAGGTTTTTATACGACAGGAAATTGGAATGTTAAGGACTGCGAGGTGCCGGGATATAGAAAACGACGCGAAACCAACCTCTGAACCAGCACCCTGGCGCTTTATGCTCTCCCGGCTGCACGGGAAGCAGAATTTGTGGTGCGGCACACTGGGGCACTGAACGAAGTGAGTGTCTTCCAGGCGTTCCTGGCACAGAGTGCATTTCAGAATCGGTGCGGACACTTGTTCCGTTCCAGCAACCTGGGCGACAGCACCTTCCGACGATGTCGTCACGGTCGTCGACGACACGTGCCTTGAACAACTGGGCCTTCTACCTGACGCACCTGAAAACCGACAACGGAACGTTTCTAACATCGAACATATTGAAATCGTCCAGGAATGTTCTAAAACACAATCATCTAAACACGGTAGCGAACAATTTTTCTTTTGACCAAGCGTATTTACCTGAACCGTTCGGGCTGTGTTGCGAACCTCTAGAGGCACTGCGTTGTTGAGCATTCGTAGCCGTTGTTGGCGGGCTTCTGCTTGTCGGGCTTGGATTGTTCGGTGGTTGTGGCACTGACTCCGGTGACGCTAGATTGTCAGCGACGGACATGAGCGCGGCCATCGGTGATGGGCCATTCGTCGAACCCTGAGGGATAAAATTACGTTCAATCTCCATGTCAGTTACAACCTTCTATAAATAAAACAGCCTTGCACGACGATCGCAAATCTTTTTAAAGACCATTGTAATTGCAGATGCGTTCAGAGGCATTGACATATGAACTTAATTACCTGGTGGTGATTTGATTGTGGATTATCATTGGAGCCTTCCTGGGCAGGTGGCGGCGGAGGCGGTGGGCTCGTTCGCGGACGAAGAGGGGAGCCTCCACCGTTCGCGGCCACATTTGCTGGCGCCAGTGGGATCGAGGGGCCGACATATGCTCCTGAAATTCAATAAATTCAATGAATCGTTCTAAAAAAAAAAAAATACAAAGAAAACAAAAACAAACGTTATCTGCTGTGTAACGTGATCGAGCGATTGGTCATGGCTTCACGCCATCTTCGAGAACGATCCAAGCATTTTCTATATGTGCAATTTTTAACAAGGGAATGATTCAATTGGGAAGACAAAAATAGATATTCCTTGCCTTCTTCGGACGGAGAGAACGTGTCGCGATTATATATCGCGACGAAACCGACGGACTTTTTTCTCATTATCTACGCGTATCGCCACGTTGCATCGGTACCGGGACCTGGTTTCCTCCGGGCTAAACTCCGCGAGGCAGGCTCGACCGACTTCCTCGAACGTCGCGCGTTGAATTATCAGCTGTCCGTTAAGTCGCGCGAATTCCAATATTACCTGGAGGATTTATATTCCGCTGGAAGCACGTCGTGATCGAGGGAACACGACGTGCCTTCGATATCGACTCCCGCCATAGGACACGAGTGTGTGCGCGCGCGTGTCTCTGCGTGGGTACGGAATGCTTTTCGTGACTTATTTACTTTTCACGACCACGATCCGTCGCCGATACACACCGCAGAATGTAGAGTATCCTGGTAGGATCCGAGTAAATACTACAGGACGTTACGAGCTTACGCATTTTGATATTGTTTACGAAGGCGTTCCCCTGTATCTTGGGACACTCCGCCCGACAAAATTATTAACACGCAGCACACGCGCAAATTGAAATACATTGCATAAATCCATTTGCATGACACCACGGTGTGCCATGTTTATATTGATACTGTAAGACACTGCGTAACTGCGTATGATAATGCAACCTGCAGTGGCATATGCCGCTGTTCGAAATCATATGCTATCGTCGAACTACAGATAATATGATAATTAATTGGCTCTCGTATGCTATATCTTTTGTGATCGTTATTTCATAGCATCATTGGCTAGCATAATGTGTCGTATGATACTATAAAGTACCTCTTACAATCGTACCATGGATATAATATAGTGTCGTATACTATCGTACAATATCACTGACTACGATAATGTGTCTTTTGCTTATCATATCATATCATCAATATAACATGGCATCGTTTTCAGTGTATGGATGGAAATAGATAGAATTAGAAATTATAAATTGTTTGGAAACTATTATAATTGTACTTTATATCGTGCAAACCTAACAAAATAATATGCAGGATCGTATGTCTAATATTTCATGAAAACGAGTCCGCCGACTCCGTTCAAAGCGTGTTCCTCCTTCGCCGAATCGATCATACATTAAGAAAGGTCAACAAACAAGCGGGAACACGCTTGTGTTTTCTCGAATTTACTGAACTCTTATGTCAACATTCATGAGGAAAAAAATGTTTGTCCTAGGCCCCGTGTAACGCGTATTTTGTTCGTCAACCATTTTGAACGTTTCTAATAGCGAGCGTGCCATCAGAACCCATCGTATTTTCTCTCCGCGAGAGAAGAAACCCGACGAGTTTATACATAAATGGTTGTACTATAATAAATCACGTTCATTCACATCGTACAATCAATGAGCAGCCACTTTCTAATTCTCAAGAAAGCTAGCGATTTAGAAAAATTCTACAAGGCTTCTGTGAACCGGTCCCGTTCGTTCAACAGAAATTTCCGATGGCTTCCGTTTGTCACGCGTCAGCCGATGATATTATCCATTCAGCTTTATCGATCCTACGCAACGGAATTTACTGACAACGTGCTATTTCTTTCTCGGTTATCGTCTCGTTATTTTTCCCCTGCGGTGTTTACACGGTTCCGAACCTCCTTACGGAGAAACGCATTCCCCTGGCCGCAAGATAAGCACGAATCGATATTAAAAGCCACGATTTCGTCACGTTCCGGCACAGACAGGGCCGTGACACGCGATATCTCGTATCCAGCTATTCCAGTACAACGCAGCATCCGCGCGCACGTACTCTTACCCCCGCCGTACGACTTGCTCGAAGTTTCCCGACCACAGTGTAATCTTCGATAAAATATTATTTCAAATAGTGAATAACCTGTCTTGCTTTCGATTCTTCTCGAGAATAGAATGATTATTTTTTCATTCGAGGAATGTTGAAAATAGAGAGTAAAGCTTGTACGCCACTATAATGGCACGTTTGTTTAGCTGAAACTATGAATCGTGTAAATATAACCGAGCGTTACTGTAACTGTTCAAATATTTACTCATATTATTATTATTATGTATTCAAATTTTTCATTTTCACGCAACTGCGATTAAACTTGTAGCGAAAAGCATCAAACACCGATTTCGGTGTCTAATGTTGTTTTTGCGAACTCTGCGTTTGGTCTCGCCATAGCCGAGTGGTTAAAGATAAATATTCGGCGATATAGTATAGCTTCTTTTCTAAATTAAACTGTTATTACCAGGAAATATTTTAAATATTTTAAAGCATTTCGATTTATATTTCACGCAACCCAAATAGAATTATTTCATACGCCAAAATCTTATTGTCGATTTAAATTGCAGAGGACCGAATATCGTAAGTAAATGATATTGGAAATATTTTTTCTCGAAATGTTGTTACCTGCATCTGTTAAAGACGTAGGTAGGGGGGCGTGCGTGCGTGTGGTTTGTCATCGAGAAGACTTGTGACCGGTACTTTTCCGTGACGCGACTTTGATACAGCGAGGACCGGCTGCCGCGTCCCTCTATACTCTATATCTATCTCGAATCATGCGAAGATACGTAGCGGCCGGAGGAAGCGAAGGAAAAATGGTGGACGCGCGGGTCCGGACGAGCAGTCGGCAGAGCGCGAGCACGCATGCGCGGTTTTATAACAGACATCATCGCATCGCACACGTAGGCGGCCGGCTTAGTCACACTGTGCGCTTTGTATATCACTGCTAACCGGTCATCTACATACAGGGTGTTCAACTATACACAGCAAATATTGCGAGGGACCATTCTACGACAACAAATAAAACGGAAACTGATATAGTGGTGCACGGTTAAATTTACATCAGTTTAGCAGTCGGCAGTTACATTCTCGCAAGCGGGACATCTTTTTTTGTATTAATTCTTTATTCTTGTCTGCTGAAGTAACTTTGTCGACTGTTGTAAATTTAATCGTGCACCACTGTAATATCAATATTGCGTTAGATACGTTTCCAAACAATTTACAACTAAAGATTTCGGTTATCCGTCAATAATGAACTTTTTATTATATTTTCGCCACACGTGATTGGTGTGTTATATTTTTGCTTGCTGAGACACCATGTACCGGCCTTGTTTCGACAGTGTGAGCCCTACCCCGTCGTTCATGCCGCAGACAACACGCGCTCACGGCTGACGCTTCCTCTCTATACAACGGTCCCGAAAAATCTATTCTTAGGCGACGCATAGGAATCCCAAGATGACCTTGGGGAATTGTTAATGAAACGAGGAAACAACAACGGTCCGAGTCGTAAAACGACGTGACGGGTGCCCCATTCGGAATTTATCAAGACGGAAATCACTGAGGAACACCAAGGTCGCATCATGGCGGACGTGGACCGTGAACACGTTCCTGTAGGTCCTACCCTTTCAATAGGGTAAATGTGCCTTTGTTCGATTTCTACCCGGTAGTCAGCCTTCCTGAGAATAAATTCCTTAAAAATCAGAGATATTTACTAACAAACTCTCATAAATTTGAACGAGTACAATGATCAGTCTATTACTCGCTTCCAGTGTATAGCTTCGTGTCCTCGTATAAAAAGTTTGAGATGTTTGAGATGTTAGTGATGTTACTAAAAAGTGCCACTGTAATTCTCTGGATATATTTAAAACGAGATGATGTCGAATGAATTGAATAATTTCTTTGGATTTAGTAGAAAGAACTTTGCGAACACTCGGTATATAGTGAGACACGAGGAGACACGCACCAGCAGCGGCGGGATGAACGCGATAATCGTTCAGTGACGTAGCACGAAACCTATGTATGTATACGTGGTGCCTCTGTATCTGTACGCGATCGATGGAGTGTTGTCGAGGAACTCGCGCAGCGTGGCGATCATTTCGAAACAAAATAGACTTCGCTCTTGTTACTACCGTTGACAGCCGTCGTTTCTCACCAGTCTCCCAACACGCACACACGCATCGTATATATGTGTCGAACCAATCAATCGGAGGTAAAACAATACGTATTTTCGTCGCATAATTGCTCTAGATTCTCGTCATTCCGAGAGTCCGGTGACCGCGTACAACATTGAAGGGACATTCGGTAACATTAAAAAATAAATAAAAACAAAGAATATAAGTATAAAAGGGAAATAAATGAACAGAAATGAATCGCACGAAACTGAAGTACGGGTATGTGTAGAGGATCTCGTTCGATTCATTCCTGTATCAGATTAATCTAGAAAATTGGCGCTTCGCGAGCCATTTATGCAGTTACTCTACATTAGCGGGAATGAGAGTGCTTCACGTTAACTCCCTTCACAGAGGCACACCGAGTGACAGAAACGTGTAATGTGGACAGATAACGCGAAATGAGCAATAAATACAAGTAGCCGGTTGGGGAAATATCGTGTGCACGCAGTCAGATGATTGTACGTAAAATTACACGTATCAGACCACAGCGTTCACGCGATAAAGGTACGAGGACAACGTTCATGTTTGTTACGATTGCTCATGACACCGTATTTACTGATACGCGTAACGTGTAATAGGTACAATTACGAAATTATCGCACAATAACTTTGTCGCTACATAATCGTACAGATTTCTGAACGAATTTGTAGTCTTTACAATTGATCGAGAAAACGTGGGAACTGTCTATGGGGGAGAAAATTACGGTAAAACTTTCAGAAACTTTCAGTCATATCTTACATTTATTTCCGGACCCTAATATCTTTGCCAGCGGTAATGCTATTTTTATCAGAACACGCATACGTAGATGCGAATTCTATCTTTCAAGCGGAAACACCATCTACAAGGATAAAAAAGATAAAAATATGAACAACTAGTTTTTTTAATTATTGTACCGGAATACAGTTTTCCGAGTTAGCATGTATTAACGATAGACTAACCACTCTGTAAGGCAACAAGTGAAATTCTTTATCGTGCAGACAACGGACCGTGCATTCATTTTCTAAAATACCTGGCTTTGGCCACGTTTACTACGATGCTTATAGTCATTTAAACGGAGCTGTTTCAAAAAGCCGTTAGGTCTTTCGAATAAGATTTAACGACGTCCGATTCTTCACTAGATGATTTTGCAGGATAATAATAACTATTAATTACTCCTCCGACGTTCTAACTGCGAGATAGAAACGGTTTAAGGTCAGCTAACAGAAAAATACCTGGAGCGAGGTAAAGCAGATAGCTGTTCCGTTACTTCGCAGAAATATAATTTATCACAACCACGGCATCAAACCCACTGAACGTTTACAACTTGTTCTCGCTAATAAGGTATCCTTTCCTTTCTATGATTCTTTCACTTTTTATATTGTATTATTTTTACCTAATACACTACATCAGACACCATTATAATTCTTGTATTACCGTGAGCTGTAAATTATCGCACAAAATAAAACTTTGTGGGCAAAGACAGAAATCAAACAAAAATTCGTTCCATCTATTGACGATCACATCAAAACAAAATTGAATTAAATTGCTTTTTATAATTTATTATGATTTTCACAGTTAACCCTTTGCACTTGGAGCTATTTTAACCAAAAAAACGAAAGATTTTTCCATTCTATACAATTTTTTTTTCATTTTTTGCATATGAAATTGATATAATATCTCATGTAATATGTAAATGTCTAGTAGTTTATTAAATACAAACAAAAACAAGAGTCGCCATCCGAGTGCTAAGGGTTTAGAAAAGTATAAAAATAATTATAGTTCAACAACAACGCAAATTTAAAAAGTGAATAACAAATATATTACAAAAATTTTGTTAGATCACATGTCGAGTCAAATAATCGAGAAAAATAATCAAACGATTGTGTGCGTATACCAAGTTAATGGAACTGATCTAGCAATTCGATAACCGTAAACACGGACGTTAAGGTCGAATTAGAAAGTGGCCAGTGTCGAAATAACGGTCGATGACCAAGGTCACCCCGCCTGTACGTAGGTACGTACGGGTGGCAAACGCGAAGCGCGTTTCAAACTGCCTCTCGTCAATGAGAGCCTACTACGAAAAAAGAGTGCAAGAAAAAGGGGGCCACACTACAGTTACCTTCGCGATGCAGCAAAATATCGTGCCGCAGACACGAACCGGTTTTCACGAAAGTGCTGCACCGATACGATCGAATTAACAGTAGGAATGTATTATTATTATACGCAGGAATCAGAAATTCAAATTCCATTCTACGCTGTGTAGACATTCGAAAGTAATACGGTTCACGCGCGGCCCATAATGGGTAAACAGTCTCTTAGTCCACGAAACACAATACTCTGCGGAAGGGCATCGACTGGGGGGAGAAATATTATTGTCGACGGTGAACGTTCTGGAAACCGACCTAACCTAACCGGGCCCGTTAGGATTCGTTAATAAAAATTATACTCGCAAAATGATCTCTCGACGTAGAGATTCGTAATAAAGCAACAACGGTCTCATTCATTGTATCTAAATATACCGTGTGACGTCATCCGATTGAACGTCACAGCGCGGCAGCTCGTATCTTTTGGTCGTCCCATCACGTGCTCAACGTACGTCTCCTTTATACGCGTTTGGACGACTGCCGTTCTCGTCCAGAATGAAGGAACCGGCTTTGGGACAGAAGAGAGAGCTGGCCGTGCTAATGCGTTCGTCATAGCAAGAGAGAGAGAACGAAGATGCGATGTATCCTTTAACCGGAACGATTCTTCGTAGCTTAAAGCCTAAGAGCCCGCGTCTTTTAACGCACGCACGCGGCTCTTCTCTCCTGCCAGATGGCCACGCGGACTACTGAAACGTATTTCTATTTTTACCATCCACCGATAAGACCGCGCGAACCGTTGTTCGCTTTAAAAATGTTCAAGATACATCCTCTCTATGGGATATGACTGGTGAGAACAATTTCTTTCACATCGAGCATCGTTAATTAGCAGCTAACAAAAAGACTGATCGACCACTTTCTATCTTGACAAAATGTGCTGACTGAAATAACAGTCTGACGCGCCCATTGATAATATCCATTTTATATCGGGTTGGCCAAGATGTTCGATAACTTTGCGCTATCTTTATTACAGAACGTGAAGACTGACCCAATAATCCGACTTTCAAAATCTAAGAACAATTAAATTTTTGCCGAAATTGCAACAATTACGGAGACCCGATGGACATAGAATTTCGTCGAAAAAGTCCAAGGAATATCTATACACTGTCTTTCAATTTTGGGACTAGTTTCTTATGGGAATCCAAGTATCGAACGCAGCAGCAACAACAATATGGCACTTTCGTAACGCCCTTCAGCTGGATACGAATTCGAAGAATGGGGGGTCACGTGACACGGCCCGAATTTATGACGGCGGAAATGCAATAGGAGCATCGGTTGCCGTGCCATCTGTGAAACTCACCATTGGATTTGAATGTGGTCGCGGTCTCGAAGCTGGGCGCTCTGACCGGGTGCTTTTCCTTGCTTCTGTCCTGGACGTAGCTGACGGCCAGGCTCACAGCTGGTAGGGAATCGCCCCTGGTCAATGGCGGCCTAACCGGATGCTGTTCCTCCAAAGAGAGCCTCTTCTCCGCGTGCTCGTCCTCGTCGATAGTGGCGATTCCGCGTTTAAGCTGTGCGATGCCTCTGTTGTGGCTGAGGTTCACGTGATGCGCCACCGCGGCTAGGTGGGCGTTCGGGATCCTCACGTTGTTGCTCCTTATGCCATTTTGGATTTCATGAGTCTCCTCGTGCTGGCGTGCCGCAGTCAACCTCGATGTACCGGAATTGAATTCGGTGATCGAGTTTCTGTGATGAAGCTGCGAGTAGCCAGCAATGTTGTGATGCCTCGAATGACTCTGGCCTGTGTTCTGTATAGGCAGAACGTCCAGATTCGTTCCGCCGTTGTGTTCCGTGTGTCCGGTTGTCCTGTACGCCTTGGTCGTCGATGATCTGGCCTCTTGAAATCCGTGCGCTTTCTTCATTTGCTTCGCCGATTCCAATACCAGGTCTATCCTATCCGCACCCTCGTAGTTCACGCAACCGCGGCACACGGGTTCCGAGTAGTCCTGGATCATGGCCCAGGGCATCCTGGGCAGATCGCACAAGTAACACTGCGTTCTCTTCCCCATCATTTTGACGGATTGTTTCGTCCGCGTATATTCGGCGATTCGTAACCGTGTTCCTTTGTCACTCACATCCACACTTTTAAAGCACGTCGATCGTATCCTGTTTCTCGATGCTACTTTTTTCCCCACGCACTTTTTTTTTTCTAGTGAAAACTTCGCACAAAGTTAAACTCGGTTTACTCGTTTACAGCATATTCGGCGCGGGGCACCGATTTTCTTGGATAGTGTACGAAGATATATTATATATCTGTATAAACACCACGGTGAAAACTAACTTTTACACTAGCGAAAAATAATGATCACTTCGAGAATATGTACTCCCACCACCGAGTGAGTTTCACGCTTCCTTTCCACTCGCCGAGGTGCTGTGGCTGCATGGAACGACGCAGCAGCAGCAGCAGCAGCAGCCAGATCGAACAGGGACGAGAGAGATCGAGAGACAGGTAATCAGTTCTGTCGATTCGATTTACTCGCCGCGAGAACCGCGTTTAATTACGGCCGGCCCGAACCGAGCTGCCGCGGCGGAAAATAAAGAAGCACGACACTCGGACGCCAGATATATTTTTGCCGCAACTTACCCTTCGTGGTTGAGAATCGTTAATAGAAACCGAGGGGTTCGTTTGTTCGTTCGAACAAGCGACCGATCGAAATATATCGCGACTACAACTCGAGAAAGACGGACCGGATCGACGAAAAACTGGAGAACCGTATTCTAGGTTGAACACGAGACACCAGACAAAGTAATGGTATGCGCGTTCGCGACACGACGTGCGGCTCGCTCGCCTGGTTGCCGTACGAGGAGACGAACGGAGACGAACGCTCGAGAATGCGGCGGTAAAGCGGAGCTACGGGTGTCGGTCCCCCTCCCGTCGCCCTTCGCCCTGCCCCAGGCTCGCTGGCTCGTTTTTTCCCTCACCCCGCTACCCACTTACACTATCCACGGGTTCGACACAACGACGGCGACGACGACACAACGACGGCTACGACGCGCTCCGCCAATCGGGCGTTGTGGCGTCATGGTACGTGACGTCATAGTCGCGAGGCCGCGCATGCGCTGCAAACGCTGCCCTAGGGGGACACGTAGTCAGCGACCGGGACTCGAGCGTGAACAGATCGCACGAGTGCGACGAGGATAGCGATACGTTCAGATAGAAAAGGACAGCTGTACGTCCAGATAAAAAAGGATGGAGATTGTACGCGCGCGCACTTGATCAGCGTATCCACTCTTCGCGACGAGAGGCCCACTTTACACCGGAGAAAATCCTGCTAACGAACTATATTCCCCCGATTTTTACTGAATATGCATGAATCCCTGGACGTATCGCGAATTGAATTCGACGATTGTTTATATTGTTGGCTGTTTTAGCCAGCTCCCCTGTTCAATGGACGTGGTATTTTCTTCTCCTGTTTGCACGGTCTTCCCGATCCAGCAGAATCGGCGATACGAATCTGACGTTCCGTAAAAATCGAAAACTGCTGCACCTATTCTAATCTTCGACCGGTGCAACATTTTTCGCTTACAAAACGAAATACAATACACGGCAAGAAAAATGCTTTCGCCTGTTCTCTTTACGAAGTATGCTTGATTGATCTTTCGGTGGTGCATTTGGGTCGAATAGAAGCGTGCTTGCTTCCAATAAAATTAAATATAATGATACTTTCCTCCATTTTCTCAAATGTCGAATACAGTGGTTTTTATCAAGTGGTCTGCCATCTTTTTTTAACAAACCGTGTCTACCACCAAAAAATAAAATTGACGAAGTCATGCTTCATATTCTTCCATATATTTTTTGAAAAGATCGCGAGAAATGTTTTAAATGCAAGCTGCAAATGATGTACGTATACATATATAAACGTTATACGTAGTAACAATTTGTACGACCTCAGAATTCCTGATGACTTTTTCACAGTAATCTTGACGTAGACGTTACACTGATACGATCGGCATTATCACGATCGTGATTGTTGTCGATTCATAACGAGATTTTCTTTCGAAAGGGAATCGAATTGGTAGGCCGAGGCGCACTCCGACGAAATTGCATCGAGCGAATGACATAAACAATGGCTATTCATGCTATAATACGAGCTGGTTGATCGCATAGTCGCGTGCCATTTTATCGGGGTTTCTTTCACGATAAGGGAATACGTGATAACGGTCGCAGGAGGCTCGGCATACAGAACGGACAGTTTGATGGTCGGTCATACTGTCGTTGCAGTAACAAGGTACATAGACGAGAACGACACCCAGATCCGTTTTCGATTATGTTTAGTCTCATTGATAAAATCCGTATCGTGGCTCCGCATTTTTTCTGTTCCCGGTATTATTAATCGTTATCAGCCGAGGGATGGTGCTACACTATGAAAGCAGCTGTAAGGTCGAATAAAGAGGAAAAATTCGTAGTGTGCTCAACAGATTAAAACCGGTGTAACAAAGAAAAGATTCCGATAAGATTGTTGAGACATTTTTATCAGGAAGTGTATTAAATCGCATGATTATTGTTCTGCCTGCGATAATATCTTTTCGTCATCTCGAACGACGCTCGCTATGTCGAAATCCGATTTTGATACCTCGATCGAAGCAAAGCCTGATAATAGTTCACGTAATCTGCGAGAGAAACGTTGCATATCGGCGCTAAAGCTCGCAATGAGAAAAAATAGGTAAATATTTTATTATTTCTTATCGCGATGATAATCAGTTTTCTATGTATAGCGCGATTATTTTGATAAGATGATCGACGTTCGACGTAGCTGAATAAGCATCCGCAACAATTGAGATTGTATATTTACTACTAATTACTAATAAAATAATGTAAACGTTTAATTCATTAATAAAACGTTGTTCGCGCTTTATATGTCACCGGTAAACAGTACATATATACCTCGGATATCTGCAGATGTGACATCACTCTGACATCATAGTTTGATACAACTTCGTAACGACAGACTTTCGACGCAGTCCTTCGGGCAAAGAAAACAATTTCAACCACACGACAATGTTTCAGAGGAAAAGTGAATCACTATGTATTTTTAGTGGGTCCGAAATTTGTTTTGAAAACACGAAAAATATATATACACTCTGACACATTGTTCCGCCAAGTTGAACGATTTCTTTATTTTCACGGGTTTAGTGGAAACTTTCGGATATTGCAGTCGAAACAATTGTTCTAGTATGCTCTTATCGTAAACATTAATCGGTGATATCTTTCTCAGGCTGTATCAATAACAAAACCGACAAACGGATCGAACAGGCTGTTTCATCAAGTTGCATATAGCGTTACCTTCGTATAAACTCGCGATTCAGGACCTCGGATAATCTTGTCGCTTATGAGGTAGCTAGCAGACAGTCGCTAGACATAATATGTTACCTACGTATGTATATTATTATTTTTATGAAACTGTTTGGTAATACGAGCGATAATAATGTTTACCATTTGTATTACGCTATAAAAAGCGAGTACTATAACTAATCGATTTATATTCTGTTTAGCTAAAATTGTACCATTGGAATCAATCTAGATGATCAATTCTGATAATAACAAGAATTATTAAGAGACACCACGTACAAATGGTAAACGTATACGTAATATCCACACGTCAGTAGGCTACTATATGTATGTATTTCATAGGGGCAAATGATAGGGCAACTTTATCTAGCGCGACACGCTGCAAAATTATTTCCGCTTCGTCGAGACACGCGGTAGACAGGTCTGTCCTGCTGGCGTCTTCTTTACATCGAAAAATCAGGTGCAGTTTTTATCTGATTAGACACATTCGTGTATAGTTTTTATCATCACGGATTATACTGTTGAATATACCTGGTTACGATTATTGCACAGAATTTTTGAACAATTTATAATATGTGTTCTTCAAGATATTTTTACCAAAACTTTATTGTCAAAAATTAGCCAAAATCAATATTTATTTGAAAAGATAATCCATTAGAGGTATAACTAAAACTTCTTTACAGAATACATACAGTCATTCCGTAACGAGAATCAAAATTGACAGACTGCGCCATTAAATTTATCTTCTAAAGTTATCTTCATTATCGATGGCAATCGATTAGGAACGGAAGATTTTTACTAACGTCACGTGAATGAGAACGTTATGTTTACAATCTTGCAAAAGACATATTATCGTTCACAGATCGTCACTGACAGAACATGAGCCCCGAGTATCTACTGTAAACGCTAAGATTTCTATCGCGGAGTACGATAATTTTTTAAATGTTAATGTTTGATAAGTATAGTGAGAGACAGTAAATATCCGGACACACCTGGTACGTGTCATAGGGTTATCATCGGTTGAGCGATTACGTAACGGAATTTAAAGTTTCTTTAACGGAATATTTCACTGTGCTGTTCATAACCAGCGAAAAAAAGTACGGCTAGCCACCTCGCCTATCTGGTCAACGGTACATTTAGCATAAAATTGTTCAATTTAAATTTGAACTGTAAATCAAGTTAGAATTTTTGTATATTCTAAGGAAAAGTTTCAACGTTAACTTGTGAAAAATTTCTAACTATAGAAGTATTATTCTTTACTAACTTCACCACTAAAAATAAAGAATTTTCAAAATCTCCATCTGTGATAACTAAGTTGTAATCTGATAAAAAATCATAAAAGCATAATACACTCCTGAGATAGTAAAAGAATAGAGTATACAAATTCATATATGTACTGGATAAAAATACTACGTATTCGTGAATAAGTTCGTATTTGAATTGATTATAGAACTAATTTAAACTCGTATAATATTAAAAATACACAGCAACTACGCAAAGCTGGTTACATGTAAATGACTATCGGTCTATCGGTTGTTGACAGAAAAAAAGTTGCACATGTAAATTATTTCCGATAAGTGCTGTATACGTTTGCATATTTTATCCGAATACGCAGTAGAAAAATGGTGTAGGTTTGCGAACAAATGTTGAAGCCGGTAGGTGCGATCCCCGATTATTCCTATCGAATAACAAAGAGAGCGTTGTACTTTTCCGAGCGTAAGTCTGGCTTTGCCGGCGAGCTGCTTTACGTGCTCGAACGAGAGTCGTGTGTCTCGTGACGTCATCCGAGGCTTTGGCAACGTCGCGAACGATCGCGCGACGTTGTCGAGCCGCTCTCTATCTGCCGGAAATTCAGAGTCTCTCCCGGTTCTATGTAGATTCACGTAAACCCTGTTTGTTTCCCAAACGATTCGCTGATCGTGACGACATATCGTTACGGAGCACGCACGTCCCTTTTGTATTCACAGCTCGCGGATACGAATTTTGCAGAAGTCCATCGGCAAACAAGAACTCGGCCGCAATTCCTCCTCGAGAAGCATCATTCCCGTTCAATTGCGAAAAGCAACGCGTCGTTTCACAGCAGATAATATCATTCTGTCACGTTACAATGTATGCTAGCCGGGGAAAATCAATCCGGCGCTTCTCTACTAACCTTTTGCCGGAACACCGTCACCCGGCTACTATCCGCCTCAAAAACATCACGCTCTTCAAGGGTCCGTTGCGATATTGACCCGAGGTTGCGTTAGGTTATTTCTGTCGGGGTTCATGCACCTTTTCAGGTGAAACGTTCGAATTTCCGCGATCGCGATTCGAATTTTCCTCCTGACAGAATTCGTTAAGCATATTTACGGATGGTTATGCTGTTTCGTAGGCCGCCATTGGGCCATGTCCTTGACCCCGTATCGATGGCCGAAACGGTTAAACGTCGTGTGCAATGCCCTGTAGAAGGTAAAAGATACACAGCGGACTCCTTTCTATGCACGCTCAAGTGGAATGTAAAGTGATACGCTTGTGGATGCATGGCGCCGTGTGCACTCCTTGTTTCGAACATATTTCAAGCCATAACGTGCCGTATTTTTAAACTACCACCTATAGGAAATTTATGTACTTTAATACCAACCCTAACAATGTAACCCGAATTATAGCTGTTGACAAACAAATTAACATATGAAAGAAATTTCTTAATACATAATTAATAGCCACTTATGGCTAGGACCCACAATATCTCTTATTTGCAAAAGAAAAAACATGATACATGAATCACATTTTGTTGCTCACGTAATCAAATTTGTATATGACCGGTTAAGGGTACATTTCATCGAAACGAAAAAGATCGGTTTCCTTAAAATATGTGGTTTTTCGACGACGGTAAGAGGAAACGATTCAACCTGCGGCATTCGCGTGATGGGGAATGGTCAAGCACACGGCCGATCCTTTAAATCAACCCCTGTGCCGTGTGTTTACCGTTTGAAATGGACCAAGGGAAGAGGATGTGCGCGCGATATGCGACCTAATTCAGTACCCTACTGATAACGATGACGTCACGATAGCTCGTCTACTCGTTACTAGTCACGGACGCTACGTGACACGGGACCCAACTGTAGAGATGAGCAGGGCGATAATGGTGCTACACTACATTACGTTATGCGTTACGTTACGCTGTTTTCCTCGTGACACAACACGCGGCCGGTTTGTTCTCGAACGACCGGTCCGCTGGAGTCCATTCGATTGTGAAGATGGTGTCCAGAAACATCCGTGCAGAGCCAGCACTACTTCAACACCTCTGCTCGTGACCCATTGCGAGCATAGTAAAGTTCAGCAGAATTTAAAGAGACAAGTGTGGAATGAGTGCATGTTTAAAATTTCGTATATTCAGACCCTCAAAGTTCTCTGTGTGTTCACCAGTGATGCTACGAATTTTTTTAAAACCAATTTTTAAGGCCACGACTCTGTTTTCGCATTTCGGGGATTATGTCCCTGTAGAAGGCGAAATAGCTCCGACAATTATTTACAGCCTCCGGTGCGGCCATTAGAGCATGTATTTCGGTAATGGGCATTTGGATGCAGGGCACTCTACGGTATTGGCGAATTCTACCGCGCGCGATTCTATACATACATATCCGCAGCATTGATTCGTGCTGGAAAAGTACGAGAGACATGAGAAAATGAAAGTACAGCAGCCGCTTTAGATCGATCAGCCCCAGCGAGAGAACGGACCGGTCGTCTCACCATCGTCGTCCTTACGTCGGCGTCAACTCACGAGATTGCGCGATGATGTCATGTATTCGGCCGAGTTTACGCGTGTTTGTAAACAGGCAGAGGGAACGAGAGAAACAGCCCAGAAAGACGGACCAGGAACGAACAAGGGGTGTGGGGCAGGGGGGTGGAAGCAACGACGACGAGAGAGAAAAGAGGGGCGGGGGAGGAGGGGCGGGCGGAAAGAAAGAAAGAGAGGGGAAGAGTCTTGTGTCAGGCACCTCGCCGTTCCAACTGCGCAGCATCTCGCCCGGTTCTCGTACGGTTTCGTCGAGGTTCCCTACGCAGCGTCGCTCGTCTCGTTTTCTCGTATACGAGCGTGACGTCATGCTGCAAGTTTCATCGGAATAGCCGGGCGAGGAACGGGGTGGAGGGGGACCCACGGGAAGAGAGAGGGACGTTACGTGGGGATGAAGAAAATGGGCGGGAGACGCGCGCGCAAAATATATACAGGGTGTTCGAATTGAAAGTATTTCATAATTACATCCCTACGAACCAAAAGAATACGAAATTGCAATTTTTCGTTTCTTCCCTGAGTTATTCGCGACTAAAGTGGCAATTAATTGGTACTTATATTTGTCGCTCGATGCGGTCAACGTACGAGTGTCGCTATTGGTGGGTGTACGGATTTTTAATTAATTTGAAAATAAAGCCTCCACCGCCATTTTGTGATTCTTGATGTTTATCGAATTCTGATTCGAGCTTCCGAAATATTTATTGCAAGGAGTTGGACACCCTGTATACATACCGCCACGTATACGCGTGCGCACAGAGGGTTGCAGCGTCGATGCATCGACTGTTACCTGCATACGGCGGTCTGCATGCAGAGTACTAGCGCGGTGACATCGCTCGTGTGTAGCTGTTGGTTGGCTCGTTGGTCGACTACTTTTGCCTCTGCCCTCCTCTCATCTACCTACTGCACCTATATCTTCGTAGCGTAACCGGTTACGCGCCGCGTGCAAAGTCCTACCATCTACCATCCCCGTGCCTCCCGGCTATATCTCCTTCCTCCTTCCAGTTGTTTCTTTTCCTTTCTTTTCAGACCCATCTCTCTTCCGAACCGTTCCCAACCTCCCCCACTTCTTCTTTCTCGCTTTTCTTTTATGCATCATTCTCGCTCTTTCTGCATGCTCCGAGGTACCATGCGCAAACGATGCAACAGACCAGGCTAGCCACCTAGCCAGCTAGCTGATTGACTGGCTGCCTCGCTGGCTGTGCACGAACGCTGTAAATAAAGTTCGAATTATTCGAACGTCTAAACCACTCGGACTACATTACATAGTTCGAATCAGAGCTGCGTCATGGGTCGTCCAGGCCCTAAGCATATTTATGTTTCTTATTGTTGATATTTCTCTGTTACGCAACTCTAAAAGGTTCTTAACACACAAAATTATTTCAGTGTTCATTTTTGAGTTTCATAAAATATATATATACTACTACCACTATACTACATGAACACCTGAATTAAAATTTTCACAGCAGCACTATGCACCATTCAACTTCCCTGCATTGTGCATGTGTGTGTTCTTTCTCGCTCGTCAGCAATACAGAGCTTGCGTGTATGGAAACTCCTCTTTTTCGACTCACAATCAGCCCGATACCCGCGGTCATCTAGCGGGGCGTGCTCTTTATCCTACTCCGTCTCTGTCATGCCACGCGATTTGTTCGAACATGTAGTATTCTCTGCCACGCTACAGTTGTCTGCCTCGGTCAATATCACATCGTACTCTCCAGCTACGCGCAGTGCGCGTTAATGCCACACGGTTCGCGGTCTCGTTTTTAGAATAGGTTACATCAGTCCGGTCATGCACCCGTTATATACAGAATTTACGGACCGCTTCTCTGTTGCCTTTTTCTAGCGGCTCGCTCTAATGCCTTTGAAATTTGTGTTGGCCATTTGTCTGCCGAATCAGTTGATTTTTTCATTTTTATACGAATAATCATCTTTATTTCGAAGTAGTAGAAACTAAATTGTTTTTGTTCTGGCAATAGGGATAGAAACGCGACGTTACAGAGGAAAAATTATAAAGCATTGAAATTCTACCGAATCATATGTTGCGCAATAGATATTCTGTAAGGAAACATTGGGATAGTATACATAATAAGTAAACAGCGGATTTTATGCATTTATAAAGTAAAAAATTAGAAACTTATTAAAACATTGGAAGAATTTACAAGTACTTTTATATTATTTTCAACCCATTAAACATATTACGAGAGAAAATAAGTTTTTATTTCATTCGAATTTGATGCAATTCCAGTGGAAAATTTTTATTTTGCATAAAGATCCGCTGTCTAATAATAAGTGTCCGTACAGGCGTGCTCTGTGGTATATTCGATACAATGGCGACGAAGTTATTGAATCAGGCGTGGTCATGTTCGAGTTTCGGTTCCTTTCTTAGGTCCCCCTAATAGTTTCCGCGGGCAATGCCACCTAACCCAGACGATGGTCCGAGCGCATATTGCACCGGACGGTTAATGGCGTGATGGCGTGACATCGGCGTACACGCACGCCGAGGTGGGGCAGATGGAACCGAACCAAACCGAACAGAACGAAACGAAACGAAACGAAACGAACCGAAATGAAACGGCTCTAGAACGCGATGTCGCGTGTCCCATGCTTGCAGTCGCGTGCGTCGCGAGTATTACACGCGATCTCTCGACTAAATGCTTTGCCTCACGAACACCGCTGCTGCGTCGTTTTGCTTTTTCCCTCCCTTCTAATTCCTAACCCTTTAAACCTATCTTAAGCCGATACTGGTGTACACGTTCCTATTACTTTACGCCGCTCAAGATTAGACGTTTATCTCGCACGGCAAACAGTTATAAATTTCATTGCGACGGGAAAACCGTGTACCACGACACGATTGCTTCTTGCTTTCCCGGCCAATGGCGTCCGCGATTCGATCTTTGATTTACCGCAATGGAGAGTATGCATACTCTCGTTATCCGAACGGAATGTCTTTATATTTGGTAGAAAGCTTCGCATACTTGTACGCTGGAAAACTTGTGCGATTTAGTTGTTCAACTCTCGGTCTTTCACGCAACGCTTTGTAATTATTTCTATATGTTTTACGTAAGTACGTCTGTTGGGTTATCGGTAAAAATAAAGTGAATCCTTCAGTTCACTATGCCGAGTTCTTTTTTTATGACTAACACCGGACAGTGCTACTTCATTCCAAGTGCGTAAATGTAGAATACAGCCCCTTAGAATAAGTACGATATGAATAGAAACTACTGTTCGTTTACATTAACGGTTCACTACGTGACGTTTCTCCGATTGGTTTTTTAGGCGTCTGACAGTAAGCGTGTTCACTTGTAATTGAATTAAACATTAAATGCTCCTTTCACTAGTCGATTTGGTAAACTTCTTTTGTCTCTTTAATAGGTAGTTGTACTCCTATAAGAAAGGCTATAGCCGGGTTTGATGATGAAATTCGCTCCCGACGAGTTTTTAATCGAGCTTTGGCTATTCGATAGCCTACCCAAAAAGACCCCGATGTGCCAAGTTACAGCCCCATGTCTCATCTGTAACGGTAGTTATTGAGGAAAATCGAAAAACCAGTTTTTGGCCCATTTTCCCTATTTATTGACAGTTAAAAATTCTGAAAAAATTGTGTCAATCTTTTTTTAATGTTTATCAGATGTTTTTTCGCTTCCTAACCATATGATTGTTGTTGAACCATTGTAAAAATATTTTTTAACTATTGTATATATCGTTAACTACATTGTTAACTTTATGGTTGAGCACGTACGCGTATGCACGTTTGAATAAATGTTTCTTTTTTTTTTTGCAAATAACATAGTCCTTCGATGAATATCCTCGTGAGAATTTAAAGCATGAATATATCAAAGTGGTACATGTTTTTTTAAGGAAAATACGCGTACGTGCTCAACCATAAACACAGTCTATGGTCCACCGTTTTTCGGCACATCAAAATTGAATAAATGGTTTATTTGTACAGTGATACGTGATCAATTATATTGTACTAGAATTACCGGATAAAATTGTTAAACGTCCTCGTGGGACGTACTAAGCCACATACATATTTATTAGGTATCATTTTCAGATTTTTTCGTTTCAAATTCTAGTTGTAAAACGCGAAAAACACGAAAAAAATCGAAAAAATGCAGATTTCATATAGAAATCGAAAGAGCACACCTACAGATTTAATTCAGAAATGAGATATTATCATAAGTATTATGCTAATTTAATATCTGACGTGGTATGAAAAATAAATGGTTTACAGAACTTCATGAAAGTGATTAGAATATATTTGTATGTGTTTTGAACAATTTCTATGATAGCACGTTCATCGATATTTTTATCAAATAAATGTCTCACGAGGACGTTTAACAATTTTATCCGGTAATTCTAGTACAATATAAATGATCACGTATCACTGTACAAATAAACCATTTATTCAATTTTGATTTGCCGAAAAACGGTGGACCATAGACTGTGTTTATGGTTGAGCACGTACGCGTATTTTCCTTAAAAAAACATGTACCACTTTGATATATTAATGCTTTAAATTCTCACGAGGATATTCATCGAAGGACT
This sequence comes from Lasioglossum lativentre, assembly GCA_916610255.1. Classification (NCBI taxonomy): domain Eukaryota; kingdom Metazoa; phylum Arthropoda; class Insecta; order Hymenoptera; family Halictidae; genus Lasioglossum; species Lasioglossum lativentre. The sequence goes on along the minus strand of OU744363.1, from coordinate 8,450,748 downwards.
ATGTTATATGCAAAAAAAAATGAAACATTTATTCAAACGTGCATACGCGTACGTGATCAACCATAAAGTTAACAATATAGTTAACGATATATGCAATAGTTAAAAAATATTTTTACAATGGTTCAACAACAATCATATGGTTAGGAAGCGAAAAAACATCTGATAAACATAAAAAAAACAGTCAATAAATAGGTAAAATGGGCCAAAAACTGGTTTTTCGATTTTCCTCAATAACTACCCTTACAGATGAGATATGGGGCTGTAACTTGGCAGATCGATTGGGTAGGCTATCGAATAGCCAAAGCTCGATTAAAAACTCGTCGGGGGCGAATTTCACCATCAAACCCGGCTATAGCCTTTATAAAAATCAATCCGGGAATGTTCTAACGTTTCAACGAGGCGTGTTCTTTTAACACGAATGTAATACACGTGATGCAGCGTCGCGTAACTCCCGAAGGGAAAATGCACTTGTAGAATGTGAACTTGGCCGGTATGTGCGTGTCTACGTGTTCTTTTGTCAAGACTTCGTGAGAAAGCGTTCCACAATGACACGGTCATACGTGTACAGTGCAGAAAGGAGTGACTCGGCGAGAGCGAACACGGCACCAACGAATTACCTTGCCACAGTTAGTATAAAATATAATGAGTTTTCGGAAACCATTTTTATGTGATCAGCAAATTCGATGCCTGTATGTATTTCTCATGCGCAACCTTTCGGCTAAAAGCTGTACAAACGAATACAAATTGCGCCAAGATTATCCTAAGTTTCAGTGTGAATAAGATCACGTTTCTGTGACATTGGTCGATAATGGCAGGCTGGTTGAAGTCATTAATATACAGGGTGTCCCAACAATGTTGCACTTCCTTGAAAGGAGTGATTTGCTACTTTATCTTGTAGATGTATGCATATTCTTATAAAAATTCCATCAAAATAATATTACAACGTACTTCGATAAAAATATTGAATTATTCAATGTTCATCAAAGGGGGACAAGCGAACAGACTTTTTCAATTAAGGAATCTGGGAATGTCATTCATCTTTTAACACGTACACGACGCATTAGAATGAATTATTAGCAGACCGGAGAAGGGAAGCAGTTGTGATTGAAAGTGATAAAATCGTACCCAATATAACTTTTTAGCGAGATCTAATCGGACGTCCCGGCAGATGTTTCGCTACGTTATCGTTGTTTACCTTCGTCGAAATTTTTGGTCGAACGATTTAGAGGATTTTTTGTCGCCCGCAAATTGTATCCGAGCAGCAGCTGTTTGCCGATTTCATTCGTGAGTCGAGGTATTCACGGATTAATATTTACAAGAATGTAGCTTATATCTCCTATTTTGATAATTCTCTAATGTATTTCAATCTGAATTTAATCAGAAGCGAGTCCGAATTAAGTTGAACTTTCTTAGCTTCGTTTTCATAAACATTTACCAAATTGTTTTCTATTGAGCATTATTGATGCATAATATTAAATATCACATTGTTTCGTCGTATATTTTCGAAAATGTCAGAGAGGAAGTAGCAGTTAATCAAGTCCTCGCAGACACGTATTGACAAGGAGAAAGCTGATCAGCCGGAAGCACATTTGTACTTCAGGCTTAGGTAGATAGTGAAGCCAGGGGGTTGTAAATCTTCTTCTTGCTACCCTCTCGGAAGTCGACGCGGGACTGCAGAATGTCTCTTGTCGAAACTCCCCACTAATTTAACCCTTAGCACTCGAGTGGCGACTCAGAGTCTCCACAAAAATTGCTGTGCTATTATTCAAAATATTTTTTACATTATTAAACAAGTTGGTAGCTAATCAATTACTGAACATTTAAGTATTGTATGAGGTGTTATATTAATTTCATATCCATAAAATAAAAAGAAATCATATGGAATGGAGTTATTCTAGGTAGGAAGAAATGTTTAATTTTCGAGTTAAAATAGCTCCGAGTGCAAAGGGTTAACCAGTCAAAGGAACACATACATTTTTCGTCCGAAAAAATTCCAAACCGGTCGATCTGCTTTATATCAGCTAGACTACTTAGTTACTAGAGAAACAAGACTAAAAAAACGTCTGCATATTCAAAACAAACATTCATTATCGTGGTAAAAAGCAATGCCTTACATTACAGTATCGAACAGACGTCACCAATGTAACACGTGTATCAATGAACCATAAAGAGTTAATCTTGCTATTAGTCGAGGAAAAAAGTGGTCGGCTTGCCACCGGCGTCATTTAAAAGGAAAATGTTCCTCGGAATTACCATGAAACGTTAGTCTAATACGTATGTATATCTAACGACGAAGCTGGTCATATCAGGCGAGAAATGACGACGTAGGAAGAATACATAATCGCATCACGTTTTCGCTATTCCATTCTTACACGTGACCGCACATACTCTCTCGTCCGCCGCCGCTGCATACAGCCAAGACGCGTACTACGTGCATGGCCACCGCCACGTGTCCAACAAGAAGAAAAAAAAGCAGATAGAAAAAGATGCAATCGTTATATTCGTCCGTCTGACGAGAACGCCCCGAAGGACGTACAATCTTTCCGTATCCGGTCGCGAAAATTACTGTTTCCTGTTAGGACGTTCGAAGAGGGCGTAGCTGTCGTTAGGTGAATCACGCGAGCTTTGTAGGTTATGTTCGCAAACAAGGTGAGACTGGCGCCAAACAATCTTGCCCATAAAAGGAACGGAGCGTCCCGTTTTAATTAAATCAGCGAGCCTATAATGATTAGGCGTTTCGCATTCAAACATAATTTCGAATTTATATTATTCATAATTCAGCTTGAGAATTATTTATGAGCATTTTTCATACATATGTCTACAGGGTGACACAAATATATTGTACATCCTCGAAAGGGGAGATTCCTAAGGTTATTTGAAGTAACTTTTTCTTTTGTGAAAATGTTCTCTGTTGTATGTATTTATACTTATAAGACAATGTGTATTCTCCTCGAAATGTTTCCCTCTTTCCTACTAAATGTGATCGATTCTCCACGTAGGGGGAATAACGTGACGTCACGTAACCCCTTGTGCTACCGATATGTGCCTCGTGCAAAGAGTCGCGAGAGGAGAATCCAATGGTGGAGAGGGAAGCGCACAGACTGTACGCCGGTAACGCTGCCTGTGTTCGACTTCTCTCAGCTATCGTTTATCGGCCGGTGTCACGCAAACGTGATTTCAAATATTTTCGTCGGTCTTACATTAAAATAATTTAACCAAAAATATTCCTTCCATGATAAGCTTATGAAAAATAAATTACACTGCATTTTCCAACGACGGTTTTGGTAGTTTTCGAGCAGCAATTTCACATTTACATCTTTATGCAAATGTACGTCAAATTATATAATCTCTGAACATTTTTAATGACTCGTACAAAGCATGTTTGTACGAAATATTATACAGTTTCGTTTTATCTACAATTCGCAACAAAAATACACCTTCATGCACAACAATATTTTCAAATTCTTTAAATGGTTTTGTTCTTGTGCATCCTAGCTATTAATTTTTGTCACAAATTCATAAAATTCTGAATACACAGCGAAAGGAAAAAATAGAAATAAAACAGATAAATATTTTGTCCGAGTTGGTTGGATTGAACAAACTACATATAGCGAGTTGTCGATTACTTTCTTTACTGTAGCGGATCCGAACCGTACACCAGGATATACGGTGTGGCTGGCGGGACGAGCCCGGATCATCGAATGAAATCAGAAACGACGCGTGAATTGTAAGCTTACTCTAGCGGGCGTTAGACATAGCTAGTAACCCACATTTATGATAGACCGCTTTTATAACGCTTTCTCGAGTAAAGGTAGCCATCTGCTGGGGCACCTGACTCGATTCACCTGCCACAGGTATGTACTTACGTACACGGACTGGCTGGCGGGCGTCCGCCTGGCGATGTCAGGTGTTTCTTCGGCCGGCTTAACGGCGCGGCGCGTCGAAACAAAGAAGAGGGTGCGAGAGCCGAACTGACGTTTTCTCTTTTCCCTCATCCTCTCCTTTTTTCCTCTCTCCTGTCCATCGGCTATCTGATGAAGATCGTGACCGGATAATCGGCCTTCCGACTTTAAATTTCGCTTACACAGCTTTTCACCGGCAACAAGAAATCGATCGAGTTCGGTCGATTATTTTCACGACTCTTCAATCTTCGGTCGTGTTCGACACTTTTGCCACTATCATTTGTTCGTAACAGACTTCGCAAGTTATAACATTTGTCTACTGATCGTCATAAATGCATAATTTGCAGTCTATGGATTAAATGCAATTCCTTTAGAAAATATAAAAATCAGTCAATAAACATATACATTTTTCGGAAATAATTAATTATTTTCGATATACGGACACTTGCGGGGAATTACATATGGTGAAATCAATTAAACCATTTTTTGATATTGTTATATAGCAATAACGTCGAATCAGTGTAGACCATAATTGGTATCTGAAAGTTTCTCGCGTAATATCAGAGGCCAATGAGCACTTCACGCGTAAAAGCGCAGCTTTCGCTCTCGGAGATAAATATTTATGTCACCTCGAGATGCTCCGAGCTGTCGTCCATTTTAATTTCTTCGCGGAAATGTACACAAGCCATGATTTCGCGGATGACGAAAAATCGGGCTTTCGTTCATATCGCTCTTTCGAAAGAATGTGTTAATGGCTCAAAACGTTTCCGACGTTTCTTTAATAATCCGAAAAACGTAACTGTTGAATTTTTTTCGAAATTATTCATCTCCGCGCGATATACATATTACATACTACTATACGCCCATAAAACAATATCTCCTTCACTGAATTTTAATTTTAAAATTTCGGAAAAGGACGAAACACTTGGAGGAGGTGTTACAGGAATGGTTTACGGTAATGTTTCTTAAACTTTCTACGAATTCACTGAAATTAAGTAACTATAGGGGTTACTAGAAAATACACTAGAAGTAATAACAATGCTGTGTGTTTTTTTTTTGTACGATAGAAGAATTCCAAGAAATTTTGATCAGGCTTAAGAATATTCGAAGAGTACGAGCACAGATGAACGAAACTAATGAGGAAGATCGACCCGTTAATATCGCACTGTTATCAGATAGTATTCTCGCCTCTCCCCAGTCGATAATGTCCGCTTCACGCCACCAAATCGTATTTCTACTCATAGGAAATTTCCAAAGTTTATCTAAGATTTATGTTTGTGTCATTGATATACGTTTATTGACACGTGGGTGCTCAGCTCATGTTCTACGCCGCCGTAGCTCGATTATTAGAGACGCTACGCGATAGTATACAATCTCGCCAGACGGATTACACGCTTATAAATATTCAACCGATTACGCGAGTTCTTTGACGATTATTCGGTTTTAATTCTTTGTCTGCGTAGCGGATGCAGCAATGAATGAATAATCCACGAATCTACTTCCTTTCCCGATAAAATTAAAATCTCCCTTCTAGAAACATTGCGAACGTTCCGAAAAGTCAACAATTTTTTCATTTTCATTCCGTATATATTCGATTTTCCAAAGTTCAGAAATCGAGATTAGGTTTATATATATACATATATATACGTTGAAATAAAGTTAATTCGTTACCGTTTAACTGTTGCCATCTCTTACAAATATATGTATATACATATATATATGTATATTTCTGAACTTTGGAAAATCGAATATATACGGAATATATATATATATATATATATATATATATATATATATATATATTCCCGTTTTGTATATATTTAAATGCAACAATTGCTCGACTATTTGCAGTTGCTTTCCATGGATGTTGATGACTGTCCCGAAAATGTTGCTCACTTAGCGACTAATGCATGCTCGCCGAAGCGGAAACATCTGTAAATAGCGGTGAATTTATCATTGAATCGATGAGTATAGTGCATGTTAGCGAGCCGAGCGCAGGGATATTTTAAAGCATCTCGTTTAGAGTGAAGTGGGTCGAGAGCGTACGTGGAAACGATGATGCAGGGTAAACCGACGATACCAAGGAGAGATGAATTTTTAAATATAACGTAAAACGTCGATACGTTGATGATTGCGTCGAGGAAGCGCGTGCTAAGATGGCGCGGGTGCGACCGAGGGATGATTACCTCTAGGCTGCATACTTCCCTCCAGAACCGTATTTTCAGCAAACCAATCATGACCGGGGGGGAGATGGAAATAAACCATACATTTATCTTTCAGGGTTCTTTTCAAGTTACTGTATTTATTACTCCCGTTTTAGTACTTTTGCACCAGCGTCTCTGTTTCTATTATTATTTGGAACGGTACGGCAAGCAAACAGTGACACATATAAAAGCTTGCATTATTTTGCAATTCTAATGCTGGACAGTGTTTTCGATTATTTACATCGTGGCATTTTGTATTCTGCTACCGATCAACAAAACCTTCACAATTCCTTGGCCTCTTGTGCTGCAATATCATGTCTGCCTTGCGATATAGATCCCAAAAACAGACTTTACATAAACTATTTCTTCGAGTCAATTAGCAATGATGAAACGGAAATAGTCGTTCTAAAAAATCTGTCGAAACCCGTTTCCCTATTGGCAAGACGGACTTCTTGCGACCCAGTGGAACAGAAAAAGGGTATACCTATGCGGCGCCATTATACCCGCGATGACCGGTAAACAAAAAAATCTTGAAGAAAAAAAAAAAATAAAGGCTATTGCGGTGACGAACGGGTTAACGGCGGTTAGCGACCGATCGTTTGAACGGACATCGGGTATCCGAGTCTCATTCGTAGCCCTTTTTCCAGCTGGCTGGAGGAAAAGCGTCGCGCAACAGTGCGGAGCACATACGTCTCTACTTGCGTATACGTACGTATGCCTACGACCGTGCAACACGTAAAAGAAACTTTTGTATCGATCCTGCCTCGCTAGAAAGTCACGTTGCCCTCGCGTGTCAATACCGATAAGTCCCCCTGTCCCCCGTCAGCCCCCCAACACCTCCACCATTCGGCGGACCCTGTGCCCGCCGCTCTCCCGACGTCGACGACGTTGTGTCGTAGCCGGCGAGATAAGCGGTTTATCGCCGTATTGCGATACAGAAAACCGCGCGTAAGAGTCCAGAGCTGCGAATAAAGGAGAAACGAGAGATGGGTCTCTCGTTGGCTCTCCTCGTCTCTCCGGGGGGGGGGGTAGGGGTCACGTGACCGCCGCGCCGGGAACGGTTTCACCTACAGCCGACGATAAAAGCCCGCGCACATGCGTGCCCGTAATGGACCGCTTCTTTTTTCGACTTTCCAGGCTCGTCTCAAACCATCGCCGCCGCGTTCTTCGCACGCAATTACCCGTCCGCGCGAACCGTTACCAAATATACGCGGTAACGGTAGTCGATTCACTGGAGTAAGCCTCGCGAGAACCTACAGGTAAGTATCTGTGCCGCGGAAACGGTAGCTCGAAACAGTCATTCCATTCTGGTACATGACAGAAATCTCCGCGAGAGAGCAAAAACGTTTGCGCTTTTCGAGGGCGGCTCTACTGGATGCTGCGGGGAGCAATTTCGTAATAATTATTGACCAACACCAGTTAACCTTTAGCCACTCGCACCCCGATTTCTGCTGCGCAATTCCTAACTACCCTCGATCCAACCAGTCGAGTCAATATAAAGGTAAGCAAATACACGTGGTAGCTACTTACTCGAGGGCGACAGAGTTCCAGTTATATTTCTCAGGTTATCAACACAGGAGACTGGTGTTGGCACGCTTTTGCGAAGACGTCGAAATTGCAATGACCCCATGTCGTGCAGGGTGTCGGCGAAAATGCGCATTGTCATGGCCTGTATAAAATCGTTCGAGTGGGACTTTCTATGAACCACCTAATTATGCGAACCAACTTGTCTGCCGACAGGTTCATAGAAATGGAGTTCTACTGTATTTCAACGAATCACAATGAACAATGAACAAAGTGCCCGGGAATAAGAAGATGCAAGGCGACGATTAAAAAATGCAAATTACGAGGAGTAGAAGAGCCGCAACGGCGTCATAGAGGGTGAACATTTGCGCAGGCTATTTTTCAATTCAGCCATCGTGAAATATTTTCGAGCGGAAGTACGTGCCCCATTCGCGTGTCCGTTCGATTCCCGGAGAAATATCGATTGGCCGTGCGGAGCGGCTTTGGAGCGGGTACGGTCGCGTATGTACGTCGCGCTTGCGACCGGCGAGTTCCGTAATTGTGGAATATTTTGCAATTCGTGGATTGGAAGGCGCCTTTCTCGAAAGAGCCGCGGCGCCGATGCCGGTCACGTAGCCCCGTAGTTCCGAGGGTGCCCTGAGTACGCCACGGAATACTAGAATACTAGCGGTGGGTAGAATGCGCGACGAATACCCGCAACGTGAGTAACCGGTCGCAGGCGAGCGAGCGAGCGACCGAGCGAATCAGACCTACGGTATGCTCATCACGCTTCGACACGCCACCGTATGTACATGCCTGTACATATCTATCTACTTAAACGTGTCCTATGTACCCGACGTAGCTGGCATAATTTTCAGGGGTTTTTCGAGCCGCCGGAAGTTAGTGAAAAATTATGGCAGACCCGTGAATGCACCTCCAATCGTTTCGTTATATTTCGCGGACAACGGTACACCCCCCTAGATCCTTTCGTACGACCAACAATTTCGCTTGGATAATTCGTTTGGATCTTCGTTTAGTTAATTCTCGGTGATTCGAAACTCCTACCCTAAACACAACAAAGAAAGTGCGCCGGGGTGAATGAGAAATACCTAGAAAAGTCCTTGCAACCAGAACAATCATCGATCCTTGAAACCCTAACTTTGCGGAAGCTGATGGTTGTGAGCACCACTCTCGGTGGTGCGATGAATCACACCCTAACAATTGGAAGTATGTGGGTTAACGTCTCGACTGAATTGACAGTAGGATTGTTTCAGCCTGCGTCCGGACTGTGAATGACCAGAGCTAGAACATAGATCGCTAAGACTCTGCGAGTTCCGATTGATCAATCTGATTGATAGAATTCCTTAGTATGACTGCTCCTTAGCGAGAATTGCTTACAAACTTTGACATTTCGTTGAATATGCCTACCGATTATAGTTTTGCACAACGAGATTTAATATTTGAGTTTTTGATATCTGATTAGTCCTTAGTTTGATCAAATTGTTGACATTTCTGTTGTGTTGCAAGCTGAACGATTTTTTGTCCATCATCAATTGTACAGACATAATAAAGAGAACCAGAAGATCCGCAACAACTTACTATACAGAAAACGTGACAACGATGCCACTTATAGTAATGTAAATAGTATGTTTTAATTAACTGCTTAACACGCGTTCTACGCCATGACTAGTATTTGCTAGACTTGCGTCTATATATAGGTCAGTAGCAATTTGCAAATAGAATAAGTCATTGCAATGAACAGTGAAATATTATCGGAAACACACGGTCAGATGTAAATGAAATATGTTTTCTCCACGATAAACGAATTGAACGAGATCAATTTTCGAGACAAGATAATCAAATTGAAAAATTTGTTTAATTTCGAGGTCGAATACATTTTTCGAAATAGAATGTCGGAGACTCCAGACGTGCATGATATTATGCAAAATAAAAATTATCTACCTGAATTGCAATAAACTGGAGTTAAGTAGACAATTATTTTCTGTCTTAATATGTTTAATAGATTTAAAATAGTATAACAGTACTTGTAAATTCTTCTAATGTTTTTACTGTTTTAAATTACACCCACTCATTTTTCTCATAAATGCATAAAATCCGCTGAAAAGTTATTATAAACTTAAAATTCCAAAGACAAAGACGAGAGACTGGCAATGTTAATATGCAGATTTTATTTTCCGTAGCATGCGCATCAATTGCAAGGGATTTTGATTTTCAGTCGAACGGACCATTACCTCGCCCACGTCGTAAACGATCGCCTAAAGTCGCGTGATCGAGTAAAACCGGTTTGAGCCGGGCAGGGCCGTAACTATCTCTCGGTGAATTTTGCTATCGGCGAATATTCGCGGAATTGTATCGTCGAAGTTAGTGTATCTTCTGCTGTTTTTCTTGAAACGAAAAATAAATTACTAAAACTGACATACAATTGTTGACACTGAACTAAGGATAAATAATATATAGTGATTTTCGATGCGAGTTGAATAATATTACATTTTTTAACATCATACCTTACGCATTATAAGTACATACAAATTCAATAATTCTATAAAGAATTATTTACAACAAAAAGGAATTAAAAAATGATTTTGTTAAAAATTTTCGTCAATACCAAAAATGCGAATATGTGTTCAAACAAATTTTACAAACAGATCTCGTTCGAAAATGCAATCGTTCGACGCGATCAATCTTTCAGACACGTATATTATGGGTTCTCCAGGGTTCACGGTGTTTTTTTGCGAAGCACGTGTACCTAACGTCTAATCCAAGGATTAAGATTCTGCTGGCCGCCGTTCCACAGTGTTCATCATGGGAACGAGTGGAAAAACGTCTTTTACCCCTGTCACGATCCACCCTGAAACCCCGAAGTATCGCTATATATGCGGTAACCTCCGGTTTCCTACTTTACAGACATTTTACGGAAACAGCACGGCCCTCCTGCTCGGTGTAACTCCTGAATATCGAGAATGCGCAGGTTCGTGCTACGTGGGACGCATTCGCAGACTCCGCCACGCAAGCTGAATTCCGAATCGCGCCGTTTCCAGACCGATTTCTTATAATTGACGGTGCCTAATTTCTTTATCCCCTCGCCCCGTATCAATTTCCATGAATTCGAACAGATTCGAATGCAATTTTCTAGTGGGCATCGTTTCAAAAATACAAATAACTAGAGGAGACAGAAATTGATGATTAAAAATGTGTACGAGTGTATCACTTAAATATGGGTGAAAAATAATTCACTGCTATCAACACCCTAATTATTTTAATTTTTAATTAAACGTTTCATTTTTTTTTTTTTTGGTTGCTCTTAAGAGATACTAAAATCAGTTTGATAGCTTCAGTTAAATTACTTGAGAAATTTTGATAAAATCATTTATTTAAAAGACTCTATTCTTTATAGTAATTGAATGAAAAATTAAACTGAAAGTGGTCTTATCTTGTTTACATAACAATCTTACAAAGAGATAAATTGTGTAATAAACATTATTATCCATACCGAGAAACAGTATTTCAATAATTTATGTAACTCAACGTCAGTGAAGTATGTGAATTATCTGAGTCGTTCGATAGAGGAAGTAATAGCAACGAACAGTTGAATAAAAATATATTTATGTAAGACTACACTGTACGCAATGTATTTATAGCATCTATAATTGAATGCCGGTCAAACAAATTTAACTGAAGTGTACGTAACACGAATAATAATAATTGGTAACTTGTAATAAATTGGTAATCTGATAAAAAATTTGTGAACTGCACGGAAAAATTAAAGGAAACATGTTGTATACAAAAAAGAAATTAATAATACAATTCTTAGCCCTTTTCGATATCTATGATCGTGAAAAAAATAATAACCTAAACGAAAAAATGATTTGCCTCCTGTGAGGTTTGAACTCACGACCCCTGGTTTACGAGACCAGTGCTCTGCCACTGAGCTAAAGAGGCTGATGTTTTTCCTCTCTAGACTCAGAAGTGATCAGGTATGGATTTCCCGTGTCGCTCAATTATGATAAATATTGCAATATTATGAATAAACTAAATATGAAAATGTCTGAAAAATTTTGCGTACAACAACCGAAAGATCTTGACATAGATATTATTTAAATTATCACGTCAAAATATTAATATTTAATATATTCAAATTATGTTACTAATACTGATCCTTGCATTTTTAATGGTATCACGAAAGCAAAAGTCATTCGATAAACCAATAAAACATGAAATGGAAAGTTTGATTTTCTGGTAAACATTATTAATAAAAATTAATCTATATGAACTAGTATATTTAAAGCTCTAAATATTTACTAAACATTTCACATATCTACTAAATATTTTATTTTATGAATAGTTGGAATATATAAAAATATAACAAATAGATGTGAGTTTCACTAATGTTTTTGAAAACATTAAATTCCTTATTAACTTTGACTGTTCCGATATTGATCCGTAAAGATGTGATTACGGCTACACGATGGCGAGTTATTAATCATTTGAAGATATCAAAGTATCCACTGTGATTGTGCAGCATGATCGCGTACCTACACGAGTGAATGGTCACGCAATAATTAATGTATCGTCCGAATGATACAATAATTTACGTAATTTGTGGCCGCGTATCGTAGGAATATCAGCCTTCATTATTTACCACCGATCGCGGCGTATGTTTCCTAAATGACAGTCACAGTTCAGTCGCGGAACGATACGATTAGAAGTCATCGCCACCGCTTCCCAAGATTACCGTAATCCAAAGCGAAAATAACCTGCATATTGCGCACCGTGATAATAAAATCGGTAGAATTACGTTTCTGCTGATTACGCGTGATGACTGTGCTTTTGTACAATAATCGTGCACCTCGATGAAATGCAACATTTCTTACTTCTAGCTACAATACAAATTCTGCATTTAGAACTTAGTGTTCAAAGTGCCCCTCATTCTGTACTGAAATACGAGTTACTAACTTTGACCATAAACTTTTATCGGACACGGTCTGGCGCTAACACAATTAGTAAAGCAGAAAATGTATCTTCCATTCTCGTCGCACGAGCGTTTTTGTTTTCTGGCGTATACACGTGGTGGAAGCGAATCTAATAGATCGTCTATTTATATTCAACATCCCTCTGAATCACTAGGAAACATCTTTATGGTCGAAGAGTGTGCGCGTAGGCCTTGTCATATGCCGTTTCAAAAATAGTTCGACCCAGAATCCCTGCATAACGCAAGACAGATGTCAATTGTCACTTCCCGTTTTGCGCGTCGATCACAATGAGCTGCGCGCGTAGATCCCTTCCTGAAAGGACACGTGCAAACTTCTCATTCTCTATCCCGGGCAGGCCTCTCCTTTCCTTCACACCGAAAAGGGCAGATGGTTGGGACCGTCTTAAAGATCCCCGGACGGGGGGGAAAAAGAGACCCTTTTGCAGGCCCTTCATCGTACTCTTTGAGACGCTATATATAATAAAAGAGCCAACGGAACACGTACCCCGTGAACCCATTGTCCGATTAAGCAGATGTTATTCACTGAATGCGCAATGTATAATATGAACCCACGGACAAAGAGAATGATTTTTCTACCGAGCGCCGAGATTTTTGCATTTTCCCCGATCTAGTGCCTCAACACACCGAACGGCACCAACATCCACACGCGATGAAAATTCACCGTTACGGCCCTTCGATTGTCGAGGGTTGCAGGCGTCCATTCAACACCCCGGAAGACGAGTTACGGTTTGAGAGTCAATAACAATATCCGTGGTACAGAGTTTACTATTCGCATAGGGCGGTCGTCATTCATAAACCATGTGCATGCAAGGGAAAATTAGCGCACACGATTTTTACCAGTAAATCAGGTTAAGTATGTTATACATAGTCAGTTACAGCAACCTCTACAATCAATGAAAGTTGCGGCAGTCCATAATCTGACGTTAAACTGTTTCAATTAAAAATTTGCTAGTTTCGTATATTGCTTATTTCATTCCGATAAATGATCGAAGTTATTAATAATAATTATTAGTTAATAAATTGATATATTCAGTGCCAATTTGTTAATTGATAATTAAAAAACCTAATAATGAAAATTTCAGTTTTACTTCGACGGGGAAATTTTATAACAGCCATTGTACTTGCCAAGTAGGAAATATCTCACGGCGAAACTTCGAGAACAAAGAAAGGGTTCGAGAACGTATTAAGATAATAATATTTACATACAACTAATATAAAATAGAGGATTGATCTGATAATTGAAACGGGATTGTAGAAGGAAATGAAAACTGCGGTAGCTAATCGAAGTTTATTACTTTATCCTTTTCATTAGCGTGTTTCCATTATAGAAGATATTTCGTACGAAGGACGATTGAAAGTTGGACCCCATTTTTGATCGCTTTCACGAGACACGACAATGAGTGTCTGTTGGTGAATCACGGCAGCACGTCCTACGGTGGCGCGAGTGTCAGAGTTATAAATCCGTTTCTCGTCGATCTCGACGTCAGGGCCGAGGTCAACCAGCAGCAGGACGTACCCAACTCGGTGACTTTCTACTTTCTGTTTTTATTCACCGGCGGGATCATTGCCAGCGGATTCTATGCCTCGAAGAAGATCGCCGGCGATCGTGGTAAAATTCGCCTCGTTAGCAGCGGCAATCTTTGCACGCGTTTGTTCGACGAGTCTACCCGGGATATAATTATAAGTTGACGGCGGATGTTTATGCATTTATGGCGTACATTAACCTGCGAATTGCGTGCAGTGAAAACTTCGGTTAAGGCAAAAACGACGCCAAACAAGTTTTCAAAAAATATTAATTCACGCTGTGTAAGTAAAACGCGGAGGATAATATTCTCGTGTTTAAAAAGCGAGAAAGTTATTAAACAAACCTCTGTTTTTCGGGAACAATGAAAAAAGAATCGAAGAATCGTCCTTTGTGTAACAAATATTTTTAACCAACAGTTCTACATTTCAGGTTCATATCGTATTTGTACATTGATAAAGTTGTAATTTGTGTTAACGTTTGAAACGTTATATAATACTGTTTAATCGTTTGTAAACGATCGCCCTTTCGGTGATATTTACGTAGCGGAGTGAATCTTCTACCTAAAATGGGAATTTACGGCACAAAGAAACACCCGGACTCTAAAACTGTACACCAAGGTCATTTTTATCCGCGCGAGAGTTCACCCTCCTGTATAATTCTAGGGTCAATAAACTATTTCAGTTTTGTCCGTGTCACGGGAAATTTCAAGGGTCTGCTGAACGGTTTGTACGCTCTTTTCCAATCTTTGTTCGTGTATTATCGTTCAGGTAGCTGAAGGTTTCTTTGTCCTGTCGATAGTTCCGTTGCATTAACAACGGAAATATTCTTCAAAGTAGTGAACTTTTCATTTTTCCAAATGGTAATTATTAATTTTCGCTCGTCTGTTTTAAATTGCACCTACTCATTTTTCTAATTTAACATTTCACTAATGATAAATATTAATATTCGTCGGATAACTAAATTATAAACTAGCAATGACGCGAGTTTTAACAATTATTTTTGCATCGGCAAGCTATTCGATACGATAAATGCATGGTAAACATTGCAGAAAATAGTATCTAAAGATAAGCGATACCAAAGACGTCGGTATACATTACGGGGAAAGGGATCGAAATGGGCAGGGAGACATTTTTAAATTCCCCAGAGGATGATACGCTAGGGGCATCTAGCTTGGTCCGCATTCCGAACGGGAATACAGCCGAAAACGAGCCCAGTCCGAGTCCGTAGCAGCACAGCGGCGTGACGTGTGCAAGGGAGTTTCTTGCGCGGATCTTTCGAGGAGTTTCCCGTTGGATGAAAGCATGCAGACTTGCGCCCAACTGCTTCACGGGCCAGGCTGTGTGTCGGTGGTCGGCCGCCACCGCGCCGGGACGCCGCCGGGACGAGCAACCTCCACTCCGTACCCTTGAACCTAACAGACGCTCGCAACGTTGCCGCCTCGTGCACCTATACGCTGTGTCGTCTGGTTCGACTGCGGTCGGCATCGGTCGGCTTCCCTCGTCTCCGGTCGCCGTCCGCTTCCTTCGCAAGAATTCCGCGTCCGGCGTCGTCGTTGGTGGCTGGCGCGACGCCAAGCGTGCTGACGTCACGGGTCGACGTTACGCATAGCGTTACGTAAAAAATGTGCTGCTGAACTGCTTCGCGAAACATGTCCGCGGTTGTAGTATATAGATACTCGCCGCCGACGCAGCTCGCCGACGTAGCTCGCCGACGTAGCTCGCCGAGCGTAGAAAAGAAAAGCCCGAACGAAATGTCCGTAACCATTCGCAGCAGCGCGAATACACACAAGGCCAACGAACGTTTCGTAACGTTTCAGGAAACAAGTAGGGGACACTCGTATTACAGGCATCGTATGCCTGTAAATACAGCAACTTCGGACTGTAGTTCGAGTACTCCTATAAAAAAAAAACTGACACTGTAAATGGCCGTTAACGACTATCCTGAATTTTTCTTAATCAAAACACAAAACCGATGAATATTTCACGAAACAAATAAAAGTCATACACGTACGTTGTGTCTGTGTGGACATTACGGGACAAGTAGACATTATGAAAGATACTTTTGCAAGCCTAAATAGAACTAAAATCAAAAGTGTTTTACTAGGGATTCAAAATCTCTGAAAAAGGCGCACTTACGCCCAAGAGGCGGAGAGTAGCAATTCGCGCGACCTTATTGGTAGACTTGAATTGTTACTCATTTGAAAACACAATTCCTACCGCAATTTCACCACTCTTGATTTTCGTCTTACTGTGGCGCGAAGAATCCCCTTCCCACTAAATGTCTACGTAAATAGTCGAGTATTCTGCATGTACATACGGACGACTCTCCGTTACGATACTGTTACTCGTTGGTATGGTTATGTGACGTCGTCATGCGTTAGTAGTTTTTTTTATTTCGTCGTACATTGGCCTTGTCGTTCTGGATCTGGGTTACGCTCAGCCCATGCTTTCTCCGGTAAGATTTCCGTGTCTGTTAGCGACGACTGTGTACGTCGAACCACGCTCGGTGGATGGTCTGACGTCACGGTCACCGATGTTACGTAACAAAAAAAAATACCGTATCTCGTGTGTGCTCGATTAAACGAGCGGTAATGTCTACGGCGCGAATTTAATCTCTGTAACACGAACCGGCCATGCTTATGCCGACGCCGCGCCGACGGTGTTGCTTACGCTAGCGCGTACGCGCTACAAAGCTTATGAATTCTTTTTTTACTCGCGGTGCATTGGCGTCGCGTTTACATTATAGTCATCTCGAATCTGGGCTGCGCTCGAGTACGCTTTCTCCACAAGAATTTCATGTCCGCCGACGATACTGACTGTCGGACAGCAATTCGGGCACTGTTCGGCTTATGGGTTCGGTGGAATTCGAGCGTGGACGAGAATAAACTTTTTCTTGATTGTGCGAGTTTATTAAATTCCACGCACCTCGTCAACGGTCGCGTATGGGGCTTCAGGTGCAAGGGTTTCAGCGACCACGTTGATAGCCACTGACTCTGCGTTCAAGTTTGAAGCTGCATTCTTTCTTCTGGCATTTTTCATAAAGTTGTGCGGCAAATATTGATGGCAGAGAGAACACGAATAACCATTGTGACACATTCTCTCGAGTGATTAACTTCGAGGGCACCGAGGGCCAAAGTTCGCCTCATAGAGATTGAAGAAAACAACTTTGTCAAAACAAGAGCTGGTCATCTAACAGGTTTCTCGTATCCATGTAACACATATAAAATGTGCTCAAGAGCAAACATCCTTTCAACCGACAACAAGGGTCAAGCATGAGATCTTCATTAAAGCCTGCATGATCCGATTAAAAGGTGACGGTGCAATTTATCCGCCTCGGTTACCCTTGGCAATGGACTGCGCCCTTCTTGTTTCAAACTAGGCACACTGGCAAAAAACCTGAGGTAATCAATGGATCGCTATACCGTATACAGAGCCACGCTAAATGTCGGACAGCATTGAGAGTACGAGCCGACGTTTCGCGATCAACGTTGCGCGTAGCGGTACGCGAAAAAAAAATATGGCTGATGAATCAGAAACGCGCGTCGGTCTATTACTGTTAAGGACATACGATGAATCGGCTGTACGGTACACCAGTGAAGTCGGCGAGCGTGCACATTACAAAGAGAAATAACTCTAACCGAGATTCGTTTTCCATTTACCGATACCGATCGTGTACCATCGTTTCATGCTTCGAGGGTATAAAATAAACGTAAGTAGAAGAATAGTCGGAGGACCGTCGCGTCGGTGGTCCACGGAATAATTTGTTTTCCTTTTCAGTAAATATATATCCGTTGAGAAATTGGTTTACTGTAAATCAGCGTCTGAGAGATCGGCTTCTTCTCGTTCGCCTCCTTTACTCTCACTCGGTCTTTCTCTTCGGCTGTCTGTCCTCCCGTTCGCACGCTCGTGTGCCATTTACGAGGCAAACCGGTTTACGGGGTTTTTGCGAGCCTCGGCTTCGCGAAGAATGTTGATTTTTGCGATACACACCGCTGGGAACCTAACCTACATCATTATCCGGATGAGCTGGCCGCATTCGAAGTCTCGTTTCCCCGCGGACCTTGAGCTCTCTCGTGCGATTTTATTTTTCGTTTCCATTATTAACGCGCGACGCGACGGGGGAAGCACACACACCCGATGCATTCGCCGGGTATTCGAGACGAATGTCCTCGGGACTCGCCGTGACTCGATCAGCAAAAGCCTCTCAGCGACACGCACGAGCCTCGCATCGGCGAAACGATGATGGCCGGTGCGTGCGCCATCGAGAAAAAAAAATTTCAGTCACGACGACGGAGGAACGACTTCATGGTCGGGGACGAATTCGGCAATGTCTCGGGGACTTATCATTCGGTGCACGGTGCCCGTGCGCCGAAAATATTTTTACTACTGGACGCGCGCGGCATGCGAGCGCCGTTGATTAGCGTAAGTGGCTATTGTTCTCACTAACCTACAGCACTGTGCTCATTATCATTTTTCATTCGTGACGGAACTGCCGAACAGTTGCAACGGCCGGCCTCCCGATAAGTTTGCGGCCGTGCACGTTAATTAATCATGGCGGTGCGCGCGACGGCAACGCGCGAAAATTTAAATGCATCCGTTGTATTGAATGAAAGTGGAGGTCCCAAGACACGAACACGGCCGATCGTATCGAATTACACAGGGTGTCCTGCATAACGTACAGCACAGTTTTCCATTGTTAGCGTCTTCTTGTCTTTGCCCCACCATCTCGTAGCGCACCCAATAGCACTTCTCTTTATCTCCGAGTAATAGCGAATAGCGTTACACTGCTCGATAGCGTCTCACGATGTTTGAACATTTTTGTTGTCCATTCACTTATTTTTCCAAATAGAATCCGTCTTGGTTAGATGGTATAGGTAGGTTGTCCGGGTCACCCTGTGGATTCATCCATGATTTTATGAATGTTTTGGGGGGAAATCGCGTAGCGTGGGAAATATCAATGAAAGATTGAAAATGCTGTCCGGGTAAATAAACGAGATAACGACGGTAAATGGTCCGCGGAGGTTAGTCTGGATACGAGCGCCGCCGACAAGCTAAACGAGCCTCACTGTCTGCAATCGGAAACCGGTTAGACGAAACTTTCGAAAATTCCAGAATGACGTAGTCCTTCCCGCGTGTGTACTTGCATCGTGAAGATACACAGTCGTGTCTCTCCCATCGTTTTTCATTTACAGTTACTTACGTAAGACACTCCCGGCCCTCTTTCTTGACTGTTCGACGCATGACAATCGACTCGGTCACGTTTTATCGTACGCGAAGGAAACGCACACGTGCGCCCCATCGTACTCGAGAATACTCTTTAATCCATTATTACTGGCATATTTCTTTCGAATAAATGTGATTACACTTACCTTGGTCACGTTGTTAGAAACACTACACTAACACAATAAAGCTGGCCACTTGTCCGATAAATTGTATTAAAATGAGCGCAAAGTAACTACTTTGCTGCCGCGTGTTTCAAACAAATTATTTAACAAATGATTTAGCAGAATATTCCGCGTAATCCACAGGCAACAGATGACTTGCTCATGCGCGATGCAAACGAAGACCGATAATCGATAAAGGTACATTCGGGTCGAAGAAAGAATCGGTTTGATAGGGACGAATCTAAACACTACGTTTCTTCTCGAATGCAATGAATTGATGGTATGATTATCTTTAATTGCACAGAAAATAGACGACTAATTATGGAAATCAAAATATTTGCTTCAACCCATAATTCATATGTAGAGGTCATTATTATTTCTTCTTTTATGTGTAAATGATGCCCTTGATTGAGGAAGATGGAGCTACTAGTTAACCAAACAGAACAATGGGGGTAACCATTCACAATGGCCTTGAGCAGCCAATTAAGTTTGACGTAGCTATAGCGTGTACTTTCAAATTGTCAGGTCAGAAGAAAGCTTATGGAAGGGGGATGATTCTTTCTTGAACTCGACTGTAGCTCTAATCCCACGCCAGAAAAAAAAACATATAGTACTCACGTTACAGCAGGGAAGTCAATGTACGTCCTGACGGATTTAAGAGGATTACTGGGACTTCGCTGCCTCTTTGTGGTTTCGTCCGAAGCTACTGCAAATAATAAAAAAATATATGAACATAATCGACCGGGCAAAATTAACAAAATTATTTTGCGTTTATATTTTATATTCTATTGATAATACCGTAACTAAATGTGCGGTGTTCACTTGGTGTTTCGGTAAGTCTCTCTTCGGTTCTGGAGGTTAAAACTTCGTTGATCTTCCAGTCTTGTATTTCTCTACGCAGCGCAGCGATTCTATCATCGTAATCGGTATCATTGGAGCAGTTGCCCGTAAACTTTATTTGACCCTTAGGATCGATTCTTTTCTCCTCGGTAAAATGTTTTTGATGAAACACGTCTCTGCCACCTTGTTCTTTCATCGTTAAATTGTTCAAACCGTTTCTTTTTTGAGTATACCGAGTTCTGTTTTTTGGAGTGATTTTTGTCGATGACCCTTTCTGCGATTTTGCCGATGACGATCGTTTACCCAGCGTGCAACTCGATGCTCTATCGATGGAAGAAATATTGCGATTATCGTGAGGCATCTTTGCGAATATTATGATTACTTGAATCGCGTGAATATTCTGAAATAATAAAATTTTAAAAATATAAAGACTGTTACAAAATGTTTAGTTGACAATGATTAAATTATGAAAAAAAAGGAATGAACGGTTGTCTATTGAAATTTCATATAATAATAATTTTGAAATAAAATTCAAATACGAAATATTTCGAAGAAGTAGTTGCAAATAGATCATACGAGATGAATAAGCGAGAAAAATGGAAAGAGTGCGCCATCTATAGAAAATAATGTTCGTTGCTCCAATAATTCACTTATGGTAGCGTAGAGGACACACATAACCGGTATTCAAAATATTTAAAATGATGATGTATAAAAATAAAGTACTTACTTTGGGTTCTATCGATTAATTTGCACAGCGTGCAGTATTCCCGTTAAAAAAGTAAGAAAACATAACAGCAACAGAGCAAGAAAACCATTATAATTTATAACCAATAAGAAAGAAAAAAACTTTGCAGGCAACATTTGAAACTTCTACGAAATATTACTGAAATTTTATGTTACAGAAATATTGATATATTTATCCGAACATGACACAAATAAAGGAAGATATTTATCGATTGTATTCTAACTGTGTCAAAATTTCAGGCGATGTTGGCATACTGCAATATATTTGAAGTTTTTCATTGCTTCGATGAACCCTCATTTGTCATTTATTTCTGAGTCATTATACAGTAACTAACAATTACATTCAGCAATGAATTGAAAAGTTCCATGTAATGAATATTTACATCTTATACGTTATTTTTATTTATTTTCATCGAATCCAACATTATCGGCGCGCAGACATTAGTACAATCGCGTATCTGTGTAGAAATATTATTGTATGAAAAATTTAAAACGTTGAATGGCGAATTAAAATAATGAAACATTTATATATTATCATTTACAGTTATTGAGATTTCAATGTAAACGTTATGCAATGAAATACGACAATGAAAGTATTTATTTACTGCTCACCTTCTAAATAAAACATGAACGCTTCGATGTAACCGAAATAAAGACTCGGCCCACTGTGTTCATGCACCGCGGTCAACTGCCGACAGGAAACATCTGCTCAATTTCTACTAGCTTTGTCCTCTATTCTCATTCACTGCTAATTTGCGTGTGTAATAACAAATAGTTCCTGTTTTCACATGTAACAATACCTGTGACATGAGTCCTCAGTATTCATTTTACATAATTTTTCCGAATAATTTATTAATCCTAATATTTGTAAGAAGATAACGAGAACCTAATTGTGTATAGGCATCGAAAAAATTGTACAATTGTCTATCAGCACTGTACACGAGAATTGATATTTTACAACTGCGTTCAAGATTTAGTATTTATAAAATTATTTCACATCTATGTAGGTATATCAGACGAATTCATTTTTAAAAAGTAGACGTTATAATGCGTTCCGAAATACGTACGATTGAGAATTAATAATATGAATAGCTTTTGAATGCACAGCTGTGAATTAAGACATTTCTGTTTTGAATTTTGATAGTTTTTGATCTAACAGTTTGTACATTTTATCAGATGTTTGAAGAAGAGAGTATTATTTGCGACTTGTGTGACTGATTTGTATTGAAAGCACAGCATAATTTTATAGATACGAAACTCGACTGTTTTCCGTGAACATTCAGTGCGCATGCGTACAGAAGTAGCGAATCATGAATATAGTTCCAGAACTCGATAACAAGAAATTTGGAACGATATTCAAACATCATGTTGGATATTTTATTTCAAATTCGTCGATGTCTGCATTGGATAACAAAGATTTTATTGAAATTTAACTATAATGTAAAGAATATGTTCTTAGATAAGAATTTAAATTATAATGTTTTCGTTTACTTTCTTTACCAAAAGAAATTATAATTTTACGAAATTTACGATTTTTGAATTTTAATTATGATCTGATCAATCGTTAAATAAATGTATATAGATGTGTTTGTGTAAATAGTTGTAAGTGAATGCCCAAAATACTTTAACGTTTTTTATCCAGCGGGTCACAGAAAGTTTTAAAGGTTCTACAGGGTGAACCATGAACGTTTCGTGGTACACCTGGGTACACCCTGTATAGAAATACTCTTTGGTACAGTGAATACGCACATGCTGTACGAGAAGTAGCTTTACTTTAACCTAAAACCTATTCACGTCAAAGTTTCTGTAGTTTCACGAGGTGTATCGAGTGCGTAAATACAAAGATCAAAAAGTAAATTATTTCTTGCAATGACAATGCAGGTTCCTTCAAATGTGGATAATGAGCAGATTAAAGCTGTACGTATTTGTAATGTTCTCATTAAATATTGTTTATGAAAAGATTAACTCAAATTTTTATGACTGAATAATGCATTTACGAACATGAAAGACAGTAGTCTGCACAATCTTTAATTGTTTAAAGAAATAAATTGTTAATAATGAAAACTTGAATGATTGAAAATTTTTGTACTTCAGTTTCGAGATTTCCTGACGTCCTATAACCAATTATCAGAAGTTTGTTTTGTTGATTGTATAAATGATTTTACTGGACGGGATATCAAGACGAAGGAAGAAAAGTGTGCTCTGAATTGTATGGAAAAATACTTGAAGATGAACCAAAGAGTGTCCCAACGGTTTCAAGAGTTCCAAATGATTGCTAATGAAAATGTACTAGCTGCTAATAAAAAATTGGGAGAAGGTAGATAATTTTAAAGATTAAATGTATAAATTGTTCATAAATGAAATTGATATATTAGGTTAGCATGTATTGTAATTTGCATATTTCATCACCATATAATTTTGTCTTTGATTGAAATAGAATATGAATAAAATAAACATTTTAATAAAAATTAACAAGGAATAGATTTTCATTTAGAATTCATGGTATGAACATCTATTATGTAATATTTACATGCAATGGGTTGAATACATTTCAATGATGACATTTTATGTAACATATATTAAATAAAATCTTAGTGTTAAATAAACTAATAGTAAATTATTGAAACAATATGCCATAAAATGCACGAATATATAACTAATGGAATAAAAAGAATTTAGCATTCATTCGGCTAAATATTTTTATCGCATTAACACAGAATCTAATGTAAATAATACCTATATTCTGTACGTTTGTAACTTTTTACATTGCCTAGTCACAGACTTGCGTAATCTTCATTCGAGAAAAATATTATGCAAATACCATATTTAAATATGCATATAAATAATTTATTGTAGAAAACAAATTAACGAAAAACGAATTTTGTTTAATTTAACTTGATTTTGAATGTCCATAATCATGAAATTTTGGTTTTCCATGAATTTCTACATCCATACTATTTGAATCCCATTCCACATGTGATAATTTTGGTAAAGCCTGCACCGAATCTAAATTTGTTGTAGGAGTTATTACTTGAGAGCCAAAGCTTGTACTAGAAATTTGATATTCCTGATTATGACCTGGTTCTTGGTTTGGTGTATTTGGTGGAGTTCTTCTTAATCTTTTATAATCTGAAAATCGTTTTAATGGGACTTGATCTATGCAAATAGCTTGTGTGGTATGTCGAGTTTTGTATAAAATCGGACATCCTAAGTCTCCTTTCAAACTTAAACTGTATAAATTTGCCAATCTGCGAAGTTTTTCTCGTTCCGGCTGCCGCATAGGATGTAATTTCAATTCGCTTTGAGTTGGATCTTGTAAAAACCTGGACACTTTTTCATTAGCTGATGTGATAATCGAATATCCAGGCTTGTTATCAACGTGACGACGACCAGCACGAATCTCTCTCCCGCTAAGACCTTCTCGCATTCTTTGAATTTTTTGCCTGTAACTTTTTCTTCCCTTATCTGTGACATGTTCAAAATTTCCGTGTACCAACATTTGGAAACCTGCATCTGTAGCAACTTTATCTTCATTAGCGCTTTCGCCATCATCCCACCAACTAGTTTCCCCAATCCAATCGGACTGTTCATCATCACCTAAAATGAAAGTAATTATTTAATTATAGTTTAAAAATATTGTTTAAGGCTAAATAAGTAGATACCTTCGCGATCTTCATCATTTGTAATTAAACCAGCTTCTGAATCGCTGGATGAAATGCTTGAACTTGATATTCTAGAACATATTGCATCTTCAGTTTGCATTTTAATGCGATTTCTTGATTTTGGGGTCCTGTTTGGTTTTATTGATCTCATTTCGCAATCTGTAGAACGTTCCCTGCATGATCTTTTACGTTTACCACACCTGTAATAAAAAAAAAACTTATCTCACTATATAATTGATTTTTTGTATACATAAAACTTTTTTTGTTTATTAAATAAAACACAATTAATGTTATACTATACATTACCATATTGTTTCATATTTATTCTTAGAATCGCCTCGTAGAATTCTTTTTTTATCTCCAAGTGTAGTCGACATAATCGTAACTGTTTGAGACGTTGATGGATTACAATCTGAATCTGTAGCCATCCTTTTAAATTTTCTTTTACGTCTTGGATTTCGTATTGGTACAAAATTTTCATTAACAGAATCACTCTCAATGTTGCTAACATTATTCAAATTTGAAAAACGTGCAAATCGTTTTGTTTGATTTGTATCGTCGCTGTCAGACTGATATTTGGATGCTGTGTTACTTTTTGGTATATGAATATCACAAATGGAGGATGAGCTGTCATCCGAGTGTTTGCTCACGTTCAGGGATGCTGAAATGAAAACTAATTGCTTAGATATTATCTTCAAAACTTTCTTATTATGTATTTGTCATGTCTCAATCAAAAATTACTTTCAAAGATAAATAAAGTTTGACTTCTTTGTGGAATGAAATATGGTTTCTATAAACACAATCTTGATAACAATCCACTGTGTACCTTCTAGAAATAGACTGGAACCAATTTCAAATAAATGTGATTAGCACAGAGGTGTTTCACTTCATTGTAAATCTCTATTTGAAATATATTTATGTACATTCAACTTACAAAGTACACAAATAAATAACTCTTTAAAAATAAATTATATTTCTTGCTCCTTCATACTTACGAATATTGCCTGTGGAACGAGTTCTCCTTCTGATACCCCATCGGCGTCTACCATTTGTACCATTGCTGCTTTCCTCCAATGCCAAAGTTAAATCATGTACAAGGGCCTCCATTTTTACTCTTAAGTCTGCTGGTACAGCTTTCAGAACGCGCTCCATTTGAGGGATGCACTTGGACCTGTACATTATATGATGCAATTTAAACTCGTATGTGTCCACATTTATAATATTAATGACAACACGTGACATTGACAATATTCAAACTTCATTATGTAACAAATGATAATCAAAGAATCATTTTGATATTTTGCTATAAGAATGCTATATATCTAGTAAAATTGTTATGTTAACACCATTGTTATAAATATATTGAGTTGCATTTAAATGAAAATAACAGAATGTTTATTGATTATTATATGCATTAATTTAGACAGAAACAAAATCAATAATTTATTTTCGGAATGATGTGCACATTTTACGAACTAATAAAAACACTTTAAAACGCTCTCTTTTCTTAATGAGCTATATAATATGGTTTATCGGATGTGTATATTGTTTACTGTATTCTAATTGATAACGGGTCTTAATACGTAAGGAAACAACAAAAACGGATGTCACAATGCAAAATGCTTGTTACTTACAATTAGTAGCAAATACTAATTGTCAAAACAACATCCTTAAAAAGTCGCGAATACGTCGCATTTCAAATAAGTGACAGATAGACACACGGATTAATTTTATACTTGCCTGTATAGGGAATCGTGTGAGATCTAGATTTTTTTTAACTGGATGTCATTATTAATTGATGCATTCCCTGTTTAACAATTCCAACAGAATAAAACGAAACTGTCAATTCTAAACTATTTCACTGTGCGCCACGGACTTACTCTGCTTCTTTACTTTGGATTAGTGTGTGATATCAAAGTTGTAAAAGTATAGCATACGTGTGCACTCACTTATTCTCACAGACAGTAATTTGGTCATGGTTCACCTATAATAATCCACCATAGATGTGTTCCCAAAATTGAGCACCTCTGCTAACGTGTTGTAGTCTAAAGTCTAAAGCCAGTGTCTCCATAGAAACATATATAGATTCGAAAGAAATATTGTTAAACAATAGTGTAACTTTCCATGTAAATCGTATTGAACTATATAAATAAAAAAGTTGTGAAACACTATACGTAAGATTTGTTTTTGTGTAAAATGAATTACCATTTAAAATGTGTAATGTCATGCATCTAATTACATTATAGCTCTATATTTATTTATATACATACTAGATTGAATATTAACATTAGAAACTTATTAGCTATTTTGTTGTAATATTAATAAGTTGCTTTGCACAATTATGTGACGATAATACTGTTTGGTATATATTGTTGTTTATTCGAAATGTTACATGCGGTGCAATATTTTGAAATAAATGCGTATTGGAAACGGACCTTTAGCATATTTTGTCGGCCATTTCCGGTTGTGTGCTTTACAGACGCTTCGTCTCTCTCCGAAGTTGTTGTCGTTTTTAAGTTGAAGGCTGTATCCAAATCGTATTTATGGAAAGCTAAGTAATTTTTATTCTTATATAGTTTCTTTGTTCATCTCGAAATACGTGCGTGATGTGGTAGCATGGTAGTAACGACAGACAGCTCAAAAACCCATCCCATCGAGAGAAAACCTGGCGGTTGTGTAAATAGCGCGTAGTGGTGCCTGCGCGTACGTTATGCGCATTCGCAGACAGATGAGCGCGGGATCGTGGTACTCAGACGCAAGGGGACTGTAGCACGGGTGCTTATGCGAGAATACGTTGAATGGAGTTCATACGAAGTGTCGGGTAACGTAAGATTAACGTTCTTCACGCGTCGCTCGTTGAAGCACGTAAAATAAAGGTTTGGTCCCGAAAGGGCCTCACGATGGACGAGGCCAACGTGAATGGCGGGAACGGCGACGAGGCGCGCGAGAATCCTAACCTAGAAATCGCTGGAATGCCGGAATTACAAGACACGCAAATTAAAATGGAAATATCCGTTAAAATGGAATATGAAGAAGTGAACGGTGACTTTAAAGCTTCGTCCAAGAAGAGTCCAACGCCAATCGTTAGAAGAAAATTACGGAAATTTAAAACCAATTCGACTAGTACCGTAGAAAGTGATACAAGTACAAAAGGACGCAAGCGGAAGCTTTCGGAAACCGATGATGTTAGCTCCGAGGAGTCTACGGAATTCAATGGATTCGATACCCAGGGAGATAACGAAATGGAACCAGGAAGTCACATTCTGAGAAAACTGATTGGTATTCGTCATTGTTGTTATAACATATCCTATATCTATTTAGATTATATTATCTTTATTATACAGTCATACCATGTTCCTAATATAATCTTTAAGCATTTTACATGTTTTTATAAACAACAAACTTACCATTATGAATAGAGACATTACTGCTATGTTTGTATATTTTAATGTTCAACTAATTTAATTTTTTCAAAACATTAAATTCATATTAACATTATATTGATCAATACAGTATTTACATGAAACAAATAATCCTTCGGTGAGAAAATATAGATTTGCTATAATGTTATTTTAGTAGATAAGCAAAATAATTAAACTACATATAATGAGAAATCAGTGATTACTTTTTTAAACATGTAATCAATTGCATATAATAATATACGTGATACAAAAACTATAGCAATATAAAGTAATTTGTAGAGTCTAAAAACAATAACATTGTATGTTTTACATATACACAGGGTGTCCCTCATACCATTGACAACCGACTGGTTATGGTATGCGGGACACCGTGTATAAATAATGATATGAAATGTTACATGTCTGTATTATTTATTACAGCTGAAGCTGAGATGGCAGAAGCTCAATTGGCAAAACGGTTTAAATATAGTGTAAGGAAAAATTTTGATGGAAGATACGATGAAGATTCGGATGACAATAGGATGCATAGTTATGATTCGTTACATGTATTAGATATAGATAAAATAAAAAAGGAAAAAGAATCTGACAAATCTGAAACAGATTCAATTGGTTTACCAAATACTGTGGAATCTGAAACAGATACACGAAGAACAGAAGATACATCGACCAAGTCAACAAATTCATCTGCTGCTAGTAGTCCAGCTAGAACTCCACGATCTAAAGGTCGTGCGGCTCGTGCAGCCAGTCCAGGAAGTACAGCAAAACAAAAAATGATTGTTGATATGTCGAACCCTGCATTCAAGGAACCTTTTAAATATGGTTGGAAACGAGAGTTAGTGTTTAGAGCAAGTACCGATGTAAATCTGAAAAGAATGGCTGATATATATTATTATACACCAAAGGGAAAGAAAGTGAGAAGTTTTAGAGAAGTTGCAGAATTTCGTAAGTATAATTTACGATGATGGATCATGCAACAATAACGATTTGGGAATAAATATGATAATATTACTCTCGTTTTTACAGTTAATACAAAAGAGTTAACTGTTGATAATTTTACGTTCTTCAAAGAACCAATTGGTATTGAGGATCCTACCAAGGAAATTATTCGGGATGCGAAAAGAATGAGAGTATGTAATTTTATTTATTGTTCATACAAAGATTACAATTTCTTATTGAATATTAATTATCACTTTATCACAGGGATCTATGGGAGCAACTCCACCCAGGAAAAGCTTTCCGCATAAGAAAAATATACCTGGCAGAAGAGCTGCAGAACCACCGCCTACTACTCCTGTATCTGTGCCTACAAAATCTGCTAAATCACCAAAAACTCCATCTAGTGGATTTAAAGTCAAAGTGCCTGGAAAGAGAACTCCTCAAATAAGTATGCATTTACATCAATATGAAATATTTTTTATTATCTTTATTCTATTTTCATTTTACGTAATTATCAGGCGTCGAAACCAGTAGTTCTCGAAAATTTCGGGAGTCTCGAATATTCTCGAAATTTTTGAGAACCTACCCCTATCCCGAATAAAATTCTCGACCCGTCTTAAAATATTGTTAATTATGGAAACTTATGACAAAACTAACGATGGTAGCGAATGTGTTAATAAATGGATTTCTAATTTGTAATTTTTTATATATTAAATATCACTTTTGTAAGAATTACGTTTCATATATGCATAGCAGAAATAAAATTATCTGAAGAAAGTGAGATGCTTCCACCTCAAAGAACCACAAGCACAAGAAGGAGTCAGCCGATAGTAGAAAAACCTCTACCTCCGAAGCCTAAAAGACAACTAACGTGAGTATCTAACCGTTTCTCTTTTAATATTTATTCTATAGAATAATCGCGATTAATTTGCAACATTTGAGGGTATCCACAATGCTTAGTAGTTGAACATGATTAATGGTTAATAGTTACTATTAATAGTTAATAATCATGTTTAACCTGCTTTGAAAAGGTCCAATGAAGGATTTACAGCATGTGCATTCACTATATTTTACTCTTTAAAATTCTTGAGTGTCATAATCTCAAAATATATTGCGTAAAAGAAGATATATCAAAAAGAAAACTGACTTTGTACAGTTGGTAAATTATTATTACATAAAAATCCTTTTATATATAATTTTGTAGTTATGGTACAGAAATATTTTATTTTGCTAGTTAAATACTATTATCTATTTTCCTTTAATCATTTCGTGCATAAATAGTGCTTCAGTAGACATAAACAATTGGATTTTGCATTGTATAAAAGAGAAATTAAAGTACATTTTATTTTATCAATTATACAAATGCATGCTGTATAATAAGTATACATAATGATAGAGTTCGAGATTTTATTCTGAAGCAGTTCAAACATTTCCTTCTATATTTTTCATGACTGTATCCTTCTTTATCCTTTAAATCCTTAAATCCCTAATTTAAATTTTGTGTTTCATTCCTTAATCCTTGTCCCCAATCAACGCACATCTTACAGGCCCAAAGTTCAAGAACCATGCAGTATAAGATGCTCAACGAGTATGGGATTGATACCAAGCTTACAATGTAGCGTGTGTCTCTGTTTATATCATCCTGAATGTGTTGGTGGTATGGAATTTGCGGGAAGTGACGATTACGTTTGCAAGGTAATTCTTCTCAATTTACGACTATAATATTAAATATTTATAATTTTATGCATATACATAGATCAAATTGAATGTCACACAGAATATTTTTTAACCTTTGTAAATCTTATGAACTAGATACACTTGAATAAAGTTAAAATACAATTTAAGTACTAAATATAACTTAGTTGACAGTGTATAAGTTTTAAATGTCTTCATTTTGTTGTAGAACTGTCAGCAAGATACTAGTGAATCTCAACAATCTCAAACAAATGCGACTATGACACCTCCTCCATTAATACCGATTAGTATGCTAGGCACACAAGGTGCAAAATCAAAGTATCAAGCAAACTCAACTCCTCCAAAATTACAAAGAATTCCAAAATCTGATAGTACAGATCCACAGTCTCGAAATACTACTAAAGTTTCGAAAGCGCATCCATCGGCATCGTATTCCCCATCAAATTCCGAGAAAAAAGAGAGCAGTTGGTATTCTCAAGCAGAAAATGAATTTTTGCAAAGTCACGATGGAACTGTTCCGAAACCAGCTCAAAATATCGCATTGATGGGTGGAAAAAAGTACATTGTTGTGCCAAAAAATAACGCTATGGCTGTTCAGCCAGCTATAACAGTGAAACCTGATAAAATTGGTGATAAACCTCCCATACTTCAGGATGGTTCGTTTACTGATATCTCAAACACTGCTGAAAATTCGTTAATCGCAAGGTCATATGGTCGTTCATCGACAAATTCTTCAGGCAATGATGTCGATAAGTCAAGTGACAGAAATAGGTTGAAAGATATTACACATACAGAAATTACTGCATGCTCTGTGGAGGAACAGAGAGAAGAAACGTGCAATAACAGCAATAAAATAGATACAGTAACTGTTAATAGATCAGAAAACGATAGATCCAATGCAAAAACAGAACTTACAGAACGAGCCGAGAAATCAGTTGCAAGTAACAAATCACTTGAGAGGACGGCGTTAGTAAATAATTCAAACACAGCTAGTACAAATAACGATAAAGTCGATTCACGACAGTCAATCACAAGTAGTTTGGGTACTATTAAAATAAGTAGCAAGTAAGTGTTTGTTTCTCAAACACACCAACATATTTCTTTTCTTTCCTTATTTTATACATTTTCTCCAGATAAATTAAGGCAACTCTCTTTTGAGGTTTTGGCAGTTGCTTTGTACATATTGTATTTACAAGATATGTGTTCTGTTTATATGATGATTTGTTGATTATAATCAGTGTGTTTAAGTATTTCATTCCATTTTCTTTTTAATATTTTTTTTCTTTAATTATGTCGGAACATTTCTGGCATAATCTTGTTAAAGTATTTAAGAGAAAAATTGTGCAAAATTTACGCGAGTGCCATTGTAAATGCAATATATACTGATGTTTATTATATTTGAAAATATAAAAGTTCGAGGTGAAAAATGAATTTGATTTTATCTTGTGATCGAAGCACACTGCCTTAGCTTCTTAGAAATGCGGCCAAATTTTTGAGACGTGTGATAAAATGAACAAAACAATCACATATCGTTGGTTCTTGCAGGTATTGTGTAATTGTAGTATCAACGTAAAAGCCTATATTCAATAGACTCTGCCCTTTTTCTTAAGATGAGAAGACAAAACATTGGCTAACTGTTTAACATGTTATTTACATTCATGCTACAATTACTGATACAGCTACTGATAAGTGCTTCAGTGGAAAAAATCTAATTCATTTTTACTTTTTATATTTACAGATATAAAGACATGTGCGAGCTGAAACACAAAAAACTCTTAGTGCGTTTTCCTAAAAACATCCTACAGTCCTTGTTCCACATTATTTATACCTCCTGTTTATGTTTGTTTTTTGTTTCTATACTTTTAATCTATTGTTTCTTAATGTCGAGTTCTCAGTATTAAAATTTTTTTTCAGAGGCTTTTACCTGTATTACTTATTCGATACAGCATAATATCGTTGGCATCATTGTTGTAAATCATTGGTCCTTTAAAAGCCTCTTCAAAAATTAATATTCTCGCGTTAATGTTAAGGGAAATAGCTAATAGTTCGGATAGTAATGTACACTCACTCTTTTATTTTAGAAATAAACCAATTTTACATAACGATGAACGATACCCTTAGTGTATAGATCTTAGGCGATTACTTAAAAAAAAGACTTGTAATTGTAACTTTATCTTGATACTTGCAGAATAAAGCAAACTCAACAGGAAACAGAACAAGAAGAAGAAGAAGATGAACATCAGCAACAACAACAACACCACCACCAACAACATCACCAACAACCACAACATTTTATGGATTCAGTCTGTGCTGGATATCATGCCTTGCTACGTATATTCCAATACCTTAAAGTTCAAGAATTGCTTCGAGCGGCTAGGGTGTGCAACATGTGGAGGGACTTGGCCGCACATCCTTCTTTGTGGAAAACTGTGAGAATGAAAAATAGTCAGGTTACGGACTGGGATGGTTTAGCGGATACGTTACAAAGGCGTGGTACTCAACACTTAGATCTCCGAAAAATGCTTGTGGCGGGTGAATGTGATGACATTTGGAAAAAGTTCTTGGTAGTCATACCACGTGTCACTAGTCTTGTCAAGCTAGAGTTGTGCAGATGCCCTGTAATGGTAGTGGAAGAAGTTATAAGCAGTTGTCCTCAGCTAGAGGTATTGAGTGCAATGTCAATAAAATGCGATACCTTGAACTTGGAATCGGTTGGAAACCTGAAACGCTGTCAAGAATTGAGGCTGAAAGCAATAAGCGGAATGTCTCTGCAAGTAGATCTCACGCCTTTACAAGAATTAACGCATTTATCGCAACTTGTAAGTTAAAAAATAGATATATTAACATTTTTTCATTTATCTTGCTTCTTAATGCTTAAACCTAACGTGTGTTGTAGAGTTTAACATCTGTTAAGGAACTTGGAAAGAAGAGAATCGACGTCATACAAAATTTAGCAAATTTGGAGACACTGGAATTGGGAGAATGTTCCGATTTTCCAGACAAATTTGGTACTACCGTTTTGATAAAACTGCAGAAATTAGAGCGCCTAAGGCTCGAAAAAGGTCAAGGCTCGTGTTGCACATTTGATATTTTGGAGGGTTTGTCAAAACTGCAAAATTTAATGCAAATGGAGTTGGTCAATTTCGATGTCAAAAATGGCTTCGACAAATATCTTGCAAATTGTAAAAATATTAAGAGGCTGTTAATTATACCAACTTACATATCCCAGTCGGCAACGTCTAACAACATGGTGCTTGGCGGTGTTACCGAATTGTCGAGTAATTTGACACACTTTGTTTGGGGTGTTACACTTGAATTACTTAGGGTTACAGAATTATTTGTCGATCAATGTAATTTAATGAATAATCAAGTCACTGGCGATTCGATACCAATTCTCAAGCCAGTACCTTGTTTAAAATTAATCAAAGATGTTGAAGATGAAAATGACAATCAAAAAGGTATTTTTTTAAATAGATGTGTATGTAAGCACAACAATTTATGTATACAATTATCTACCAAGAAAAATCTTTACTTTTCAGATGATGATAAACAACCAAACTTAACAAATCCTCAAGTGGATATATTACCGTTGCCTCAACTTCAAAAACTGTTACTAACGGCATTGCCCAGGACACGTGTTAAAATCTTAAAGATTCCTTTCCATGCGACGTGGCGGCAAAGCATTTCAGATACTGCTACACAATAGAAACAAATATAATAAAATTGTATAAACACGTATGCTACAAAGTGAAGAAAAAAAAACTGTTATGAGAAAATTAGAAATTTTGTGAATTCGACTCCACAGTGTCTGCACAACTTAATTCCAGTAATTGTGAATTGGACAAAAAGTAATTTAATAATTTATATACTATATGTTTTGTAGTCTTCAACAATTCCCCTTGAATAGTGTACTGATACACTCTACAGGAATCACAAATAGTGTTTTCATTGATGTTATTAGTGATAAAAACAGGGGACCACAAGTGCATTGCGTGCTTTTTTGGCTACAAAGTAAAATTCCATGAAAGGCTGGTATCCTTGTGTAAAAATTGTTTAAACAAAGAAAGTCTCCAATTTTGTAGATTATGGTATATGATACTGATTTCATATATGATTTGACATCATCTGATATACTGTAATGTGTATCTGCGTGAAGTCAAATGGCTGAAGTGTGCAAAAAATGAGGGATGTACATGTTTAGAATAATTACTGTACGAAATTAAGATATAAAAGCGTCACGCACATTTATTGAAAGGGGAATGAAAAATGAAGTATGCAATTTTCGGTTTTTTTTTAAACGAATGTGTAGAACTATTGGAATTGGCTTTATGTCAAGATAAATTATACTTTTAATTTCATGACATACAACGGACTTCGATAAAATTCTATTGAGGTAGTAGCGAAAGAAGAAACAAAATCATGTGGTCTATAAGGCTCTACTTAGAGGTTAGGCTGTATAAATAACGGTATATATATATTACTATAACTGTATGCGTATCTTTAATATTTAAGATACGAGTTTTCCGCTGCAAAGAAGTTAAGAAGAAGTTTATGGGTAATGTTGTAGAATGTGTAATATCTTTACAATTCTGCACAATTCGTAATCAAATATATTATTATAAAAACGTAGTGGTTTATCTATACTCAGTACAAATTACGTAATTACGGTAAATTCCCAATCAGGGTATTTAAATTTCGTTTTCAAATATTATAATTGTTCTTTCCTTTCCTTTCTTCTATCTCATTTTCCAGAGTAGTGTATAATATAATACAAAATTAGATTTTATACTGAAACAATTATCGTAAAGAACAGCATTGAAAATTTTAAGCATAGGTGTGTGGCACATATAATTTTTAAATACTGTTATAAAGATTATTCCGCAAGTAGAACTTGTAAGTGAATTTTTCCAATTACTGTTATATCGATTTGTTATATTTAATGATATCGTATACTTCGCGCAACTTTGAATTCGTTGGTTTTTACGAAAAGATTTTACAATTAGTTACCTTACTTTGCAGCGTGAAAATTCAATTGATTGTTTTATTATATTATTTTTAGTTGTACACAAATTGGATAATTTATAAACATTAAAGGGGATCTATAAGTGCACTACTCTAGTTAACACATGTTAAATGTATGAAAAAAATGATTAAGTACGAGCTGTGAATATTATTGAATTAAATTTAAGAACAAATACTACGTTTTCATGGCTCTTTGCCTTGATATAAGTATTAAAAATACTTTTATACTAAAGTAATAAATGTTAAATGACTACAGAAACAACTTTTCAAAATTATCTCTTCATCTTTCTCCAAGTTTTCATTTTTTCTTAGTGTACAGATCATATTGTACACTTTATAATCTCTATTTTGTTTATTTTTTTCTATAGTTTGCAATAATTTTATCTGCACAAATTAATATTGCTGTTAATACTAACACACACAATACATATCTTATTAATTCATATTTTCCATTATAAATCTCATCTATGTACGTATATTCATACTAGCAGTTATATATATAAAATATAATTTTAAATTTTTATTTTATTTTTTTAGCTAACTATATATTTTTCAACTGTTCTGTCTTTTAGATCCCCTTTAATGTGGCTTTATAAATAAACTATACATAAAGAAAATATTAAAATATATCAACCACTTGTTTATTACTTTGTATAATATAGCTCTTAAACAAAAGAAACATTTGTTTCATTAAGCGTTTGTACATTTAATTCTTAAAGCACATAAAGTAATTTTCAAGAAATGTAAAAAGTGATACGGGAGATTATTAAATTTGTAGATATACGTACACAAAACTTGTACATATTTTCAAAATGTTATCTTATGTCGCGCCAATGTTGACCTTCAATCATTGAATAAACATTATCCTCTGTTGCGTCAATAGAATTGAAAAAAGATTGAATTGAATTATACTGAAGTATATTGCAAATTCGCTCAACAGTGAATTATGAATGTGTTTGTCCAGAGCGGGTCAAGGAAAGATTCATAAAAAAATGATTTTGACGAGGGGTTTAGCGTTATTCCGAAAGTAGGTGACCCCTGATAGAAATTGAAAATCAATAAAGTGCAGTGAAGTCAATAGTATACAGGGAAGGAAGGTAGCTCCACTCTGCCGTTTCGAGGTTATGTCGGTCGAGACGCAGAAAGCGCAGAGCGTCAAACGTTCTATTTTCGTTTCGGTGAAGTGTTTATTCTTGCTAGTCGTAGGCGCACGTCACACATTATAATGCATCTAAATGTGAGAAGAAGTCACGAAAGTGCCGTGAGATAGTACAAACATGGGCAGAAGAAAATCTCACGCATCATCCAAAAGTAAACACGTTTCGAATCAAAGGCAATTATCTTCACCGAAAAGGAACGAAATAAATGCCTTGTGTGAAAAGTTGTTTCATCGTGAGTACATTTTCTTCAATATATTTTTGACTACCATACATTATTCAACTGCATTTCTCTGCTTGTACCACGAAACTTCAAAAATGGTAATAAAATAAAAAATAATATGAAAGAGATACTGTATGACGAGCGTTCAATTGTAAACAAATCACTTTTAATTATTATTTTTAAATAATTTTATTCCGAGAGGTCTAGGAAATCCTCCATTTATCACTTATTCAAAAAATAGTAAATTGTCTTTTGCAAGGAGCTTGGAAAAATGGTCATAGAAGATAATTTATTTGTTTATTTTAAATCAGTTAGCAGTAATTCAGCTTACGTGACACAGCTATGGGACAACTATATAGAAATATCATCAGTTTTGGAGAAGGTTAAAAGGTTGGAGGAAATGAAGACAGAGTCATTGAAGCGGTCCCATGGAATTGGACAATTCATGAATTGGCTCAAAGAGAATGGGGCTAGTATAGATGGAGCAAGCGTGGCTGAATTTCCAGGATACGATTTGGGATTAAAAGCGGAACGTAATTTCCTTGAGAACGAGTTAATTTTAAGGATACCAAGGGATCTGATTTTCAGTATTCATAATGTGGCACCAGAGCTAGCTTGTCTTCAAAATGATCCATTGATACAGCACATGCCACAAGTGGCTTTGGCAATTGCGCTCCTGATCGAAAGGCATAAAGAGAACTCTAAATGGAAACCTTATTTGGATATTCTCCCTACAAGCTATACGACTGTGCTATACATGACTGCTGCTGAGATGATCGAACTTAAAGGCAGCCCTACATTAGGTACACGTCCACTTTAAAAATTAATTCAAAGCCACATTCAAAATGATTTCATTTGTGATTTTCTCTTCTTCTTTTGTAGAGGCTGCCTTGAAGCAATGTAGAAATATTGCAAGACAGTATTCCTATTTTAGTAAAGTATTTCAAAGTAACAATAATGCTGTGTCTGCTATACTCAGGGATGTTTTTACATATGAAAGATACTGGTAAGTAGTAAAAATAATTCTCTTTATTTAAATCGTAAAATGACGGTTCCAGATTGATCTGGATATAAATAAATACTTTATTTCATTGTGTATAAGTTTGAAAGAATACGTTTACAATATCAGAAAACGCTTCCAAAACAATATCTTATGCAAGAATATTATACTAACCCTAAATTACATTAAGCTTTACTGATTAAACACGATTGGAAACTCTATACAATTATATGTACAAATTGCAACCGTTGGAAACAGTTGCTCGTAGCTCTAATAGAGATTGACTGAGACCGGTGAATCTCTGCCTTTCACTTTGTGCATGGTCAGGCTTCTGTACACGTGAAAGATTGAATTTAACGTTACTATGAAAATACTGTTGATTTTCCAAGGTTTCAGTAAGTCATCATTTCATGTAATCAGGAATGGTTTCCCAACTATCGTTGGCATCCAAGGAGTCGTTGTCGATGTCGCTTTTAGAATCCATTTCACCAGCGTGTACGACTGAATCATTTTTCTCTGGCCTCTTGGTAGTCGAGGTGGCAATCACGTTGACCATCACAGTGCTCAGGCTGCTCGAGTTCGACAATTTCCTCGCAGCCAGCATGGGACCTTGAAACACTGCTCTGGAGAAAGTGTTCCTGTATCTGTATTTCTGCTTTTGTTTGATCCTGCATGTGATGAATATGGCAAGAAAAACGACAATGGTTACGCCAAGAATTGCTCCACTGGCGATTATGCTTGGCCTTATCTTCGACAAAGTTCTCTCCTTTTCACGTCTGTTCTCATCGTCGGTAAATACGTCTGTCTCGCTGTAGATCGTTCTGATGTCGATAGAATTCGGTTCCTGTTTAACGATCTCCTTCACGAAGCCGGACTGAATCGTGTTTGCGGTATCATTAGCTCCTACAATTTCCCGATTATTTACAACTACGATGCCAAAGTTGTCGTCACCTTCAGGCAATCTCTTCTTCTCTTCTCTGTTATATTCGCCAGCGAACTTCCGCTGAATCTCCTTCGCGAATGGCAGAGAGTCGAACGTCGTTAACAAATCGACAATTTGCACCTCGCGTCGTCCACTGATCTCCTCTTTCCCATCAAGGACACTTCCATCTTCGATCTGCGAGGCTGCAACCGTAGAGAACGATCTCGCGGTAGTAATTTCCTCCGGTTGAATAAAGTTGACCGGATAGGATGCAGATTTAGGCACATTCTCGTAGGACTCCGTCAGATAACCATTCGTCTTCTTGTCATAGTTATTACCGATTGCTCTTCCCTGCCCATTACCATTCTCTGTAAACGATGAAGTCGCTGCGTCGGAGCTGTTTTCCTTTTTATCGTCATTCTTCAATTTAGGTACCTTGATCCGCGACACTTCGGCCAGGTGAACCTTGCTAGATCCCCTCTGTCTCAGCGCGATCAACTCCTCCAAACTCATGTTCCTCGACTTCAGAAGTCTCTCCAATCGCTTACCCGCGGATCCCGACGCGAACAACTCAAAGATCTCAGCTCGTGCTTCCGGTTCCACTTCGGATATAATATCGTCGTAGCTCTTCTTTGTGGTTGTGTTTATACTGTGTTGATGTCTAATGGTGTAATTAGCGTTGTTAGGATCTATTCCATGATTCTTCGTCGAGTTTCCGTTGGTCGGCGAGTCCAGCATAATTTCCATCCCACTCATTACAGTTTTTCCTTGATCGGTCTCGTCGGTCGAGGTTGTGACTTCAACGTTACGATCTTGGTATGCCGCTGACGCATCGTCTTGGTACTCGTGATCCATGTACATGTTGTAGTCCTCCTTTTCAGGCCGTCTGATTGTCACGCTGTCCTCCACATTAATTCGTTTCTCGTTCTCCGCAGTCAACTTCGAGCGTTCCGTAGGATTCAGAAGCTGCTCGATGCTCAACGTGGATCCCT
Source organism: Lasioglossum lativentre (assembly GCA_916610255.1). Lineage (NCBI taxonomy): Eukaryota > Metazoa > Arthropoda > Insecta > Hymenoptera > Halictidae > Lasioglossum > Lasioglossum lativentre. Next base: position 8,410,605 of record OU744363.1, on the reverse strand, counting down.
TGTCCTCGTAATTCTCTCGGAGCAGCTCGGGAGACTCGCCGTTTTCATCTTTCACGGTCAACCATACCGGGGACATCGCGTTCCGGCCGTTCTTGTAGTCGGGGAAGTCGGAGAACTCCATGATCTCGTCTTCGTCAAGACCGTCGATCCTGATTTCGCCGTTGCCCCGTAGCTTTGCGGTGCTCTCCTCGGACCGCAGCAGTTCCATGGAATTGGTGGCGACGGGGAACGGCATCGATGTCGTAACCAAAGTTAGAATGCCCGCCGGAGGCGTTCCCCTGGCTCTGGGAGGTTCCGCGTCGGCCGATTTTCCGGTCGTTGATTGTCCTAAACGCATCTCGCTCGGGCCGCTCGCATTTTCATGCAGATCGACCACCACCGGAACGATCGAGATTATTCCTTCCTTCAGCGAACTCTTCAACCTCGTGACTTCCGTGCTGGTCCGCTGCGGTCTCTTTGTGGTTGATTTCGCGAGAGGCACGATCGTCGTCCTCTCCTCGACGTAATCCTCGGTGTCGACGTCCTTTGACCTGAGAGCGTTGATCGCGTCGGCTCTGCCTTTCAGTAGATCGTTCAGCGTCAGGTTCCTCCTCTGCAACAGCTCCGACAGGCTCAGACCCTCCTCCTGTTGCATTTTCAACAGAGACTTCAACTCCATCGCGTTCTTCACGAACTGGTTCCTGGATTCCGATTCCGAGGTAGTTGCCTGGACGTTCGGTTTGAACCCGCTGGCTTCCGGGCTCGATGTCTCGTCCTCGGTCAGGGCGAATTCATAGTTCTGAGGAGGACGCCTCTTTCTTGGTCGAGGCTTCAGATACTCCTCGTCGTCTAGCTCGTGTTCATAGTCGTTCGGACGGACTTGAAAGGCCTCTCGATATTTGATCGATGTCGATTCTCTTCTACGTTCCGCTAGGTCTTCAGACTTCTTCTCGTTTTCGTCATTCGAAGTTGCTTCGGGCTTGAAGGCGTTTACCGGCCGATTGTTTCGTTTTCGCGATAGGATCTCCTCCTTTCTGTTTTCGCGCTTCTGATCGATCGATTCGTAGTCACTGTGCTCGGCATAAGGGATTCTTTCAGTGTTCCTTGAAAGTAGAGCCTCTCCGTTTTGTTTGTACTTCGGTCCCCGTTGCTTGGAGTCGTCTTCGTCTTCTTCGACGTTGTCCAGATCGTCCGCGGAGTATCGCGTCAGTTGAGAAAACGGGAGCAAAGGCACCGTGTCGCCATCCCGCCATTTTGGTTCCAGGGCTTCGCCGTTTTTTCGCCACCTTCCGATCCGCTCGCTGGAATTTTCGTCGTCCTCGTAGAATGGGAACCTGGGAGCGTCGTGCTTGATTTCTGCTCGCTTCCGGATGTCTTCCTGGAAATAGTTCAGTTTTAATAAACGCTATAGTTCCTGATTATAATTTTAGTCTTATTCAAGGTCAGAACTTGTACTAGTCATAAGGTAGCACCTGGACGCTTAAACGCTATTCTTTGCCTTTTAATGCATAACCATTCGTACGAAAGATTAATAAAAACTGCCAATGCCGGTAATAATGAAAATTTATTTAGAGCTTTATGAAAGCGCGAATAAATTCATTAATCGCGACGTTAGTTACGAAACTTTCCCTTGATCAGGCAAGATGATTCGCATCGCGAGAAGGAAATTTCATAAATGTTTATAAACGCGCAACAACGCATAATGCACTGTGCGAACGTGCGCCAGAGCGCATTCCCCTGGTTTCGGAATGCTGCAGCGGTCGGCATACTGCAGTTGCAGTATCTATCGAGGATTCCGTATCGTCGCGGCAGCGATTATTCATGAATGAATCATTCTGTAGTTGCTTATTTAATGCGAAAGTATTGTTCATTAAAAATCAATTAATCTCCAAGTCGCGAGCGATGCGTGCGAATGCGAAGCCTGGACAAAGTTCAATGACTAGTGGGAAAAAGGAAAGTGCTATCGCCCAAACGCAATTCGTGAAATTATCACGATGAGTAGACTGAGCAAAACAGCTATCGCGTGTCTATTCGATGATTAACAGTTTGTCATTATAATTGATGATGATTAATCATTCGTGACATAAAATTGTACAATTCAATGCCCTTGAGCTTGTTTGCAAAGATGTAAATTTGTGTAAATTTATGTAGTTTATTTATTGCCACGAAGTATTATTAACGAGTTCATTTTATATTTAACGTACATAAATCTTGAATAGTAGACAATCATTTTATTGATACTCTGATATTTCTAAATACTACAGAATAAACGCATTTGCATAATGAACTTTTTTTATGCATGAAGATCTGCTGTTCTTCTTACGTTGCTATTTGATAGATGACGTGCAACGCCGATAGGTCGTATGGATACAACTCTAGATTCTTTATTACAGTTCTCGAAGCCTTATTAAAAGTTTTTCAGACTATAATTTTGCAAGAAATAAATTGCGAAATATGCAACAAAATGTTTGTTGAAGTCTCTCGATGTTTCCGTGCTAAGCAGTAGCTTTCTCTTTGCCGTGCGGTCGGTTGTTTTTTCAACGCGGCGGCCTCGACGTGTATTTTGACATTTGTTGTCGTCAGTAGCGTTCCGGAGATACTTAACGAACACGGTGCAATTTTCTCTGCGCTATTTCCCTCTCGATCGTTTGCTTGTTAGATCGTTTCTGATAACAGAAGCCTTACAGAATTAGAAAACTTCGTTTGCTCGTCGGCTTTGTACTCTACGATTCCTTTCACAGTTTATCATAACCCTACATAGTTTTCAAGAAACTGATGATGACCTATTTTCTTTTCGCTCCATTTCTAATTTAATCGGCACCTAACGCATCCTGGACGAGACTAGAAAATCGACCCTTCCTACGTAGCAACCTGTTATTATTTGATGGTTTGACTCGTGAACGTGCGAACACGTTGGTGAAATGTCCCGAACATTTCACAACGTGTGCCTGTTACCACGAAAAGAAAAAGGAAAGAGAAGCAAAAATGCGACCGGTTAAAAGAACGCCGTCCACTTTCGTGAACGAGAGACGTTCACCCTCCGGTGTGAAATATGGGCGCTTCTTCCGGTTTGTGATTCACTCAAAAACGAGGTTTCTTCCGCACGGAGCAAGCGAAAGTTTCTTTCTCCTTTTGTGAAGACAAAGGAGATAAAAACTTCACGATTACAGAATGTCAAAAGAGTGACGACACCTGTAATGGGTAAACGAAAGTTTTGAATTTCAAGTCAGATTTTTATGACATTTCGGGCTGGCGCATTTTCGCGAACGCAAAATGATAATAGAAGTTATATTTAATGGTTGCGCGGATAAATAATTCCATTGGAAGAAAATATGAATTTTGCAGGAGCTCCTTTTGGGTTTAATAAAACTCTCGAGGAAAAACTTCGGCTTTAGAAACGCGAATTCCCATAAATATTCGCAATCTGATTATAACATTTAATTAAGTGTACCATAGAACGTAACAGGAAGTCACATAAAAGAAAGAGTTATGTAAAAACAAGAAACCTTCCCAACAAGATTCCAGCGCCGATCTCCAGGATAGCAGTTTGAGATACGCTTTGCTCGACTACAATTTTTTCAACAAAATTCTATGACGAAAGTATGTGTGGTGATCTTGTTTGAAGTGAAATCGGTTGTTGTTTGTGTTACCATAAATGATCAAAAGTGAAAACCATACACCATGAAAAAAACTATACCGCGACAAAATACTAAAATATTGCAACATACAGTTCACGGAGGCTATGCTTCGTATTACCTTTCAATTTCTATGTCAATGATAAGTAACAAATGTGATGATATTCAAGCGTTCTCACGGTTGCCATCTTGAATGATGCCGTAACAATGAAATGCAAATGATGTTAAAAGAATTTTCAAGCGAAAATCACCTGCTTCTTTGACGCAAGTTGGTTACACAATTACAGATGCGTATGCAAATTAAGAAATGTTACGATTATTTGATAGAAATGGCAAGCGAATTGAAATTTCAAGGATTTCGAAGGGGCAAAAGTAAAATAATCATTTATAGTTGAATCTCCATCTTATTGTATTGACTTTCGGAAGCCCACGGTGTACTAATAACAATGTGTATCCACTTGAAAAAATTACAAACAATAAATCTACATATTTGTATAAGTATTGTCTTTTAGTATACGTGTAGTTTCGTTGTATGTTAACGTTTATAATTCACAAATTGAGGGAAAATTAGTAAAATCAAATTGAATCAATTTCGCCCGTGACATATTCGGATGGTTTCCAAGTCTGCAGAATAAAAATTATGCTAAAAGGATAACGAGAGCGTAATTCAGGTCTTGAAGGGTTAACTGCATCCTCATTTTATATCTCATCTGTGGAGCATGCAAATCTAGTTGGTGCCCTCGATGCGAGCAAAAAGGACTTATCGTAAATCGCGTCTAATTAATACCGCTTAGATTAACCCAGAACGGTGGATCGCTCGATCATCGTGGATCGCGTTTCCCCTTCGCGGCGCGGCGGATCACGGTCGCAGTCGAGAGCTAATCTAATCCGAGAAATTTCTCTTTCTTACCCGATGATTCTGATCATCGCCTCGTGAAACGAGCTCGCCGTTCGCGCGGATCGGCTCGGCCCGAGCGGATCTATCACGGGGGTAGTCAAACGTGAAAAGCATCAGCAAGAGCGGACAGAATATTTTCCACATCGTTGCAGTGCGATCGAAACACGGACAGCTCCTCGTCCCCGATGCACCAGGAAATCTCTCGATCCTCCTCCTCCGTCTCGATGTAATCCTCGTGCTCCTTCCGGATCGCGAAGTCCTCTGTGAACAGGTGCACGTACAACGCCACCGCGCACAGAATAACGAAAATCGCGTTCTTCCTGTTGCACAGGCCAAAGATTTCCTCAGGGTTCATGCAGAACCGCTCTTCTGTCCCTTCGCGTGGCTTAATTGCGATGCGGCTCGTTTCCGGCCGGCACGAGCGAACTTCCCACGAACCTTCCAGTCACTTCGAGCCTTTAATTCTATCTTAATCCGGCTAACCGGACTGACGTTCGTGACAATGCCACTTTCAAAACTCTTTCAATTCGAGGGAACAGAGCGCGATTTCTGGTATCCTGCGTTCTCCGCGTAGTTTCTCTTCGCTCGCTTCGAATTGGACAAATTGCACGATACTTGACAAATTCACAATTCGAACGAACACGACGTATTCGAAATTATTTCTAATCTCTCGGTCTTGCAGGAGCTGTTCCCCAATTAAATTTCGGCGTTTTCGTAAATGGTACTTTCAAAGTTTCTCGAAATAATGAAGTTTATGTTTCAAGGAGCACAGGAGAGTCCTAATTGTTTTCTACCGGAACAACCGAGGGTAGCATTCGCAACAATGTCCACGATTGACTTCGAATCGGTCCTTATCCTCGATCTTCGAGACACAAGGAAGCTTCTCGTCGATCTTCCTTCGAAGCTTCCAAATTCGAGTGGGACAATTAATCAATGGCGGCTACTGTTCGACGATGATTCGATGAAACGTGACAATCGTAAATCGGCGAGCAGAATTGGAGACGCAGCACCACCGCCGTTCCCATATGATCGGGACGGAATTCCTCTTCGGTCGGATCGCACTAAATCACCGTCGCGTTCGAAGGCCGTGCAAGCATTTTGTTTTTGTTGTACGGTCGCGCGCGCGCGCACGCGTTGCTCTCGGATCGTTGCTTTCGATCGGCTTCTCTCGTTACTTTCGAACCGGCAACACTCTTCCACGCTCGGCAAAGCGTTCCCGCGAACTGACGCCAGTTTTCTCCGCGCACGGTCCTAAGTAAGTCGGTGAAACTCGAGAGCAGACGCAAGTCAGTCTCTCCTCTGCCTGCGAGCGTCTGTCCGGACGATCTCCTCGCAGCGATCGCGATCGCGCTAGATCAGCCGCTGGATCATCGGAGATGAGATTTCATCGTAATGATCCGCGACCGGTGCCCGATCTTCCGAGGCAAGCATCGGTCGCGGATCGAGGGACAGGTTCATGAATCGGCCGCGATCCATGCGATCCACGCCACGCTCGAGATCCGCCCTCAGAAGCGGAAGCGAGTCCTGCGATCGCATTTCCCATACGACATCTTACACTCTGAATATCTCTTACGCACTGCCCGAAATTTCTATTAGGTTGTCGGCATGCGTATGAAATGTCCGAAGAATGCAAATGTTATGCAACAGTTTTCTATTAACAGATATTTTGTTCTCATGAATTTTGCAGATTCAAACATCTCTCCAGCAGATATGCCAGATTAAGACTCGTGTCCCCGCTCTATCTTCCCCTTCTACGACGCTATTCCCCCACGCTTCCGCCACGGCCCGGTCACGTGACGCGTTGCGTCTCTGTCGTGCACGCGTCACAATGTCACGCGACCAATCCGGTACCGGTAGAGAGAGGGTAACTTATTCCCCTCGATTCGAGTCAATTCCCCTGATCTCGCGATTCTGCTCCAAGGTTTGAAGAAAATTTTTTCGCAACTCAGATTATTATGGATTTGAAGATTGACGGCTTCCTCTTTGCAACGATCTCGTCAGATTTGATGTGCGATTTTTTTTGCAGCTGTTTTATTGCACTTTGTATAAAAGTTGTACCGATGGCACTAGAATAACCGAAGAATAATTTACTCAAGATTTAATGACATCGCAATTCCAATTGTCAATGTTTTATGATCGCAATGTGGTGATTCTACGAAAGACAAATTGTGGGGGACCGAACATATTTTTATGAGGAACCAAAGACATTTGTTTTAACAGCGACAGATGTTATTTTACAGTGGCTGACCAACTGGTATACAAGTTCATTTTAGCCACGGTAATCTGTGAATAAGTGGATGAACGATTTCTGAAATGGTAGACTGCAAGTGCAAGCAATAAAAGTGAAACTCTGGTATCGCATAGTTCTCTGCGATATTATTCACCGAATAGGGTGCTCGGAATATGTTTCCAATCTAAAAACGTTTCTAAAGATCTGGAGAAAGTATCAATACTCCAAAGTTTCCTCTAGTACGTTTTTTGTTCTGCAAGCGATCTTCAAAGAATCATCATGATAAAAACCGCGGATTTCATAAGTAAGCAGGCGTATTGAAAATGATTATACGTGCTGTTCGAGGATAGAGTTTCACAAACAATGCCAAATTTTACCTGTTCTACTTTCTTTCCCATCTGCAATAGATGCAGATTAAACAAATTTTTTCGACTATCAACATAACCATTTTGCAGATTGCAGTTTCTCCTTTACAACGACCTTCTAAACTTATGCATTTATAGCAAAATGGTTAAAAAAATTAAAATCCACGTTCTCCTTAGTCGATAGATGGTTACATTAAATAATTAACTAAATAAATGAAACAGTAATCTCAACCGGTCTTCCGTTCTCTTGGTGCTTCGAATTCGTGTAAGACTCTTTGTGAAGCAGTGGTTTTGATCGTTTACCCACATCCGGACATAATTAGTGGGCTTGTCGAAGTAGTATACATATGCTAATGAAGCCTATAAACCAGTAAACGAAAGCAGGAAAAAATCCTGCTGACTTCCTTTCGGGTATAAAGACGAAATCGTCTGGACTGAAATCTATTAGCGAACTATTGCTTTTAAATAATGCTGCAATAATTCTGTGAACTGTTTGTGCTTGAATTATTTCGAGAAATTATTATCACGTGCTTCCTGGAAGATGTTCGTCTTGAAAAGGATATCGCGGAAATTGTGGCTAATTGGGAGTTACGATAACTTTATCTGCTGAATTCGAGCAATTATGGCGTGTCTGAATATATCGTTATAAAACAAACAAAAACTGGAGGCCCATTATTAGGTGTTTTATAGAAGAAACAAACACGTCCCGAGAGGGTTAATGAGGAGAGTGTTGCGAAGAGCATGGCTAATAGAAAATTGCAATAAACTTCCAATCAATTTGTCTCCTACTTTCGAGCCATTACGATATATCTACAAGTCTTTCCAACAAGAACGTGTGGTCATCGATGACCGACATTATGGAATTACTATTAAAAATGATTGAAATTTAATGCCACGGAACATCAATTTATTAATACCGAAATTAACTAGATTACAGATAATATATGAGAACTTCATTATCAAGTAACTAAAATTTTTCAAGTGAAATATTATTTTGGATGCATGTACACTTTATCCATATTCAATTGTATACAAATATGTTAATATTTTCAGAGATATCGTCGGTACGCTTTTGCTGGACAAGCTGTAAATACATATATATATCGTCGGTGGACCGGAAAAAAAGTGTAATAACTATTGTGCCGCGTGAGTAGGAGGGTTAACGAGGAAAGTGCTGCGAGAAGCGTGGCTAACGAACGCTGCGCCGGGGAAATAATCGCGACGCGCTGGGAACAAGGGGGAAAAACTAAGAGAGAGAGAGAGAATAAAAACGACGTCGGTCGTTTCGCAATATATCGCGAGCCTACGATAAGAATCGAGGAGACGAGCGCACCGTGAACCGTTGCACCGTTGCACCGTGGGGATGGATGCACAGTCCGCTGCACGTGGGAAGGTCGTGCAATGAATCGAAGATCGTGAGATCTCCTCCGCGCGCACTTTCTACGGTGAATCGGTTCGCCGTGGCTGCGACCGGATCAAGAAAGATCGACGGAGACTGTCGTCGATCGTTCCCCTCGGTCGTTGTTGCCCGGGGATCATTACAATTACAATCGTCGGAGCGGCTTCTTAATGACGTCCATTGATTCGTTCGCGGATGCCTCGCCGTGTAACTCGACGCTTGTCGAGACGGTATCGCGGAACCGGTGACGAAACCGTGATGAAACCGAGACTGGGCTGCTATTAGGCGTGTAAAAAGTAACGATCGTTTCTTACTGGCAAAATACACGACGTAATAACATTTATTACTGGATCCTTCGATGAGAACCCGAGAAAACAGTTTGTGTATCGTCGATGGGACCTGTTGCTCTCTGGAAGCGCATCGGCGAACCGCATTAACGTTCTCGTGCAGTGAATCTAAAGAGTTGAACACTTTTCCGATACTCTATATTTCACCCTCGAATGGCGAGACTTGGGTCCGTTTTGACCCAAAGCACAGTAGTTCGGTTACTCTTAGCGCTAGCTGGACAGAATTATGTTTTCACGGTTTTGAGCTCTTTTGGAGTTTCAGTATTACCTTCAGGCTCGCGTTCGGCATAATAAAAAAAATAGAAATATATTAATATCTGGTGAGGTTTTTGGTTCATGCAATAGCAGCAAGTTTTCTGAAAATTCTTCCAAAATTTTGAGTTGATCGCACAACTATTCTGTCAGCCATGTCTTAGTTATTCTTACGAATTCAAAAAAAATCTGAAGAAAATGCAAGGAAAGCAAAATCGATTTTGCCGAGGTTCCAGGAGGCCCCCCCCCCCCTTAAACGAAGGAAAAAGGAAAACGTGTTCAGGAAAGAAACGTCGTCGGTCTCCCGGTCGAGAATAGTTAAACGCGCTTGTTACGCTCGTCTCCCAGCCGATATCTTCTCTTCCTGAGATCTCTGCGGAGGCTCGCGCAAGAGGAGGATCGCTCGAAGCAAGAGAGGACTTTCACACGAGGCCAAACTTTCATACACGGTTTTATCTGCGCGTGGTAACAGACGCGCGCAGAAGAGGAGGAGAACGAGTGCGTTCCCTTTTCCCGTTCTTTCTTCACGGAATATAATTTTCTATTATCGCGCAAATGCGCTGCTCGCATCCAGTTTCCCAGCTGATTTGCTGAATCGCATTACCCTTCTTTCTCGCAGCCACACGGCTCGCGATGCATTATTTATCCCGATCGAAACGTCGCAACAAAAAGAAAACCGGAGAATAGAAACGCATAGGTAGAGTATCATCCTCCAGAAGAAGCCGAGGAATTCTCTGTAGGAGACTCGTTCCCATCCGAATGAAAAATATATGGTCTTTAGTGTAATTAATTCGAAAGCCTCCGCGGTTAGACTATTACGGAATCCTGCACGAGCAAAAATTGGAGAAAAGTTTGTTACGTAAACGCGAATCTGCTAAGACGTTGCTTCCCTTGCGAAAAAGCGGCGGCGTCTAATGAGCATCTTTGGCTTGTTGAATTGTTTCATTAGCTGAAAGAAAACTATGGCGTAACAAGGGGTTTTCTATTCTCTTATGAATATTCTCCGTGCTCGATAAAACTCTTATCTGACTGAAATACGACGAATGGTCAGACGAAAAAACGTATGTTTTGTAATTATCCTTAATTTATTATTACACCGCGGATCTTCGTGCGAAATCAACATTTTCGATTGCAAGAGAGCATAGCTAAATGAGTTCATTTCTTTCTTTATTATTTCAGTAAGATGAAAACGATATGTAGACAATCTAACGTAACTGGAATTAGTGAAACTACGAAGAATGTCGACTATGAATCGCTATTACATTATGATGGAGTAAAAGGAGGCAGCAAAAATTGTTGTATGATTTATAGAATTTCACCATGTTTTTATCGTTCGGAGAGGATTGGATTGTTTTATGCATTAATGATTCCGATCAGTTTCGCGGCGCGTTCATCGATCATGTCGTCCGCTTTTGGAGACAGATTTTCTTCTTTACGTAAGAGGAAGTAATCTAATAGCCACGCGACAACCAGAACGATCTCGACAATACGATCGGAGCT